>JAGSMP010000166.1:1200000-2400000 GCA_029286625.1 Parnassius orleans | reverse complement strand
ATAAGCTTAAAATATTTTTGTTAAAACGTTTTACGACACTAGTTGAATGGCGAATTTAAATATACACGAATTTTCGTAATGCTGTTATTATGCTACCGCCGCTCAAAATATTCGAACAACAAACTAATAAGAACAATTGTGCAGATCACCTGTCCAGAAAAACTGACAAAACACACATTTTTTGAGATTATATCGGGTCACAGGCAAAGACATTTATTTCTTGAAACGAAGTTCCTTATCGGACGAATTTGGCGGATGGGGGCTAGGCGATATAAAGTGTAAGATTTTTCCGTCACGACCCCTTCTAACGTAGTGTAGGCGGTCTTGGCGGCTATAAGAAAGCGAGATGGAATAATATCCATCTCCCTCGCACTTTTTCTTATCTTGCCATGAAAGAAATATTATTTTATTACTCGTATATATGACGCTTCATTTTAATAGACCCTAGTAATTCATTGTATTTGTTAATCTATACACATAAATAAAATTGTTTGTAATGTCAAAATAACAGCTTTTTACTAAATGCATATGAAAGTATATACGGCACTAATAACAAAAAGACTATTATTAAAATTTTTGTCTGTCTGTCTGTTTGTTCCGGCTAATCTCCGAAACGGCTTGCCCGATTTTGACGGGACTTTCACTGGCTAATGTTATAAGGAGTAACTTAGGCTACTTTTACTTTGGAGAAATAATTAGGGTTCCGCGCAAAAAAAAAAAAAATTCCACGCGGGCGAAGTCGCGGGGGACAGCTAGTCAATAATATAATACGTTTATCAATAACAATATACTACGAAAGGAACTTTGTTCCAACCCAGTGTTCCACGACACTCACGCATATTTTTCTTTTTTATACAACTGAAGCAACAAACGAACTTACAGTTCTGATGATGGTAAATGGCTACTGCAGTCCATGGACACCTTCAGTCAACTTAAAAACAAGGAAGGTTACAAATGGAATGCTTCACAACCTGTAATTACACTGGCTCTCTTCAGACCAAAACACAGCAGTGCAGGCACTGCTATTTGGCAGTAGGAATAGTCCCAGCATCTAATATACAGGGTTATTTTGCAATAACCGGCCAAATTTAGAGAGAAGGTTCAGGATAAGTATAATAGGCATATGATGAAGGAAAATTAATTAAATAATATCTCAAACATTCTGTCCTTTTTATCTTTTAAATTCAAAATACATGGTAATATATTATTTTAACTGATTTTACTGCACAGTTTTTTAGGGGTCGATCGTTAGGCAAAAATGTTGTTGCCCATAAATCACATTCAATTTGGGATAATTTCAAATAAAATTAGAAGCATTATTTACTCGTAGTTTCAAAAACTGCAATAACGGTATATCATTATTTATATATTTGAACTTCAGTTTAAAATTTGGCTACCCTTTGAAAAATAACCCTGTATATTCTGCCTAGCTCGTAGTTCGCGATACATGCCCTTAACCTTCAGAATACTGATTCATATAAACTAATATATAGCGTAAACACTATTTACACCATCAATCTAATTTTGAAACAGGTGTAAAGATAAAGGAAAATAAATGTAGGTATACATAACAAGCGACAGTAGTGGCGACACTGCCGTCCGGCTCGGATATTCTGAACGACACACTAATTGAGAGGCGAAGTCTGACGTCCAACTCCGCCGTAACTAAGGATACTAGTTAGCAACTTCTGTAAACTTACCAAATCAATAAAGTTAGAGGAAAACATTTATACGTAGTTTAGTCGCATTGATTCTTAATGAGACTTACAAATGACTTCGATAGTTAATAATTAAATAGTGTTAACAAAGTTTTCCACGAAAGTTGAAGGACCAACGTAAAATTACATGGCGCTACTGTGTTTCGTATGGTGAGTGTGGAGAACCAGAGACTATTTCTACTGGAAACTAAACATTCCATCTTAGTCCTCAGGGTGACAATACATTTGATTCTTAATCTAAATGTAAATGTTTATGAGCCACAGCATCCACTTACCATCAGGTAGACTGTGTGCTCGTTTGTCACCCTTATTCTGTAATAAAAAAAGTTCTTCATTAATCTCCGACACCGAAATGGTAACAGCATGAAGATGCTTGATCTTGCAATCTAAATGGAAAACAAAACGTGACCACTTTGCTGTCACACCGATCGCTATTCTGCCGCGGACCCGAGGAGTACTGTAAAAGCACAACTTTCCTCGCTATACCACCTGTGTGGCCTAAGCATTAATAAAAATAATAATAATAATAATCTTTTATTGCAGACACAAAGATCCATAATTACAAGACAAATTAATAGTATATACCTAATAACTATAAAAAATGTTAAAATATTTACACGCAATATTTCTGAACGTCAGGTGGCGATCTTCACCCAGCGTCTGTAAATTGAAGTCTGTATCTGCCTATCTGCCAAACTACTAACATTGTTACAGAGGTCAACTGTAGACTGGAATGATGCTATCCTCTTTAATCCACTTTATGGATTGCAAAGCAAAGTTTATTAAAAGAGTCAACCCGGGTTTTCACGTTCATTTCAGAAGCGCTACAATAACGATTAAATCCCATTAAATGTCTAAAAATATTATTTTAAGGTTCGTTTGAATTTCCTCTTTAGAAGTAAATCTCCAAACGAATCAAAATAACCTTGGCGTGCACTGCGTTGACTACAATAGACAAAACTATAAAAGCTGTAGCTCGATGACTCGCTATTTAGATTCATTGCATAAAAGGCCACAATTTTATATGCCAAGGGAGATATAATTCTCATATCCACCATATAATTTTTAAACAATTCCTATACGTGCTAATTTACCACGTGCTCGGCGGTGAAAGAAAACACGGTGAGAAAAAACCTGCATGTGTTAGAAATAAGAAAAAAATATTTAGAAGACATGTGAAGTTCGCCAACAATTGGGGCAGCGCGGCGGACATTTCCTTGCCCTAAAACCCTCTCAGAAATGAGAGGAGGCCTGGGCTCAGCAGTGGGACATATATAGGCTGTAAACAAAAAAACAATTTCCAATAAAAGTAACATTTTCAATGACAAGAAATCCCAGGTTCAAAACTTGAAAGTTAGCGGGATCGCAATTGGGTACAGTTTGTTTTCCCATGGTCAGCTTTACGTAGCTTGGTCACGTATTTCTAGGGCTCAAAATCTGCACGTTTTCGCTGAGTGAAATTTAGAATGCAAATTATTTAATTGAGTCTAAAGAAGTGTATTGCAGCAGAGCGTTTAGCAACTTTTAGTTTAATTTAGTAGAAATTATTTCAGTAATAAAGAAATTGTCGATAATAAAAACAATATATTAAAAAAATAAACGCAAGCGGCAAAGCTATACTTGTATAATCATCGTCATAGACATAGGTTATCTCGGGGATAGTCTACACGGCTTAAGTTGTGGTTCCCTATGCTTAAGTCTGGGTGTTCCTGTTTTTGTCCGTTTTAAATTGGTTTTTGATAGCCAAATTACTACATTTAGAATCTGAAAAAAATTTTTGATACATTCTTTTTCCTTACGATGTATCCAGTCAAAACGCGATACAATACAATTTTCTCGATAGAAAAAAATACCGAACTACGTTCGATTTGCAGTTTTTTTACAAGCCAAATTTTATTTTAAACAAGTACTAATACTCCTTTTTTTCTATAAATAATATCAATTTATAGGTAATTCATTTTGAATCGATTCTAACCGATCGTTTATTTTTTCATTACATTTATTTAAAAAATTATCGATTTTTCAAGTGATTTTTAATCCGCGCGTCGCTTGCCAGTGTCTCGTGGGATGTTATCAAAGTAAGACCTGTGCCAAATTTTTGCGCGAATAAGTTACCTATATTTATTTATTTTGTCCGCATTGCGCTTGGAACGCCTGCCCTTGAAACTAATCTATTAATTAATATGAACTAAGCTCACCACTGTATCGCGTGATCACCAAACTCCATTCTACACAATATTGTGATACGGAGGGCTTAAATTTTGAATATCGCGTGCTATCCCTGCAAAATTCCATCTGAAACTTATAATGAAATTACTTTTAAACTTTCGATGTCTGCTTCATGCAAGCTCATTCTAATCCAATTTTAACGTGTTATAATCCTAATTCAAATTCCAATCCAACACCATCTTACCGACCTTTATACCTCATGAAAATTTTAATTGAACTGCGTGAGTTCGTGCCTTTGTTTCGGTTATTTTTTCTTTGTATATATTTTCATTCATAGAATTCGCTTCATTATTAGAGTTCCATGGCAAATTCGCAAAGCGGAGCACTTTTAGGATCACCTTATCCGACAGTGTGTCTGTATATCACAAACGTTCCTCTCAGAGACTATTTCACGTAGATGATTAAAATTTAGGATAGCTGTTATTGTATTGTTACTCAAATATAGACATGAAGTTTAAAATTAGAATTTTTGATAAATAATAAAAAGTTTTAAGGAGTAAATAGGAAGCTATTTTTTTTTTAAATAATCGTAAATGTGTCAAAAAAATTGAAGCATCATAAAAAAAATATTAAGCTTTATTTTGTGTTTAATTTTACTTTAAAAAAATATGTTTTAGCACAACATATTGCTGTTCCGCACAATCAATCAATCCGCATAGTGGTGGTGTAAGAATATCCACTACCCCTATCATCCTGTGGGTGTCGTAAGAGGCGACAGAGGGACACAAATCAAGAGATGGGCAACAGCGTCTTCCTAATAACGACTAGAAATAAAAAAACTGCGGTTGCCAACCCGCTTGCCAAGCGTGGCAACTATGGCAAATATCCCCCCTGTGTAAATAAATATGAGGCAATCTATACGTGAGGCAAAGGCCTCAAAATAGGCTGGACAAAGGTCCGGCGGTGAGCTTTGATAGGCTGTAATAAGTGATAAATAGCTATTCGCTATGATTTATTTCTATGTTTAGATGCCGCTTATAACAAGTGAAAACCTCGTCATAGCCTCTTCGGCACTAGACGACAATATTGTTACAAACTCGAGGATAAATGTAGATGTCTGGGCCACAGCATTCAGTTACCTTTAAGTGGACTGTTTGCTCGTTTGTTGCCGTTATTCTATAAAAAATTGTGAAAAAAATTGTCACACGCCGCGTTGAATAATAATGTCCTCCAGACTGAACTGCTGTCACGGCGGCCAGTCTCAACGGTGGCTAGCCATCTGCAGGACAGAAATACAGTGCACCAGCGTATGTGCATGCACAGGTACACTCTCTATTCCCTCACTACCATAGTCCAATGGGACGGAAATCCGACACGTCCGAATAGAGAGCAGGCGCAGGACTGACGACGGCTTTACGTGCTTTCCGCTGCACGGGGGTAAAAACGCCAACTTCCTGACTACGAGCTGTTACTGACAATTTTTTGACAAAAAACTCAATAACTTATTCTTGGCCCGATATCAGATTCGAACCCGGGACCTCATGATCAGCAGCCGCGTTTACGACCACTAGACCAACGAAGCAGTCAGTCAGGCGCTGAATAATACCGATTAATCAAGAGATGTGCAAGGTGTCGGCATCGGTAAGACATCGGCAAGGCAGACGTTCCTTTAAAACCGACATATCAAGAAAGGGCCAAGCAATACGACTCTTCATTATTCGACGCCCAGGACATTTATCTTACAACTAAATACAACTAAAACAAAAATAAAATTTTAGTATTAAAATCGTTAAAAGCTTATTTATTTATTATTTTATGCTGAGCTTAATTTTTCATATCAAACTTTTAATTCCATTACTTTCATATTTATAATACAATACCTTACATGCAGAAAAGTAAAGATTAAATAAAGATTGATATTTGTTGAACATTTTATTTAATCTGTATTTAAAATATTTTTTCAACTGCTAAATATCACTTCGTCTACTTTTTTCTTATTTATTTTTTCCTTCTTAATTTTTGTCCTCTTCAAATCGTAAAAGTCTATTGCTGGACGTGGGCCTCTAGGGTTGTCCATTAAGTCAAATCCTTCCTGTATCAATTAAAGTCCATGAAACAAAAATAAAATTTTAGTATTAAAATCGTTAAAAGCTTCTTTATTTATTATTTTATGCTGAGCTTAATTTTTCATATCAAACTTATAATTTCATTACTTTCATATTTATAATACAATACCTTACATGCAGAAAAGTAAAGATTAAATAAAGATTGATATTTGTTGAACATTTTATTTAATCTGTATTTAAAATATTTTTTCAACTGCTAAATATCACTTCGTCTACTTTTTTCTTATTTATTTTTTCCTTCTTAATTTTTTGTCCTCTTCAAATCGTAGAAGTCTATTGCTGGACATGGGCCTCTCGGGTTGTCCATTAAGTCAAATCCTTCCTGTATCAATTAAAGTCCATGAAACAAAAAATAAGGAAATCCTCTCTGGGGTTTGCAGGCGGTTCGCAGTAGGTACCAAACGCACCTTTGATGCTAAATATACAGATACATATACGTACATAGCGTCACATTTATAATCCTCCAAGGACTAAGCAGAGTCCAAAAAGCAGTGAGCTACTCGGATCCCGTTTAACGAAAACATGTAAAATCTTTTGTTAATAATTTCTCTGTCATTTCTCACAATGTATTATTTTCATAGCCAACTACGTGATAAATAATATAATATAGTTGTCGCTTTGAGCTAAATATTTTAGGCAAAAGTACGTAGCACATTGTACAAGTCCCCAACGTAAAGTGCCCAACTACAGTTGGGAACATGGACCTCTCAGAGAACTACCGTTAAGTCTATTTAACTCTCACTGTAATACGCACTGACATGGGTTTCGCATTAGTGGTTAAGTTTCCCTCTAAGGAACTGACTGTATATAACATATACATATTATATCACATTGTTCCCTACAACAATAAATATAATATATTGTATTAAACTCACCACAAGGGATCGATATATTTTTAAATACCCAAGAAATTCTAGATATTTTTGTTAGTTACCTTCCTCAACAGCCCGTAAATAGACCACAGTCTAGCACTTCACATGAGTTTTTCCCATACTAAGGCGAAATTGCAGTAATCACCACGCTTAACAACGAAATTGGCGAATGCAGTAGCAGTGGTCTCGCACCTTTGACGCTACTATGATTACAACGCCATCTATTAGAAGCAATAATAACTGAATGATATATGCTGGATGGATCCTTTCTCCTGCCACCAGAATGCGTAAAGTATCGTAAAGTATCTATTCTGTGATCTATAGGCGATTTGGTGTCTCAGGTGCAGAGCGTACATTTGAACCAGATATAGTCTCGTTACTTTTTTTTATATAAGAGGGGACAAATAAGCATGCAGCTTACCTGATGGTAGGCGACTACCGCCGCCTATGAACAACTGCAACGCCAGGGGAATTGCAGGTGCGTTGCCGAGTAGCCTCTTACTGCCACTACAAATTGTTAATTTACAATTTTACGTCCTAACTTACCACGTAGTCGTTGTTTTGGGAAATTTCGCGAAGAAACTTGTACGTTCGAGAAATAAAAGCATTATAAGAATAACATAATAGACAACATGTTTTACCAAATCCCGTCATACTGTTTAACTCACAAGTTACGGCTTAACCTAAGTAAGTTGTTTTTGGTTCGCAAGCACCCGTGGCACAAATGTTAATTGAGAATTTTTAAATTTAAAATAATAGCAATGCTAATAACATTACTAATATTCGGTCTTTACCTAAGAAATTGCGGTTTTTTATGAAATAAGTTAACGTAATTTTTTTTCTATATTTTTTATTTCTATTAATCAAAGTAATCTCCCATGCAATCGATGCATCTTTGCCAACGCAGTTTATTGATGCCTATCTTGAAGAAATCAGCTGGACGGGAGGCAACAACTTCTTCAAAGGTGTTTGTACTGCATCTCGAGTATTGATTTTTGTCCCCGCTAAAAAGTTATCCAAATTTTGGAAAAATTAGAAATCTGTAGGCGCAAGGTCTGGTGAGTTCGGCGGATGACGGAGAGCTTCCAACCCCAGCTCTTGTAACTTGGAGACCGTCTGTTGTGCAGTATGAGGTCACGCGTTGTCGTGCAGGAGCAGATGAAAACATAACACTAATCAATAAACAAAATATGACTAATTTTGAAAAAAGAATTCCATGTTATGAAAAACAATTTGAAATTAGAATTCTTAGCCAAACAAAAATTATTTTGATTCGAAATGGCCAGTACTGCAGAACGGTAAATAGCAATTTCATAGATAAAGACCTATTATTAACGTCATTCCCAATAAGCTTAAAATATTTTTGTTAAAACGTTTTACGACACTAGTTGAATGGCGAATTTAAATATACACGAATTTTCGTAATGCTGTTATTATGCTACCGCCGCTCAAAATATTCGAACAACAAACTAATAAGAACAATTGTGCAGATCACCTGTCCAGAAAAACTGACAAAACACACATTTTTTGAGATTATATCGGGTCACAGGCAAAGACATTTATTTCTTGAAACGAAGTTCCTTATCGGACGAATTTGGCGGATGGGGGCTAGGCGATATAAAGTGTAAGATTTTTCCGTCACGACCCCTTCTAACGTAGTGTAGGCGGCCTTGGCGGCTATAAGAAAGCGAGATGGAATAATATCCATCTCCCTCGCACTTTTTCTTATCTTGCCATGAAAGAAATATTATTTTATTACTCGTATATATGACGCTTCATTTTAATAGACCCTAGTAATTCATTGTATTTGTTAATCTATACACATAAATAAAATTGTTTGTAATGTCAAAATAACAGCTTTTTACTAAATGCATATGAAATTATATACGGCACTAATAACAAAAAAACTATTATTAAAAATTTTAATCTCCGAAACGGCTTGCCCGATTTTGACGAAACTTTCACTGGCTAATGTTATAAGGAGTAACTTAGGCTACTTTTACTTTGGAGAAATAATTAGGGTTCCGCGCAAAAAAAAATGAAAAACCTTCATGGGTTTTCATTTTTTTTCCATTCCAATCGTAATAAATTCCACGCGGGCGAAGTCGCGGGGGACAGCTAGTCAATAATATAATACGTTTATCAATAACAATATACTACGAAAGGAACTTTGTTCCAACCCAGTGTTCCACGACACACACGCATATTTTTCTTTTTTATACAACTGAAGCAACAAACGAACTTACAGTTCTGATGATTGTAAATGGCTACTGCAGTCCATGGACACCTTCAGTCAACTTAAAAACAAGGAAGGTTACAAATGGAATGCTTCACAACCTGTAATTACACTGGCTCTTCAGACCAAAACACAGCAGTGCAGGCACTCCTATTTGGCAGTAGGAATAGTCCCAGCATCTAATATACAGGGTTATTTTGCAATAACCGGCCAAATATGGAGAAGGGTCAGAATAAGTATAATAGGCATATGATGAAGGAAAATTAATTAAAAAATATCTCAAACATTCTGTCCTTTTTATCTTTTAAATTCAAAATACATGATAATATATTATTTTAATTGATTTTACTTAGTTTTTTAGGGGTCGATTGTTAGGCAAAAATGTTGTTGCCCATAAATCACATTAAATTTGGGATAATTTCAAATAAAATTAGAAGCATTATTTACTCGTAGTTTCAAAAACTGCAATAACGGTATATCATTATTTATATATTTGAACTTCAGTTTAAAATTTGGCTACCCTTTGAAAAATAACCCTGTATATTCTGCCTAGCTCGTAGTTCGCGATACATGCCCTTAACCATTAGAATACTGATGCATATAAACTAATATATAGGGTTAACACGATTTACACCATCAATCTAATTTTGAAACAGGTGTAAAGATAAAGGAAAATAAATGTAGGTATACATAACAAGCGACAGTAGTGGCGACACTGCCGTCCGGCTTGGATATTCTGAACGACACACTAATTGAGAGGCGAAGTCTGACGTCCAACTCCGCCGTAACTAAGGATACTAGTTAGCAACTTCTGTAAACTTACCAAATCAATAAAGTTAGAGGAAAACATTTATACGTAGTTTAGTCGCATTGATTCTTAATGAGACTTACAAATGACTTCGATAGTTAATAATTAAATAGTGTTAACAAAGTTTTCCACGAAAGTTGAAGGACCAACGTAAAATTACATGGCGCTACTGTGTTTCGTATGGTGAGTGTAGAGAACCAGAGACTCTACTGGAAACTAGGCATTCCATCTTAGTCCTCAGGGTGACAATGCATTTGATTCCTAATCTAAATGTAGATGTCTATGGGCCACAGCATCCACTTACCACCAGGTGGACTATGTGCTCGTTTGTCACCATTATTATATAAAAAAGGGTCCATGGATAAGAAAATAGATTTAAAACAGATCTCACACTCAACTCTTCCATTTTGTGGCAGTAGTTATCAAATATCTTTGTAATTAAACTTGTTGTAAGCGGTTCGGTAACTGTCACTACTTATAAGGTTTGTGTATCAGCCCAAACTTCGTCAGTATAAAACCCTCTTTCCAATCAGTCAGCCGAATCACAATATCGATTTACAAGCTGACGTTCTATCTGAATACTGAACTATTATTTTTCTCCCTCGATTGAATGATGTAGGAATTAAAATCGAATTATTAACAAATTATAGGGAGCTTTTATTTTCTTGGAAGCACCATTTTAATTATTTTTTTATAGATCAAGGGTGACAAACGAGTACACAGTCCACCTGATGGTAAATGGATGTTGTGGTCCATAGACATCTACATCTATCCTCGTTTGCGAATAAAACGCAGATCCGTTGTCAGCCGTCAGGGCTAAGATGGAATCCTCTTTTCCAGTAAAAAGGGTCTCCGGTTCTATACACTCACCAAACGAAACACAGCAGCATTAAGCTGCTATTTTACGCTGGTATTCTGTGAGAGCGTGGTCCTTCTCCGGTCGAGCCGAGCCATTCGTGCTACAACTATACTATTAATATAGCTGTAGCATGGCTCTACTACGTATAAGATGATGTCAAGTGCACATTAAACAATAGAGACTTCTTCATTCTTCGACGATTGCGACAGTGATAGAACACGTCCACCTAGCAACATCAAATTTGTGGCACATTCATATTTATCGTGCGACATCTGTTAAATATTGTAGCTATCTTTATATCTTTAGTAATAAAACATCTGTCAAAATATTCACTTGTTGTAATTGCCATGTAGTGGCGGCGTAAAAAATCCCAGCCAAAAAATCTAACCCATTACCATCCCTTGGGTGTCGTAAGAGGCGACATAGGAAAATGTAACTTGAGATAGACACCATCACCTTTCTGATAACAACTTGAAATAAAAAATACCTGCGGTTGCCAATCCGTCTGCCAAATGTGGCAAATTTCCTCCCTATGAGGCAATCTATACGTGAGGCAAAGGCCTCAAAATAGGCTGGACAAAGGTCCAGCGGTGAGCTTTTGATAGGCTGTAATAAGTGATAAATAGCTATTCGCTATGATTTATTTCTATGTTTAGATGCCGCTTATAACAAGTGAAAACCTCGTCATAGCCTCTTCGGCACTAGACGACGATATTGTTACAAACTCGAGGATAAATGTAGATGTCTATGGGCCACAGCATTCAGTTACCTTTAAGTGGACTGTTTGCTCGTTTGTTGCCGTTATTCTATAAAAAATTGTCACACGCCGCGTTGAATAATAATGTCCTCCAGACTGAACTGCTGTCACGGCGGCCAGTCTCAACGGTGGCTAGCCATCTGCAGGACAGAAATACAGTGCACCAGCGTATGTGCATGCACAGGTACACTCTCTATTCCCTCACTACCATAGTCCAATGGGACGGAAATCCGACACGTCCGAATAGAGAGCAGGCGCAGGACTGACGACGGCTTTACGTGCTTTCCGCTGCACGGGGGTAAAAACGCCAACTTCCTGACTACGAGCTGTTACTGACAATTTTTTGACAAAAAACTCAATAACTTATTCTTGGCCCGATATCAGATTCGAAACCCGGGACCTCATGATCAGCAGCCGCGTTTACGACCACTAGACCAACGAAGCAGTCAGTCAGGCGCTGAATAATACCGATTAATCAAGAGATGTGCAAGGTGTCGGCATCGGTAAGACATCGGCAAGGCAGACGTTCCTTTAAAACCGACATATCAAGAAAGGGCCAAGCAATACGACTCTTCATTATTCGACGCGGTGCGACGTGACGCGATATGAACACGACGTGCGATGCCCAGGACATTTATCTTACAACTAAATATACAACTAAAACAAAAATAAAATTTAAGTATTAAAATCGTTAAAAGCTTCTTTATTTATTATTATTTTTATGCTGAGCTTAATTTTTCATATCAAACTTATAATTTCATTACTTTCATATTTATAATACAATACCTTACATGCAGAAAAGTAAAGATTAAATAAAGATTGATATTTGTTGAACATTTTATTTCATCTGTATTTAAAATATTTTTTCAACTGCTAAATATCACTTCGTCTACTTTTTTCTTATTTATTTTTTCCTTCTTAATTTTTTGTCCTCTTCAAATCGTAGAAGTCTATTGCTGGACATGGGCCTCTCGGGTTGTCCATTAAGTCAAATCCTTCCTGTATCAATTAACGTCCAAGAAACAAAACAAAAATAAGGGAAATCCTCTCTGGGTTTGCAGGCGGATCGCAGTAGGTACCAAACGCACCTTTGATGCTAAATATACGTACATAGCGTCACATTTATAATCCTCCAAGGACTAAGCAGAGTCCAAAAAGCAGTGAGCTACTCGGATCCCGTTTAACGAAAACATGTAAAATCTTTTGTTAATAATTTCTCTGTCATTTCTCACAATGTATTATTTTCATAGCCAACTACGTGATAAATAATATAATATAGTTGTCGCTTTGAGCTAAATATTTTAGGCAAAAGTACGTAGCACATTGTACAAGTCCCCAATGTAAAGTGCCCAACTACAGTTGGGAACATGGACCTCTCAGAGAACTACCGTTAAGTCTATTTAACTCTCACTGTAATACGCACTGACATGGGTTTCGCATTAGTGGTTAAGTTTCCCTCTAAGGAACTGACTGTATATAACATATATTATATCACATTGTTCCCTACAACAATAAATATAGTATATTGTATTAAACTCACCACAAGGGATCGATATATTTTTAAATACCCAAGAAATTCTAGATATTTTTGTTAGTTACCTTCCTCAACAGCCCGTAAATAGACCACAGTCTAGCACTTCACATGAGTTTTTCCCATACTAAGGCGAAATTGCAGTAATCACCACGCTTAACAACGAAATTGGCGAATGCAGTAGCAGTGGTCTCGCACCTTTGACGCTACTATGATTACAACGCCATCTATTAGAAGCAATAATAACTGAATGAGATATGCTGGATGGATCCTTTCTCCTGCCACCAGAATGCGTAAAGTATCGTAAAGTATCTATTCTGTGATCTATAGGCGATTTGGTGTCTCAGGTGCAGAGCGTACATTTGAACCAGATATAGTCTCGTTACTTTTTTTTATATAAGAGGGGACAAATAAGCATGCAGCTTACCTGATGGTAGGCGACTACCGCCGCCTATGAACAACTGCAACGCCAGGAAATTGCAGGTGCGTTGCCGAGTAGCCTCTTACTGCCACTACTAATTGTTAATTTACAATTTTACGTCCTAACACCACGTAGTCGTCGTTTTGGGAAATTTCGCGAAGAAACTTGTACGTCCGAGAAATAAAAGCATTATAAGAATAACATAATAGACAACATGTTTTACCAAATCCCGTCATACTGTTTAACTCACAAGTTACGGCTTAACCTAAGTAAGTTGTTTTTGGTTCGCAAGCACCCGTGGCACAAATGTTAATTGAGAATTTTTAAATTTAAAATAATAGCAATGCTAATAACATTACTAATATTCGGTCTTTACCTAAGAAATTACGGTTTTTATGAAATAAGTTAACGTAATTTTTTCTATATTTTTATTTCTATTAATCAGTAATCTTCCATGCAATCGATGCTTGCATGGAAGATTACTGATTTTCTTCTTTGCCAACGCAGTGGCAGTTTATTGATGCCCTTCTTGAAGAAATCAGCTGGACGGGAGGCAACAACTTCTTCAAAGGCATTTTGTACTGCATCTCGATTATTGATTTTTGTTCCCGCTAAAAGTTATCCAAATTTTGGGAAAATTAGAAATCTGTAGGCGCAAGGTCTGATGAGTTCGGCGGATGACGGAGAGCTTCCAAGCTCCAGCTCTTGTAACTTGGAGACCGTCTGTTGTGCAGTATGAGGTCACGCGTTGTCGTGCAGGAGCAGATGAAAACATAACACTAATCAATAAACAAAATATGACTAATTTTAAAAAGAATTCCATGTTATGAAAACAATTTGAAATTAAATTCTTAGCCAAACAAAAATTATTTTGATTCGAAATGGCCAGTACTGCAAAACGGTAAATAGCAATTTCATAGGTAAAGACTTATTATTAACGTCATTACCAATAAGCTTAAAATATTTTTGTTAAAACGTTTTACGACACTAGTTGAATGGCGAATTTAAATATACACGAATTTTGGTAATGCTGTTATTATGCTACCGCCGCTCAAAATATTCGAACAACAAACTAATAAGAACAATTGTGCAGATCACCTGTCCAGAAAAACTGACAAAACACACATTTTTGAGATTATATCGGGTCACAGGCAAAGACATTTATTTATTGAAACGAAGTTCCTTATCGGACGGTACGAATTTGGCGGATGGGGCTAATCGAGATAAAGTGTAAGATTTTTCCGTCACGACCCCTTCTGACGTAGTGTACCCGGCCTTGGCGGCTATAAGAAAGCGAGATGGAATAATATCCATCTCCTCACACTTTTTCTTATCTTGCCATGAAAGAAATATTATTTTATTACTCGTATATATGACGCTTCATTTTAATAGACGCTAGTAATTCATTGTATTTGGTAATCTATACACATAAATAAAATTGAAGTGTTTGTTTGTAATGTCAAAATAATAGCTTTTTACTAAATGCATATGAAAGTATATATGGCACTAATAACAAAATACTATTTTTAAAATTTTGTCTGTCTGTCTGTTTGTTCCGGCTAATCTCCGAAACGGCTTGACCGATTTTGACGGGACTTTCACTGGCTAATGTTATAAGGGTAACTTAGGCTACTTTACTTTGGAGAAATAATTAGGGTTCCGCGCGAAAAAATGAAAACCCATGAAGGTTTTTATTTTTTCCATTCAATGGTAATAATTTCCACGCGGGCGAAGTCGCGGGGGACAGCTAGTCAATAATATAATACGTTTATCAATAACAATATACTACGAAAGGAACTTTGTTCCAACCCAGTGTTCCACGACACACACGCATATTTTTCTTTTTTATACAACTGAAGCAACAAACGAACTTACAGTTCTGATGATTGTAAATGGCTACTGCAGTCCATGGACACCTTCAGTCAACTTAAAAACAAGGAAGGTTACAAATGGAATGCTTCACAACCTGTAATTACACTGGCTCTCTTCAGACCAAAACACAGCAGTGCAGGCACTACTAGTTGGCAGTAGGAATAGTCCCAGCACCTAATATATAGGGTTATTTTGCAATAACCGGCCAAATTTGGAGAGAAGGTTCAGAATAAGTATAATAGGCATATGATGAAGGAAAATTAATTAAAAAATATCTCAAACATTCTGTCCTTTTTATCTTTTAAATTTAAAATACATGGTAATACATTATTTTAACTGATTTTACTGCACACTTTCTTAAGGGTCGATCGTTAGGCAAAAATATTGTTGCCCATAAATCACATTAAATTTGGGATCATTTCAAATAAAATTAGAAGCATTATTTACTCGTAGTTTCAAAACTGCAATAACGGTATATCATTATTTATATATTTGAACTTCAGTTTAAAATTTGGCTACCCTTTGAAAAATAACCCTGTATATTCTGCCTAGCTCGTAGTTCGCGATACATGCCCTTAACCATCAGAATACTGATTCATATAAACTAATATATAGCGTAAACACGATTTACACCATCAATCTAGTTTTGAAACAGGTGTAAAGATAAAGGAAACCTTTGCACTCGGTGTCTTAATACTTGAGCAGTTTATTATACGTGGTAGAGCCATGCTGCAGCTATATTAGTAGTATAGCTGTAGTACGAATGGGTCGGCTCGACCGGGGAAGGACCACGCTCTCACAGAATACCAGCGTAAAATAGCAGCTTAACCCTTTAATTCGCAATGTTAAGTATACTCAACTATTATTAAAAATATTTATTTGTATATATATTTGTATATAATATTATTGTTGAATTTCACGGTTGTCATAAGATTTGTACATTTATTTTGCTATAATTGTGTTTGCAAATAACTAACCTTTGTTTTCATCTTATTATTGCATCCCCAACTGTATTTACTAATGAAATAAAACAAGCGTTTGATGCATGTTGAGTATTTTTAACATTGCGAGACATAGACTAAAGTACATATAACTGGGTACGTTAAGAATACTCAACGTTGCCCGACACATAGAATAACATTAATGCTGTTTTATATAGTGTTTTTTATGTTTGTTTTTTTTTTTTGTAATGAGTTATGGTTTTTAATAGCTATCTTTTTATGGGTTAATGTTTAAAATGTAAAGCATTTGGGTTTGTTTGAAATTATGCGAATTTCTTTAAGTGTACTTGCTTGGTTATTTGGGTTTTGCATACTTTTTTTGCTTATTGAAGGTAAAACCACAATGGGAGTGGACTAGGCGTATTATGGCTTTGGTGCCTCCTGCATGCGCCCCTTCTGATAGTAGCAACACTTCAGAAGATTATCTAATTTTAGTTCCGAGCCAAAATCAATAGAGTCTTCTTTAGAAAGGTTAAATATCCTGGACGATCTATCTGATGATGGTAACTCCAATATCCAACAAAATCCAGAATCTCCCATATCTCCTTACAAAGAAGATACAGTCCCATTGACTCCACTTATGAATGAGATGTTTAGACCGGGGTCAGAGTTACCACATACCTTACCTACATTAAATTCGCCACTTTTATCTGCACTTCCGGAAAATACAAGATCGAATAAAAGAAAAGCTAACAATAGACCGAAATTAGTAACAAAAAAGGTAAAAAAATATATCCGCAAACCTCTTAATTTCAAATGGACAAAAGGTAAATTTAAATATGCAGGAACTGTTGAAGACCTGTTTCAATTCAGCACACCTACCGATACTAAATCTCCTCTTGACTACTTGTATTCTCTTTTTTCGCAAGATATTATAGATCTAATAGTGGATCAAACAAATTTATATGCTGTACAATGTGGAGGGGGGCAAGCGAAAGGCATAAATATATCCAAAGATGATATTCGTGACTTTCTCGGCATAACCATTTTAATGGGAGTAGTGAAAATGCCATCTTACAGGGACTATTGGAGCCAAACGTTAAGATATGCACCTATTACCGATGTCATGCCCCTGAAAAAGTGTGATTTGTTCATACTTTTGAAAATGCCATCTTACAGGGACTATAGGAGCCAAACGTTAAGATATGCACCTTTTGCCGATGTCATGCCGCTGAAAAAGTATGAACAAATTAGAAAATACCTCCATTTTTCGAATAATATCGATGCAAATGATGACCGTTACTTTAAAATACGTCGCATCCTTGAGAAAATAAGACAAAACTGCCTATTAGTTGAAGAAGAAGGAAGATACAGCATCGATGAAATGATGGTACCCTATAAGGGCACTAGGGCAGGCAGCCGCCGGCAGTATCTGCCAAAAAAACCCAAAAAATGGGGCTTCAAAATGTTTATACGAGCAGGAGTTTCGGGGCTAGTATATGATTTTTTGCCATATGGTGGTGACGATACTTTTAGGGGCATGTCATTTAACGAGTTTGAAAACAGCCTTGGCTTAGGGGCTATAAGGAGTATTTTAAGACAATTTTTTATTTGTTTATGTCTTTTTCTATTCTATGAATACATTTCATCTGAAAATTAAAAAATTGACCCTACATTATTTTTTTTTAAAAGATTTAGTTTTAAAAGTTTCTTTATTGATTATTATTTTCTCTTCGGTTCAAATTAATAAAATTGATTTGCTTTTTATATTTGTTAAAATTTAATACAAGTCAATCTACATACTTTAACGAAAAGAAACCTATGTCCAGTAGTGACTTTAATACTAGTTAATAAATATACTTATATCAAAAAAAAATGTTGTCATTAAACTGAAAACCTCTGGCCTTGCAGCTCCGCCAAAACTTTAATTAAAAATACCATACCGATTTTGTAATAAAATTGAATTGGATAAAATTGAATTGGCAAACGACCTTACAATCCAACTGATGGTAAGTGGCTATTGCAGCCCATGAACACCTGCAACCAACTCAAATAAAGAAGACTACAAAATACGATGTCACCGCCGAGGACTAAGATGGAATGCATCATAGCCCGTAATTGCAACAACACTCTATTGGCCAAACACTCAAACGCTACTCAATTTTAAAACGCCGTTAAATCTCGTGCTGTCTCTATCACATTAAGTCAAAGTGACTGTGACACTAGGAGATATATCCTTCAAACTAGAACACAGCAATATATGCACTGCTATTTGGCGGCAGAAATAGGTAAGAGAGTGGTACCTACTCAGTCTGACTCCTAGACAGAAGACAGAAAAGGAATCCTACCACCTAGTAAGTATAAGTACAAGTGTAAATAAGAGAATAAAGCATAGACTTAGGATATACTAGCGTATAGACCAACATAGTGTGCAAGGAGAAGAAAATTCCTTATGGCAAAATGCAAGATAGAAAAGGATACCAAATCTCATGACTCTGTAACCGATTTTGAATGACAGGTCGGCACAATTCGGCACGCAAGAAATAGCTCCGAGATATTTTGTAATTTTTAAAGTATAATAGTGGTTATTTTAGTAAGTAACTTTTTCCAAAATGGTTAATTGTTTCGTGAGTGACTGTGCTGTTAATAATAGAAATAATCCTGATAATTTCACATATCACAGGTAAATTCTCAAGACGTCGTCAATGTTATGACGCTTTTATTTTTGGTTAAAATGTATGTTACATACTGTTTAAAATATAGAATATATTCAATTATTTTGTTAATTTTGATATTTTGCAAAGAAAAAAGTCACGTTGTTGATAATTTGCATGAATTTGGTAAATACATTTTTATACAAAATATTTTACATGTACGCTAGGGATTGACTCAACTATATCAAAATTAATGTCGATATTTATCTTGAATGTTTATAATGAATCGATAGACTTGCCTACACAACAAGAAAATAAATCCTCGGTTTGCGTTCTAAAACGTAATTTTATTTTGCCGTTTTTCAAACAGATTCCCTCCGGATTCTATAATTAGAAAAAGTGGTTAAGGTTCATTGGAAGGGTTGGTTGGAATGCAAAGAAGAACTCAACAATTTGCAGCAAACATTTTCTTGGGAAGTATAAAAGAAAAAGTAGAATAAAAACAATTTTATTAAAAGGAGTCATTTCTACATTATTTGTACCAGTAAGTAAAATATTGTTATAATAAGACTTCAAAAATATAACTTTCAAAACTTTAGATAAATATAGAGACAGATTTTCATACATTATAAAACTGTAGTACATTAAAGACAAAAAAAATCTTGAGATTATCTATATACTCTTTAAGCCATTATGAACCCAACTAAGTATTTATTTATCAACCAAAATAAATGTATAACCTTGCTTAACCAACCGCACAGCCTCACGGTCACACTAGTACAATATTCATAGCATCATGCTATTTTCTTATTTTGTTGAGCGGAGCTTCGGAACTTCGGATTATATTCCCAAATCATAACGATAAAACTTTTAGCGTAGTTAGGTATAGATATTTGGTAATGCTCTTCAAGCGCTACTAGACGACCGCGCATGAGACGTGATAGTATAAATTCCATAGTATTTGATACTCACAACGGTCAATGCCCGATTCATGCTTGATGGCCGACGACATTGTCGCGAGGGCTTAAATAGCGTGGTTCATCCCCTACAGCGTTAGTCGTAGAGAAGAGGAACTCGTGGTTAAGTAATAGCTGCGCAGATCAATAGATCTGCGAAATTAAGTTGCACTTGCCGCGGTCAGTCCATGAATGTGTGACCATTTTCTTAACATACCGAGATTGAGAGAATAGAGAGTGCATCTGTATCCTCAGGCACTTAGTTCACTTTACTGTGTTAAGATCATTATGTTTTAAAATTCATACAGCTAAAATGATAAGTTTTTTTTTTTTTTTTATAGGATAGGGTGACAAACGAGCACACAGTCCACCTGATGGTAAGTGGTTGCTGTGACCCATAGACATCTACATTTATCCTCAATAAAGAATCAAAATGCAGATGCGTCGTCACCCGTGAGGACTAAGATGGAATGCCTCTTCCAGTACAATGGGTCTCCGGTTCTCTACACTCACCATACGAAACACAGCAGTGTCAAGCTGCCATTTTACGCTGGTATTCTGTGAGAGCGTGGTCCTTCCCCGGTCGAGCCGACCCATTCGTGCTACAACTATACTACTAATATAGCTGCAGCATGGCTCTACCACGTACAAAAAGTTTATTATTATTTTATACTTTTCAGGGACAGATGAAAGAATATAAACATGAAGCATGATGAAGCCTCTTATTTAACTGATTCTTACAAGTTTCCTTCCTTAAATTATTAAGTTTACATTCATACTTAAGTCGAATGTTAAAATAAACTTCTATAATCTATTTAATTATTAATTATTAAATGTTTGTAATTATCACAAGTAATACTTATATGAAAAATAAAGCAGCCATTATGTACTCCGTGTCCCCGTTTTTGTTTCCCCCATCAAAACATTTTATAAAATATATAAAATATAAATAGGTATATACTTAGTTATGTATCTACCTATTTATAATAACAATATGTTAAAAAATAAATTCCGGGGAAACTGCCCACGGCAGTAAATATTTTTCTCCAAAGATCTTAGTTCGAAAATACAACATTCTGATCTGATTATTGGGGAGTTAATTAAGTTTTTCGGTAGTCACCTGGGATTTTATACATTTGAATTAAAATCCAACAAAAGGCAGGTAGGTTCAGCTTATTCCCAGGAACATGTTATATGAATATTTTTTAATTATTTTAGAACTGTCATGGTAAAATTCAGTTAATTTGTGAAGTTATTCAACTTCATGCACTAAACAATTTTTTTATAATCTTCTTACAGCTTCCTTAACAATCATTTTCGATAGTCCTTTTAATTAAAATATACATCACTAGCTAACGCACACAATGACAAATCAAAATTAGTCACACGTTTTCGAGCTGTCAGGTGGTCTATACGCTAGTATATCCTAAGTCTATGGAATAAAGTAACCAAAACTTAAAGAAATTCACAGAGAATATAACATTGAATAAAACTATTTTTACGGATTTTATCGCGTTTAATTTGTCTTATTTTTTATTCCCGACGTTTCGGTGCTTTACAGCACCAATGGTCACGGGGCGACTGAGATGTTTGACGTCCTGATGTCATAGCTAGCCCGGCTACTTTTAGTTTTGAATATTAATTTTTATGAAAAATAAGTCAAATTAAACGTGATAAAATCCGTAAAAATAGTTTTATTCAATGTTATATTCTCTGTGAATTTATTTAAGTTTTGGTTACTTTATTCTCTTATTTACACTTGTACTTATACTTACTAGGTGGTAGGATTCCTTTTCTGCCTTCTGTCTAGGAGTCAGTCTGAGTAGGTGTTCGCGTAAATATAAGAAAGAGAATATAACGTTAAACGTGTGAATTGCTAATAATTCGGATTCGGTCGGAGTTAAGAAGAACAGCGGAACTTTCGTCCAACTTTTAATACGTAGTTCAAATTTACCAAGATGCGGCTATTAACGAAAATTCAAGGCAACTTTCGAACTGCAGGCGTTAACTAGTTTAAAACGGTTTAAAAGAGTACGTTTTTAGTTACCCAGCTTACCAAGAACAATTTAAAGATGCAAAGTTGAGTCTTACTGAGATTTGAAATTCATTCTTGTATCTTGAAATATTATAAAATTAATTTAAATTATTTTAGTTACGTCCCCAGACCAAAGAAAGAAAGACGGGGCGCTTCGTACTTTTAATTAGGCCATATAAATATTCGCTTCGTGCGAGGATCGAATCAGCGGCCCGCAACGCCGCAGCAAAATGCTAAACCACTACGCCATCGAGCAGTTAAAAAGTAATTGTGGTTGTAAAGACGTTTTCTAATTTCATAAAGAAGTAAGTGAGGTAAATAAGCACACAGTCCGCCTGATGATACGTTGACGCTGAGGCCCGTAGACACCTACATCAATCATCCATTACCACATACTCTGCCGTCAGTCATCCTTTAAATGCAGTACTCCGTGCAAAGTGACTGACATGGCAGCATAAGGGTTAAGAATCAAAGTGCAGATGCGTTGTCACTGCTGTGGATTAAGATTAAATGCTCGTTATCAGTTTACAGTATCAGTATCAGTATCTGGGACAGCTGGGTCCTTCCTCGGTCGAATTGACCCATTCGTGCTGCAGCTATAATACAGTTGTAATGTGACTGTACCACATAGAATTTTGAATAATGAATACAACATATTCTCGGCAAGCGTTACCGAATGAAAAACGGGGCCAAAAGACTCGCTTTAGTAAAAGAAATCACAAAAGTTGTACGTAGGTAAGGCATTTGCTGAATAACTTTTCCGCCAATTATTATTCCGCCATAATTTTTTTTGCGCGGAACCCTAATTTTTCTAAAATAAAAGTAGCTTAAGTTACTCCTTATAACTATCTGCCAGTGAAATTCCCGTCAAAATCGGTCTAGCCGTTTCGGAGATTAGCCGAAATAAACAGACGGACAGACAGACAAAAATTTTAAAAATTGTGTTTTGTTGTAAGTACCGTATATACTTTCATATGCATTTAGTTAAAAGCTGTTATTTTAACATTACAAACAGACACTTCAATTTTATTTATTTGTATAGAAGATTTTTGCAAAGTAACGCCTGATTTTATTAATTATCAAAAATTAATTCCAAATCTAAGGATAAATGTAGCGAAGAATCCAAGGCACGATCCTGATCCTGATCCTGATCCAAAGTGTCAGGATCGTGCCAAATGGAAGTCCGTAGTCTCTGCCTACCCCTCTGGGTGACAGGCGTGAGTGTTTATGTTATGTTAATTCCAAACTTTGGACTAGAAAGACTAAAATATTGATTGACAAATTGAATAAAAACTTGTGTAATAGGGAACTGTTTTTCAACCTTTACAGAAATTCTATTTTCGTTAAACTTTAATTTCTCATATAGTATATGATAAATGCAATCATACAGTTCACCAGTACAGACAATATTCAATGCAGAAATTGTCAGAGGGAGCTTAGAAATTCGCGTCAAACTATCTTCAAAGGTTCCTTTGAAAGTGCATAAAGCATAACTCTCTAGCTGTATACTGCAGTGCAAGTTATAACATCGCTATATAGGGGTATATTTAAACTTAGATATTTATTAATGTATCAATTTTAATTTATCTACGTTTGTATGCATTTACTATGTATTATTTTTGCCGCTGTGTTCCGGTCCAAAGGGTATAAAGAACCAGTATTGTAATTATACTGGTTCTTTGGGGCATGCTAGGTTGAGTAGCTTTTTTTGTACAAGTTGGTTGTAGGTGTTCATTGGCTACAGTAACCACATACTATCTGATAGACTGTAAGTTCGTTTTTGTAACATTTAGATTAAAAAAAACATTCGTGAGTGTCGTGGAACACTCGGTTGGAACGAAGTTCCTTTCGTAGTATATTATTGTTGATAAACGTATTATATTATTGATTAACAAATACAAATAAATTAATTACCTGCGTGTATTAAAATGAAGCGTCATTTAAAATAATAATATTTCTTTCATGGCAAGATAAGAAAAAGTGCGAGGGACATGGATATTATTCCATCTCGCTCGCACTATAGAAAGAGGGTTGTGACGGAAAAATCTTACAATTTTTCTCGCCTAGCCCCCATCCGTCAAATTCGTACCGTGCGATAAGGAACTTCGTTCCAAAATACAGAGATAATTTCTACAGCTAACAATGTTTTAAATTTTGTTTAACACTTGCTTATCGCTAAAAAAGACTATAGTGAGACAGCCTTGGGATAGCACTGTAGCACCGTTGGGAACCTTTTGCTCCACAACCCTGAAACGTGTGTATTAATTACTTTTTTATATGTACATATGCATGTTCTTTTCTTCATTTTGATCGCTACATGCTCTTTGCAGTCGCCTTCCGGTACAGACATTTCCTGTATTTAAAAGCTTCTTCTATCAAGTTCTTATATTCTCGATAAAATTTGATTACATTTATCATCAATTGTTCCGTGGGTGTCGTAAGACAAACCAGAAGATGAGGAGCAGTGCCTTCCTGATAAAAAATAGAAAAAAAAACAGAGGCAGTCATAAGGGCTGCCGACAGAAGTGAAAACGCAATGATATTTGCGAATACATGTTCACAGGCCGCTATACTACGCGTCGTTTTAATCGCATCGCTATAACCATGCCCGTGACGTGCATGTCGAGGTCATCGGTAACGCGAACCTATAAGTTTTTCCTGTACCAAAAATCGCTCAACGCGGCTAAAAAAGTTAACAACTTTAAAACTTCGGTTGCCAACTCGCGTGCTAAGCGTGTCAACTAGTATTTCTAAGGCAAATATCCAAATGTTGGCAGTAGACTTTGATAGGCTGTTTTGAATGAAAAAATTCTTGAAAATAATATATTATTCATATTTGAAATAATTAAAGAGTATATAATAATACGTTTTAGAAATAATGTTTAAACCATTCGGAGTTCCCATGCAACCTGTACATAATACGCTATGAAACTAAGGCTATAAAGATAGTCCACCAATGTTTAATAATATGAAAATGGATTACTGATTCTCAGATTGAATCGAATAAAGCATTGAAAAAGGTTTTCCATCCTTTAAGATGAAATAAAAGGCAATACAATTTTTAGAATTTTCGGTTTACAAACGCACCACGCGAAAACTGCAGACTCAGTCTCACTTAAAATTTCACGAAGTTTTATTTAAGTTGTTTAATTTGGAGCATGAATTTGCCGTATATGCTATCCCATACAAAGCGAGCGAACTAATGATAAACGTTCTAACTTAAATAAATAATACATGAGCAAAGTGACGCACATTCGTTAGTTTTAAATAATTCCGCCATTCCGACTAGTGGACCAAGCCACTGGCGGAGGCAGCTTTCGTATGGCAATTTATAAATAATATAATATAATTTTTGCAGTATAAGGGTGACAAACGAGCACACAGCCCACGTGATAGACCTGGTAGTAAGAATCTAAATACAGATGCGTTGTCACTCCTGAGTACTAAGATGGAATGCCTCGTTTCCAGTAATAAAGGGTCCCGGTACCCTACGAAATGTTTTTTCCACCGGCTACTCTCAAAACATATTTTTCTAGCTATGAATCAAAACTCATTCTACACAAGAAACGAGCATAACAAGTTCGTAAAAACGAGTATGGAAAGAGAAAATCTAATTCTGCTTCTATCGATTCTGATTTGTGCCAATCATGTAGCGTTCACCTCGGGTTATTTACCAATTCTTCGCTACATTTATCCTTAGATTGGCATTTACTTGACGTTCATTAGTTTACCTCGACCTTCTTTGTGGTTCATTCCTACCATTAGTTATTTTTTTAAAAGACTACTTTATTGTATATTATTGAAACAATTTTCAGTGAGTGACAGTTACAAAATAGATTTTTTTACTTTAAATTTAATGCAGTTACTTAAACTTTTAAACGTTAAAAATCTACTTCCAAATAATAAAAAAAGGAAATATTTTGCATATAATTTTTATATTTAATAGCCTATTAGAGCCGCGGTAGTATTATATATAGTATATATACTAGCTTTATAGGTATATAGGTATTATATAAGTAGGTATTATATCATATAGTATTTTATAGGTATTACATACTAGTTTTTCGCTCCGCGATGTTATCCGCGTCCATGTTGTAACGTGTAGACAGTTATGACGGTTATTATGAGATCGCATAAAACGGAAAGCTTAAGCTACCTCATGGAAACTTTCTCATTTTTCGTAATGCTAATGATCGCATATTTTAAATTAGACTAAGGTTTTTGAATAGTGTAAACCGATCTAAAAATATTTCTCTTCGTACTCCCGTACATTCATCATCCTTCTTAAATAAATCATTTTCTATTACAGCTGTACGCTTTTACTCTTTGAATCTACAAAGTCGTCATACTCAATCCCTTTTATCTTTCAAAAATACACTGAAAACTTATTACTTGGATCTTTAATATTTCCCATCATCTTTCGCCCAAATACTGATTTTGATGATCTACTTTTTAAGGGGTAAATAGGGGCAGATTTTGTAAAGTTTTAAAATATGTGTTATCTATGAATATCATCATTTCGTTTTAAGGTTATCCCCACCACCTTGCAAGTTAAAAAGCCAAACCTTTTTTTTTGTTTTTTTACCCTCGTCTTAAAACCTTATAAACTTATTATTAAATATTCGAAAAAATATTTTTCAAACAAAAAAAACATAAATGATTTTTCTCCATATAAATTGAACAACCTCTGGCCTCCCCGTTGTTTTGGGAAATCGCGAAATATGTATTCATTTTTTTTATTTACAGAGTACTTTCTGTATTCTATTTTATTCTATGTTTCGAGTCAATCTCGGCGTAAAATAAAAGTTTCATACAAACTGTAACTGTTTAAAAAATTAAAAAATATTATTTCATAATTTGAATTCAAGAGGTCCCTTGGGAGAGGTAAAGCCCTAGTGTGGGATGCTACTTACGTAGACACTTTGGCGGCCTCTCATCTCAGGGGTACCTCGTTTAGAGCCGGGGCGGCATCAGAGGCAGCTGAACTGAGTAAGTGGCGCAAATATGAGTCTCTGAGAGATGACTACATATTTGTGTCATTTGCTGTAGAGACTATCGGTCCGTGGTGTCCATGTGCGGTGAAGTTCCTAAAGGAACTCCATACGCGACTGGTCGTTGCTGTTGGTGATAAGAGGGCTGGTTCTTTTCTCTCTCAAAGGCTAAGTATAGCCATTCAGCGAGGAAACGCAGCCTGCGTTCGTGGCACAATACCGCGGGGAGTAGGACTGTATGATAATAAGTTACTAGTCTTAGTTTTTTTAATGATACTTTTTAATATTGTATATAGTAAAATATTGTATATTCTGTAATGTAAATAAATGTAATTTATTCAAGAGTATTTGCTCCAGTTTTCAAGTTTAAAAATTATAAATTATTTTTTCTCTATACAAATTTCCACATCCTCTGGCCCCCGCCCTTAAGGCTTGTTTTAAAAACTCGCAAAATCCCTATTCATTTATTTCTTTTACAGACTACTTTCAGTAAGTCTCGAGTCAATCGCTCCATAAAATAAAAAGTTTCACAAAAACTGTAACATGCTATTTGCCCCTCTTAAAAGTTTAATTTTCCAAAATTCTTTCTTAGTGGATTTGTACATAAAAGCCAGCTACCGTTCAATTTCAGATTTCTACGTCTAGCTTTTTGGGCTGTGCGTCTTAATACAACATGTTACTAAGTTTCTAATCAAAAGCTTCTTCAAAGATATAATAAAAACAAATAACATAATCTTTCATACTTTAGTTTTACCCCCTTAAGGATATAATTGGCAAAGATACTGAACTCTCTTAGTTTTTAATCTAAAGCCTAAAAACAAAACAAAAAAAGACATTTATTTTACTTAAAAATTTATTGTCATCATTTCGTTTGAAGGTATTGCTACCACCTTACTAATTAAAAAAACATATTTTCTATTTCCATTAACCATATTATATACAGAATACTTACTACTTTTAGGTGAATGTACTTTTCGTATCTAAAAGGAAAACAAAGAAGGAACGAAACAACTCGTAAAGTGTTCAGTTTCAACATCCATTTATCTCAATATCGCAGTGCCATGGCAACGGGCCTTTAGTTTCTGATCTTCAAGGGTCAATTGCTATTGAGAGCGAATTCAAAGGCGAACGTTCGGTGCACTGGAACGTGAAAATACTGAGCGATTGATTACTTACATAATGCTTAAGTTCATTTCATACTTCTTCTCAGACTTCAGTACCGATGTACTTTTATCATAGTAGTCAGTAATTTTATTTGAGAAAGTTTTATTTTCAGTTGTAAAGAAACTCGAAGTGAAAAAAGTATTCTTAGGTTTTGTTTTCAATGTTCTTTTAGGACTTCTTTTATTGATGTTATAAATAACTTCAAAATGGCAGCTCATCAGCTCATGAGCTGTAATTATTGAAACCAAAGAAGAGTTTGGTATTTATTGAGCTTATAGGGTTTTATAAAAACTTAACGCTGTAAGATAATTCTTTAAAATAATTATTTCACTCTTTACGTAGTTTATCTTATAGTTAATATAAAAGTTTTCATCTCAGATCAACCAAGAACGATACAGAACACTACGTAAGTACGTTTCAAGTGACGCCGAAGCCAAGCCAAGACCATGCTCAACTTAGTATAAGAACACGCACACATATGCATCTAAAATCATTTGCAACCAACAACATGGTTTTGTGTATGTGTGTATATAAAGAAGAGCTGTTGATATAGTAAGAAAGAAGAAGGATGTGTGTGTGTGTGAATGCGTGTCAAGAAGTTGAGCATGGTTGGAGCACAAGGTGGTTGGCGAAAACTGAATGTATAAAGATTGTCCAAAATTATAGCACTTTAGCCTAGGAATAGCTTATTCCTTCATGCTTTGAAGAGACCAATATCATTTTGGTCTGTTAGATCTGATGACTTTTATAAAACTAATTTTTTTAAACCGATGTCGCAAAACGGTATGTTGTATTCAATAAAAGTAAATCCTTCTTAGCGTTTATCGACAGATGAGACAAGAGGTAAGGATTATTTTATATCTTCTTTCCCCTGATGATGTTGACGCCGACGTTCATGATAATGATGTATTTTAAAAAGTAGGTAATTTGATTTAAACACGACAGTAAAATTAATTAATTTTATTTGAGGACCTAGCCAATATTCCATTACAAGTCTCCTGCTGAACACGGCCTTCCACATAGATTACCACAATGCAAGCACATGTATCAACAATGTTAAGGTCGTCACTATATTTAGTGGGGGACTAGCTGTTCCCCGCGACTTCGCCCGCGTGGAATTTATTGCGATTAGATTTCATGAGTTTTAATTTTTACCATAATTATTTTTCCAAAATAAAAGTAGCCTAAGTTACTTACCTTATAACATCAACTATCTGCCAGTGAAAGTCCCGTCAAAATCGGTCCAGCCATTTCGGAGATTAGCCGGAACAAACAGACAGACAGACAGACAAAAATGTTAAAAATTGTTTTTTTTTTTATTATAAGTATCGTATATATTTTCATATGTATTTAGTAAAAAGCTGTAATTTTGACATTTCAAACAGACACTTCAATTTTTTTTTTACCAGTAAATTTTTTTTGTTACCAGTAAGAGGCTGCAGTTCAAGATCTTTTCTTCCCCATTGGTTGCCAGCGCTTCGGGTTATATTAGGAGTAAATAGTGTGATTAAATTTATTATTGATCAAAAGCGATAATCAAGTCTACATTCGACGCAGTCTGGAAACATTTTGCATTTTGTTAGCCGGTAGTTTCATCTTCGTAAATTTTAATTAGCTACTAAAAGTTCAAACGAAAGTTCCTCGGTCCGCATAAAATATGCTGACCGTATTGGATTATGCTGGAAAATTTACAAAGTAATAATTAGCAATCATTTTTCTTCGTCGTGCTAGCCAACTTTCCCGATTAAAGCGAGGGTTTAAATTTTGAAATTTGATTTGCAGCTTGTTATTAGAGTTTATTGGAGTTTACTCCTTACTAATCGTTTCATATATAGTGCACGGTAAGAAAAATTAATGGCTAGTAAAATCAGGCGTTAACAAAAAGTGAAGCCGTTACGGTTTTCCTCTGCACAACATACTCGCGCATCTCATAGCGCGAAATGAATAATGTAATGTAAGTCATATATTTCTTTTATAGGATAAGGGCGACAAACGAGCACACAGTCCACCTGATGGTAAGTGGTTGCTGCGGCCCACAGACATCCACATCTATCCTCGATTACGAATCTAAATGCAGATGCGTTGTCACCCGTAAGGACTAAGATGGAATGCCTCGTTTCCAGTAAAAGAGTCTCCGGTTCTCTACACTAACCATACGAGCGTGATCCTTCTCCGGTCGAGCCGACCCATTCGTGCTACTACTATACTACTATTATAGCTGCAGTATGGCTCTACCGCTTAAAATATATTTTATGTAATATAATTTACGTAATATATTTTATCAAATCAATATAAATAAATATATGGGTTCATTTACTTCCTGTGCCTATTGTATATATTTTGAGACAATTTTTTCAGTAAACTCCAGTCACACGTCCGGAGCTAACACGCACAATTTTTTCTCCCGTCCTTACATACTCAAACTTGGTCTTTGACAGCTCTACAAAGATCCACGCTCGAGATTTATCAACGAGCAATGGAGCGCAACAAACTAATAAATTGCATCCCAAATACGGCACTTGGTTCCAAGACCCAGATCACTGACGTGATGCAACAACCGCTATGCGCAACGAGCCCAGTCTCGTGCCTGCCGTATGTCAGATGAGATGTGGGCCAAAGCCACCATTAAATGGGTCCCACTAGGCGTTAAACCTTATTTTACCTTATTTTGACTTATACAAAAAGGCATGGGAAATTTAAGGACCCTACATGATGGAGAGGGCGAAGAGAGGCCTTTAGTCAGCAGTAGGACAATATAGACTACTACTTCTACGACTACTGCTACTGCTATCATCAGAAGTCCGCTGCTAAACATAGGCCTCCCCCATAGATTTCCACAAAATACGGTACTGAACCACCCACACTGCCTGCGTGTCTAATATTCGCAGAAGAAAAAAGTAATTGACATAGCCCAACGGATCAGTAAGTTGAAGTGGCTATAAGCTGGCCATATACCTCGAAGAATCGGCAACCGATGGAGAAGAAAGGTTTTATTTTATTTTTTTATTTATTCTTAAGTGTACACCTTAATTAAAAGGATTACAAAGGGCGGACTTAATGCGTTTTGCCATTCTCTCCCACTCAACCCGGGACGTGTGGAAATAATGAGATAGGTGCCAAAAGTAAAAAGAACATTATTGTTAATGAGAAAAAATACGAAAATTAAAATTATATATATAAGGTTCTCGATTGGCAGCCTCATACTGGCAAGCGCAGTGTTGGGCAACCCCCCACTAGATGAAGTGACGACCTCATGGAACACTCAGTATAGAATATAATATAATTTAAAAAATATTAAACAATGAACCACAAAGATCGTAATTTCGATATATTTAGACTAAAAATATAGAGAGACTGTGTGCGCAGCACAGATATGAACTACATGCCTACCTATATGAATCACATGCCTTATTATACTTGTTATATAAATAAATTGATTGCTCGTTGGTCTAGTGGTTGTAATCCCGATAGCTGATCATGGGGTCCGAAACCCGGATCGAACAAAAAACAGTTCTTGGGTTTTTCTGTCAAGATATTCTCAGTACCAGCTCGGCGTCAGCAAGTTAGTGTTGTTATACCCCTGTGCCTTGGCGTAAGCCGTTAGTCCTGCGCCTAATCTCTGTCCAACCGTGTCGAATTTCCGTACAATCGGACTAAAAGAACCATGTAATAAAACCTGGGCTTGCACACACACTCATGCACTATAAGAATATCCTGCGCTATGTGATATGGCTATAATAATGGCCAGGCCTCTTTTGAGACTGGTTGCCGTAACCGAAAGTCGGCCTGTAGGGCATTATTATGAATAAACAGTTGTTGCTCTCTCTAACTTCCACGATCGGACAACCCGACGCTCGGTGATACCTCTACGTTGTCGATATACCCATTCGAACTAACTGGATTGCTTCCAATTTCATAATGCATAGAGCAAAACAGTGAAATAAATAAAGTTTTCCTATTCCATAAATTATTATATTACATCATTATTATAAAATAATACATAACTGCAATCTGATTTTACGGGTGTCTCATCGTCATCATCATTACAGCCCCTTCCTTACACTTGTAAGTAGACTTCTACTGCATATATATTTACTACGGAATATATTATGCAAAGAAACTTCGAGCATACCCTCTCCATAGTTTTCTCAACGACTTAAAGCTCCCTGACACGGTGAGCAGAGAAGGATCACGTCTCTCCTGTTTTAAGATTTTGAGGAATACTGGAACAGAATATTCTTCTAGATTTTAAGATATTATATATAAGTATATATTTGTATTTAACTTTTCTAAAACTATATTCATTACAGAACTGTTTGTAAGTTCCGCCACGCGTACCACGTGAACTCTCAACTCTTAACGGAAATATAAAAAAGGTTGCCCACAAGTAACTATTGCTTGAAAATCTTTTGAAGGGCTCTAGTGAAACAATTTGTAACTTTTTCTAAGTTAAACGTTGGGGAAAAGCATAAAGTAGGTAAAAGGAAAAATATTCGCATTTTATTGTAAAGCAGTGTTTGTTAAATTGTTGTAAATTTGATGGATGCAGGTGGCTCAGGACTGTGTTTTGTGACATCCTTGGGGGGAGGCCTATATTTAGCCGTACATAGATGCCAAGACCACGTACGTGACTTGGAGAATATATGGAAAAATCTGCATCTATATTACTTTAGAATTTAGCGAAATTAAGCCACAATTAATGGATGCACGTGGAGATGATATTGATAATATTTTGTTACGAGTAACGTAACGTAACATTAACAGCACATATACGTCTCACTGCAAGACAGTATTCCTCTCATTCTTGTTGTAGAACAAGTAACTCTTTCTTCCGCCATGTCTACATGCATTTTTGCTACTTTTAAAACTATGCAACTACGTACTGTTACGAGGCCGATCCCGATCCGAAAATTCATAAGTACTTGTTGGCAATAATTGAATAGTTTTGGAATAACCGATACAATTTTCGGTTAATTTGACAATACCTGTGCCAATAATAGAATGATCAGTAATATCATCGTTACATTTGATAGTTAATTTATTTACATTGGATTGTACATATATCCATCTATTATTTTTTAATTTATGCCAAATATTGATTTGGCCAAATAATAACTTGGCGTTACATTCAGAAGGTAAGGAAAGAGTTACTTCTGTTAATAATTTCGATTCACAATTAGGATTATTTATACTAGACGTTATAGTAAATAGTTCACAAATAGAATAGTTATTATTAATAAATTTACAATCATCTAAGTTATTAAACATAGTATAATGTATTCTATCGTCACTTAAAGCAATATAAGAATTAGAAGGTTGAATAAGTGCAAACGTTTGTATATGCGACTCGTCGTGAGGAGTCAGTAATGGGATGTTTTTATAAACAATGAATTTATCAGGTGTTATTAGTGGAATCTGCAAGCTGAAAACAATCTTATTGTTATAATAATATGAACTAAGTTTCGAAACATCAATTATAGAATGAATATTATGTATGTTCAATTGCACTGGAAAATCTAAACGTTTATTTATTTGATTAATATGCTTGGTTAATTCATTATAAAGACTTAAAGGGCTAATCACGCTAGGATGCAAAACATTTACTTTGGAAAATAGGATAGCATTTATAGTTGTGTCTAGCAAGTTAAAAATAGCAAGTAAGGAGCTTTCAATTATGTTCAATAAAGTATTTATCCTAGAAATGTTAACAAGTAAATTATCGGTTTTGTGATTTGAAAGAATTTCATTCATTTATTAATTTAATTCATATTGGTTTAACTTATAAATAGTGGCATTAAAATTATTTATGGTGGATTTAATTATGTGAATATTGTCTCTGAATAAATTAAATAGTTCTGTTTCACTTTTCCGACATAATTCTATCGCGGCATCATATTTTCGCGCATCATCTGCGTCTAGAGTACCGAAGAAAAATTTGAGAATTTCACCTCGAAATTCTAGAGATCTTTTAACTCTATTTGACGATTGATTATTATTGATTATATGTGCTTGAAATTGCAATTTGACGTAATTATATTTTACTAAAATCTCTATAGGATTTTAAAAATCTTTACATTGGGAAAATTCGTCAGTATATATTTTGAAACAAAGGTTTAAGGTATCATATAATAAATTTTCAATTTTATTGAGATAAGGAGCTAAAGATATAAGGTGATATGTGTTATAACCTTCCAATAATCGTTATAAAAGTTAATATGCGTAATAGGTTCAAAATAAATTCCAGAACTATATAGGTATGATCCTCGACTCAGCGTGGCTTTGGCTTCCATAACATAAAGCTCTGAAAATATATAAAATGAGTTAAATTTAAGGAGTGTTAATAGCAGACTTAATCTCGTTTATATGATACTTAACATGTTTACGACCTACTTGTAAAGTAACGTTGTGCTTATTATGTACTTTTATAATTTTATATGGACCTTTCCATATAGGTGATAGGGCCTTACGGAACCGGTGATGGTGTTTTATATAAACTAAGTCACCAATTTTATAAAAAATTTCGCGTGAACTTGCATCGTAATATTGTTTAGATTTTTCTTTACTATTAATTATATTTTGATTGGCCTTTTCTCTACTAAAACGCATTCGATGTTGTAAAGCTCGAATATATTCGTTATAAGTAGTATTATTGTTTGTTTCATATAGGGAATTAAGAATATTAGGTTTATAACTATATAATAATTCATAAGGGTGAAATTAGTAGTGCAATGAGGAGTAGTATTATAGGCTAATATTGCGGTAAATAAATATAATGCCAGTCGTTTTGGTTTTCATTAACAAAAGATTTTAAGTATTCTTTTGAAGTAACATGTGAGCGTTCTAGAGCTCCATTTGTTTGTGGTTGATAAGGAGTAGTAAATAAGGCTTTGACTTTTAACATTTGAGTCAATTCTTTAAATAAATCAGAGATGAAACACATGCCTAAATCCGTTAAGATTGTTTTAGGAAACCGAAAAGAGACATAAAATGTACAAGATTTCTGGCTATTTCTTCACTGGTAGATGTGACCAGGGTTATCCAGGCACTTGAAAATTTAGTTAAATCATCTTGTAATGTAAGGATGAATTTGAATTTTTGAAAACATGCGTCAGGTAAAGGACCAACGATGTCGAGGCTAATCGTTCAAACGGTCTAGTAAGTAGAAGTTATTTCCATTGGGGCCTTATTGGACATTCTCAGTGGTTTATTAATTTGGCATAATTGGCATTTCTTTACATAATCTACAATGTCAGAGCGCATACCTTTCAATAATAGGCAGCTTTAATTCGTCTATACATACGACTTGAACCTGGGTGACCCGCAATAGGTGAATCACGATTCACCTATTGCGGTCCTAAATTCAAGTTTTAAAAGAACCACGGTTCTCTTTTAAAATTTTAGGATTTCAACGGGAGTAGGATAAATTAACTGATTTTTGTATATATGAATTTTAATGTTAGTGTTATGAAAAATATAGGCAATCATATTATACACTTTAATATAAGCTAGCTTAGAAAATGGATCTCAAAAGTCTGATAAAGCGAAATCTGTAATATCAGGTTCTCGATTAAAATTTTATATCTGAGTTTTATCATTAAATTGTAAATATCCTTAAATTTAGTTTCTTCATAATGATGAACTTTGGTGTACATAAAATAGTAGATTTATTCTTATCCTTTACGTATTGAATTGTAAATAGTTCGCGTTCGGAATTTAATAAGTCCTCAGGCTTGTCTAATTGCGCTAATATTTCTTCACAGTGAGGTATAGATGAGTCAAAATCTAAAGAGAGGACACGCAATAGTTTTTAGTTTAGATAGGTGTAATCTTTGAGTACATTCTAAGATTATTGTATTTGAAATAGGAGTTTTATTAGTAAATTGGTCTTTAAAATATTTTTCATAACTAGAATTATTTAAAGTGTTAATATCTATAACATTAACGGGACAGCGAGATAACGCATCGGCGTTAGAATTAAGACGGCCTTGTTTATAAACAATTTCGTAATCGTATTCTTCGAGTTTTAAGCGCCAACGAATGAGTCTACTACCTGGGTCTTTGACATTGAATAGCCATACCAATGGTCTATGATCAGTAACTATTTTGAATTTATTACCGTAGAGGTAAGGACGAAACGTTTTGACTGCGAATAGAATGGCTAGAAGTTCTTTTTCGGTAGTTAAATAATTGCCTTCGGGACGGTTTAGAGTACGTGATGCATAAGCTATTGGCTTATCCTTGCTATAAATTATACAATCATCTAGACAAACAAGACGGTGTTCATCAGCCGCTGGAAGGTAGAAGGAGCGTTTTTTAATCCAAAAGGCATTCTAGTGAATTCCAAGGTGGAAACCGCTAGCAAGATCAAGGGTTGTGAAATATTTGGAATGGCCTAATTGGTCTAGGATATCAGTGATAAGAGGCAGGGGATAACTTTCGGAAACCGTGATATCATTAAGACGGCGATAGTCAATGACTATTCTCCACTTTTTTTGCCTGAAGCGTTTAATTTTTCAGGACTACCCATACAGGGGCGCTCCAAGGCGAAACAGAGGACGAATTATGTTCTGATTTAGCATTTTGCGAATTTGTGTATCGACTTTTCCTTGTGACCTCAGGAAGCGATATGATTTTACGTGAACTGGGCCCGCGTTACCCGTATCTATGGAATGTTGGATGCCATTCGTAAACGAAAGGGTTCACCTTCGAGGTGAAAGATATTCGTATAATCGGAATAGCAATTTAAAAGTGCTTTCTTTTCTTCATCGTTGAGATGAGAGCATCGTAAAGACTTAATACTCGCTCTATTCGATTAGATTAAGAAGTAGGAATAGAATACAAAGATTTACTGGATATTGAATTTTCGCAGGAAATAGAATTATTATAGTCGATCGGTGTCAATTCTACGAAATAATCTTTAATTTCTAAGTCTGTGTCAGTCGTGTTTAAAACGGTGATGTTAACTTTTTTATTTGGTTTTATTGATACAATACAATTCGAGACGTAAATACCCTTGCTTAAGGTATGATCTAGAACTCAGCCTTCATTATTGTGATAAAGCTCGACCGAGTAATTTGATATAGCGCATTTAATGATGGCTTCTGAGCGTGCCGGAACGATGTACGTCGGCTGATGAAATATAATGGGAACTTGGTAACCGCACAGAGTCATTAACTTAGAGCTATAATCTATATTAGCATTAAAATATTTAAGAAAATCTGTACCAATAATACCGTCGTAATTAAGATTTATATTATCGTTAATAACATAAAATTTATACTCGTAAATTTCATCACTTAATAAAAATTGTAAGTAGATTGAGCCTAGCGTTTCGCAATATGTATCCGTATCATTTAAGAGTATACCTTTGATTCTTATTTTGTCCTTAAGAAGTTCATGTTTCATTTTAAACATGAGTGTTTAATGACACAGACGCTCGCGCCGGTATCGATAAGAAGTTAGAGACACTTAGGAGAACATTTTGTAAATAGATTTGTATTGGTAACAAAACCTTGCATGTATTTATGCTCGTTTCAAAAATAGGAATAGAATTGGAATAAGATTCATTAAGACTCGGCTTAACCTCTTTGGGTTGCTAAAATGAAGATATAGTAAACGATTTAGTAGTACTCGGTTGTACTTTTTTGGTCAACTGAGATGTATAAGAACTAGCAAGACTCAGCTTTACCTCTTTGGGTTGCTGAGATGTAGATATAGTAAACGATTCAGTAGGACTCGGTTGTACCTTTTTGGTCAACTGAGATGTAATAGAGTTAGAACGACTCAGTTCCTCTTTGGGTAACTGAGATGTAAATTAATTAGAATGGCTCGGTTGCTTGCTAAAGCATTGCCGAGATGAATTAGAATTAGAATAAGATTTAGCATAAGGATTTTTATAAGGTTTAGTAGAAATAGTATTATTAATTGTTTTCGTGTCGTTACAATAGTACGATTTCGGCAGACACGCATCCGAAATCTTATTCAGTTTAAAGAGTTAGAATTATCGACAGCGTCGTCGTTATCGCATGTCATGTGCATAGGCACAGAGTTAGAACTAGAATTAGGAATAGGGTTACGGCTTACAAAATTAGAATTATTATTTGAGCTACGATTTGTATAATTAGAATTAGTATTAGAGTTATGACTAAGGTTTTTATTAAAATTTTGACGTTGTTGCATATTATATTGTCGCTTTCTACATTGATCAATAGTGTGTCCTATATTTTTGCAATAGTTACACATTAATTTACCAGAATTAGAGCTAGATAAATGAGAAATTTGTTTATTATGATTATAATTAGAATGTTTTTTAATTTTAAAACATTGAGTAGCAACATGGCCTACTTTATTACATATACTACACTGTTTTATTGAAATTTTTGAACACGTTTGGAGATTTTGATATTTTTCTTCTTCTATCGCTAATTGAACATCTTCATTTAGAGGTTGAGGGTTCCTACATCTAACAATAGTAGAAATAGCATGGTTTAACCCTAATAAAAGTGTATTTAATGATAGGTCCTCCATGGCGGCTATTCTACCTGGAAAGCCATCAGCGTTTTTGCAACTTTAGTGTATATCTGACTGAATTTTTGTTAAAATTTGTTCTAATTTTAAAGAAAATTTAGTGACGTCCTCGGATGGCTGTTTACAGTTTTGCAAGTCTGATAGTAAATGTGTCGTGTGTTTTTTCTCCCCAAAAGTAGAACGGAGAAATGATTTTATTTGTTTCCATGTTTCAAAAGTTTTAAACTACATGCAACTTGTGCTTTTCCCTCAAGTTTTGAGATGATGAATTTGCATAGAATAGGCTGTTGTTCTGGTGTAGCTAACGACATTGCATTGTCGCAGTTTGTGAGAAAAGCGGGTAGCGACTCTTTCTCCCCATTATAAGATTTTATAAATTTCGTCAAGAACGAAAGTGTGATTTTTTCCGACATATTGTCTTTACTTTTTTCTGCTTTAAGCGACATAGAATTAAAGTTTAAATTTAAAATTATATAAAATAAAACAAAACGACTTACAGAAAGATAGTAACTTCTATACGTAGCATTTAAGCGTCGTAACAATAACTCGGTGAAACGTTACACTCGTGGCGGCTGGCACGCGGAATCGCTGACGCGGTGACTCCGTCACGTCGTGGGAAACAGCAGGAATAGAAAGATGTAGAAAGTTCTTCAAATATATTGTTGGTGAGTTAGATCCAGCTGGTGCGGGCTCCTGGTGGAGACTTATCGTCGGCCAAACGGGAGATTTCAGGTCCAGATGTGAGTGGAGTGGGCTCACACTTCAGAGCGGAGGCTGATCGTCGTCCAAAATTGTGGTAGTTGTAGGCTTAGGCACGGCTAAGGCTTAATGTCGACCTTGATGATTTCGGGGACCTCGGATTCGGATGCCAATGTCTTCTATGACTTTCTGTTTGGCATCCCACTTCTGACAACAATTTTTTAGGAAGCCGATCCCGTTTGACTTTTTTTGAAAAACACTAAGTAAACCTAAGGGTTTATTATAAAAAGTTTACACGCACAATTAATATTAACCCTGACTTCCGAACTGTAATACATCTCGGAATCTATGTCCGATCTACCCGGGGCTCTGAATCTAACTAACTTTAAAATGGAATAAAATTAATAGAAAAGAACAATGCAATTACTGATTGACGTCATATGAAGGAAAAGTACCGTGGGATTAAATAAATGCTTACTAAGATTTAACTGCGTTGTAAAAAGGGATATAACAGTACGACACTGACAAATAAAAATTTTTTTTTTCGCCCAAAGCAAGGACTACCCACCGGAAACGGCGGAGGGAGGTGGTGAATGCTCATAGCATACCACGCTGCCGGCTGCGTGGTTATGTGTGAAGAAGTGCCTACCCACTAAACACAACCTGTGGGACTGGCTCTGGCCTGTATGGCCTCTTTGCCGCATAGGAAGCGACCCCCCTTAGGGAATGGGGGCGCAAGGCACAACCGTACGGAGACGGGAGCGCGGGTCAACCAACACACAAGGGGTGGCGGTGCTGGAGTGATGATGTGAGAGTCGCATGAGTGAGAATGCACTCGCCGTACGGGGACGGCGAGCACTGTCTGCCAACGCAACCGCACGGGGGCGGCGGCGCTAGCGGAGGCGGGAAGGGAAGGCACTCACCGTACGGGGACAGTGAGCGCGGGCACCTAACACCACCGCACGGGGGCGGCGGCGCTGGCGGGGACGGGAGGGCACTCAACGTACGGGGACGGTGAGCTCATCAGCTAGCACAACCGCACGGGGGCGGCGGCGCTAGCTGGGGCGGGACGGGACGGGACTGACGTTTCAATTCCTCGACTGAACTGACTGAGGGAGAATACCCGTAGGGGGACGGGTGCTCGGTCAGCGAGCGGACTCCGTTAGCGCACGACCGCACGGGGGCGACGGCGCAAGCGGAATGACAAATAAAAGTTTTTTTTTTGCGCTCAATGCAAGGACACCCTCCGGAAGCGGGGGAGGGAGGTGGTGAATGCACATAGCATACCACGCAGCCGGCTGCGTGGTTATGTGGGACTCACTTTGAAGAAGTTACCCACTAAACACCACCTGTGAAAACGGCTTTGGCCTGTATGGCCTTTCCGCCGAATCGGATGCGACCCCCTTAAGGGAAAGGGGGCGCAGCAAATAAAAGTATAAAACTTTAGCTTTTATATTAGATTTAGTAGCAGCTATTGATGATTGATTCGTGAAAATAAGGACTCTTATTTTGGTCGACAATATTATATTTTACATCTTATGTACGGCTTATGTTTTGCTCAGATAATAAATTTATTATTATTATTATTATTATGTACGAGATAGTTCTACCGTCATCTGTTGGAGACCACAAAATCGTAGCATTTCCCTTAGTTAACTGTTTCGACACCCACGGGGCGAGATGGGATAATGGATTACTTCCGACACTGATGATGATAGAAGATAGATTGCTTCTGACACAGCCACCGCACGGTGAAATTGCTTCTCATATATATATACATATAAAAATCGACTGCCGTGCGTTAGTGTAGCAAAAACTCGAAAATGGCTCGACCAATTTTGGTGAATTTTTGTGTGTGTTTCAGTGGGTCCCTGGGTGGTTTAGATTCACAATTGGATCATGTAGGTGGCGCTATTGTCGGTTCAGAAATCACCCGTGCGATGCCGGGGCGGATCGCTAGTATTCCTATATATTTATGTGATAACGACTGTGTTTGTAGCTCGCGTGCATAACTAAATGGTGTTATTATAAAGAAATTTAAAAAATATTTTCTTCATCATCCATTCATCCATCCATTACACTACTGAACATAGGTTCCCTCATAAATTGCCTCATGGGGGGATTTTGCCATAGTTGCCACGCATGGCGAGCGGGTTGGCAATCAAAGTTTTTTATTATTTTGAGTTGTTAACAGGCAGATGCTGTCCTGTTTCATTTTCCCTCTGTCGCCTCCTACGACAACCTAGGGACGATATGGAGTAGTGGATATTCTTACACCGCCACTACACGTTTACTACATCATCATCACCCTTCAAAAGTCCAATGTGGGACATACACCTTATTTGCTATAGGAGGATTTGCCTTAATCGTCACGGCGTAAGTATTGACGATCGCAGTATAGTTATTCTATTTCACGATGAAGGTTTCACCTTGATTGTAGTAGTGACGTGTACCGACAGGTGCGTTTGTGTGTGTAACTGCGATTCGTTCGACTCGCGATCGTGACTGACCGCTCCCGAGGCCTACGTACACTAACACAATCTGTATGTGCACGGCTAACATAACCAAAGTCAAACCTTCATCGTGAAATAGAATAACTATACCAGGCGACTTGTATATTTTACGTTGGCGTAAACTAGAGGGTTATACCGCCTTCTATCGGAAGGCATAAGACTTTCCTGGCCTCAGTACAAAACAGCCGTGATGGATTTTCCCACCAATACAAATATACATATATTTCCTATCAAAAGTACATTGATAAATATAGGCCCTCACCATGGATTGCCTCTTAAGATGGAGGCAAGCGGGTTGACAATTGCAGGTTTAACATTAACATTTGGAATTATTATCAGTAAGATGCTGCTGCCCATCTCCTCTTTCATTTTCCTCTGTTGCCTCTTACGATACCCACGGGACGATATGGGGTAGTGAATATTACACTACCACTACACTGTCAAAAAATATATAAAAGCGCCCAATGATATTCTGTTTCTTTTAATCAAATATAATTATTTTAAAATAGAAAATGAGGACCTTTAATTTGGTGTAATCATAAAATCGGCGCAGCAAATAGCGTACATTTACTCTACGGCCTATAAACAAAAACAAAAGCCCAGCCAAAAAGAAATAGGCTCGCGTTGATAAAATCAAATACACACTGTGATCGTACTCCTCTAGACAATGCGACGAGTTTTACTGTTTAATTAAACAAACAGAAGAAAATGAGACTTTGTCAAATATAGCGACTCATTCTTAGCAAGACTTTTAACAGTAGGCCGTATTTATAAATCTCAGAAACACTTTCACCGATTTATTTAAAGATGCCGTTTTCTGAATCAAAATTCATATATACTCAATTATTTGGTAACTATTAATCTTTTGACTTTGAATTTGTAAAAGATCTTATGAATAAGTTCTAAATAAATTATACGAATACTTAAAACTAGTCCGAGATCATTACACGAAGAAAACAGGACTATGCTATACTTTAAAATAATAATATAAGTTTTAAAAGAAGATTCTCTAAATATAGTTTGGAATTTGGTGGGAAAATCGTTACGACTATTACAACGAATTTGTTCGATATAAACCCATGCACTTAAATCCAAATTGCCAATTTCGAGGTACGCGGACAGAATCAAACATACATTTTATCACATAATATAAAAAGGGAATTTCTTTTCTTACCTCACATAGATTATGTTAATTTATTATGATTATCGGACATTACATAGTACTAATGCATTCATTGTAAGGTTGCGGCTTAATGACTCGGTCTTATTTTAGAGAGAAACCCCATCTCATCCCTTGGGCGTTGTAGGAGGCACTGTCAATTTGTTACTTGTTGTTGATATACGAAAAATAAAAAAAAATAAAAAAATAGTTTAGAATACAGTTTGCTTATGGCAGCAGTTTATTTCCTAAACCTTACTCCGCCCGCCACCCGTCGGTGTTGATAAGCACGTAATGACGATTTGCCTGTAGCACTTTTATAGACGAGTAATTAATTCAATAAAATCGACTTTCTTGTATATGAGTTGTAAGACTGAAAGCTAAACGTTGAACTCCATCAAACTCGTATAGTGAGTGTCGAGAACCGGAGACCCTTAGTACTGGAAATGAAGCATTCCATCTTAGTCCTCTGGGGTGACGACGCATTTGCATTTTGATTCTTAACTGAGGAACGACGTATTTGTCTATGGGCAGAAACCACTTACAATCAGGTGGACTGTGTGCTCGTTTGTCACCTTTATTCTAAAAAACTCTACCAAGCTTGAAAAAAAAGTTATCGTATCGAATACGCGATCGGCGCGGCCATGAGCCCAGCTGAATAGATCATTTATCCAAAACTCTTGCTTATTATGAATCTCATTACGGTGTGATTCTCTGCATCTGACATGTATTTTTTAAAGTAACAAAATTCTTTTACAACACTTATAAGAGAATTGTGTATCTTTATCTAAAATCTATATATATATACACGCAGCTATGTTGGGACCATTTGAAAATGCGTTCCTGTCCATAATTAATAAGGCGACATTCCCGAAAAATTTAAAGTTTTATTTCGCGCAATGTTGACAGAGAACAATACCGTGTTAATCAACCAACCAACAGAAAGATCTTAAGAATTCTAGATCAGATCTATATCTTCTCTCTCTCTCTCTCTATATATATATATGAACTAGAACACAGAGTTTTACAACTAAATAGTAGCATATTAACGCATGTTCACATGAAAATCGCATTCAGCAAGGCGCAGGCTGTGTTGTTTACCGCAAAAGTTTTGCCAACTGCCTTCGGCCACATAAGCCGGGTAACGCGCCACTAGCGATACAAATTACCAACACTAGCGTTTCCGCGTCCAATAACGAAATTTCTGAACTCTATTATTAGCCATGATGCTGTTAGGGGCTGTTATTACAACTATCGATTCTGGTTTCTATTCAGTAAGTCTAATGCGAATTTTAATCGATTCAACACGTAACTGCTTTACACTTTTTTTGATTGTATATTCTTTCTTTTGCATGCCTTAAGCGCAAAGCGCGTAGGTATGTTCTACTAGCGCCTAAAAATCAAGATTCCAACGTTTTGTCGCATGAAATCGTATCTAACAATCATATTAAACATACAAATGATATAAAAAGCACATTGTCAGAAAGATAAAAACTTTTTTTTTTAATAGATCAATTGCTATTTTTACATAAAATAGCGGTTTTAGTGGCTTATGGTGTAGATTTATCAAGTCCGCATGGATTGGTAAACACGATAACTTTTGAAAATATGAATTGTTCAACTCAATCTATTTTTTAAACTCTTCATCTATCATGTGGGAAGCCATGGAATGTAAATGGCAGTTTTACTTTGTTTGATTTAGTTATAATTAATTTTTTTCGGCTGAGAAATAGCGACATTTTCGGTGTTTTGAGCAGCCTTGTATTAATTTATTTTACTAAATACACTTTGCCTCACTCCCGGCCACAGAGTACTTTTTTACTCCGGGCTCAGCCGCCGTCGTGAGTGGTCGTTTGTTTACAGCGGTTCGTGCTGAAAAATATCGATCACTTTAGAAATACAAAATATTCCAAAAACCAAATTTGATACATACTTGACCAAGGTAAGATATTATTATTATTTTTATAATTACAGATTTTTATTACAATGAAATGAATGCTACTTGAACTCCTCGAAGAGTAGAACTAGGTGTGCCGAGTTTGGCTTCGTTTTGTTAGTTATGAATTATGATGCGACCTTGCCTCCGGACTTGATAGAGTGACTTGAAGGTGGACTTTGATGATTGCTACTGGAACTCCTCGACGAGGAGAACTAAATGTACCAAGTTTGGGATCGTTTTGTTAGTTATGAATAGACCTTACCTCCGGACTTGACGGAGTGACTTGAAAGTGTACTTCATTGACTGCTACTGGAACTCTTTGACGAATAGAACTACAATTTACATTATTTTTTTTTTTTTCACTATCATATGAGCATTATGAGTCGTGCACTTTTGGATTTTCCAAACTTTTTTTTAATTGAAGTTTGACATAAAATTATCGGAAAATTGGAAGTATAGTAATAAGGTTATTAGTGAAAACTTGTGTGTATTTAAAGTACTTTAAAAAATTTAGGTATAATCATGTAATACGTAATTTTTTAATGCGTTTAAGGCATGCATTTACCAATAGTTTTGGATTTATCAAATTGGATTTACCAATAGTTTTTTTAATTTAACTGTATAATTGATTATAAAGCCTACCATCACTGTTACGAAAACATATCATGCATTCGAATCAAACAATTCCTTTTCACGTTGGTAACGCGTTCGTTTTACGTGGTAGAGCCACGCTGCAGCTATATTATGGTTGTAGCACGAATGGGTCGGCTCGACCGGGGTAGGACCACGCTCTCACAGAATACCAGCGTAAAATAGCAGCTTGATGCTGCCATATTTCGTATGGTGAGTGTAAAGAACCGGAGACCCTTTTTACTGGAAACGAGGCATTCCATCTCAGTCCTCAGGGGTGACAACGCATCTGCATTTTGATTCTTAATTGAGGATAAATGTAGATGTCTATGGGCCACAGCATCTGTGTGCTCGTTTGTCACCCTTATTCTATTTAAAAAATGGCGTACCGTAAAGGAGTGTATTAATTTTTAGTGTGACAGACACTCCAAAAGATTACAATTTGTATTCAAGGTTAGTTTTAAATTTGTATTAAGTGTAATTAATATGTCATTGTGTTGTGCATAAAGTCAGAGAAAGTAATCTTTACAATTTTGCCTACCACATTTCTTAATATAATTGCCTTAGCAACGTTTTCCCACAATTACCTTCGAAGTAGGCACACTATGGTAGTGAGTGTATAAGCTTTTGTCGAATGATAATGGTCAATCACTGACCATTAATCCCATATAAAATTCAAGAAAAAAACTCCATCCAAAATGTTAATGTAACTATTTAAACGGCATTCTAGTCGGTTACCTTGGGCTTGTGATATTCTTTAGTCCTAAAAAGAACAAAATTCACCAAAACGGCTCGACCCATTTTGATGAATTTTTTTGTGTGTGTTTGCCAAGATGCTTTATATTCACATTTGGACCCGGCGCTGTTGTCGAGATCCAGAAATCACCCGTGCGTAGCCGGGATGGATAGCTAGTTTTAACATAAAAGCTTATAAAGTCGGAGCTTTAATTATTCTATACATTATGAATTATTTTATTCCTCTTAAGAAGAATGAATTAATTCATTGAAGTAAAAAATAAAAACTGTATTTTTTATTTATAGTTTATCCCTCATTTTTCTGTATATTTTATATTCTCAATTTCATACATATTTATTACAAAATTACAATTTCAATAAACTTATCAAGATGTAATGCTCTGGTTCATTTTAAATAGCAATTTCGTAACATCTAATGGCCGTTCAGGCATTCCCGTAATGAACTTAGTACGGCGTATATTAACATGCCTTCAATACCGTCATTATAATGTGTACAAAATGTCTGCCCTGTATGCTGATAAACATAGCTACTGCTATTATATTTAAATATGTTTTAATATAGTATTAAAACATATTTATATATTTATATTTAAATTTCAAATTTATATCTACTTCTTTACTTTGTTTATAATTTTTTTTCCATAAGACAAATGAATGTTACTAAATTGTAAACGTTTCTTAAATAATAATAATGTCCTCCAGAACGAATTTCGGTCACGGCGGCTAGTCTTCAATGGAGACTAGACAGGATAATAGTGCCCAAGTGTATTCGCAAACACAGGTGCACTCTCTCTTCCTTCACTCTCATAGTCCGATGGGACTGTAATTCGACACGACTGGAGAGAGATCAGGCGCAGGACAAACGGCTTTACGTGCTTTCCGAGGTACGGTGGTGAATGAAACACTGCCAAATTCTTGACTCCGGGCTGCTACTGAGAATTTCTTGACAGAAAAACCAATAACTGATTTTGGCCCGACCCGAGATTCGAACCCGGTACCTCATGATCAGCAATCCCGTTTGCGACCACTAGACCAACGACGCAGTCAGTTTCTTATATATCAATTGAAAGCCGTGTTACCTAGGAAGATAAACGCTCGCGTTTAATTTCATAGTGCGCGAGCGACACGAGATCGATCCGCGCTTACACCACTGAAACTGAACGATTCTACATAGTACACAGTGACACATAGTACATAAGTGAACTACATAGTGGGACATTAATAGAAACCCAATACAGTAACCATACTAATACACATTCGATAGCTATTATAGGGGATGGGCAGCAGCTTCTTCCTGATAACAACCGACAATAACTGCGTTTGCCAATCCAACTCTAGAGTGGTGATTATGGCAAAATCTCCTCTATGATGCCTATGGGAATGCTTATTTTCAGCAGTGGTCTTTGGATAGGCTGAAATGATTAATGAATGAATATAAAAGCTTGATTAGATTCTATTTTCCCAGTTATTTTGACCTCACTTTCAACGTCTTGTAAGAATAATGTTCAACAGTTCAAGAAATGATTAAGTTATTCTGTTTCAGGGTGTGTGCGATGTTCCTGCCGGAAATCGCAAGTTTCGTTGCTGCTATCTTGTTCGCCGTGCATCCGATACACACGGAAGCCGTAAGTTTTCTCATTTGTTTGTTATTTATTTATTTATTTAATCTTTATTGTAATACACCTTAATGTAAGGGTTACAATGAGCGGACTTAATGCCTTATGGCATTCTCTACCAGTCCTCCTGGGAGAAATAGATAAATAAAATTTGGTGCGTGCTAAAAAAATCGTAAAATTACTACACATATAATGTAAATAAACATAAAATATAATATTTTTAATAAACGTATGCTTATCCGGTGCTTTTCTTATATCAAAATGTTAATTAATGTTATATGTTTATTCTGATTAAAACTATTCTAGAAACGTTCATGTTAGCTCAACGCAGTCAGTCACACTATTAACATTTAGCTGACTGCAGCACGAATACCTATTTACTAGTAGCGAGCCATCACATCTTATTGCCCAAGGGGGGAACGCTTCTGCTATTTTGGTTTTTAATCGATGATTCTTTTTCTTTTCATTTATTATAGCATTGGCTACAAGGCCATCAGCCACAAAAAATACAGCATACGCTGTAATCCATATATTTTACAAAATATAAATATGTTTAACTGCAAAATATGTAGATGCGTCACTTTGCGATGTTTTGGGTGATTTTGACGGCAGCTCAAACCAGCAGACAATTGATGACAATAGTATCTCAAGTTCTCAAGACGTATAAATGGTCTAAATAACCTGAAACTTATGTCAACATAGTAGCACTTATTTCTTCGGGTCCACTAATTGTTTACATACATAGACATTGAACCACTTTAACATCAAAATCCACCTCAATCATTATTTAAATGATTATCCGCTGGCGGCATTCAAGTCCCTGCCAAAACTCCCTTAATCATTGAATAGGTTTAGGTGACAATGGACCACAGTATCTACTTACCACACCAGGAGCACACAGTCCTCCTTTGACACACTTACTTCTATAACCAACCAACCGCGACCGCGAAAAAGTGACTGAAATGGAATGTATGACAAAAACTCGTACAATAGAATAGAACAGAATCATTTTTATTCAATATAGATTACATTAATACTTATTGAAAGTCAAGGTTCGAATCCCCCATTACAGTATTGTCGTAAACCGCTCGAAATACATGAATTTTTGAGCTTAGTTCGAGTGGTTCACTGGAGTACTGATAATGGAAGATAACTTATATTGTGTCTAAATTTTTATTTTTTCACATAACAGTATGTACAACATTTATACAATTTAAAAAAAACTGAAATTATGTAGCCCTTCTCTCTCCGGTATCACGCCAAGAACACTGACTGCGTTTTCTTGCTAAATTACGATTTTCACTTAGCCTTTGGGCGATAAAAGAACTAACCCTCTTGTCACCAGCGGGAATAATCAGTCTCTAATACAGTCCCTTAGAAACACGTGTGTGTTTCTAAGGGACCTATGGACCGATAGTATTTACAGGAAGGTTAATAAGAAATGTAGGTAAAATATCGGTTTGATTATTTTTAGTAAATAATTTTACATTCACAGAGTATAACAAAAAATATAAAAATATTTTAAATACTTTATAAAGTATTACTGAGATTCCAACATCAAAATGCAAGGCCAGCGAGTGGAACAAACTTTTGATCAAACTTTTATTAGCCCTTTATAATCTACCAAGATGCTCCTTTTAGCTCCAAAACGGTTCGTAGCGAGCTGTTTCTATAAGTTCATTAGTAAGCTTTTTAAGTTTAGCATCTTTAACTACTTTTCCATTATCTTCAAAAACATAAAATTTTAATGGCAGTCCGTTATGCGTATACTTTATTGCCTCACTTTTTTCTTTAAACGAGTTGAAGAAAACTTAAACAACACACATTGATTGAGCTGTGATGATCCTAGTGAGAAGAATAGGAAGAATGCCACAAAGCACGGTCCTGAGCCACCTGCATCCATCGACTTCTTGCATGTCTTAGCAGGTCGTCACTCCATCTAGTGGCAGGCCGCCCCACACTTCGCCACCGGTACGAGGCTGCCACTCGAGAACCTATATGGCCGGCCCATTCCACTTCAGCTTTCTAATCCGTTGGGCTATGTCGGTTACTCTGGTTCTACTGCGGATATCTTCATTTCTAAGTTTATCACGCAGAGAAACCCCGAGCATAGCCCTCCCCATAGCTCGCTAAGCGACCTTGAGCATCCTCTTACGGCCAGCAGTGAGGAACCACGTCTCAGATCCATAAGTCATCACTGGCAACGAGCACTGGTTGTACAATCTCGTTTTCAAGTTTTGAGGTTCGAAGTTGTTGACGAGTATGCTTACCTGGGACAAATAGTCCGACTAGGTAAGTCCAACTTCGGCCGAGAGGTCAATCAACGAATTCAACTCGGCTGGGCAGCGTTCGGGAGATTACGACACATCTTCTCCTCAGGTATACCTCAGTCTTAATACGTTTGCAAATTTTTTGATTATGCAGACCTCTGGAAGTGAGTGAAAACTGAATTGCCAAATTCCATTACATTCGTACGTATGTACATACAGGTCATACAGAACTTGTAAAATATTTAGACATGTTGACTTCGCCTCTGTTGTGGTTCTTAGTTCAATGACTCTGTCAATTCAAACTTTCACGTGGTTAAAAAAACTGTCCTGAGAAGGATCGTTCAAAGAGCTTGCTACCAAGGTCAGTGTGATGGTAAGTGTGACCAGCGAGAGACTATTTTTGTGATGATCAACATATATTCCATTGGAATGTGAGACATTAGTATAGACAAATATGGCAGATAATAGAAATTAGTGGCGTTTTAACAAAAAATATCCTCCTTGCTCGGGCCTTCCCCGAATTAATTAGTTGTCCATGTCCAGCGTTAGACTGTTAACGTCGTCTAATTGATTTCGACAACCGGAAACACTCTTGAACATAGTAATTATGCGCTCAAACATAAAAACACTCGCTCGTTCTAACCTTTTGGAAACAAATAGTCCAAATTTAGACACGACCACAACAAAATGTGTATTTCATATTCTTATAAATAGTAAATAAGTTTTATAAGTGGTGAAAGTGACATTAAATAAAAGTAAAACTCATTAGTTAATAGTGATAGTATTAATAAAAGCAGCTTTGTAATAAAATTAATTTAGATATTGATAGTGTACAAACTTTTCTAGACCCTAAAAAGTTGTTATCTATGCTCGTTATTCTATAAAAACTAAATGTTACAGACCTCCTATGAATACATTTCATTTACGGCAAACTACTATGTTAGATTAATTTTCTGTGTTAAAAATAAAACTCAACGCAATGAAATGACTTACAAATGCAGTAATAATAACTTTTTCTTTCATAAATACCAGGAAACTACGTCGAATTTTACAGTATTTCATCAAAATATACAAGGTTTGTTAAGTAAATAGGACACATTGGAAATATGTATTAATGATTTTGCTAAAAACAATATGGAATTGGATGTACTCTGTTTCTCGGAAATCTTTGTAAAGAGAGGGAGCGAAACTAATATACGACTAAAACAATTTCAATTAGCCACATCGTACTGTAGAAAAAACCAAAAGCACGGTATATTTATATATATGTATGTATATTTTTACGGAAATCATTTGTTTTTAAACCATTTACTATATGTTCTTCATTGACAAAAGAAAGAGATTTTGAGGCATGTGCATTTGACATACCCTTGTTTAACAGTATTATAATTTGCGTTTATAAAACACCTGATTATTCTAACTACCTGTATTTATGAATGCATTAGATATTTTCTTATTTAGGCTAACAAGGAATGGAAAAAGAAAAATAATTCTTGCCTGTGATCTGAATATCGATACACTGAAAAACAATAACGTAACTAAGCAACTGAAAATCGTACTGGCAACTTATAATCTAAGCCTTCATATTGACGTTCCTATAAGGCTTAAGTCGTGTATTGACCATTTTGCTAGTAATATCGAAGACGCTAAAGGCAGGGTCCACTATCTCTATTTATCTGACCATGATACTACTCAAATCTTTGAATTTAGTAGTATTCCAAAAATGAAACGAAAGCTGAACCACTGGTATAAAAAAGTTAGAGAAAAAAGTAAAGAAAATATAAATAAATTCAAGGAATGCATTTCTAATCTTAGCTGGAGTGAGGTCTATAGACATAAAACGGACTTGAATACAGCATTCAATAATTTCCACGAAGATGTATGCTTATATTTTAAACTTTTTTTCCCAGAAAAAAGGATTAAAGTAAAAGTAAATGACGCACGACCAAAATGGATAACAAAAGGCATAGCAATATCCAGTACAAAAAAACGTAAACTGAGGTCATTTTGCTATAGAAACAAAATCTTGGAAAATAAGCTGAGATTAAAAAAATACACTAAATTACTAAGAAAGTGTCAACGAATCAAAGAGAATATACAATAATAGAATAATTACAAACGCTAAAAATAAATGCAAAGCAGCCTGGGATGTAATCAAGGGTAATACTGATAGAATGAAAGAATATAATGAAATTAATAAGATAATGGTAAATAATAAGAGTATTGATGATCCTTATAAAATTGCTACAGCCTTCAGTAATTACTTTTAAAATTTTAATAATAAACAAAATAATATCGTAGAACCATTGCAACGTTACGTTAATAATGTATGTAGCAGCTTATTCTTATTGCCATGTTCTGAACAAGAAATTATTGATATAGTTAAATCTTTAAATAACACCAAATCTGTAGGTATTGACTTACTGCCTACATTATTGTTTAAATCATGTATAGTTCAACTTGCACCTGTTTTGAGCTTCCTCATAAACATTTTTTTTGTTCAAGGAGTATTCCCGGAAGCTCTAAAGCGATCTATAGTAAATCCTTTACATAAGAAAAATAGTACTGAAGATATGGACAACTACCGTCCAATAACTCTCGTCCCTATACTTTCAAAAAATTTTGAAAAGGCAATGATAAAAAGAATTATAGATTTTTTTAATAAGCATAGTGTAATAGCTGAAGAGCAAATCGGTTTCCAGGCGAATAAATCGACAACTCTTGCAGCATGCTCTCTAATAAAAACAATAACAGAAAACATAGACAAGAAGGTGCCAGTTGTGTCTATATTTTTCGATATGAGCAAGGCTTTTGATCTTGTAGATCATGATACCTTGATTAAATGAAAGATGCGGTATAAGAGGAATGCTCTGAACTGGATTAGCAGTTACTTTCTAATCGTCTGCAATGCGTAGAAATCAGTAAGATTAATAAAATTCATGAAATAGTTTCATTTAAATCACCTCTTGTACATAATAAATACGGTGTCCCACAAGGAGCGTCATAGACCCATTATTGTTTTTAATTTATATAAATGATTTACCTAAATAAATTAATTATCCATCAGTTTTATATGCAGATGATTTATCAATAATAATTCCAAACCGTGACAAAGCCGTAAGCTACAACCAAACCATTAATGAAACACTTAAATATATAAATGAATGGCTACTCCAAAATAAACTGTGTGTCAATACGGTGTTTGTGAAACGCTCCCAAAACGAAGACAGATGATAGTACTAAGGATACCTATGATGATGGGTCACAAAGAAATTGATCCCGAATAATCATGAAAATACTTAAACATAAAACAAGCAGTGAAACTTAAAAAGAAAATCAGCTGACAATAGGGTCAATATCTCGCGGGCGCCGAACTCGTTATCTAGATCGGTACGAAACAGTGCATTAGGTATACTACTCACTCTACCCTTCCTTTCACACACACGCTGCCTCGTGTCGCCTCGCGCTGTGGAATTTACACATTCTTCAAGGACGTTACCTCCGTGCGCATTTGTTTTACGAGCGACAGTTCAAGTTCAGTTGTTTTGTTTATTAAATTATTGTCGTTATTACTTGTTATTTATTACTTAATGATATTGTTCTTGTTGTTAAATTTTGTGTTTTGTTTTGTTTTAATAATGCCTAACGCGTAGGTACGTTTATAGTGCTCGTGAATACGGCAACATGCTAATGTGAACTCATAAGGCCACGGAGGATCGGTAAGCTGTTTCATACCTAATTTTTTTAAATAACTTAGTACTGAACTGATCTGAAAAGATACATAACTGAATACATCAGAATAATAAACATACCTACACAATGGATAAAAAAGCATGATTCTAACCTTGTTAACATTTTATTTAAGTATTTTTTCATTAGCGGGAATCGAACCAGTTATTTGGTTTATTTAACCTGTGAATTCGAATTAAAATGGCTACGTAGAGACAAACACAGTGGCAAAGGGTTAGTAGATAAGTTAGGTATTTAGACAAGTGTTGTAAATTATTAGGTATTGTGGTACCATCGTTGGTTGCGGGCCGCGCGAATTCGGCGTTCGCGCGTACATTGACCCTAGTCAGCTGATTGTAATTCAGTAATTCCACTGCTGGTTTTATTTTTAAGTATAATTTAATAATTATTTTTAAGTTTTAAATGAAATTAACATTTTATTTAACTATACTAACACGATGGAGCGTGAATAAAGCTAATAAAACGTTGTGAAAAGATGATTTTTTTCATCAGGATCGATTTTATATTTCACCCATCATCAAAGATATAATTAGTACTGTCGTCTGTCTTCGTTTTCGGGAGCGTTTCAAAATACCCTGTATATTAAAATCAAAATTTATACAGTTTTCACATTATAATTCAAATCGACTGAATCTCAAAATAGTTTGCCAAGAACAAGAAATTCAAGAAACAGAGGATACCAAATTTTTGGGTATTACTCTTGACCAGCATTGCAATTGGAAGGCACACATACAAAGCATTTGCACAAAATTGAGCAGATTCTTATATGTCCTTAGGCGTTTAAGATGTACAGCTGGAGAAAAAACGGCGTTAACCGCATATTACGGCTATGTTGCATCAGTGCTGAGATATGGCCTTATATTATGGGGAAATTCTCCAGATATAAGTAAAGCATCTATTATACAAAAAAAATGTGTAAGAGCTATCTCAGGAGCGGAACCAAGTGATACTTGCCGACCATTATTTAAAGATGTTAAATTATTGACGTTAACAGGCCTCTACATCTTAGAAGTAGGACTTTTTGTTAGAAATCATCCACAAATGTTTCAGAAATTTGAAATGATCAATCCACGGCTACGCCCCAGAGACACTAACCGCCTTTTGGCTCCATCATGTAAAAGCTCACTTTTTGAAAAAAATTGCTTCATGATGACTATTAAAATTTATAACAAAATTCTCTCTGATATCAGGGAGTTATCTTCTCCTCTCTTTATAAAGGCGCTAAAATCATGGCTTATTGATAAATGTTTATATAGTGTAGCAAAATATTTTGAGATAACATAATAATAATACCTATGTATATAATTAATTATAAATTCGTCAAATTTATTATATTAATATAAAATTTAGTATAATGAAATTAATGTATATAGACATTTTTCTTCTTCTAAAAACAATAAGTAATTCATATTGATTATCTATTTATTAAAATGTAAAATAATGTATTAAGTTAAATAATAATATTTGCATAATAGCCTGGGATTTGTAAATTATAATTTTATTGTAATTAAAATTATGAATTATTTTATACTGTAGTGTAATTATTAAAATAATTATAGCTTAACTAATTTCATATAATGTTTAATATCAATTATGTAACAAAAATGTAATAATTCAATTAATAATTTATGAACAATGTATTGTATAAAAATTCAAGAATTCTTTGTATTTGAGTGCGTCTGTATAAGCATTAAATAAAAGTAGTTATAAAATAAAAGTAGTTATACAAAAATAAGTGATATTCATTCTGTAAATACTAGGAACAAACACAAGCTAGTAGTACCAGTTACTCGACTCCACCGAGTTAGTAATTCATTCTTGGGGCGATGTATACGCTTTTACAACAAAATCCCAGAAAATATACAAAATTCGACCTGCTCAAAATTCAAAAACTTTATTAAACATAGTTTGTATAGATAGGGTTATTATAATATAAAGGAATTTATGGATGATAATAACCCCTGGGAATGAGGTGTTCGCTACCAAGCTATTTCTTATTTGTTTTGTGTGGTTAATTGTGTAACATACATGATTGTAAGCTGTTATTTTTAAAAAAAGGTCGGGTTTCTTGCTGGTTCTTCCCAGGACAGAGGTTTTTTTTTCGAACCAGTGGTAATTAAACAAAAGAGTGACTTTCAATAATTATTATTTATAATCTTTATTGAATAAAAAAGTTTCTGTTTCTGTTTCATTTACTTGTACATAATATCTGAATTCAAAAATAATGTTTGTAATAATTTTTAAGTAATGACGAAATAATTTTAAAATGTAAGATTGGCTTAGTGTAATTAGTTGTATTTCATTAACTTTTGCATGCCAATTATGGCAAAACATATCAGTTCCACATCATTGACCATCTTATGTACCATGTTTTAAACAAATAAATTTTCTATCTATCTATCTAAAACCAGACGTGAAAACACAAATGATTGAATTTGGATAACTATTGGTTGTGACCGAGAATCAAATCGGAACCTATGACCTATGATCAAGTAGCAATACATCACAGCGGTTTTTAAAAGATATTTAAAATTGTAAAACAAATTTATATTAACAGAAACCATTACTTACATAAAGAAAAAAACATACTTAGATACCAAAAATAAATTATTGGCAAATCGAGTACAATAATAAATAAAAATAAACATTTGTACAGTGCTGCATATTCCTCATTCCTGCTGCATATGCCTCAGACGTCCTCTGATGTGTTATTGTTACATAGAGATAAAAAAACTGTTAACATGTTGCTATTAAAAATCTGTATTGGAGTATTATATTAAGTGACGGTAAATTGGATTGGACGTTGTTCATTTGACATCCCTCCAATGGTGAAGCTAGAGCTCCAAACTAGGGCAAGTAAAGATATGGTTTTGTTGTTTTTAGCAGTTTTATAAAAATACACCAATCTTGATCTGTCTCCACTCTTCAGTTTCATATTCAGTGCTGTCGAGGACGTGTTTAACAAAGCACACAGAAGGCATACTACTGCTAGATAGATTGTATGACATATCAGCAATTGCATACCTTCAGTGGCTTTGAAAAAAGCCGTTTGGGTTTGCTTGAGCGAAAGAAAAATATATTTACATACAATACAATACATGAACAAAAGAAACGCATGAACAAAGTACAAACAAACTATGTACAAAAGTAAAACAACAAATTATTTATTTTCTTAATCGAATGGTCTCTCTTTCTTAAGGAAATATTTAATTACGTCCGCGTAAAATGTTGGTGAACGTTTTAATTGTACCAGTAACTGTTTTTACCTTTTCCTCGCCGATTAGCACTTTAACACACTTCAATTCATCACAAGGGACACTATTATTTTCCATGTTCACTAAAAATCTTTAAAAAAGTATAAATTTTCAACTCAATATTGCGAATTTCATTCGCTCAAGTAAACACACACAGTAAACGTTGAAATGTGAAGTGCACTGCAAATGTATCGCTATCGCCCGACGCCCCACTCTCGATTAACTTCATACTAAAAGCCTGGCTTTTGCGTTCTATATTAATTGCTATATAAACAATCGTAGTTATATTTCATTATAGAACATTTTGCCATAGGTTAGAAAGGGAGCGATCGTCTTTTCGAAAGCCCGGTAAAAAGTCCACGCGTGCGAGAGAGACGACTAATCGACAGCAATATCGCACAGTTTTGCCGCGTGTTGACGTTCGAGGTTACGACCTGTGTATATTGTATAACAGAGGAGCGCGAGAAATTTGAAATAGTTTGAAACGGTTTACGAGTTATTTTATTAGTTTATATTATTGATTGAGCAGTTTGATAGGGCAAGCCTGGCTTCTCGGCTTCTATGGAGACTTCGCTACCGCATCTTTCTGTTACGTTCGAACATAGAGCGAGATATGAGGGCGAGCGACCTGTGTTGGTAAACAAATCCGAAACAACACAACCGTTATTATTGTAATTTTTAGGTAAAAAAAAAGTAAATGGCAATAATGTGATTAAAAATCACTCATATATGAAAGGTAACGCCAACCTTTTGTAAATTTGACGTGACAGATCTCTTTTATGGCAGCAAAAAAACTGAACAATTCGGCATTTTTGTACGAATTTTTGTGTGCTTTCTGGTTGAAACACAACCAACTTCAGGAAGTTAGTGGTGTTTCACCCAGAAAGTGAAACACTGGAACTGGTGTCAGGGACTCTGGGTTGCTATTGAGAATTTCTTGAAAGAAAACTCCAATTATCTTACGCCGTCACTACACAAAAGATAACAATATATAATTCAATAATAATTAATTTACTATATTAACGACTCTTGCTTCTTACGACACCCACGGAATGAAATGGCTTGACGGATACTTCTCTTACACCGCCACCACCCTCCGCCAGGGCAGGGCCACCACACAGCAGACTTATATTATTTACAGTGAAAATACGTCAGAGCTAGAAAACTCTTTGGAATATTTACGGTCATAACTTAATGAAGTGAGAATTCGACACAAAAACTTTTTGTCGAGTAATTTTAATAGACCGTCAACGCCGCGAGTGTCATAACCCCTGCGTTAATTATGTCGACCCATATCTTATCTTTGCATGTGAACAATTAAATTTTGCTTCATAATTAATGTTCTCGTAATAGCTAATACCGTTTCAAAGTAATAAAGTTTTAAATTAATTAAAATTTCCTTTGTTGTCACACACACGCCTACTTTTAATTACGTTATATCTCATATAAACAAAGATTGTTTCGTGCGAACACGAAAGTAAATTTTGAATAAAAACTTTGTTCTCTTTATAATTAATAATTATTCATTATTTATCAATCCCTTAAGAGGGCTCAAAGAATAAAGTGGTTCCAAGTTTCAAAAAAAAAAGTACATGCATTATAGGATCGCGAGAGGAGGATGAAGGAAGGGAACGCCTTTGCCCTGCATAAGGACATATTTATGCTGCAAAAAAGCTATAATAAAAAGATGTTTACTAAATTGGGAGCGTCTGATAACATTAAGTTCGAGTCAACTGTCGATTTATCGCCTGCTCAGTAGTGGTAAAATATATGAAAAATAATTTATGAAATGTATTATAACACTATTATTAAAAATTATGCCGTATTTCGAATCGTATACTTATATGTATATATTGTCGGTCCATGGTAAGAATTCTGACTGTGCTTTAAGTTATTCGAGTATTTTATCAATAGATGAAGATAAACAAAAAAAAATTAAATAGAAAAGCAAAAGAAATATTATCCTCTTCCTTTAAACCTGAACTGACATGAACATGAATTAAATGACATTGTTATCCCAAAAATAAAAATTTACGGATTATTTTTTTGATAATTTTTTTGAAAACTGATGTCAGGACAATAAGATCATCAGATGTCGACGGTGAAGTTGTAAAGATTGAGGACCATGAACATTGAACTTCAAATAAGTCGAAATCACGCTATCGACAAGTCTACTGCCACATTTCGAAACAAAGTATGACCTATAACTTATTACAGGAGACCGTCGAAGCAATTCCTGAAAAGTTTTAATTATATATACATATATATTAAAGTATTAAGATATAAACGTTTCTAGTTATTTTTAAGGATTTAATGCAGGTGTGTTCATTATTTCTGCGTAGAATTACTAATTAAGTAAGATTTAAAACAAAAAAAAATTGTATGGGAAGAAAGGAGAAGTGTTGACTGCTCCCTGGGTTTAACACCTTCCCCGGCGCGAGATATTTCAATTTACATATAATTTATTTATATTCCAATGACGACTAAAGTCCATTAACACATGGTGGTAGCTTCTTAGTTCTTTATCTTACAAAAATGATAGTTTTACCGTGTAAATAAATGCTATTGTTATCGCCGCGAAGGAACAATAAACGTTCGAAAATAAACCCCTAACAGCCACTGCAGGAAATAATTTCCCTAATTTAAAATATACGATATTTGCTTAGTACAGATAGCTTTCAAAATAACAATAATTTAAATTATTTTGAATACACCAACACAAATCAATAACAGACTGAAACCGTCATGAGATACAACTAATGTGATGAGTGTGTTCGTCGCTAAGCTTATTATAAGTTTTAAGTGCAGTGTACACGGAACGTAATTACGTACCGCGGATCGTGTTGCGGATTTTGTTCTGTAAATAGTAATGCTTGATTACAATTAATGATGCTACGTAAATATCGATTTAATTTGTCATATTTACATTTATGTATTAATTTGTGTTAGTACTATTTGTCGTTATGTATTTAATAAAAATAACTATACATTTTAATTGTAAAATTTTAGTGTACAAATGAAAAGTTTATTGTTGACATAGATATAAATAGTATAACAGTGGTTTATATAATATCTGAAATCAACTACGAGATATAAAAATATTTCAAGATGGTGACATATGCCAAATGTAACGAAACAATTCGCAACAAAGGATTTCTGAAACATATATTTGATTGACTGATGAAGAGCTATCGTATCGCAAAGCCATCTATGCAAACAAGGCTATAGTTTATATAAAACGTTTGTCCTAGCGACGACATGCGTCGCTGGATCTCTTCCACTGCAGCGTCCAATTGCAGAACCGTCCTGTGACGCACCTACGTAACGACGCATGCGTCTTGTTACCAAAACAAGCAGCCGTCATATTTTGACTTTGACTTTTTTATATTTTCAGTGTAATTTTTAAGTTACTTTATTGTGTTTTTAAATTTGTTTTAAATTCTTTTTGTGATTGTATTTAACTGTTGTGAATGCAGCCCGTGACCCAATCTTGTGATGGCACGTCGAACGCGACCCATACATGTACACAGTCAAAGAAAATATACACTACGCGAAACACAGTGCAACAAGTCATTCAAATCTTTAAAAGGCCGCAACATACACACTACAAAAACACACAGGAAATGTATTAGCCAAAAACAGTTCACCTTTAGACATCCACCCTATTATTCCGAATGCGCCTACTTTTGTAGCCAACGATCCAACTCCTTTCCACACATATTAGCCATTTAAAAAATAGTATACCGATAGTTAAAAGAATCCCTCGAGGAGCTCGAATAACCGTTGCTACACATTTGTCACAATTAATCCAGAAATGTTACATAAGCAATTGTACTCAAGACTGGCAGAACCTATTTTTATTTTCATACAGCACACTACATATAATAAAAACAGATAAATCAAATTTATCCTTGACACAAAAGATTAAAAATAGCTGTGCTGTCAGCTCCTCACCTTCTCCCGCACCTCTAATCAAACATGATGCCCCTCGTAATCGCAACAAACTCATCGAAAACAAAATCTGTGACGGAGATCTCAAAGGCGCCGCTCGCCTTTTGTTCTCCAACGACGTATTTTCACCAGATACCCCTGACACCCTTCAGGCCTTACGGACAAAACATCCTCCAGCTCCAGTAAACCCATATTTTCTCGACAGCAGGGCAAGCATGCCTTCAACTTCAAAACAAAGATGTTACGGATGCCATTTTATCTTTTAAACCAAGTTCGGCTGCAGGTTTGGATGAAATCTCACCCCAACATTTGAAAGACTTAACATCGCATTCTGTGGGTGATGCAGGTAGGGAACTTGTAAATTCGATCACTAAATTAATCAACTTTATGTATTCCGGTAATGTCAATCCAGAAATTGTTCCTATTCTTTTCGGCGCGAACCTCATTGCCCTCACCAAAAAGGACGGAGGGGTGAGACCAATTGCTGTTGGATCAACACTACGACGCCTGGCCTCCAAAATTGCTGTTCGACATATTTTACCAAAATTAAATTCGGAATTTGAACCCGTACAGTTAGGCTTCGGTGTAAAATGAGGGTGTGAGGCAGCCGTCCATGCCCTACGCTCTTTCCTAACTTACGGACATCCTGACGTGTTGCTCAAAATTGATGTCAAAAATGCTTTCAATTCGGTAAATAGGGATACCCTGCTGACGGAAATAAAACAACATATACCGGAAATATACAATTATCTTTTTCTCAGTTACGCTGACCCAACAAAATTGTTATATCGTTCTAATGAACTGTCCTCGGAAGTAGGTTGTCAACAAGTGGTCCCCTTGGGCCAGCAATTTTTAGTTTGGCTATAAATCCGATAATCAAAATTTTAAATTCTAAATTCAACGTTTGGTATTTGGACGACGGAACCCTAGGAGGTGATATGGATACTGTGTTTTCGGACCTTTTTTTAATCAAAAATAAATTTGAAGCCATTGGTTTGGAACTTAATTTTAGCAAATGCGAACTTTTTATAAATAACTGCAACTTAAATTTAAATGACGTAGAACAAAAATTTTATATTTTGGCTCCAAATATTAAAATAGTTAACAGTAATTCCCTTTACCTTTTAGGTTCTCCAATTTTTAATGAATCTATTTCTGAATATATTAATAAATCAATTACTAAATTTCAAAATTCCGCTGACCGTCTCCTTGAAATTAGTCCACATTATGCACTTTGCATCTTAAAATTCTGTCTTTTCGTCCCAAAATTTACGTATGTGCTCCGTTGCTGCTCCTTTTGGAATCACCCAGATCTCTTGACACAAGTAGACAACTTAATCAAAATTAGTTTAGAATCGATTCTTAATATGCACCTGAACGAGCAATCTTGGACCCAAGCATCCCTACCCATCCGTTATGGTGGTTTAGGGATTCGCAAAATTTCCAGTGTCTCTTTACCAGCCTTCCTATCTTCTGTCCATAATTCAGCAAATCTCATAAGTAAAATTTTAAGGGCCTTCAAACGTTGAGATTGCTGGCCTGGAAGAAGCTAGAAACGCTTTCTTAATTGCATGCCCTGGTCAAAATTTTCCAGTTTCCGGCTTGTGAAGCGGCTAAAAAAGCTAAAGCATGCAAATACAGGGGTCTAGGCTCCGAATATGTTTTTGTCCCATTCGGTGTCGAGATCCTTGGTCCGTGGGATCCTAGCGCTATAAGGCTTTTTAAGGAAGTAGCAAAAAGGTTAGTCGACGTCACAGGAGACCGAAGAGCTGGCAGCTACCTCGGACAAAGAATTAGTCTAGCTATTCAAAGGGGGAACGCTGCCAGTATCTTCGGAACCTTGCCTAAAGGGCCTCCTTTTTAATAATATATTTTAGTTATTATAATATATTTTTTGAGGTTTTTAGTTTTAGGTTCATTGTTCTAGTATACATTTTGTATTTAATATCAAGTAGGAATTATTTATTCTGTAAGGAGTGTATGTTGCCAAAATAAATAAATAAAAATAAATTATAATAATCGTCGTCTTATCGATCCTATCTTGCGCTTACGTAGTAACTATCATATTAATTTGTGCTTGCGCTTGTACTGAATGCCTGCAACGACAAACATTTGTGCAAAAACACAAACTTTCAGGTTTAAATGTATATTGACTCCCAGTTTTTATGACGTTGTGTTGTGCATAAAGTCAGAGAAAGTAATCTTTACAATTTTACCTACTACATTTCTTAATATAATTGCCTTAGCAACGTTTTCCCACAATTACCTTCGAAGTAGGCACACTATGGTAGTGAACAATTCATACTGATGTCTTACAAATTAATGAAGCACTTCTCTTCTGTGTTACGTAAGAAATGTATTTTATCCCATTCACGGCGTCATTAAATGGATGAAGTGAGCAATTCTTGAGCGTTGAAGATTGTTTCTTGAGTTTTTTTTTTCATACAATGATATTTTTTTGATTTCTATCATAAAATCATTGTCAACTCATCTCCCCTATACTTTTGTATGGGTGACAAGTAAATTCACAGTCCACCTAATGGTAAGTGGATGCTGTGACCCATAGACATCATCATCTATCTCCAATTAAGATTAAAAATTCAGATGTGTTGTCACCCCTGAGGACTTAGATGGAATGCCTCTTTATTAGTAAAGAGGGTTTCCGGTTCTCTACACTCACCATGCGAAACACAGCAGCATTCTGCTGCTATTTCACACTAATATTCTATGCGAGCGTGGCCCTTCCCCTATCAAGCAGAACCATTCGTGCTGCTACCATAACATTATAGCTGCAGCGTGACTCTACCACTTATATGACGTTACAATTGTGTGAAAACTACAGTACCTTATTACACACACTTTTGAATGTATATTTAAATTGGTAAACTACTAAATATAAATAATTAAACCAACTACGAGAATAAAGATGGGTAATTAAGAATTACCGGTACCGTTACAGCTAATAAAGTCCACTGCTGAACATAGGCCTCCCCATAGATTGCCTCATAGGGGTGATATTTTCCATAGTTGTCACGCTTGCCAAGCGTGACAATTATGGAAAATATTTTTTTTTTTATAGGAGAGGGGGCAAACGAGCATGCGTTTCACCTGATATTAAGTGACTACCGCCGCCCATGAACAACTGCAACACCAGGGGAATTGCAGATGCGTTGCCGGCCTTTTAAAAAGGAGTAGGCTCTTTTCTTGAAGGTCCCTAAGTCGTATCGGTCCGGAAAATCGCTGGTGGTAATCGGTTCCTCAAGGAAGTTGTGCGAGAAAACATCTTCTAAATCGCACAGTGGTGGACCGCCAATCATCCAGATGGTATGGATGGTATCGCGAGTTTTGTCGCGATGTGCGATGGTGAAATTGAGCGGCTGGAATTAGTCCGAACAATTCCTCAGAGCACTCCCCGTGGTACATGCGATAAAATACGCAAAGAGATGCAACATCTCTGCGCAGTGCTAGTGAGTCGAGCCGATCGGAAAGAACTCGGTCGTCGACGATTCGATCCGCTCTGCGCTGAATGCGGTCAAGTGGAAGGAGCTGGCACTGGGGAGCCCCTGCCCAGAGATGGGAACAGTATTCCATGTGAGGCCGAACCTGCGCCTTGTAAAGTTGCAGGCGGTGTGCCGGCATGAAATACTGCCGGCACACCGCCAGTAATAATAATAATAATATCAGTAATAATATCTCCTTATTTGTTTCACTCTGTCGCCCCTTACGAGACCCACGGAATTATATGGGGATTACATATAAAATCATAAAATTATATCATATATTTTAAGTATAACTAGCTGGTACCCGACGCGTTGCTCCCACAGTAGAAATAATTGTGGAAATATCGTTTTAAATTTGGAAGAGTTATATTGTTTGGTTAGAAAAGATAATACATTCATTGAAATTGAATGTTATATATAGGTAACTTTCAAATAAATTTGTCGGTACGATACGTTAATTGTACTATGCCTATAACCTGCGTGTAAGTGCAAATATAATATGTATACAATCTGATAAACGGTATGGCACAACAAGTATTAATTTTTATATACTAGATTGCGAGATCTTTCCAAGAAAGATAACAACTGCCTTTGAAATACTTATACTAAAAATAAATTTCGAATAAATTGACAGTCGAAATTGCACAGTAAAGAAGTATACTGAAAAATATGATAATTTATCCCCAAGCGGTACTTCGCAAGTTGTTGCTAAACTTATATTTCGTAAAATGAATCATTTTCATTCATTCATCTCAGCCCATTAAAAGTTCCCTGTTGAACATAGGCCTCGAACTTAACATAGATGCCACGCTTGGCTGGCGGGTTGGCAACCATAGTTTTCTTATATTATTAATGAATTGTTACCATGAAGATGCTGGTGCCCATCTTCTGCTTCGGTTTCCCTCTGTCGCCTCTTACGACACCAACGGGATTATATGAAGTAGTGGTTTCTCTAAACCCGCTTCTATACGACAAAATTAATAATACATTTTTCAAATTATTTTTGTTAATTTGGATTTTTAATTTCATTATTGCTAGTTCAATACAATTTACTTTTGTTGTTGTCTCTCTCTTTACTTGTGACTATGCGATACGTACTACTCAGAATAAATTTAAATATTCAAAATGGCCCGTGTTACGTTTTTATTAGATTTTGGATGGGGCAATAAAATGTCAAGTAACAAAATTGGTGATATCTACATTACTATGGACAGCCTAGCCAAATAGTTATTAAATATTCCGCTCGCGTAACGCCTAAATGAAATGACTTTATCGTACATATCAATATATCTGCCAGTGAATTTTGAATTTTTTTCCATATTTATTGCTTGGCTTTTTGTACACTTACGAAGCCAAATGTTTATTACATAAATTATAACGTTGTCTGTCACAGTAAAAATGTCTTGTTTGTTTTAAAATAGGTAAGACATAAGTAAGATCAGTAGGTAACACATATTCTGCAGTACTTTTACAGATACTTCATTAAATAATGTCCTCCAGACCGAATTTCGGTCACGGCGTCAGCCTCAACGGAGACTAGCCATCGGCGCAGGACAGGATTATAGTGCCCAAATGTTTGCGCAAGCACAGGTGCACTCTCTATTTCCTCACCCTAATAGTCCGATGGGACGGTAAACCGACACGACCGGAGAGAGATCAGGCGCGACTTTACGTGTTTTCTGAGGTACGGGAGTGAGACGCCGCCAATTTGCTGACTCCGGGCAGCTACTGAGAATTTCTTGATGGAAAAACTCAATAACTGATTTTTTTTCTTTTTGGCCGGACCCGGGATTCGAACCTGAGACTTCGTGATCAGCAGTCGCACTACTGCAACCACTGGACAAACGAGGCAATTTTTTAAAATTGTTAAATTCTTATTCGTTCTTAAAGATAACGAATAAGAATTTAACATAATTTAAAATTAAAAATTTTGTACAACCGACTTCAATGTAAATTATTAAGAATAACTCAAAAACTATTGGTCAGACCTTGATCAATTTATATGGAACCACATGTGAGGCATCAGCTTTCAAACAAAAAAGAATTATCGAAATCGGTTCACCCAGTAAAAACTTATGAGGTAACACACATTTAAAAAAACATACAGTCTAATTGAATAACTCCTCCTGTTGAAGTCGGTAGAAAATTATACTTCATTATAGAACATAAATATTTTAAGAATTACTAAAAAAAATAACAAAAATTATGTTAAAAAAGAGTGTGGTGTGCTAGCGGCCTATGAAAAGCCGTCACATCTCTTAATTAAGTGTGGTCATTTCAGTGTTGGTATTAGTTACTGGGCAAATGCCCTCTTTCATTTCTGAAAGGATTTAAGGAAAAGAAATTGTTCGCCGCGCTGCCCTAATGATTATTGGCGGACTTTACATGATATCTTCGAGGGATATTTTTTATTAATTTCTCAGAAATACAAGTTGTTTACGATGTTTTCCTTTACCGCCAAGCACGTCGTGATTTTACTGATGCTGGTGAGGATCAAACCCGGATGAGAGCGAAGATAAAATACCTCGGTACGGCGTAACAGTCTCAATGGATTTGGTTTATTTTTATTTTAAATACAGTACACAAAATAGACACATTTTAAACGTCTAGCTTAGAAATGCTTCCTTCTTCACGGACATGTTGTCCTCATGGCTTCATTACAAACCGTTTTGCCCGAGGAAAATAAACAAGCTACATTCTTAGTCGGAATTACGTCTCAGGGGCTTTTCTTTGTTACTGGATGCATTAAATACGACCAAAAGGACGTCCAATTATTTATTCTTTTATTAGACAAACAATGAATTAGAAAACAAAACCTAAAATTTACTACGTTTTGAATCATCATTTTGCTAAATTCTTGGTCTTTAACTTTGTAAGTAGCACAACGTTGAAATGTTTGTCCGGCGTTTTTTTAAACCTGGACACATACGAGGGAATTCATATAGTACTAATGGTGTAATTTAGCTGTTTTTTCTATGTCTTCTTGCCTTACGTTGATTTGTTGATATGCCCAGTTGAGATCTATAGCTGAGTATATTGTTTGCCTGACAGATAATGTGTAAAGTCCTTGTGACTCCCTTAACCCAAATAAGGCCTTTCTGTAAAGGTGGTTGTAGTTGTTCATGTGCTGCCGCATACTATCAGATGAAGGAGGATTCTTTTATTTACTGGGCATATTATACATTGAAGAAAACAAATTTTAACGGATTTCAAGTCATATTGTACAAATTTTCTGGTGAATGTGGAAAGTTGTATGGTGAATGTGGAGAACCAAAGACCCTTTCCACTGGTATCGAGACATTCCATCTCAGTCCTCAGGGGTGACAACGCATCTGCATTCAGATTCTTAATTGAGGATAGATGTAGATGTCAATGGGTTACAGCATCCACTTACCATCAGGTGGACTGTGGTGTCACCCTTATTCCATTACAACCACTACGTGATAGGAATCCTTTCTTGCCTAAGGAGTCCGTCTATACCCTTACCTATTTCTGCCGGCAAATAAGCAATGCTTGCATTGATGTGTTTCGGTCTGAAGGGTATTAAGCGCCAGTATTATTACAGACAGTAAGGCATCTTAAGTCCTCAAGGGTGATATCGCATCCTTAGCCTTCTTTGTATGAAGTTGGTCGCAGGTGTCCATGGACTGTAGTAGCCAATCATCATCAGGTGGACTGGAATTTTGTTTGGTACTTCAGCCGTTATAAAATTAAACATAACGTAACGTAAAATACTTATTATACTTAGTGTTTGTATTGCAATTTGCAATTTGTATAGAATAAAGGTGACAAACGAGCACACAGTCCACCTGATGGTAAGTGGTTGCTATGGCACATAGACATCTACATCTATCCTTGTTTGCTAATAAAATGCAGATGCGTTGTCAGCCGTGAGGACTAAGATGTAATGCCTTTTTTCCAGTAAAAAGAGTCTCCGGTTCTCTACACTCACTAAACGAAACACAGTAGCATTAAACTGCTATCTTACGCTGGTATTCTGTGAGAGTGTGGTCCTTCCCCGGTCGATAGTACAACTGTACTATTAGTATAGCTGTAGCATGGCTCTACCACGTAATTATAACGATATTATGATAATATCATTCTAAACACAAAGGAACTATTCAATCATTTTATAATATACATACCTATAGACTATAAAGCAATTAATATTAAATAGCTGCATATTATTGGTTAGCATTAAAGTATACTAAACTGGCTGTAAAAACAAAACTTAATGAAACTATGGGACGTCAGTCTTTATTATAATGCAGTTAAAACTCATGTAGAAATAATACCAACAAGCACCAACAACCAAGGACCATAATACTACCTACCGACTTTTAGAAATAAAATACAAAAGTTGATGTAATCTATGTCCTTATTTTTAAAACTATTCGACATGACCCGGAATGTAAAACTTGTTAGGGACAATGTCACATTGTCAAAATTCAAATGGTTAAAACATTCGCAACACTTAAGCTTGAGTTTGAAGAACCAATTCTTAGCAATCGACGTGATAAAGTAAGGTTCTTAGTCAGAGTTAGTTTAACGGAAATGACCAGTGTCAGATGCCTGCTGAATTAATACTGCTTGGTACTCTAGAGCTCTTCGTGTCATTTCGTGAGCCATTCGTAAGTTACGTACGAGTACCTATTCTACGTGTATTATATTTTATACTACGGGAACAATTTTCTATCGACTTCAAAAAGGAGGAGGTTCGACTGTATGTTTTTTTATGTGTGTTACCTAATAACTTTTGTCTGGGTGAACCGATTTCCATGATTCTTTTGTATTTGAAAGCTGGTGATTTTCGTGTAGTCCCATATAAATTTGATCAAGGTCTGACCAATAGTTTTTGAGTTATTCTTAATAATTTATATTGAAGTCGGTTGTACAAAATTTTTAATTTTTAATTATCAAATAATCGGGGGCTATCTACTGCGCTAAAGGCATGGTAGCAATTTTAAATGCTGATTTATCATCGACGGTAAAGGAAAACGTCTTGAGGAAACTTGCATTCTGAGAAATAAAATATATCGAGGAAATGTGAAGTCCGCTAATACGTACTGGAGAAGCGTGGAGGACTAATTGCTCCATATCCCTCTCAGAAATGGGATTAGGTCTGTGCCCATCAGTGTTATGTATTTACTTTTGTCAAGTGCGCAGGATATATTATAGTGCCGCAATCGTACGCTCACTCACCCAAACCCATTCCATCCATCCATCCATTACAGCCTATAAAAGTTCACTGCTGAACATAGGCCTCTAGGATTTGGATTACTAGGATTTTGCTATTGTTGACACGTTTGGTAAGTAGGTTGTCAGCCGCAGTTTTCTATTAATTTGAGTTGTTATCAGCAAGATGCTGCTGCCCATAACCTGTTTTAAACTCCCTCTGTCGCCTCTTACGACACCCACGGTACGCTATGGGTTAGTGGATATTCTAATACCTACAGGTACATTACTGACTACACGGTTTAAACATCCAAACCCAGCTGTGCCTATTAAGTATTTTGTGCCTGTTTTAAGTTTGTTGATAAGATTGGGAGAAGGGTTGGGATGAGTTGTTAACGACAAGACAGTGCCGGAACTACATAAAAATGATATCTTGAGTTTGCGACAGTAACTGTTTTGTACGGACTATTCATATTTCTGTACCTGTATAACTAACTAAAGAACTTTAAATTAATATAAGGTCGGGGAAAAAGTTTCTTTGTATTTTATATACAAATTCAAGACATTTTTTTTTCCTAAGTTAAGTTACATTTAATTATAATATATTGTAACAAACTATTTTACTTCTGATGTTAGAAATTATCCTCAAAAGTATTTAAATAAAAGAACACTACTCGGTAACAAATTCTGCTTACTATCAGGACCCCAATTACATGATAACACCAACAGCATTTCTACCCATCTCAATGTAACACAGGGCAGCCTCTTAGCAACACGAACTTCCTTGCTTACACTAGTAGAATACCCCAACGGGCATAGTAACGACATTGGGACTCTTAGAATTACAGACTGATGCCTCTTAGTCGCCTGTGCGATACTTTACACTGCTAAAACAAGTGGGAGCTTACCATTCTGCCTTCATTTGTTCGTATTTCCTTTTATTTTTTTACCCTCATTCCCAACAATATAATATATGCCATTTTGTTCGATAACTTGTTGCCATCTTGTAGATAGTGACATAATCCCGTTGCTGTAGAAATCTTGGCATTTTTGATCAAAAAATGCGATAAGTAGTTTTGATAGTCCTCTCTTGATATTAACTTAACACTACCCAAAGAATTTTAAAGAGACCGAAACAGGGGAAAATCTGAAGGTACAAGGTCTATATGGGACTATATGGTGGATGCTTTAACACTTCCCAACCAAGCTACAGTCTGTGGAGCTTGACTAACCTTTAACCATGATCTTTTTCGCACGTTCTTATCGTAGGTGATCCACTTTTCATCACTAGTGATCAATCTTTTCGAAAATGGTTACAAATTTGTTTCGCGGCTTGAGTCGCATTTTTCCCTTTTTATAATAAAACTTCAGAATGTTACGAATTTCTTCGATAGATTCACTCATTTTGGCGAACAAAAAAACAATTGAAAAATGGCGGGAAAGTGTTTTTTACTTTTTAATTTTCTTTTTTTAATGTCCTATATGTATTGATATTAAAACCAGCCAGATACATACAGTATAACCAAAGAGACTTCTTCAACTTTATAAAAACAAAATACGAAGAAACTTTTTCCCTGACCGATACCGATATAGGAATTGACACCTTTTGACTAGACTTACTTTAAGGGGAGGAGGAACTGTTTCCTGAAACACAGTTATACTAGCTCAGGGACCTTATACAAAAGCACGTTTATCTTAAAAGATATAATCATTTGTGCGTCTGTTAGTGATCGTGTAAGTTCTGAATTCTGGGGGACTTGATCGATTAAAATCATATTTACACAATATATTTCTTTTGTCGAGACGGTGGTTTATAGTTATGCTAGAATTCGATAAGGCAGTGTAGTCAAGTTATTAACAAATTATATATTTTTGTACCAGTGTATCATATTCCCAATATAATATGGCTTAGTGCAAAAAAAGAAAATCACAAATTCTGAACTAGGTATCCAGTTATGAATAAATTTTATATTTATTAAGTCTCTAATAAGAACGTTTATTACAGATAGACCCACAGACAAACCGACAGGTAATGAGGATCTCGAATTTTAGTATTGATTACTAATGATGTTGTGTATGATGTAAAGATGATGTGGTCAAGCAAAATCCACACGAGAATTACCGCGGGAAAAGCCTAGTTGTTAATGAGATACAATATAAAAACCACATCAATTCTAGATTCCTTATGTACTTCGCTTAACTAAGTTTGTTAATAAAATAATACATTTTTGAAATTTCGAATTATTTCTTTTAATATAAATTGATTTGCCTAATCTCATAGATATAGTAATGCATAGCAGTAGCAGTAGGTACTACCTACTACAAACGAGATATATAAATTCAACAGAATTAATTAATTAATTACGTACAAGTCGTTTGGAGCTTGTAACTATTAGGGCTTCGCAACACTTCAAAGGCTTGTAGCCTTGAATATACTCGTAGTGACTATGAGATAATCGGCCGGATAACTGTCAGCTATGAATGACGCAGATGACACGATTTGATTATGTGTATTTAGTGGGATTAAAGAAGCCCACTTTATATGATTAAACTTGTGGCTGATCATTAATTTACAATATTGAACTGCACACTAAAAGATTAATACACATTTATTGGGTTCCGTGCCTCAAAAGGATAAAACGGAACCATTATATGACAGCTTTTTTGTCCGTCTATCAAGACCCTTTTCTCAGGAACGGGAAGAGGTATCAAGTTGAAAAACATATCAAATAATAAAGCCTACCCGAATAAACGCCCGGAGTTGTAAAAAATTCATATTGTACATCAACGTAATAAGAAGTTACGCCTACTTATGTCAAATATTTTGATACTCGGCAAACTCACTCATCAATACCTATATGGTACTTTCAGAAGGAAGATGTCACAGCACAAGTATAGGAAAAAAAATTAAATTCGTATTAATATTTTTAGAGAAAACTTTGTAGGTACCACTTTTTAAGCATATTCCGCTTATACAGAAGTGTGAGATTTGGCATAGTTAAAGATTATATGGAAAAGAAGTGCAGAAAGCTAAAATTTATATGTAACTAGTTGGTACCCGGCGCGTTGCAGCCGCAGAAGAAATAAATGCGGAAATGTCGTTTTAAATTTGGAAGGGTTATATTCTTTATTAAGGAATGATAATACATTAATTGAAGTTGAATGATATATAACTTTCAAATAACTTTGTCGGTACGATACGCGCGCCACCTACTGTAAGTTAATTGTACTATGCCTTTGCGCAAGTGCAACCAATAAGTTGACAAAGTTTTACCGTAATCGGTAACGCATAAAATACGAACAAACAAAAATTATTTTTTATATATTAGATATGTGGTGCAAATATATTAAATTAAATAAAAAACATAAATTGTTTACGTTCATAATGTCAATGTCAAACACATAATTGTCAAATTATGTCGTTTGTTGACGTGCATACAGCCAATGTCTCAGAGTAAGTACAAGTATATTTATATTATTACCCTAAGGCCATTGTGAAACACTTAATAGTATGTAGTCAAACAGTCGCACAGAGTAGAGATTGTCGCCAAATAATATCAAAATGTTGCCAACAAATAATTACTCACAGGTTGTTGACCTTTTTCCATAGTATATGGAGTTTATATGAAGGCAAAAAAGCGTTTAATTTATATATTATATATAAGATATCTGTGTTTTATATATTAATGTACAGTTGAAAGTAAAATACAGCATGATTTATATAAAAACTTAAATATTTAATGAAATACGGCCGATTATCGACCACTACTACTAGGCAACCACTAGAGTACATAATACCGCATATATAAGACCAGCCAGCCTGTAAGCGATGTTGGAGGATGAATATACTTCATGACCCAAATGTTGTGTGATGTGATATCATATTTCTTAATTCCCTAACAGGCATCCCTAACAGGCTTTGAACATGTTAAAATGGTGCAAAAAAATTGTTTGGAGTTCTCAATGTCTGCCATGAAACTACAAACGACATCGAAAAACAAACGACGGAATCAACAAAAAAGTTAAGTAAAGTTGGCACGTTTAATTTAGCCACCGAATGCCAGCCACAGGACAGAAGTTTTGCTCAATCAGTATTTTGACTTTTTGGCGTCCGACAGAAGTGACTGCATGATATTGCCTCTTGCTCACATTCTAGAGTAATTTGATATAGAATAAAATTTTAACATACACCTTATATATGTTAGGTACTCAATTCTTATGCCCTCCATTTTTAAATCTATGTATAATGCCTTTTTAAACTAAGGATAAATAAAAACATCAATATTTTGAATAACATCCATTGCATAACCATGCTCATTACATAAATGGTCTGATCTATTTTTTTGCACAGTTACTTAATTCATGCGTGATCTGTAAGGTACTTTATTTTGATGTTGATTTCTTACAAGATACAGTATGATTCAATTATTTATTTTATTTCTAATGACCTTTTATTCCTCTGACCGTGTATACATTTCCTTATCTTTAATATCTATGCATGGGTTTTATTTACATAGCTACTAATAGAGAAGTTGCATGATTTTTAATTATTTTTTATTTTGAAAGTTTACCAAAAATCATTAAGAAAAATAAAAAATTGCATAATACAGGTTATATATGTTTTTTATGATACATGGTGATCTGAATATCCTACTAATATTATAAACGTGAAAGTTTGTGAGGATCTATGGATGTTTGTTACTCTTCCACGCTAAAACTATTGAATGTATTTTAATGAAAATTTACAATAATATAGCTCATACATCAGAACAACACATAGGCTATAATTAATAAAGATATTTTGTCGGAAAAATGTGTTGCAAAAACTGTAGGAGTTACACAAATATAATGTATAATGGAATTGTTTCTCCTAACTAGTTCTACAAAAGTCCGCGGCAGTATATATCTATTTTTATGTGTAGCCATTATTACCAAAATAGTGAACTATAAATACAATAAAATTTGATACTTTATTTCAAGGCACATTTGCAGTAACAAATGGATTTTATCAAAATAAATACTTTAATCGCTTCTGATGTTCAAAGTAGATACACTTTGTCTTTAAACTACGTAATTTGGTCAAATATTTTAAAAGTTACGACGATATAAAATTGTGCGGTCCGACACGCGCAGGGCGGTCGGGCCTACTGCGGGCTGCGGGCGAGATGGGGGAAACATCGCTTCACAGCATGAGCAAATGTAAAATGATTTAGATTGCTCACGCTGCGAAGCGATGTTTTAGATGATTTAGATGGAATTTACTATGAATCACCTACGGTTTAAAGTTTAATATCTACGCGGACGAAGTCGCGGGCAAAACCTAGTAGAAAATACAAAAGTATAGCATGATTGCGATTGGCTAGAACCAATCTCAAGTCGTTTTTTTTTTCAATCAAAAATTTAACTATTTTTTTTTAAATAATTACATAAAAAATTGAATTGTTAATTAAAAAAAATGTTTAAATATACTTTAAATGAATTATTTTCATACTTCTCTATTATTTATCACTGTCTCCCGCTTCTTTTAGATTAGGTTAACTCCCGACTCCTCTTACTTCCTTATGTCCCTGTCCCGTGCTATTATATTTCAACCGTGTGGTAGATTATCTTTCCGTTTCTCTATTCCTTGTTTTCTATTCCTATCTATGTGCTATTCTGTTCCATCCTTAATCCATTTATGTACGTGTCCTTAGAATTTGTAAAAGCCTTTGTCTTACCTAGATTCGTTATCTAACCCTTTTTTCTAAATTAACAGCTTGGAACATCATCCATTTGTAATTCCTGGAACTCTCCGCAATTAATATAATATTACAAAGTAATAGAGAATAGAATAAGAGAGCAGGTTTCCTTGCTTTATTTCTCTTTTTTTGAAGAAATATTCTCCTGTTCATTTTAGTTGAACTCTATAAATTTCTATATGTTTCTCTAATTATCCTAATATATTCTTAGACAATATAATATTGAAAGACCCTGTTATTTGTATATCATAACAAAACACAGAAAAATCTGGTTCATACATATTACACAATACTTGATTAGAATTTTAAAATGTTTTTTTGACTGATGACTAAATTCTAAAAGGTTTTCGTTAGAACAAGTTCATCATCATCATCATTATCATCATCATCATTATCATCATCATCATCATCATCAGCATCATCATCATCATTATAGCCCATCACAAATCTACTGCTGTTCATAGGCCGCCCCCAAGGAATGCCACAAAGAACGTTCCTGAGCCCCCTGCATTCATCGAATTCCTGCATCTCTTACCAGGTCGTCACTACATCTAGTGGGGGCCGCCTTACACTTCGCTTACCAGTAGGATGCTGCCACTGGAAGAGCTTCCTTCCCATTCGGGTATCTGTTTTCCGAGCTATATGGCCGGCATATTGCCACTTCAGTTAATGATCAGTTACTACTAGCTACGTCTATTACTCTAGTTCTACTGCGGAATCTTAGTAATAATAATGTTCTCCAGACTAAATTTTCGGTAACGGCGGCCAGTCTCAACGTAGACTAGCCGTCTGCGCAGGACAGGATTATAGTGCCCAAGTGTATGCACCAGCACAGGTGCACTCTCTATTCCCTCACTCCCATAGTCCGATTGGACGGTAATCAGAATAATACGACCGAAGAGAAAACAGGCGCCGGACCTACGGCTTTACGTGCTTTCCGCGGCACGGAGTGAAAATACCGCCAACTTTATGACTCCGGGCTGCTACAGAAAATTTCTTGACAGAAAAACCCAATGACTGATTTTGTCCCGACCCGGGATTCGAACCCAGAATCTCATGATCAGCAACCGCGCTTACCACCACTAGATCAACGAGGCAGGATATCTAAGTTATCAGCACTAATAGCAGAGGAAACTTTGTTAATAGTTAAGTTTTATTCAAAACATAAGCAAGAACACTGATCGAATTCTGTCTGTATTTCATTAAATTCTAAGAGTACTCCTTTAGCGATGAACAAAAGCGTTGCTTGTTTCTTTGTTCATTTTATAAACGGATAATTGGATGAATTGAGATTGAAAGTCAATTGTTCATTACTCCCACAATTACAATAGCTTGGGTAGACAATTAACAAACGGAGCTTCAACGTTAGTGAAATTATAATTAATTCTCATTTAGTAGAAATTTGGATAAACTTCGTAAGTTGAACTGCGCCGAATATTTACAAAGTCTGCCACTTTGTAAATATTCGGCAAAGTTGATAACTTACGAAGCTCCTTTTCTGCCTAGGTGTCCGTGTGGGTAGGTACTGCCCTCTTGCCTATTTCTGCTGCCAAGCAGCATCTCTCCATACCCTTCAGACACAAGCATTGCTCTGTTCTTGACTGTGACTGTGAACCATTCTACCTTAGAAATCCAAAACCAAAACCAAACTTACTCGAATATACGTTAGATTAGCATGTGGGATAAAATAAAACTATAAATAGGTATAGTTATGTAATTTTATTTTCTGGAAGACAGATTGTTTTATAAACTATATATTATTACTGATGTTTTATATTGCTTTTGCACTTAATATTTCCACGCATGTTATTGATATGTAATATATGTTATTGTCAGAGAGTAGTTCTTCACAGACTATTAAAGTAAATTTAAATTAGCAAAATTCTCATAGTGAAAACTTAACCCAAATAAATGATCTGAAACAGATAAAACTCGAGTCAATATAGTAATAATCCCTACAAATAACGGTCAATAAATTCAAAATATTCAAAGACTTACCTCAATATTGTTATAAGTTTTTCTTGTTCTATTGTAAGAAACCTGCGGAAAGTGATAACATGATTTTGTGCTTTTTGTTTGCACATTGCACTTAACTTGGTTTGGGTTCAGAATCAAGTCGCCTGAATTTGAGGAGTCTGTCACTGTGGGGGGGTCAAGGGGGCTTATCTCAAGTGCCACCATGCAATTTTAGCTGTCGGAACTGCGTCGAAATATTTAAAATCATTTTCTAAAAATATTCATAAATCACTAATTAATACCTGAAACGGAATTTAAATTACTCTAAATTATTACTTTTTTAAGTTTTTTAAGTTGACAGTGACAGATACACTCGACTTCACGACTCGCGTCATAAGCGTCATTCCGTTGCTTCCGAGTTTACGTGAATGTGCTCCTTATTGTTATTATCTGCCTCCTGTTTTTCGACGACTTCGCTACCTCTCTGGACACCGATTGCTTGCTATTTTACGACGTTTTTGGAAATGGCGGAAGTAATAAAATATGTTTATTAATTAAAATAATTTTAAAAGTTAACAATTTGGTGTTTTATTTGGTGCAAGAGCGAGCGAAGCGAGCTCGGGACTTGGGGCACCCCGACTCGGACAGGTTAGGTTAGAAGGGGATGGCGGGGTCGAGTGAGCGAGCGATGCGAGCGAACAGACCCCTCCATCCTCTTCGTGGTTATTTTTTTATAAACCATCCAGAAATAGGAGCCCCGCCTAGCGAGGCTCCGTCGACTACACTTTGGTATTACTTCGGCGGAGGGGGGACGCCCCTCCCTATTAAAGCGATTTTTCTCAGAAATCATTCAATAAAATTTTTAATCTTCAACATTTAATATAAAAAATAGGCACGTCTGGCGGGGGAAAAAGATGGGGGGCGAATCTACCCCTCCCCCACCTCTTTCTACCCGCCCCCACCCCCCTATTAAGGCGACTTAATTCTAAACCTTAACCCTTAACTTAGTTTCGATTCTGATCACACATCGTGCAAAAATTTTAAAATAATAAATTAATTTATAATCAATATCTCATACAGAGTCAACATCTCACAAAAAATATTTACTGAATATTCACGACGATATTACGACTGTGTATTTGCGTGCAAATGTATTCTGAACTGATAATAACTGAATTTAAGCAAAAATCAATAATAAATATTGAAATAATAGAATTCTGCCAATATTTAATAATTTAATTTTAATCAATTAACAGGTAAATTAATTGTCCAAATCTCAGAGTAATATGTATGTAATTATACTTTAAAGAGCAAACCAAAAAAGTTTAACACAGAATTAACATTTTTAGTTTCTTCCGATATAATATGAATTTTTGTATCTAATTTTTAAAATGGCAGTCTAAAACAACATGAAGTAAAGAAACAGCGATATTTTTTTCCCGCTTTATCTTTACAAGCCCAACATGAACATTGACAAAATCATGATTGTGTGCAGATTTTTCAGCTTTCATACAAAGTTGCATCACCCTGAGCCCAACCCACACATAGACAAAAGTGCAATTTTCTCGGATTTCATACAATGTTGGATGACCTGTCCAAGAGAAAGACGGTAAACCATAAATTGAAGTGAACTGTCAGCTGCCAAGCTTACCTAAATACTCAGAAGACTCAGATTATCGATATGTTTTATATTCTGTAAATTTTGCTTCAATAATAAGTCAAGCAACATTGATTGTTGTGTATATTGCAATACTAAGTGTAAATACTTGATTTGAACCATCAAACAAAGTCTTGATATTTAAAAAAATGGATAATTAAAAACTGTTGTATGTGTCATCGCCTATTTTTTAATGTACAAAGTCGTGTAATAAACCCAGAACGGGATAGACCGAGTTGAATACTTACGTAACTACGCTTTTATCTTTTTTAAGCATTTAAACACCCGCGCGCTTTTGCTCGTGACTTCGCTCGAGTGGCAATCAGAATTGTGGAAAACCGGACTTCCTTGCATGTCAGTTTCATAAGATTTCCCATTTCCTCATGTCAGAGTCATAAAATAGGAAATGGATCACTCTTACGAATTTTATTTAAATACATTTAACCATGCTCTCTTTATTAGCGAGGTCAAAATCGTTAAAATCAACTTAATGCATGTACCCTAATTATATGTCTAATTATTGTCATATTTACCTTATTACAGTTTTTGTATAGCGAACTGTATATTCTGTTGGTTTTCTGAAAATTGACAATAAAATATAGTTTTTATAATTAAATTTATTATGTTTTATCTAGGGGTTATTTTTCTTTTATGTGGTAGAGCCACGACGGAGTTGTATTATGCTGCGACATAAATGGGGAGGCTAGATCGGGGTAGGAGCACGCTCTCACAGAATACCAGCTGAAAATAGTAGTGTAATGCTGGCTGCGTTTCATACGGTGAGAGACCAGAACCGGAGGCTATTTTACTGTTAATGAGGTATTTCATCTTTTTCAATCGAGAATGAAAATGCAGATACATTGTCACCGTTTACAGATCAATTAATAGATATGGCATATCCACTTACCATCAGGTGGACAGTGCGCTCGTTTATCATCTTTATTTAAGTAGAAGGAGCTTGCACTGTTATTTACAATCGAGGCCACTGTTGGTACTACGTAAAAAGGCAGAAATATGTAAGAGGGTAGTTACCTACTCCTACTCCTCCTAGGTAGTTCTACTGCAGATATCCTGATTACGAAGTCTTTTACGCAGAGAAACTCCGAGCTTAGCCCTCTCCATAGCTTGCTGATCAACATTTAGCTTCCTCATGCGGCCAGCAGTGAAGGACCGTATCTCAGATTCATATGCGTACGGCGGCCGAACTTTGAATAATCTATTCTGAGCTAAGTTTTGCAAGACCCGCCGCGGAAGAACACAAAAACTCTCCGATCACACTCTTAATCTCATGGCTGTTAGATGGGAAATGAAGCTGCAATCTTCAGTAAATTGGAAAGCATACAGGCAACTGAACAGACAGATCTCCAAATGCATGCGGCAGGACTTACTAACTTTAATACTGCTCGTATTGAAGAAGCGATCGAGCGGAACCAGGGCTCCAAAGTCTTTGCCAGAGATCTGTCTGCCAAAAAGAATCAACTGTCGAAGCTGAAGACCGAATGTGGCAGCATCGTTTCCGGGACACCTGAGATTTTGAGTGAGATTGAGAGGTTCTACGGGCAGCTGTACACATCATCGTTGGAGCTACACGCAAGTGTGAGTAACGATCCAAGAGCAACTCTTATCCGACACTATTCCGATGATATCCCGGACGTCAGTCTAAGCGAGATTAGAATGGCTCTCCAGCATCTTAAAAACGGCAAGTCCCTGGGCGAGGATGTAATTACAGCGGAGCTTCTGAAAGCGGGTGGAAAACCGGTAATTGAAGTCCTTCAGAAGCTCTTTAATTCCATCCTTCATGGTGGCACTACTCCGAAGGCGTGGAGCAGAAGTGCAGTGTTCTTGTTCTTCAAGAAAAGCGACAATGCTCTCTTGAAGAGCTACAGACCGATTTCCCTTCTGAGCCGCGTCTATGTGCTGTTTTCGAAAGTCATTACGAATCGTTTCGCACGCAGACTCGACCGACTTACAGCCTCCCAAACAAGCCGGTCTCCGAAAAGGCTTTAGCACCATAGACCACATACATACGCTTCGGCAAATTGTACAGAAGACCGAGGAGTACAATTTGCCACTATGTCTTGCGTATGTGGACTATGAGAAAGCCTATGATTCCGTCGAAATTTGGGCGGTGCTGCAGTCGTTTCAGCGGTCCCAAGTTGACTGTCGGCATATCGAAGTACTGAAGTGTTTGTACAGTAGGGCTGCGATGACTATCCGAGTACAGAACCAGAGTACGAAACCTATCCAACAGCAGAGAGGTGTAAGACAGGGTGACGTAATATCCCGCACGCCTGATACCTGATCTAATAAATGCAATTTTCTCATAATCTGTTAAAAGTTCTAATTCTATTTTTGTATATTTTAGTATTGCATCCCAAATTAAACCGGTAGCTGTATAATAATGGGCAGGGTCTAAATCATAAGTATTAATACATAGCTTTCTAAAAATTTCAAATACTTCGGATCAAAGTAAAACGTCTGTTTTTAAATACAAGCTTGAATAATCCAGCATATTACAACACCCAAAGTGTTCCCAAATATCTTTAGCATGATTGTAATCATCAATTGAAATATGTGAATCTCTGAGCGAGCTATAAAAAATTTTTTTGTTCAGGGAGCGACGTTAGGTTTAAACTATCATACTTAGTCATAAATTCATATGGATAAACCCCTTTCCGTTTTAAATGAATGAAATCTTCATCATTAGGGTAATTTCTACGTAATTCTTGAAATTGATCATTACTGAGATTTTTGGCTAATTCTTCTAATTTACATGATAAAAACTTAAATGAATCTACGAATGTCAATTCAATCCAACTTCATGGTTATTCATTTTTAATTTTTTGGAAAAGTATATATATTTTTCTTTATTTTGAGGGATAACTTCGACTTCACCATCACAAAAGTTGTGTAAAAATATTGGTATATGACGTGGTGTTCTGAACTTCGAGCTACATGATTCATGAGCAACACCTATAAAACTACCAGTGTACCAATCAAAATCATAAAAAAGTTCTGCTAACTCTGTTTCACAAATATGACAAATGGTTGCATTTGAAATTTGGTTTTTGTCTTCATTTGTTAGCGGAACTGGATATTTTTGAAGTCTATTTATTTCTTTTAAATTGTTAGATAAACTTTCCATAAACACTTGTGCACAGTTGGGTCCGCAATATGTTACATATTTTGATAATTTATCATCATATGAACATTTTATATAATAAACAAAACTATGCACTTCATGTTTCTGAATATTATGTGTGAAAGGTTTGGATGGATCGTTAGAACATGATTCTATTGGTTTTAAAAATGCTTCAAAATCAGCATAAACTACGAATGGTATCTTTAACTTTTTTTCATAACTATCAAATTTAATTTTATCATTTGAAATAGGTTGACCAAACCAATTCTTTTTTAAAGTTTCACTGTTTGGTAATTCTGTACAAATGTAGGCATAATCGTACTGTTCATGGTTATTTAACCTTTCCTGAGATGGAAAATGAAGTAGGCATGCTTCGCAAATGTACATGACGTGACCGTCTTTTGAAATTTGTTTACTAACTAACCGCGATAAATTTTTTATGTAACAATAATGATTTTTCGTATCCTTGGAAAAAAATAATAAATTGATATGTCTAACTTTACGACACTTTGTTAAAAATAATGGACCTACTATAGAATTACATCGTTTTTCTTTATTATATCCAAAAACATTAATACTAATATCATTTAATTTCTCTACGCTTTTGCTATGTCAGAAATTTTAACTGGAAAGGAAATACCATCAAATTTAAGTTTATTTGCATGTTTAGCGTACGATGATACCCGATCCGCGTTTTTGTTTACGAGATATAACGCTGAGAGTAACGCCCATTTAAAACAAAAACATCTTCGTTTTTTACATTTACACACACATTTACAGCCTTTTTTAATTTTATGTCACGGGGAAGATCTATGTATGAAGTACCGCGTAGGGGGTTAAATTTATTAACATTTATGTCTATAGATTTTATGTTTTTTAGACTCCATCTACTATCTTTTTTTTTCAAATGTACTAATTTTACTAGTAATTGTATCATTTAAAGATGAAAGAAAAATATTTAAGTCATCTCCTTGACAAATAATATAGTTAAATGTTTGAAAATCGAACGTATCATGAATATCTTTAGTTTGTTGAACAAAATCAGCATGCAATATGAAATTTACTTTAAAAATTATGTGTTGATGAATACCCTCTTGTATTAAAAATAAAATATCATCTTTAATAGAATTTAAAAATAGCTCAGAAGTTTCAAAATTTACCCGTGTCGAACGATCTACTCTACTCTTGATTTTATATAATCCTATTTCAAAAAGCAGATTCAATAACACTAACGTTGGATAAAGAATTATGTGAATTTAAAAAATATTTTTGTGAACATTACTTTTAAAATGATTAGCTAAATACCTATTCTTGATAAATATATGTTCCACTTGATCATTGTTACCGACACTGTTCCCTGCAGAGGTAGACGCTTCTTCTTCAGTTCTTAGTTTTTTGACGATCTTTGGTTCTTCGCTGCTCGTTCGCTTCATTCCTCTTCCAAGTTGTAGTGGTTAATTGTTAAAATGTTTAAATTTATTAAAAAACTATATAAGACAATGTGTAAATTATGATCGAAATTTATGTTTATTTTACTTACTTAAACTGTGTTTCAACCATCGCACAGTGATTATACAACTCATCATCATATGATGAATCGAACAGTTCACGCTTCTCCATTTCATCACAAACTTTAGACAACTCCTGATTTAATTCGCTGTTGAATAGTTCCATATTCTCTTCCATGGGTGTGGAAAAGAAAGCACTGGTGCACACTTCACTGAAGTTTTCCATCTTTATAGTAAAGAAGAAAATATGTAGCAGAGTAAGTAACAGTTCAGTGTTGGTAGACCAACTGATACCCAATTTCAAATAACGTCCGATATTTAAAGTCTAGCAAAGGATTAGAAATAGAACATAATGAGTACACAGAAGTAATTTAAGTAAACAGAATCACATTCACTAATGTCCACTGCGGTCAAACGACCATAGACTGACTCCATGACTGCAACTGCTCGGTCTTTTATAGCACCAGTAAGTTATATCTAATCTAAAGCATTGCGCAGTGAAACTGATAGTAACTTTATGAGTCAACAAGCTTATCTCGCATTCTTTCGTGTTGTGACTTGCGTTACACCGATGACTCCTACAAATCTAAAGCATTCCGCAGTGAAACTGCTAGTAACTATGAGTCAACAAGCTTATCTCGCATTCTTTCGTGTTGTGACTTGCGCTACACCGATGACTCCTACAAATAATGCGATTTAATATTTACAAATCACTATAATTGACCATTCCTATGTTAACCATTAAATAGATTGGTACTGTAATAATCTACTAATAGCAGTAATATCATGGATACACTAGATGTACAACAACATCTGAAAAGATTCATCCCAGTCTAGAAAATAATGTTTATGCTGCTAATAGACTGCCCATGTATACCCACGTACCAACGTATATAATTTGCAATTTGGATACTGATGATAAACCAGGCTCACATTGGATAGCTTTATATATCGATTTAATATCGGTCAATATTTTGATTCATATGGACGATCACCTGCAATATCATCACAAGTTTTTAAAAGGAATTGTAAAAGATGGTACTGGAATGTTGATAGGGTTCAGAATGAGTGGACTTCAGTTTGTGGTGAATATTGCTTAATGTATTTGCTACATAAGTTTCAGGATGTTCAATGCATAGTTTTACGAGCATATTTACAGGAACACACTGTACAAGGATATTTTAGTGGATGAGATGTTTCGCTCCTATTTTATAGATAATAAGCAATAAATTACATTATGGAAATAAAAATTGTAACAAAATTAATGAATGTGTTTTATTGATGATTCAGAATAGCGTGGTAGTTGTGAACAAAAAGTATAATAGAATAGCACTGATAACCAGGGTCTACAACGAGTAATAGATAAGAGCAGCAATGACGGTGTTCAAGGAACAATAGATAAGAGGAAAGGCTGAACAATGGAACGCTAATGAGGTGCAGGCCCACCGGATATCAATTAGATATTAGTTAATTGATCTGCATCTCCGGAACCGCGCATCCTACGCAAAACGGACCTTAGATTCGCGATCAGAGCATGCCAAACCCACCGTCCGCCGATGGGGAGTTGTACCAGTTCTGACTCAGTGAGCCAGAAGTGGTACAAACTAACTACTGCTTGGCCATTGGGTTCCGTTGCCCTATTCCAAATTCCCTACCCTCAACTCGCCTTTCTCTCTTGTGCCTAGTTTTGCGTTGAAGTCTCCCATTAACACCGTATAGTGGGGTTTGGAGAATTCATGGCTTTAAAGATATCCTCATATATTTCCTCCACCACCTCCTGGAATGTGCCAAGGTTGGTGCATAAACCTGTATGACCTTCAATGAATACCGTTTGGTGATTCTGAGTATAAGTTACGCAACCCTCGTCGACACACTCACAATTTTTACTACGTTGTTAACGAGAGACTATATAAACAGAACACGCGCATATATAAACAGAAATGTATTTACTGGTAACATGACATATTGAAAGAAAGAAAATAGGAAAGAAAGAGATATTTCTTTGGCAATTTCTATACAAATTTTGGTGGGCACTGGCAACTCATTATAACATTATATGAAGCACGCGACTTCGTGCTTAGAATCTTTGTTAGTAATTTATTTATTTTGAGGCTGAGCCTGAATAGTATAGATATGTTTACTTATAAGCAGTAATTTCATCATAAAACCGATTAAGCGTTATATCTTTGATAACACTAATAAATGCGTTTGATTAGAAACTAAGTAACACGTGTTTAAAGATTTTGAATACGCCTCTCTAACGAGAAAATAGAGGATGAAAGCTGTTATTAAAGTGTAAACTATTTTGATGCAGTTTCAGTCAATCAATATATTTTTTATCGTACACCAATACGCACTGAAACAAAACGAAATGAAATAAGTATAGAAGGTACAATAGGCGGCCTTATCGTTTAGGAAGCGATTTCTTCCAGACACCCTTATTACGCAAAAATTTTCGTGACGAATGGTTAGGAGAGAGTGTGCATAGATTATACAATAAAATTAAAAATAAATTAAAAATAAAAATGATGACGATGATGGCAGTTGAGGAAAGTGGGATAGATAGATAGATACAAGTAAAGACAGGAATTATGAAGGAAATATTAGAATTTCAAGCAATCAGCTTTGAAAAGAAAAAGGCAAGGAGTTCCACAAGCGTACAGCTACAGTGAAGTCCAGAACACATACATTTAATTTGTAACATTATTTATGGCCATACTAGCCTATTTAACTTTTCTTTGAAAATATTTTGTTATATTTAATGCGAAACACATAATATTACATTTTATAATTCACAATAACACTCTCTTCGTTCAATATGGCATCTATAAATAGCGAAACTGAATGCATGCGCTAACCTAGCTATTGATGTACCATTTATGCGATGCGATGAGATTCGAGCTAGGTTATGATGGATTGCCAAAGCCAATAACAACACGAGTGGACTCGAAAACAAACAAATAGTGTTTTACATAAATGTTGGCAACAGCTGAGATTATAACCCAGAAACCGCGGCGTAGCGGCTGGGTGCTCTGACCACTAGGGCATGCTTTCTTCTTTTCATTATTTACATCCTACCAACATCGTACCTATACTATCCATGTTTATAGACAGTCAAAGATATAGACAGATACCGTATATAAACATATTCAAATTACGTATATTATGTAAGTACCGTAATAACAGAACTTATTTAAAATATTTATATGTATTATATTATTAATTATAATTGAACGCAGTTTATTGAAAAGTATCAACTCACCATATTGTCAAAATGAGTTATCTAGGGAGAGCAGGGCTGGAAGTTCCGATTTTCAAATAACATGAAGTTTTACTATAAGAATGAAGGGTTTCATTTTCAACATGTAAAATATCGAACGTTTGTTTTCGGTTTCTGTAATATTTTATCACTTCTACGATTATCTCAATAGTTTATTTTACAGAAGCAAATATTTTCAAATTTCAGACGGTACATTCAGCTCCGTTTTAGAACAAATAGCTCCACCTTTGAGGCAAATTGTTCCGCTTAGACTATGACAATATTATACAGCCAGAATACCAGGTTTTCTTAAATAAAACAACCTTTTCTATAAAAGGATGTATGTTATGTTCTATGCAAAACTAAAAATCTTTTTGTTTAATTAATTATAATTAAGGGTGCGTTTGCAAATCGGGCAAAATTATGCTGTTTTTCGGTACATTTTGTGACAAAACTAAACCAAATCAAACATAGCTAATAGCTACCACGAATGGTTCTTCATCTTCAAATGGTGGTAACTTTTGTTGAAAATAATAGTTTTATATTGTAAAACGATCTTCCCTAGACATTTTCTACAAAATTAACGATACCGCTCATGTTTAGGTACATTTTGTTCTATTATCAACATATTATATTAAGACTTCTAAAATACTATAAGTAGGCAGACATATTCAATAAAAAATAGTGGTGTTTACTTTTATCAAAATGTCACAAATAGTCTTAAAAAATAAAAACTGATGCTTATTTTTTCATATTTTGCTAATACGGATGAATCATAATGGATTGCATAAGGGTTATTTTATTTTTGCTGCCTGTTTTGATTTGTTGTATAAAAATTTCGATGAAACCACAGTCCGCGCTCGGCCGCCGTCGTGAATGAATACTGTATAGCCTGCCTGACTGCAGCAGCTGAAAAGATCGCTGTACATACACAAAATATTCGAATTTGGTACTTGACAAGGCAAAATAATATTATTATTTTTATAATCAAACATTTTATTATAATATTTAGTTTCGCTGAAAGTAAGTGGGGTTTATATATATATATATATATATATGTATATATATATATATATATATATATATATATATATATTTTTATTCTACAGGTGTACTTTGGTGACCACTACTGGAACTCGTCCAGGAGTTCCAGTAGTGGTCACCAAAGTACACCATCAGGTCTTCCATCAAGCCCGGAGATTAGTTCTCATCGTAACTAACAAAACGAGCCCAAACTCGGCACACCTAGTACTACTGTCGAGGAGTTCCAGTAGCTGTCACCGAAGTACACCATCAGGTCTCTCCATCAAGCCTGGAGGTTAGGTCTCATCATAACAAACAAAACGAGCCCAAACTCGGCACACCTAGTACTACTGTCCAGGAGTTCCAGCAGTAGTCACCAAAGTACACCATCAAGTCTCTCCATCAAGCCCGAAGGTTAGGTCTCTTCGTAACTAACAAAACGAGCCCAAACTCGGCACACTAGTACTACTCGTCGAGGAGTTCCAGTAGCTGTCACCGAAGTATACCTTCAAGTCACTTCACCAAGTCCGGAACTAAAGTCTTATCATAACTAATAAAACCAGCCCAAAGTCCACAGCCACCATCTCACTGCTAGTAGTGGGCTTTAGTGCCTAGCAGTCTCTGGAGCAGCTATTCGTATTTCGTATGTAAGTATATTTTGTAGGTATAAGAAATGAGAAAAAATCAATCTTTTAAATTATCAAAATGTTTTACTTGATTACGATTCGCACCCGCAGCTAACCGTGCGTACACTGTGGACGATAAATCCGACACCTCCTTATGAGAGATGGTCGCCCTCTCGGTGATAGAACAAGTTGCCGGATTCGAGAATTACCGTGTCCTCCGCCCTCTTCGGACCTCAGATAATCCTATAATATCCCAGCGAAACTTGTCTATCTCTTCATCCAGCTCCAGGATCATCTCGTCAGTCCTCTGGGTGCGTACGTTTTATGTTGACATGTCGAGTCGTCTTAGGTGGCAACCGAACCTCCACCGCAGATTTTAGCACCCGCTGCCCCGCTGTTACCATGTTCGCCACCGTAGCCAGGAATAGCGGGGCCGCCGGGGACTGAGGCCGTCTTTTGTAACTTTTGTCATAGGGGGTATATTGCCATAGATGCCACTTTGTAATTGTTATTGTAATTTACTATTGTAATTTGCTGTTATCAGAAAGATGCTACTGCCCATCTTTTGTCTCAGTTTCTCTGTCGCCTCTTACGACACCCACGGAAGATATGGGGTAGTGGGTATTCTTACCCGCCACTACATGGGGAAATTACGCACACTCATAACTCCTACAAATCATGCTATTTAATATTTACAAATCACTATAATTAATCATTCCTATGTTAACCATTGAATAGATTGGTACTGTAATAATCTACTAATAGCAGTAATATCATGGATACACTGGATGTACAACAACAACCTATAAAAGATTCATCCCAGTCTAGAAAATAATGTTTATGCTGCTAATAGACTGCCCATGTATACCCATGTACCAACGTATATAATATGCAATTTGGATACTGATGATAAACCAGGCTCACATTGGATAGCTTTATATATCGATACGAATGCCATCGGTCAATATTTTGATTCATATAGACAATCACCTGCACGATATCATCTAAATTTTTTAAAAGGAATTGTAAAAGATGGGACTGGAATGTTAATAGGATTCAGAATGAGTGGACTTCAGTGTGTGATGAATATTGCTTAATGTATTTGCTATATAAGTTTCAGGGATGTTTAATGCATAGTTTTACGAGCATATTTACAGGGAACACGCTGTACAAGGATATTTTAGTGGATGAGATGTTTCGCTCCTATTTTATAGATAATAAGCAATAAATAACATTTTGGAAATAAAAATTGTAACAAAATTAATGAATGTGTTTTATTGATGATTCAGAATAGCGTGGTAGTTGTGAACAAAGAAGTATAATAGAATAGCACTGATAAGCAGGGTCTACAACGAGTAATAGATAAGAGCGGCAATGACGGTATTCAAGGAACAATAGATAAGAGGAAAGGCTGAACAATGGAACGCTAATGAGGGTGCAGACCCACCGGATATCAATTAGATATTAGTTAATTAATCTAAACATCTCCGGAACCGCGCATCCTACGCAAAAACGGACCGCAGATTCGCGATCAGAGCATGCCAAAACCCGCCGTCCGCCGATGAGGGAGTTGTACCAGTTCTGACTCAGTGAGCCAGAAGTGGTACAAACTAACTACTGCTTTGCCGTTAGGTTCCGTTGCCCTATTCCAAATTTCCCTACCCTCAACTCGCCGTTCTCTCTTGTGCCTAGTTTTGCGTTGAAGTCTCCCATTATCACCGTATAGTGGGGTTTGGAGGAATGAATGGCTTTAGAGATATCCTCATATATTTCCTCCACCTCCTCATCGGGATGTGCCAAGGTTGGTGCGTAACCCTGTATGACCTTCAACGAATACCCTTTGGTAATTCTGAGTACAAGTTACGTAACCCTCGTCGACACACTCACAATTTTTACTACGTTGTTAACGAGAGACTTGTGGACGATAAATCCGACACCTCCTTGGGACAGATGGTCGCCCTCTCGGTGATAGAACAAGTTGCCGGATTCGAGGATTACCGTGTCCTCCCCTTTCTTCGGACCTCAAATAATGCTATAATATCCCAGCGAAACTTGTCTATCTCTTCTTCCAGCTCCAGGATCATCTCGTCAGTCCTCAGGATGCGTGCGTTTTATGTTGACAGGTCGAGTCGTCTTAGGTGGCAACCGAACCTCCACCGAAGATTCTTAGCACCCGCTGCCCCGCCGTTACCATGGTCGCCACCGTAGCCAGGAATAGCGGGGCGGCCGGGGACTGGGGGCCGTCTTTTTGTAACTTTTGTCATGGGGGAGTATATTGCCATAGTTGCCACTTTGTAATTGTTATTGTAATTTACTATTGTAATTTGCTGTTATCAGAAAGATGCTGCTACTCATCTTTTGTCTCAGTTTCTCTCTGTCGCCTCTTACGACACCCACGGGAAGATATGGGGGAGTGGGTATTCTTACCCGCCATTACACGGGGGAAATTACGCACACTCATTATTACTAAAAATAATTCTTATTATATAACTAAAATCAAACATATTCAAACTACACAAAATACTTTAATTTTTTCGTTTAAAAGTTTAAAATACAGAGATACGATTTAAAAACGCAACAGACTTTGGCATATTATGTAAATTTTAGTTCCCGGTATGAACAATGGCGGCGCTTCAAATCGGCACAAACATTTTGTAGAGTATAGTCAGTCCAGCTTACTTGTATATTTAGAGGTCAGTGGTTACGGGCTATTGGAAAGAAAACATATTAAAGACTTGACTCTACTTATGATTTTTCCCGTTTCTCTGACACTGCTTCTTAACCTGCCTCCGTTCTTATGGTACAACGTAACATCGGGAATGGGAAAATTAGGGCGAGTAGTACCCCTGTGCCATTCTTATATCATCATTGGTGTGTCAAGAGCTGCTGTAAGTTGCTGATCAACATTTAGCTTCCTCATGCAGCCAGCAGTGAAGGACCGTATCTCAGATTCATAAGCACATCAACAGAATCTAGGGATATTTTATATTTCATCAAATATCTAAAAATCTATGAAGAATTTTCTGATATAGTAAATGGAAGAATGATAGATTATTTTAAGGTCTTTAATAAAAAATAAAAACATTTCGTAATTTTTTTGTTTTAAAAAAAAATTTTTTTAATCACCGTAGAAAGTATGATAAAACTCATCGGTGAACAGCACCAAAGACCATTGTTCGTCACTCCATAGTAAATGCTCCCGAGCCCACGAATGCCGCCGACCGCGATTGCTACGTCGCAATGCTAGAACACGTAGTGGTCTTCGAGCATGAAGACCAACTTCATTCGCACGGTTTGGTCGCTTACCAGCGATGCTGTGATATTAGGTTTTCTTCTGGCGGTCATTTGGAAAAATCGATCCTGACTCTACGTAGTAACACGATATCTACCCGTATGCCGTTCAGCCACATCCCCAGTACTACGATAACGTGATCACAACCTTGATATCACGTTTTGGCTGGTGTGTAGGGCCTCAGCAACGACGCGTTGAATAGCACCATTTTCTAACATGCCCACGGCTCGTAACATTTCATCTCGACTCAAATGACGACGTGACATGACCGTTAAAGCTCACACGGCACATTAAATTAAAAAAGAAAAACAATCTAATCCCTTTTCATTAATTAATATCAGTAGAACAATTTTAATTTTCTTTGACGTAACAAATTACTAACAATTTTGCCGCCGTATTTTGTTTTTTCATTTGTTTTTTTTTTATTATTTACATTTTTAAATTTTGAAAATAGAATAATAGAGGTTTCAATCTGTATATAAACTTTTTATTGAAACTAAAAAGATTTTAAAGTATAAAGTCGTAAATAATTTAGGATTAAGGTAGGTATCCCTAGATTCTGTTGATGTGTGTATGTCATCACTGGCAATACGCATGTGTATGCATGTGTTCCATAACCTCCCGAACGCTGCGCTGTGTAGCCAAGTAGGAATTGTCGATTGACCTCTCGGTCGAATAATTTTGATTCTTAATCGATTTGCATTTTTTTGAGATCTCGACATTCTGAGTGCTTTGCTGCATTCACGGTCTCAGGGGCATAAAGGTGTTGGACATCCTAATGTGATTATTACGCCGGGCTACTTTTAGCTTTAAATTATTAATATGCATTCTCATCTACGTAAAAAGAGCTTACAGAGCTACATTAGTGTAAGAATTATTTAATTATTATATATATTTATAATATTAATAACAGCACAGCACAACAAATACAAGGTTAAATAATATTGTTAATTTTCTTTCCAAAAGACAGTATTTATAATTCAAAGTCAAAATATTTTTATTCAAAATTGGCGTTTACAAAGCACGAAAGAAAGGAAGAAAGTGGTTATTGCAATTAATCGAAACATTATTTATTATTTTATTTTAATAATTTACATGAAAAGATGGCATTGAAGCTTCTTCTATTTTAAATATGCAGTATCACGGATCTTTAATTTGACTAATAGTATGGAACGCGGGCTGTATCACCGACAGCGCAGTTGGTGTTTTGCAAAAGCCTTTGAAATCTTGTAAGCTATTCAACGCTCCCTAGTAATTAATTACATCTGGCCTGGGCTGCCTGTAATAGCATAAGGTTTTATATACCTGACGAATTGGTGCCCAATAGATGCTCTTGTATTTGCTACTTGAACTAAAAATAATCAGTTATATGAACGGGCAGAACGTGAAGGGAAATCTTTGTACCGTTTGACGAGTGTGACATTTCGTTTATATGGAGGAGTGCAGAAAGCAAAATTTATACATAATATGTGCTAAAAATACATTTAATAAAATAAAATAAAATTAATTGTTATATACGTTCATACTGCAATGTCAAACAGTTACTAGTCTGTGGTCAAACATTCGCATAAGGTAGAGATTTTCGGCAAAAAATTATAAAATTTTGCCAGCAAATAATTACTACGTGTATTCAAATGTTCTTTTTTCAATAGTCTGTGGAGTGTATATCATGGCAAAATGGCATTTATTTTATATTATTTTGTTTATTAGATATCTGTGTTTTATATATTAATGTGTAGTTAAAAGTGAAATATAACTTACTGTTTAGCAATTTTTAAGTTTGAAAATTTTTAAGTCTCTATATTTATAGAAACTTAAAAATTTTATGAATTACAGTCGAATTTCGACCCCTAGTATACAAAAAACACCATCCAGAAAACGATTAAAGGGTATATCCACGACCTACAAATGACTTCATCTATACCCATGAAATTCTGCCCACTTTCACCATACTCAACTGATGGCAGTATAACCATTCTACTATCTGACTATCTGGGTCTAAATACCGAATCCAGGATATACGTAGCAGCATAACTTTAGTAAAATACCCAGTACTGCCAACACCAACCGCCTGGACAAATAGTAAATGCGGCAACACCCTCCTTATATCTAGCCATGGACTTGTATGCTGATGGATAGAATTTATCCGCAACCTAAATGTGGTTACATTGAAAAATAAATAATAAATTAATAATTATAAGTACGCTAGTGATAATAAGTAAGTTTTAATACGTGGTCCAGCCACTCTGCAGCTATATTATGGTTGCAGCACAAATGGGTCGATTTGACCGAGGTAGGAACACACTCTCACAGAATACCAGCACGAAACAGCAGAATAATGCTATATTTCGTATAGAGCTCTTGTCGACAACCGTCAAAGGCATTCCATCTTAGCCTTAATCGAGGATAGATGTAGATGTCTATGGACAGATGTCACATACCTTCAAGTGGACTGTGTGCCCGCTTGTCACCCTTATTCTATAAAAAAGTAATAGCACCACCCTTATTCTATAAAAATTAATAATATACTAAGGCCAACGTTCAGAGACAATCTCGAACTTAGGTTCAAACTTCACAATGTGCAAATTTGTACCATAATATTATAGTCTAAACTCAAATCATAAAACTGTGGAATTTGAGCTTAAACTCGAGATTGTCTCCGAATACCAGTCTAATATCGATGATGGCGTCAAAGGTATAAAGTCTATATCCTGTTGCCAAACGTGGTGATCACAAGATTTTTAAATTGTGATAAAAATATATACAATTATTTTACACAAGGGTGGCAAATTAGCGCATGTTGTGTCCTATAGGTCTAAGATTCAATGCCTTACTTACATTGAGATTAGATGTTAGATACTACTAATCACATGAAATACAGAGCATTACGTTGCTATTTTATGTCGATATGACTCCTTATCCTTCTCCAAGTCTCTCGTAATCCTTCTCCAGTCAAGCAGACCCATGAATGGCTGCATATTTAATCCAGCTTTAGCGTGACCCCAGTACTTTATAAAATTTTAATGTTAATAGTTCATTCATTCTTCGGAGCTTTTTCTTCGTTTCTTTATTATTTGTGAGTTACTAAAATATTTTCTTTAGAACATTATGTTATAATCTAAATCTGACCATTCCGCTTTATGTATTTATAATAAAGACAAAAATATAGTAATAAGTCAAACCAGTAAGTCCACCCTTTGAAAACATTGTTTCAACCATTCAAACGGTGTTTGTAATAAAGGGTAAATAAATAAATAAATAAAAAGTCAACACAGACCGACATAATAAGTGGAAACAAGTTATTGACTTTGACGCAACGACTGCTCGCAATCCTATTTGTTTCACGACTTAACATTGTCACAGCGGCTTAATGTCTACACTGTACACCGAGAATCTTCGCGCCTATTTAAAAGTTTTCTTTTGCACAGTAAAGTTGTTGGGCTTCAGTATTTTCTTTTAATTCTTATGGCTCTACACAATAAATTAACCGTGTAATGGCGGTGTAAGAATGTCCGCTACCCCATATCATCCCGTGGGTGTCGTAAGAGGCGACAGAGGGAAACTGAACCAGGAGATGGCCAGCAGAATCTTCCCGAAAACAACTGAATAAAAATAACAAACTGCGGTTGCCAAGCGTGTCAACTATGGCAAATAGCCCCCGATGACGCAATCTATGTGGGAGACCTATGTTCCGCAGTGGTCTTTTGTAAAGTCAAAAGTAGTCCGTTTACTGAAAGTATGACACCTTGCTTTGATTAGCTGACTCCACTGTTTAATTACAATTAAACAGTGGAGTCAGCGACTTCTGTGATATTATTCTTCAGAACATGTTTACTAGCAGTCTAATATCAAAAGCTTAGTCAGGACAATTCATGATTTGTGTTGTTGTGTTAACAGTGACCTTTGCGGTAATCTTAAATAGTATTTTTAGAAATAACGAATGCGGTTCTAGTTATAATTATAAATAGCTACTCTTGGCTTCACTTAGAGAGAAAAGAAACCCATTCTATTTTATAAGGACTAAAACTAAGGACTATCGAAATTGTAATGCGCCTATTTTCTCACATTGCTTTTCATTGAATTAAAACAAGATGTTTAGTAATTATTCAAATAGAAAGATTACAATTGTTGGTATTATCATTATAAAAATAGTTTTTTTTTTAATATTTAAGAGGGGGAAGCATGGGGCTCAGCTGATGGTAAGTGACTACTACCACCCATAAACAACTGCAGCAATTATTAGACGCTTACGTAGAACGTTTTTTAATTATTATTTTTTATTTAAGTCTTTTCTATCTGGTAATTTGCTAATGTATTGATGACGAGAAATGAAATACAATACCATGTTTAAGAACTATCGTGGTTAAAATTTGAGGAAAAAATGTATTTTAAGGAAAAGTTATAAAAGCAATAAACTAGATCTGCAAAAAAGTTGAGCTGGCACTTTTAATATTATTTTGTGGAGAACGATACGTGCGACGCGACGTAGCGTCGTTTTCGGTATATGTACATTATGAGCAGTCACCCACACTCAAGACACTGATAATACAAGACAACACAAGAGCATGTGCTTGTCATCGACTACCTCCACGCCTAAAAGGACGTTTTCCACTGAGGCATTTTGAAAATATCATGGAATAATATTTATAGAATTATTCTAAAGATCCATAATTTCATCCTAAACTATTAATTAAGTTTATATATAGACAGCAAAATTGATAATATATCAGTTTTAACTTTTCAAATGTGTACCTAACTAAGAGTAAAGATAAGTGTGAAGTACCACACAATAAAATATAAAAAATTTGATATTTCATTTGATTTTGCACATAGTTTTTCTCTGCAGGACTTAATTGGATACATTCCGGCAGAGGCGCAATTCCAGAATATTGCTTGTTCTTTTTTCCATTTTAAATGATCCACCTTCGCCTTCTTATCTTAAGAGTAAATTTCACTATCTCTCCTCATCTCATGATAGGGTCCTATGTTCTTCTTCTAACAACAAAATCTGTATTCCTGTTCACTTCACCGAGTTCTATGATAACTCCTTCACAGTTCAGGCTACACGCCTTTGGAACTCCTTGCCTAATGACATCAGAAAAGCGCCCAATAAGTACGCTTTTAAAAATTGGTCCGTAATCATCTATTGAAGACAACGCATTTTACATGATTCATCCATTTAATATGTGTTGCTAAACAGACGTATATATTCATAGTTATTTGTATGTACTAATTATATATGTATTTAAATATGTATATTTGTATGTATATGTATGTATTTATATATTTGTATATATGAATGTATAGGTCATATATGTATAGTTTATTTATTAGTAAAATGTATATATTATGTAATTAATTATCATTTTGTGTAGTGTTCTTTTATTCTATATTGCCACACCTACGTCAAATTCTCACCACTCCATGGGTTGACTGGTAGAGAATGCCTTAAGGCATTAAGTCCGCCCTTTGTATTCTTTTGTTTTATGGAATGCAATAAAGAATAAATAAATAAATAAATAAATAATTCTTATTATCAAAATTATCGGTATAATAAACCGAGCAATTTTTAAACAGAATCCACTCTCGAGTAAAGTAAGATTTTTATCTGTAAAACTGTCAACATATTGCCTGCACTTCCGCAAAGGTTATGGGCATAGTAGAATTAACTTACAGTAGGTGGCGCGCGTATCGTAACGACTAATTTATTCGAAAGTTATATATCATTCAACTTCAATGAATGTATTATATCATTCCCAATTGGACAATATAACTCTTCCAAATTTAAAACGATATTTCCGCAATAATTTTTAGCTAGTGTATAATAAAAATTAAAAATAATTTACTTTAATTTCATCTAATTTCTTTGCGGCTGCTTTGGCTAGACACAATGAACCGCCGTTATTGTAATATATAAAAGTTAATGTTTGTTTGTACATATTTTATGCGCTGGCATACCGTTCATCAGATAGCGGTAAAACTTTGTCAACTTATTACTTGCACTTGCGTGAAGGTTATAGGCATACTACCATTAAGTTACAGTAGGTGGCGCGTGTATCATAGAGACTAGTTTAGTATTTGAAAGTTATATATCATTCAATTTTAATAGTATATAATGTATAATTAGTAATGTATAATTAGTTTCAAAATTCCAAATTTAAAACGATATTTCCATAATTATTTCTTCTGCGACAGCCAGCTAATTTAATATATAAAACTTATATTAATCGAGATAAAAAAAAATTATTTAATTGCCGGGAAGAAACATGATGTTCGAGTTATCGTTTTTTAGCGATAACCATGTAATATTTTTCCATCCATCTAATATTTTACATTTATAATTTGTAATCGATTACTTTTTTTCAGTAATCGATTGCACGTTACAAAAGTCTGGCTTAACATGCAATACCTGCGAGTGAAAAATATGTATTTCTCTAACAAAATGTTACTTGTTTTGCTTTAGCTACAAAACTGTTTGTTATGAAGACGCGAGGAGGCGGAACGAAGGAGAGGTGTCCTAAATGTCGCCGCTTACGTTGTAACAATGTTTGCTATATTATGGATCCACTCGACGTTCAATGGCGGCCGCCTCCTATATTTTCGCAGACTTTACACCCACTACCTTCGGCGTCTCCTTCGGTATTTTATAGCCACAATTTTCCGTCACAAACAGGATATGCGGTTCAATACTTTCAGCAAATTGATTTAATCAAGTAGTGTGAGATAACAATTTTCTTTAGTGGCAGTTACCATTACAGCCTATTAAAAATCCGCTGCCGAACATAGGCTCCTTCATAGATTGTCTCATAGGGGGGATTTTGCCATAGTTACCAGCCGTGGTAGCTCAGGGGCTTAGCGCTCGCTGTAAATTTCACAGTACGTGAGCAACCGGGTTCGATCCCCGCCGGCACCAATGAAATTGTTAATTACAATTTTAAGTGCTGATTTACCACGTGCTTCGGCGGTAAACGAAAACTTCGTAAGGGAACCTGTATGTCTGAGAAATAAAAAAAATATATTTCGAAGACATGTGAAGTCCGCCAACACGCGTTGGGGCAGCGCGGCGGACACTCCCTTGCACTAAAACCCTCTCAGAAGTGACAGGAGGCCTGTGCCTGGCAGTGGGACGTATATAGACCGTAACTATACCACGCTTGACAGGCGAGTTGGCAACCGCAGTTTTTTTTATATTTTTAGATGTAATTAGGAAGACGCAGCTCAAAATGCAGATGCGTTGTCAACCCTGAGGATAAGGATGGTATGCGTTGTTTCCAGTAAAAACGGTCTCCGGTTCTTCACATACACCATACAAAACACTGCAGCATTAAGCTGCTATTTTACCCAAGTAATATGTTAGGACGTGGTCGTTCCCCGGCCAAGCCGACCCATTAAACCTGCAGCATACCTCTACCACTTACAAAAACTGCATGTTCGTTCGTCACCCTTACTTATATAATAAAAATACACCCCTTAAACTTTACGTTAAAATTTAAGAATGTGTAATAGGTAGGTATGGCGTTCTTGCTCCATAATTTATCAAGAAAATAAATTTGTTATTGGAGGATAAATTTATTCGATGTTTTTCTTTTATGATACAGGTAACCGGTGTCGTCGGCAGAGCGGAAATGCTCTCATCCGTCTTCTTCCTCGGAGCATTGCTATGTTACGCACGAGCTGCCAGTAAAAGACGATACACAGGTAAATATTACCTTTTTTCATTTATTTCTATATTTAGTCGATTTTTAACTGAGTTTCAGAAACAGCAATGTTCTATATTCGACTTGTTTTTTTGTGTATGCTCACCGATTTCTTGGAAACGAGTGAACCGATTTTTATGATTCTTCTGATAATAAATAGGTTAATTTTATATTAATTAATTATAGTTACACAGAGGGCACTGCTACAATAGTATAAATACCGCAGCTCAACCGCGGTCTGCCTCATTTATGCTCGCTCCATCACAACTACCAATAAATCGATTACGAACGTATTACCGTTTTGCTGTTTCCTCCCTCAAGATATTATCCATCATTCATTCAACAATTAATTACAACCTATCAAAAATCCACTGCTGAACATAGGCCTTTTCCATAGATTGCCTCATAGGGGGAATATTTACCATAGTTCCCTTTCTTAGCACGTGTGTTGGCAACCGCATTTTTTTATTATTTTGAGTTGTTTTTTTTTTATATACAATATGTGTGACAAACGAGCACACAGTCCACCTGATGGTAAGTGGTTGCTGTGGCCCATAGACATCTACATCTATCTTCGTTTGCGAATTTAAATGCAGATGCGTTGTCAGCCGTGAGGATTAAGATAGAATGCCTCTTTTCCAGTAAAAAAGGGTCTCCGGTTCTCTACACTCACCATACGAAACACAGCAGCGTTAAGCTGCTATTTTACGCTGGTATTCTGTGAGAGCGTGGTCCTTCCCCGGTCGAGCCGACCCATTCGTGTTACAACTATACTATTAATATAGCTGCAGCATGGCTCTGCCTATCTCCTGTTTTATTTCTTCTGTCGCCTTTTACGATACTCACGGTATGGCGGCTTGGGAATTATATTAATATATATAGCGGACTGTATTGAGATTCAAAATCCCCTGAAACGTTCAGTTACCGCAACCACAAAATTACACCAAAACAGCAATAAACTACTCACGGTACTAGCCAGCCTCTCGAGATTAGCAAACGTTGACAGCTCCTGGTAGCTTCTTCCACACGGTAGAATACAGAAGTAATTAGATTATACACGGTACACTCTAGAGCGGTCTTTTTTTAAGTTTTTTGGAGATATATTCACATCACGAGATGTATATGGCTTCTCCCGCTTCCTACCCTCTTCTTTTTTTTTTTGGAGTTTATGGCCAGGTATCTAGACCTTTAGGCCAAGTCTTAGGTATTTTTATTCGGTTTATTATAATTTTCTTCATAGTACACTGCTTCACAATATGTTGATGTGTCACATTGTGCAGCCCTTGGGAGATTTTGACGGCAACTTGAGTCAGCAGACAGCTGACAGTTGGCGATGGTATCTCAAGGCGCCTAAGCAGATAGACACCTTATCTTGAGAATCACATCACCATCAGAGCACTTATATCACCGTTTCCACTAATTGTTCACATGCGCAGACACTTAATACACAAAATCGCACCACTTTTACATATCAAAATCCACTTCAAACCATTATTCAAACAATAGTACAGGAGCAGCAAACCGCCGCCGATCAAGTTTCCGCCATAACTCCACCCTCTTCTTTTTCTTTTTTAACTCCGCAGATTATTACAACGCATGTTATGTCGCAATGTTGCCACTAGGTATAACCCGCCCTCAGATCGCAGCAGATCATTGTGCCTCGGTATAAAATTTGCGAGTTGCGGCTTATTACTGAACACACGGGATGGGATAGGGTCTTATACCTTCTAAGTATGAGGTAGTAGATTCTCTTACGCCGCCGCTACACGGCATTATCAAGATCCTGCCTTCACTTCATGATTACAAAATATTTTCGTCCAAGTATATATAGCTTTCTGGGTGGTTTTATTTTCCGCTAAGCAAGTGGTAAATCAACATATAAAATTGGGATTACAAATGGGATCCAACTCGCTTATGTAGGTACCGTGTGACTGTCAAAACATAATGATATGAAATTGATTATGAAATGTACTTCAAATTAAATGTTCAAATTGTTCCCCACTAGCATTAATACATGAACATTAATAATAAACGAGTATATCGATATCGACATCGATATACTCGTTTATTAGTAAATGTTTCAATTTCATATCATTATGTAGTTTCATTTTAACAACTATCTGTCCCACTCTTGCTTACCAATGGTGTAAATATCTATCTCACTCGCACTTCAAAAATCTATTGACGACGCTTGTCTAACTGAACCCGTAACCCAAAACCTGTTATTGGGGCACACAATAACGTTTTCAAGGATAATAATTAATAATTGTGTTTGGTTCTTGTTCAGAAAAAATATGAATATTTTTTTGTGCTTAGTGTCACTAGAGTATTATACCATTTTAGAATCTTGATTAGTTGTGCTAACTTTAATAATAACTTTCCATAGTAGTGTTGATACATCTTTTTATACCGTGACGTATGAAAGTTAATTAAAAGTAAAAATTATAAGTTAATTTTTTCTTGATTTAACTTGATGAGATTGAAAAATCTACTTATAATTTAACTTTTTTCTTAAAAATTTAGATATTTTCGTTTTATTTGGAACTGGGATGAACAGCTATGCTTCTTAGGTTGCTAATACAAAAAAAATACTTAACAGTAAAATTTGCAAATTTGTAGTCAAAGTACCTAAAATATTGTATAGCGTGTCAAATTTTAAAGTATTTTGAAAAAGTTATTATAACTTAAAAAGAGTCGTGATATATTTCCATGGGTCATCAATTTGTCCGCTCCCTGGTGCCCGCTTAACGTTGAATTTTGTGACACATGGTATACTTATTTGTATAATCTATTATTTCCAGAATAAGTTTTTTTTAAATAGGAGGGGGGCAAACGAGCATGCGGCTCACCTGATGGTAAGTAACTACCGCCGCCCATGAACAACTGCAACACCAGGGGAACCAGGGGATTGCAGATGCGTTGCCGGCCTTTTAAAAAGGAGTAGGCTCTTTTCTTGAAGGTCCCTAAGTCATATCGGTCCGGAAAAATCGCTTGTGGTACTCGATTCCACAAGGAAGTTGTGCGAGGAAGAAAACATCTTCTAAATCGCATAGTGGTGGACCGCCAAGCATCCAGATGGTGAGGATGGTATCGGGAGTTCTGCCGCGATGTGCGTTCGTGAAATTTGGCGGTTGGGATTAATCCGTACAATTCCTCAGTAAATGCGAAAGAAAATGCAAAGGGATGCAACATCTCTTCGCAGCGCCAATGAATCGAGCCGATCGGAAAGGACTCGGTCGTCGACGATTCGAGCCGCTCTGTGCTGGATGCGGTCAAGTGGAAGGAGCTGGCACTGGGGAGCCCAAGCCCAGAGATGGGAACAGTATTCCATGTGAGGCCGAACCTGCGCCTTGTAAAATTGCAGGCGTTGTGCCAGCATGAAACACTGTCCCGCTCTGCTGAGCACGTCAAGCTTTTTAGAGGCCAATTTGGCCTTCTCTTCCAAGTGACCACGAAACTGCACGTCACTCGATATGTCGACGCCGAGGATACCGATACTGGCTGAGGCAACAAGGGGAGTGCCTTGAAACGGAGGAGATACGACAAAGGGTTCTTTTTAGCGGCAAACACGCAAACTTGTGTCTTCTGAGCATTAAACTGGACTAGATTTAGTCGCCCCCAATTCGAGACTTTGCTCAGCAAAGACTCGACTTCAGACACAAGTATATTCCGGTACTCGGCGACGTTTTCCCGAGAAATATTGCCACGGTCGGTGTATAGAGCATCACCAGTGCTATCATCCGCATAGCAATGAATGTTACCGGTTTGCAACATATCATTGATATGCAGAAGAAACAGCGTTGGTGATCGCACGCAGCTTTGTGGAATCTTTGTGGACGATCTGCAAGAAAGATCCAATTGCACAATTTCTCGGGAAGCCCATAGGAAGAGAGCTTCGAAAGAAGCGCTTTGTGCCAAACCCGATCGAAGGCCTTCGCAATGTCCAAACTAAAGGCCAATGCCTCCCCCTTGGACTCTACTGCATCCGCCCATCTATGAGTCAGATAGACCAGAAGATCACCAGCTGATCGACCCCGACGAAAACCGTATTGGCGGTCACTAATCAGATGGTGATCTTCAAGGTACCGCATGAGCTGGCAGTTTATAATGGATTCCATTATTTTGGAGAACAAAGAGGTGATGGCGATAGGCCTGTAATTGGACGAGTCTGAGCGGTCGCCTTTTTTAGGGTTCGGGTGCACTAAAGCTGTCGTGTTCAGGATCACGCCTAAGGGGTAGGAGTATAGGAAAAGATACGTGAGAACCGGTGCTAGCACCGGAGCACACGTCCTCAGCACAATTGGGGATTCCGTCAGGCCCACTCGATTTGTGGATGTCCAGGGAGAGGAGTGCTTTAGGAGTGCAAACCAAGCGCTGTGAGAACCGCACATCTGGCATGGAGCACTCACACCGCGGGATGGTCGGCGGTGTGTTCCCCCCGTCATCTAGAGTCGAGTTGGACCCAAAAAGGGAGCCTAAAAGGTCGGCTTTCTCTTTTGCGACGTGGGCAAGTGCAAAAGAGAAAGTCTCTTTCTCCTCCCTGTGCAGAGATGATAGTGATGGCTTACAGAACTTCCCTTGGACAGCCTTGGCGAGAGATCAGAATGCACGGGTTCCCGAAGGAAGGCGAACTAGTTTCTCGACAATTTTGCCTATGTGCTCTGACTTTGCCTTGGCAATAACTCTTTTGAAAGACCTGGAGGCGAAGTTGTACTTCTTTTTAAGCATGCTGGTGTTTACATCCCGAGCCGCTGAAGCCTCAGCCCAGGCCTGATAACACTCCTGCTTACTGCGTAAAGCAGTCTTACAGGAGCGACCAAACCAAGGCTGAGATCTGCCTCCGATGGGTACCACAGATGATGGAATAAATAGTTCCATTCCTTGTAGCACCACATCAAAAACAAAAACTTATCTCAATTCTGTCTAACTTCGCAACGTATGGCTAGTAAAAACCATATTATCAAACTTTCCTCTCAAATACCAACACAAACGCGAAAACACTCACGCCATCTATTCCCGTAACGAGAACATAATCTCGTTAAGCTTGTGTGCTCGGTTATTTGCAGTTGCTTTTAACTTAAAATTTCTCTTCAAAGGTATACCCACGTACCTTTGGCTTAAAAATTCGCGGTCGAGAGTTTGGGTCGAATTCAATTAGAGGCCCAGCTCTCTTCAAAACTGAATAATTGGGATTCCTACAAATTTTGAATCGTATTACACAAGCGCCAAAAACCTCTGTTATACGTTTTCTTCTCTACAGTTTTATTACTTTTACTTTAAAATAAAACATAATTTTAGTTAACTTCATCGTGTAATATAATCATCGCGGAATTAACTCAAGCAAAACTAAATGGGTTTAGCCTTGGAGCTTCTACGCCTCATACTTACGAAACTTGCTTTATGTATAATTATCTATAAGGTAATATAGGATTGTAAATCGTGCTTTATCTATCGCCTGTAATGATAGATATAAGTTTTGATGTAAATAAATAAATAAATATTATTGTAGGTATATTATGCTATGTTTATGTATAATATAAAACACTGATTGTGGGTTGCAATGCAGCGGGTGACGAGCTTAATTACCGCACGAAACGTATTTGTGTGGGCTGCAAATAATATAAAAGTACAAATTAACGACTTTTGTGTGATCACAAATGTGATTGTGCAGTATAAAAAATATTGAAGGTACTAAGCAGGTTATGATAAAATAAAAGTGGTTCAAAGATAATTCACGGAATTAACACAAGTTATTACATTATTCAATGATCCAGACATCTTTTGCTCGTTAAGGCGAGGTAACAAATCACCGGTCCCGAACGTTGCTAAAATTATACGGCTGGGAGAGTGATTAACTATAATTATCCTCTCTCCTAACGTAAAATCGGTAAGAAAGAGGAATACGTTTAAAATAAATTTCATTCACACAACACACACAGTACAATTGAATGCTTATGTTTGTTGGTCTCGATCAATTTTAGAATGTTTTGGTCAAAGAGTATATAATCACTACGTTTTAGTTTTGTTAAGCATTTTTCTCGACCCACGTGGTAGAGCCATGCTGCAGCTATATTATGGTTGTAGCACTAATGGGTCGGCACGACCGGGGCAGGACCACGCCCCATTTGTCATTAAATTCTGTTCAAAATCCTCAAAATTTCTTTTAGATTATTATCTGTAGAGGTTTCATTTTGAATGGTAGATTTTTACTTGAACAAATACCTACAACAAGCCACCAGTCGCTCACCAGAGCCTCGTCCATCGATCAACAGCGTGCACCTTGTGCAGGTGTGTTCGGCACTTAGAGAAAAATTTACATATTCCCCATTACACCTTCTCCCCACTCTTTGTCATAATATTTAAATATTATTTTCTAGTTCATGTTAATGAAAGATCAAACATACGCTACGTAAAACCTTATTTGAAATTATCTCTATCGACATGAACAGAGACGTCGGGTCAGTTAAATATTAAGAAGATTGTGTAATGTATTTCCTTCCTGTTTTAATTCCGAATTAATTACTAAACTGCATGTTATCTTTAAACGACTTGATCATAAAACTCCAATATTTTTCTACTATCCTTACATAAAATATGCACGAAAACCTTTAAAAAGTACCAACTTGGTTTTGTGCCAAAGCACAGACATTTTCCCCCGTGAGATTTCACGTATATGATTGATAATTTTTGAGAACATCGTGTCAATTATAAGCTCTATTAAAAATATACTTTAAAATAAAATATTGTGTTTTATTTTATTGAACATTTTTTGAATTAATTCTTTAAAATTACTTCTAAATTGCTGTCCCCTATTGCATTTCCAACAGTATCACTGAGAAATAATTTGAAAAATCTAAAACATAGGTAATGCGGTATAAATTAAAGAACAATTAAAAAAATGTCATTTTGTATGCATTTTTTTAACATATTTCTGGAAAAAATGCTCAAGATACAAGATACAAGATAAAAGATATTTATTTGTGTAAACATGAGTATACATACAAAGCATGCAGGTTGTTCAGATACATTAAAAGGATCAATCATGTTTGGCCTTTGTGGCGTACAAATGTATAAATCAATGAAAATATTATAAATATTTTACAATAATTGAAAATGAAATTATTATTAACACATTATCGAATTTGATTATTATTAAACTAATTTCAACAATTTTATCAATAAATCAAAGTCTAAGAAACAAATTAAAATTAAATGTCTGGTAATATTATTTGCTATGAAGATACATTATATTTTATCTGTTTTATACAATGTCAGTAAAATGATTGCTTCTTACGTAAGATTTAAATTTTATTATTCCAAAATTCTAATATGCTATAGTATGCTTTGCCTTCTAAATATAATTTCAACTTATTTTTAAATACACGAGCATTCTGCTCCTTCCAACATTTCGGAAGCTTATTATATATTAAAGGGGCCATGCAAAAAACACTTTTTCGCATCAATGCAGTTTTTGAGCTATGCAAACAGAGAATAGTATCATCGCGTCTGTTGCGACTAACTACGTCTGATAGACGTGGAAATAAGTGCTGATTACATTTGACAAACATGGCAATTTCTAAAATGTATAGACATGGTAATTATATTTTAGAACCGCGTACTAATGCAATCTGCGCAATTAGCAACTTTTGACAATAAATCTTAAGTTACAACAGTAGTCGAAATCGGCAAGGACCAGGAGAGGACGTGAATAACAAATGGCATGCACACTAAATATTAACAATAGCATGTTACTTTTATTTTCAGACTGGCGTTACTTAGCGGCGTGTATAGCTTGCGTGGGCGTCGCCATGCTATGCAAGGAGCAAGGCATTACCATCACTGCGGTGTGCGTCGTATATGAACTGTTTGTAGCGCAGAAGGTAAATTATAAAATTAAATTATAAACTGAAGTGACAAACGAACTCAGTACACCTGATGGTATGTGGCTACTGCAGCTTATGAAGACCTGAAGCCAACTTCAAATAAATAAGGCTACAGATTTTACTGGCTCATCATAACCACATATATTTATATGATACATTTTATCTCATAACAGTGATGAATCCGAAGAAAATAAATTATTAAAATATAAACAATTCATTAACGAGTGAAGTGTTGGATAAACTTAAAAGAGTTTGCGGGGTTATATCTAGAAAATATACGTTGTGGAAAATAAACCACATTGTAACTGCAATATTGAAAAAATAGACCCTTTAATTTCACTATCACACAATTTCCTTACCATAAAATGCAATTCCAAAGATCCGTTCGTCAGAGAAATGCAAATTTCGTTTGACATAGTCTTGAAATCATTTTACGTCACCGAGGAAAGACAGATGCTAAGCCACGACAGAAAAATTTAAATCATACGCCCAATTTCCGAGCTCAGATATTTATAGAATAAGGGTCACAAACGAGCACACAGTCCACCTGATGGTAAGTGAATGCTGTGGCCCATAGACATCTACATTTATCCTCAATTAAGAATCAAAATGCAGATACGTTGTCATCCCTGAGGACTGAGATGGAATGCCTCGTTTCCCGTAAAAAGTGTATCCGGTTCTCTACACTCACCATACGAAACACAGCAGTATTAAGCTGTTATTTTACGTTGGTAATCTGTGAGAGCGTGGTCTTACCCCGGTCGAGCCGACCCATTCGTGCTACAAACATAATATAGCTGCAGCGTGGCTCTACTACGAAAATAAGATAACAGAGAACTGGAAAAACAAATACACATCTAAGGGTAAATATTAAAAAATGTACAATAACATCATATTATACAATAATATTGATTATGCTCTAGAATTGTTTACATAAAACCCATAGTTTGTCTTTGACAGCTGAACACTTTAACCTCAAAGGGCCAGGTCAAAGGCATTGACAAAGACAAAGCTTTGTTTAGCGTTCACATCCCTTTTCCTTTGTTCGGATAATTTTATCCGGTTCAGTGTAATACGAAACTTAGACGAAAATGAAAACGTCACAATGGACGGTGGGGCGCATACGTGGTAAGAATGTTCATCTTTATTCCGCACCTAATAATGAAACGGAATCAAAGAAAATCTACAAAAAGGGAACCCGCTTCACTTTTTTATGAAACAAAATAAAATGTTTGAAAGTTCAGAGTTGTAGTGCATGTATAAGCGAATGATGGACCGAGCTAGATTGCGATGAGCAAGTGCTCTGTTTGTGCGTACATTGTAGCACAGTGGCAGCGGCGGTTCGAAACCTGCACGGAACAAAAATGTATGTATAGCCTACAAATAATAGTTCCGCGTCTGGATGTATATCCTTGTGCAATCTAGTTATGTAAAACGCCTCCGCAATAGGAAATCCTAGTTTGCGGGTAACGGTTTTTTTATTAAAAATACAATAAAACGATAAGATTTCCTGCGGAGCCGATAGCTTACGATTATTCGAAAGTTGTCGCTGTATTCGAAAATCGGCTAGAATGACATCTTCAACCAAAATACTCGGATGTTGTAGCTTTCATCCAAATTGAATGATATACGCGTACACTATTCTCTTTCTCTTTTGCATTGCCAATCTATTCAACGTCAGTTTATACTAAATCTATGCATCAGATGTAGAATAAAAAATTAGTGACGGCATTTATTTGACAATTATAAAAAATCTATATCTATAATGATATTTTTTTTTTCAAAAACTATATAATATTATAGCGAGTTTTTGTTACGTCCCTTTTTCCTTAGCGTCGCAACACAGTCGCGAGCGGTCGATCATGGCTGGAAGCATGGGTCAAAGGCTCTGGATGGGGATACGCATGTGGCGAAGCGGCGCGCAGGGTTGCCACCGTGTGCTGCGCTACACTTGCCTTATTGGCGGCGAGATTACACGTTATGGGTGCACAGTTACCAGTCTTTACAAGATTCGACAATCCTGCTGGTGCCGCCCCACCACCTGCCAGGTAATCAACACAAAATATTTCATTTACAATTTCATGTGCTATGCGATTTTGTGACGTAAAATGAGCAATTTTCTTAAATAAAGTGACGAACTACACAACGGCCCACCTGACGATTACTGGACTGCAGTGTCCAGTAATCGTGTGTAACAGTGTCCATGGACACCTAAAACCAATTTGAAATTGAGAAGACTACAGATGCCGTATTTATGGAGCTGATTACGAATTATGTAATAGTTTAATGGAAAATATACCATATAGCATACCATAGCAGAGTAGCATAAGCAGAGTTCCTTTTGCCTATTGCGCAATGACACATGTAACAGAAAATATAAAGACTTCTTTTTGTTTATTTTAAATAAAGATAATGACTTTTTATTGAATTTTATGTTATATGATCTCGTAATCAAGTTTTTTTATAATGCTGCGTTTCCGAACATTAATGTAAAATGCATACTTTTTTGGGCACTGGACTTGAACTCTAGTACTTTTGCCAGCGTCAAGTAAGTATTTAAGAAATAATTATTTATTATAATTTGTTTAAAAAATTTCTTCACGTAATTTTGATGCGTCACATTGTGAAGTTTTGAGTAATTTTACGGCAGATTGAGGTAATACATATACCACCAATAGTTTTCATGGCAGACATTTACTACACAAAATTGCAACATTACGTATCAAAATTTACTTCAAGCCATTATTTGGAGAAGCCATCCACCACCGATCAAGTTCCCGCCAAAACTCTCAATGCATACATTTATAATGTGCAAATATATATCTTTCATAATAATGTGTAATAAAGTCGCATAACGCAGGTATTGCAACAAATACTAGAATATTTAAAAAAGCTTTATGATAATTATGTTTCATTGATTTTTTCAACAAGAAATTAGAACAAAAACCCTATTTGAACCCTGATATTCAGATCTTTATGACGCTGGAAATATTCCAACAAGAAGGTTCCTTGATTTTTTTTTAAATTACAATTTACAACAGAGAGACAAATAGGTTAATCATAATATTTTTAAATCAGCACATAAAACCGAAAATCAATTTCATTTATTATTATGAAGTTACTTTAAGTACATAATATAATTATTAATGAAGTTCTGGCAACGATCTTTGCCATGAAAATGTCATGAAAAATGTCGCTCCGAGACATTTTATTTACAATTTATTTATTTATTATACAATTTATTTTTCCAAGATGTTTTTGATCATAGCTACTAACAACGAAAAAGAAAACTAACTTATGACTGCGAAATTTACTATTCTGATTAAATACAATTAATTAATTACGTATTCAGTTAATCCTACGGGTTATTACATATTGTATAAAAACCCAATGCTTTAATAAATCTATGTAATAATTTGTAAAATAAATTAAGTAATACACACAACACGACAATTAATAACACTTTATTATCTTTAATTTTGTACTTGTTTACTTTCTCTTAACAAGCTCTTTTTTTACGAGAAATAATTAACTTTAACAATCGAACCCGATCGGATATCGGAAAGTCATTATTATTAAGTTTCCTGATCGACTAATTACGTTCTTATTTACAGTTAATACAAAAGAAATCTGTATTAAACAATATGCTTTAAAGATTTATTTTAAAAATATTGTCTTAGAACTTCCTGAATATATTTCTATAAACCGATTTTGACCTCGAGGATATAACAGAACGAGCAACTCCTGAAGGTGCATTCTCGAAAATACCATTGCCCACCTGTAGCATTAAAAGGGCTGAAAATTTGTTATAAAAACCATCACTATTATCATCACATCATCATCATCATCATCACTACCATCATCACCATCATCATCACATCCTATCAAAAGCTAGGGATAAACATAGGCCTCCATACTCATAGATTGCCTCATAGGGGGAGTAGTTACAACGCTTGACAAACGGGTCGGCAACTGCAGTTTTTTTTTAGTTGTTACCAGGAACATGCTACTGCTCATCTCCTGTTTAGTTTCCCTCTGTCGCCTCTTACGACCACACTCCGGATCAGACAATGGTCCGAAGAGCCGAGAGGGGCGTCGACGGAAACCTGATATCCATCCGGATGAGAGGTCAGCAGAAGGTCCAATAGTTCCCTATTGGACCTTCTGCTGTGTGTGTATGATCCTCCACATCTGGAATTCTCGTAGGCGAAGTAACCAGTTGTGTCAGACCATATGTCAAGGCAAAGTCATAAACAGATCTCCCCGCATGATCTTTTAAACGTGAACCGAACCATTCGGCGTGGTGGACGTTAAAATCGCCAAGTATCACGATCTCTACGGATGGGATCTGTTGTAGCAAGAAATCTGTGGCCATTTGGACGTGGTCGATGAGTCGATCTGCGTCGGCATTACCGCTATGGGACGGTAATCTACGGTGTGATATCGAGTAGTGGAGTTTCTTACGCCACAAACATACATATATTTAAAGTCCATTAGGTACGTCCATCCGTCTATCCATTACAGCTTTACAGCCTATAAACGTCCACACACACACATCTCAAAAATCTTCGCCCGATTGACCCTGGAAACTCTTTACCACAATAAATCACTTAAGATCTGGTCTGTACACCAGGCTTAAAATTATTCTTAAACCTTAATCCGGGCTTTCGATCGTAAATTTGCTTCGGAAGCCCTGGGATTAGGTAAAAATAAATTGCGCATTCTGGTAAGAGCCCTGACTGGACACTGTTGTCTTAAAAAGCACATGTCCATCCTGGGACTAAGCAACTCAAGGATGTGCCGGTTTTGCTCCCTAGAGGAGGAAACGCCTTTACACAACCTGACAAATTGCGGACCCTTAATGCGCAAACGCAGCACTCATCTGGGAAACTATATACTTCGCCCAGAAGAAGTGAAATTACTCACAGCTAAGCAACTCCTTCTATTCATTGAGGACGTAGGGCTTAGCAGTGAACTGTAGACATAGCAGCGATCACAATAGATCTTTTAGGTCGCAGTGATACTGGTCTCTCTAGACCTGCATAGCTCGTACATAATAAAAAAAAAACTGCTGAACGTAGGCCTCCCCCGTAGAATGTCTTATAGGGGCGATAACCGTGTAGTGGCGGTATAAGAATATCCACTACCCCATATCGTCCCGAGGGTGTCGTAGCAGGTGAAAGAGAAACTGAAACAGGAAATGGTTAGCAGCATCTTTCTGATAACAACTACCCCATTAGTGGATTCTAAGAAACACCCCATTAAACGAATTTGTTTTCTTGCACAGATTATACATTTACCTACATCTCGAACAAAAGCTTTTACATTACCACCGCCAAGTTCAAAAAATTTATTAAGTAATTAAAAATAGTTACAAAAAAGTTATTGTAATATTAAGGAATTAATGGATGATAATAACCCATGGAAATGAGGTGATCGCTAATAGCAATTCGCAATCGTGCTAATTCTAATATGATTTGTATAGTTAATTGTAGACCTTAATTTAACACTTTTCTTACAAAAAAGTCCCGCAGGGTTTCTTGCTGATTTACCCTGAACTGAGGTATTTTCCGAACCAGTGGTAAATTAAACATAAGAATGACTTTCAATAAGTATTATTTTTAATCGGTATACTAATAAAAATAAACCTTTTTCTATTTCTACTACTTATACAAAATTATATTACAGGCATTTGACATTCGCGTACCTGCCGGCTTTGAACGCCTGGCTTTTAACCCTCCCTGACGCCCTCTGCTGTGACTGGACCATGGGCACTGTCACCTTACTCCGTTCTTGGCGGGATCCTCGAAACTTAGCCACCTTAGCGCTGGCCACTACTTTAATAGCTGGCGCCATACATGCGTTGAGAACGCGTTCTTCAGCATTGTCTATGGTAACATTTTTTAGTTTTTAATTTGAAAATTATATGAGTAAATACATGTATGTAGAAATGCGTTAAATTATGGTAATAAATTTTTAAAGATGCATTAACTCTTGTTAAATCTCTATCACCTTTAAGCCTTAAAAAACGTAATGAACTACGGTCTATACTACTAAATATTATGTAATTATGCACTAGAAATATAAACAAGGCAAACCTAATACATTGACAATTTTTTCAGGGTCTTGCATTACTGGTGCTACCATTTTTGCCAGCCTCGAACCTATTCTTCCCGGTGGGCTTTGTAGTGGCCGAAAGAGTCTTATATATTCCATCGATGGGCTGGTGTCTGTTGGTCGCACATGGATGGCGATTATTGGCGAAAAAAGGCCCACATTAGCGGTCGCATCTCTTATGTTCCTCCTGTTAGTGTTCAGCGCCAAGACTTATGTAAGGAATTGGGACTGGAAGACTGAATACTCGATTTTTGCGTCTGGACTTAAGGTAAATATTTAAAACGTACAAAGAAACTATAAACTTATATAAGGCAGCCTTGTACCGGTAATGAAATCTAGTGCTGTTTCCTACTACATGGAGTGACGACCTGGTAAGACATGCGGGAAGTCATTGGATGCAGATGGCGCAGGCCTATATATCGATGCATAAATAACTTCCGCCATATTCGCTCTCAAGGGCGTGGTTTACGCTTCAAACAAGTTTGCTCAGGTTCGGTCGTACGTTTGAAATTGTACAGTTGAATACTTGAATATTTATGTAGTCAGCAGTCAACACTATCTTGCGAAATTTAACCTTTACAATTTTAAGCGCTGACCGAAAGTCTAGTTGTATATACCTAATATGACCGTTGCAACCATTTGTAAATATGGAAAGCAACAATTGGTAAAATTAAAAATTTTGTACAACCGACTTCAATATAAATAAAATGAAAACATCATCAATGTAGTCGTAGTCAATTAAATAGTCATTATTAAGGATAACTCAAAAAGTACTAGTCAGATCTTGATCAAATTTATATTTGACCACATGAGAAGCAACAGCTGTCAAATAAAAAAGAATGATGTAACACACATAAAAGAAAACATACAGTCGAATTGAGTACCTCCTCTTTTTTTGAAGTCGGTTAAAAACGGCTTCACACAAAGTAGGCGTGGAATTACGGTGTCAATGTAAATTTTTCAATATATTAGTGATAGCTTACAGAACACGTCATACTCTTCTTCAAAAGCAGCCAGTGAAATTTCGATACTGGACATGGGCCTCTCTGATTTGCCTTAAGGCCAGGTTGGACAAAATATCGTATTTAGACATGATTTTGACGCTCGAGAATTGATACTGCTTGAAATAGAGTATGGTAGGAAAAAAATATGCACATACATGAAATTCCCAATTAAATTCTTAATTGAATGGATTTTTTTTTAAATATTTTACATTAATAGATATATAATTTAATCGCCGGGAAAAAAACTATGACGTTCGAGTTCTCGTTTTTTAAAGCGATAAACATATAATATTTTTCGGTAATATGAAAGCATGTTATTGAATTAGATTATTAATTAATTGATAATAATTTCCTAAATAATAATAAGAAAATAATTAAACATTTTATTTAGATCCTTTATTTTCTGATAATAAGCAAAAACGCTCACTTCTTGCTGGACAAATATGCATGTAGCGGAGAAGGGAATGCTAAAAGCCTTTCAGTGCTCGTCTGCAGCAGGCGGATTGGCGATCACAGTACCAGACGTCGCACCTATAACATTGCTTTTTATAGAATAAGTGTGACAAACGAACACACAGTCCACCTGATGGTAAGTGGATGTTGTGCTCCATAGACATCTACATCTATCCTCGATTAAGAATCAAAATGTAGATGCGTTGCCATCCCTGAGGACTAAGCTGAAATGCCTCGTTTCCAGTAAAAAGGGTCTCCGGTTCTCTACACTCACCATACGAAACACAACAGCATTGAGCTGCTATTTTACGCTTCCCTTCGACGCCGCCACTGTTATACCGCCATCTATCGGAAGCCTATGAGATCTTTCTGGCTTCGCTTTTTACGACACACACAAAATAAAATGGGAAGATAGATATTACGCAACCGCCAACTAGCAAAACATTATCACAGCTTATATTTGTTTCAGGTTAACCGCAACAATGCAAAACTTTACAACAACGTAGGTCACGCTCTAGAATCAGAAGGCCGTTACGCAGAAGCTCTAGAATTCTTCAACACGGCCGTCAGCGTCCAACCTGATGACGTCGGAGCCCATATTAACGTCGGAAGAACTTATAATCACTTAGGACGGTACCAAGAAGCCGAGGAAGCCTACGTCAAAGCTAAATCACTCCTACCGAAAGCAAAGCCAGGGGAATCGTACCAAGCAAGAATCGCTCCCAACCATTTGAACGTCTTCTTGAATTTGGCCAATTTGATATCGAAGAACGCAACAAGGCTCGAAGAGGCTGACATGCTTTATAGACAGGCGATCAGTATGAGAGCGGATTACACGCAGGCTTATATAAATAGGGGGGACATTTTGATAAAACTAAATCGAACAAAGGAAGCGCAAGAAGTCTATGAACGAGCGTTGCTGTACGATAGTGGGAACCCAGATATATACTACAACGTAAGTACCTATATTATGCGATTATGAACTCAAACGCAGGGACCTAAGGTTCCAAATAATATCGATAAAGAGCTGGTATTTAATTAGTTTTGATGGATTTTTGTACCAGAACCTAAACTTAATGAGATGTTTATTTTACCGGAACAATTTTGAAGTTGTAACTTGCTTAAAATTATTATGTGACTTTTAATTTCAAGCTTCAATCTCGTAGAGACGGAAACGCTTTTTAGATACATTTTAACTTTTTCCCTGTGTTCTAATACTTTTCCGTATGCCAATTTTATTCTTCTTTTTTATACGTGGTAGAGCCATGCTGCAGCTACATTAGTAGTATAGTTGTAGCACGAATGGGTCGGCTCGACCGGGGAAGGACTACACTCTCACAGAATACCAGCGTAAAATAGCAGCTTAACGCTGCTGTGTTTCGTATGGTGAGTGTAGAGAACCGGAGACCCTTTTTACTGGAAAAGAGACATTCCATCTTAGTCCTCACGGGTGACAACGCATCTGCATTTTGATTCTTTATTGAGGATACATGTAAATGTCTATGGATCACAGCAACCACTTACCATCAGGTGGACTGTGTGCTCGTTTGTCACCCTGTCCAATAAAAAAATAATCTGTTTATGTGCTTTGCATATTATACATAATGTAAAGTTTTTTTTTATAAAACTGAAGTGACAAACGAACTTACTGGCCATCTGACGATAAGTTACTTAGCCCATGGACACTTACAGTCAACTTCAAACGAAGAAATTGGATGCAGGTGTCCGGGCGTGATCACCTCTGAGGACTAAGATGGAATGCCTCCCAGTCTGTAATTATACTGGATCTCTAAACCTACAGACTGGAACACAGTAGCGCAAGCACTGCTATTTGACGGCAGAAATAGGTGAGAAGGTGGTAATTACCCAGACAGACTTCTAGGCAGGAAAGGACTCCTACCATCAGTAACATTCCAGTGTTTTCACAAACTCTTAAATATCCTACTTAAAATATAAGTACACAATACATTCTTATTATCTATATAATGGCTGTGTAAGGATATCTTATTGGATATCCTTATACCCACATTACACGATCAACTACGAACTGGTCGCTAGTAATAAATATGCTTCGTTGATTCCAGTTGGGCGTCGTCTTACTAGAGCAAGGCAAAGCATCTCAAGCCCTCGCGTATTTGGACAAGGCCCTTGAGCTCGAACCGGAGCATGAACAAGCGCTACTGAACTCCGCCATTTTGCTTCAAGAATTAGGCGCCGCTGATCTGAGGCAGCTTGCGAAACAACGCCTTCTGAAACTGCTAGATAAAGACGGTAAGTTTTTTAATAGAGGTTCGTAGATTTGAGTTCTCACACATTAGTGTAAATAACGGACTGTAGCAATTATGTTCATACTGGTAACTGTGCCTGCTTTAAAAAAAACCCTCAAGTAAAAGCGAGCTAATAGTCCACGTGATATGATAGTTATGAGACTAGAGATCTGTGCAATCGATTACAAACAAAGAATAATACAAATGCTTTGTCACCTTTGAGGACTAAGATGGAATGCCTTATAGCCAATAATATACACTGGCTCTCAGACCGGAAAACAACCGTATAAGCACTGCTGCTTTGTAGCAGAAATAGGAGGGTGGTAAGAGGATGGCATTTACCCAGACGGACTCAAAGACAAAAAAGGCTCCATTATCCATTATAGACTATAAAAGTCCACTGCTGAACATAGGCCTCCCTCGTAGATTGCCTCACGGGGGGAATTGGCCATAGTTGCCGCGCTTGCCAAGCGGGTTGGCAACCGCAGTTTTTTTTATTATTTAGAGTTGTTATCAGGAAGATGCTGCTGTCCATCTCCTGTTTCATTTTTCCTCTGTCGCCTCTTACGACACCCTCGGGACGATATGGGGTAGTGGATATTCTTACAAACAGGAGTCTTACCACCTAGAACAATGGAAAGTGGATTATCTTACGCCGCCATTATGCGTCAGAAACTTGACTAATAATAATAAATTCGTTTTCAGCAACAAACGAACGCGTCCATTTTAACCTCGGCATGGTCTGCATGGACGATGGCGATGCAGAATGTGCAGAGCGATGGTTTAGAGGCGCTGTACACCTCAAACCGGACTTTCGCTCGGCGCTATTTAATTTAGCGCTGCTGTTAGCAGATCGCAGGCGGCCGCTGGAAGCTGCACCGTTTTTAAAACAACTCGTCCGCCATCATCCGGACCATGTTAAAGCGTTAGTCCTTCTCGGAGACATCTATATTAACTCCGTGAAAGATTTGGATGCTGCCGAAAGCGTGAGTATATATTTTTTTATATTGGTTTAAAGCTATTTTTGTAATATAAGACATATTTAATATTCTTAATTAAGACTTACTTTTAAGCATAAGTTTAAATATGTGCAATGACATGTACACTCAAAATCAATCGAAGTTTAGCATTGTATAGTTTATTAAAGGTTCCGCTGTCGTGCAAGGAACCCTTATAATGTTGTTCTGTCTGTTTGCTCTTTTGTTACATCATCGTAACTTCTTGATCCTATAACATAAAAAGGGCAAAGTTTAACATATTTAATGTGTATACTTTTTTTATGAAACGTTACCTCCATACTATGATTTTCTCCTGTATCGTGTGGGCATTTTACATACATAAATTTCACATGGACAAACATGCAGACCTGGAACTATTATTTGTAGGCCATACAAATACCTGTTCCGTGCGGGATTCGAACCCGCGCCCTTGGCGCTGCAACTCATTGCTAAGCCACTGCGCCATGGAGCCGTCAGATACTTACTTCATCCATCCATCCACACAGCCTATAAAAGTCCACTGCTGAAAATAGGCTTCCCCCATAGATTGCTTCATAGGGGGATATTGCCATAGTTGACACACTTGGCGACCGGGTTGTCAACCGCAGTTTTTAATTATTTTTAGTTGTTATTAGGTAGATGTTGCATCTCTTTGCGTATTTTATCGCATGTACCACGGGGAGTGCTCTGAGGAATTGTTCGGACTAATTCCAGCCGCTCAATTTCACCATCGCACATTGCGACAAAACTCGCGATACCATCCATACCACCTGGATGATTGGCGGTCCACCACTGTGCGATTTAGAAGAAGTTTTCTTCCTCGCACAACTTCCTTGTGGAATCGATTACCACCAGCGATTTTTCCGGACCGATACGACTTAGGGACCTTCAAGAAAAGAGCCTACTCCTTTCTAAAAGGCCAGCAACGCATCTGGAATTCCCCTGGTGTTGCGGTTGTTCATGGGCGGCGGTAGTCACTTACCATCAGGTGAGCCGCATGCTCGTTTGCCCCCTCTCCTATAAAAAAAAAAGATACTGCTGCCCATCTCCCGTTTCAATTTCCCTCTGTTGCATCTTACGACATCCACATACTTACTTACCCTATGTGGAAATACACTATTTTCGACTTTCATTTTTAATGAAAAATGCATCAACTATTTCTGGAAATGGGCATATTATGTATCTCTCATTGTAGGGAGGTTTTTCTGTAATCGCCATGGTTGGCAGGCGAATTGGCACTTTGCAGTTGTATTACTAGAAGTGCTTTTAACGCTGCTTCGCGTCGCCGGTCTGGTATAAATTACGAAACGGTAATACTGCTATCTTTCGGAAGTCACAAGACCTTCCTTACATTTTATGATAGAATAAGAGTGACAAACGAACACACATTCCACATGATGGTAAGTTGATGCTATGACCCGTACACATCTACATCTTTCCTCGATTAAGAATCAAAATGCACATGCGTTATCACCCCTGATGACTCAGATGGAATGCCTCGTTTCCAGTAAAAAGGGTCTCCGGTTTTCTACACTCACCATACGAAACACAGCAGCATTAAGCTGCTATTTTACGCTGGTATTCTGTGAGAGCGTGGTCCTACCCTGGTCGAGCCGCCCCATTCGTGCTGCAACCACAATATAGCTGCAGCATGGCTCTACCACGAGCGTAAAATAGCAGCTTAATTCTGCTGTTTCGTATGGTGAGTGTAGAGAACCGGAGACCCTGGACTGGCAACGAGGCATTCCACCTTAGTCCTCAGGGGTGACGACGCATCTGTATTTTGATTATTAATCGAGGATAAATGGGCCACAGCATCCACTTACCATCAGATGGACTGTTGCTCGTTTGTCACCCTTAATCTATCCGGTAAAGTAAGGTATTATGCAATTCTTTTCTCTACTTTCAGTGCTACAGACGCATCCTAGAATTGGAACCGAACAATGTACAAGCCCTCCACAACCTTTGCGTTGTCGCAGTAGAGAGGGGAAAGTTGGCTGTTGCTGAAGAATGCCTAGCTAGAGCCGCCGCTCTCGCTCCACACGAACATTACATTCAGCGCCATCTTGCGGTGGTGCGAGCGAGACGGGCTGCTGTCGCGTCGTCTCCCTCGGCACCGACTCAAGCAACGGCCACTGAGGAGGCAGAAGTGCGAGCGAGATGGAACTACATCCCGCAACAACCACCCGACCCGCACGAAACTGATGCTTCATAGCAAACTTTTGAGAACTAAGCAGAGTTGAATTTTGGCTATTTTATATTAGCAGATTATAAATGGTATGTAAAACGGTATATAAAATTATAGGAAAAATGTTAGCCCTCCATCCTAATTTTTAAATTATTTTCTTTTCTAAATCTCTTTCACTTCAAATACCATTAAAAAGATATAAAATGAGTTAAAAAAATAAAGACTCTTGTATTTGGGTTTAATCATTCACTTAACTACGAGTTTACAGCAAAACCCTCATTTAAAATTGCCATCATTCATATAGTGTCTGCTGATATAAAACTATAAATTGACGTTGTAAATACCATTGTTTAGAAATAAATATATATTTCTCAAACATCAACAACAACTCGGCCAGTATCTACGTAATTTGAACGCGTTATCAGTTGCTGTTATCAGGGTATCCTTCGAATATGGATTTTCTTTCTTAGTAAAAACCGTTTTAGCTTTATGTAACGCCTATAACTTTTATATAACAGTATATCTGTAGATGGAACAACCAGTTTTCTTTAGTTTAAACATGATAGAGCATAGTGGTCGCTACGAGCAAGCCCTAGATGAGGAAAGCGTGGCATGGTTAAAAAAAACAATGAACGCGTTGATAATTTCTAAAATTATTTAAAAGAACAGTTAATCTAATGGTGGGGTGTAAAAAACATGCATGAGTGTCGTGGAACACTCGGTTGGAACGAAGTTCCTTTCGTAGTATATTATTATTAATAAACATATTATATTATTGATTAACAAATACAAATAAATGAATTACTAGCGTCTCTTAAAATGAAGCGTCATTTAAAATAATATTTCTTTCATGGCAAGATAAGAAAAAGTGCGATGGAGATGGATATTATTCCATCTCGCTCGCACTATAGAAAGGGGTTGTGACGGAAAAATTTTAAACTTTTTCTCGCCTAGCCCCCATCCGTCAAATTCGTACTGTGCGATAAGGAACTTCGGTCCAAAAAAGCCTAGTCATGCTTTCCTTCCTTGGCAGTTATAGCAGATAGTTTGGTTGTTATTACAAACTACATATAAATATTTATAAATTTCTATCATAAAAACCTTGCTATGAAAATATACATCCTCTGACAGAGCCCAAGTAGATTACTTAGTGGAAGAATATAGGTATTTTAGGCTTAATTTGCAATTTACTTTGCTATGTATAACATATTGATATTATATGTAGAATATGTTGGAACGAGCTTTCATCATTAGCGTGGTATACGGAGTTGTGTGTATTGTAACAATATAATTATTATAAAAACTAAACGGACTCCATTCAGAGGCGGATTAAATGTCGACAGCGCCCTAGGCCAGCCTAGCGCCTCATCGGCGCCCCTCTAGCGGCCATATATTATAAATTATAACTACTCATTTTGCAAATAAACTATATTATAATTTATAATATAGTTGCAAAATAATTAGGACACGAGTACCCTCGTACTGTGATGAGAGAGTAAGGCTATGTATGAGTAGGCGATTTTTTTTCGTTTAAAAACTTCCGCGCAGGCACGTGCATAGTTTGCCTTAATCCGCCACTGACTCCATTAATAATTAAACTTTTATAACTTAATTTATTTTTATCACGTTTTTATTTAGGTCGAAATTCGTTATGTATGTATGAGTGTAATGGAGTTTTTTTTTATTCATTTTTCGCCCACTTCAAATTTTGCAGACTTATTAAGAACTAATGACAATAGGTACAATAATTTCAGACTAAGTATAACCTACAGAGTTTTTTCACCAAGATCATGAACAATGCGTGATATTCTTTAAACTATTTTTTAAAGCGTAATTTATTATTCGATTTGACAAACAAAATATTAACATATAAACAAAATATTATTGTTTTAACGTTTTAAGATACCTAATCTAACTTTGTTGAGCGTTATAATTTTCAAAGAACCGCTATGTTCTGTGCAAATTGACGAAATAAATGTATTCAGTCCCCAATTTGTTTATTCAAAAGAATTTTATGAGAAAAAGTAAAAGGCTGCTTTGAATTATTTGTCTATGGAAAAGCTGACGAGTACCCACTTAATACTTTTCGAGCGTACCTAAAAAAAGTTTTTGGTTATCAGAATATTAATATCGTTCATTAACAACCAGTCGTGCCCCAATTATAGAAGTTATTTAAAAAAAAATAGACGTATATATTTTGCAAAACGTCTGTATCATGAAAAGGCCACATCGTTCACGATTCTCTGTTAATAAATTAATCTGTTCCCCCATAAAATGTGTTGATATAAGAATTTAATCATAACTACCATGAAAAGTACGATTTTCATGTGTCATTAAAACCACATCATTGTACTTATAACTTTCTGCCATGTAAGAAAAAACTAATATGGTATGTAGGAGTAGGTATAAAAGGGAAATTGATTGCTTGTAATTTAGTGACATTTTTTTATTTAAAAATAATGTATGATCAAATACAATTTATATAGGTACTCCATGATGTTTCAAAAATGTTTACACCACTAAAGACAAAAATATGTCTATTAGGGCTATCTTCCACTCACCAGATGTCAGTTGGGACCGAGGTGCAGTTATTTTTCACAGTGTCATAATCATTGATAAGCTGCATTTAAAAAAAAGTTTTTCGGTTTCTACTGTGTGTCTCAGTGATGTGCTTTTTAATTTTTTGCATATTTTTAACTTTTTTTTAATAATTCTACTTTTATGAATATCCTTATCTTGGTAGTTATACGTAGTTTGGTTTATTCATTTATAATCTATGATATATAACTAATATTTCAAAAATAAACATTAATATTTACACTTTTCTAATAATTTAACTTCCCCGCCATGAGATCAGTCAAATATCTTACCTTATTCCAAAGTGGCACCGCCCTGGTGGCGAAAAAAGTTGTTGAAGCCCGCGTAAGCGTTACCCACTTAGCGAAAGCTATTTTTTAAGCTATTATAAGCCTTTTGAGTTTCTTTCTTTTCAAAATATTATCAACCAAATCCACAGATGGAAGAATTTTCCCAGAAAACCCTAGTAGAGCTTGCTCCGTTCCAAGAGTCTATAGAGTCTGGTTCGGCACATTTTAATGCATTTCCTCCATCAACAGGCCGGCAGAGCCTCAATTGTCAGTCAGGGTGCCACCAAAGTACCTATAGTTTTAAACATCATTGGTAATCCCTATAATGAATAAACAATGTATACGGGAGAATATAGTCGTTTTTATTTTGCACGCCTGCATTTTTATTATTAACAAATTCATAGGGTTTTATAATGAAGCCTAAAATTCATCATGTGTATAAGCAGTGTGTAAGAAATGATCATTAAATTCATAAAAATTTCGCGTTGGTTTATTTTAAGTCTCTAATTATTATTTTTTACTTTTCATGAATAAAATTTTGTGAAATATATTATCTATGAAATAAATAATTAACGGTTGATTTATAATAAGTTATACGTTTACTGGGCCTAGTCACTTTGACATTAAGTCGATTGAAAGTCATTATCTAGATAATTATGTGTCATAAATGTTTATTTACCTAAGCGCCAATGTTATTATGTAAAAATAAAAGTGATCAACCGTTATTAGATGTAGATGTGAAAGTGTAATGTTGTTAATGTTTTAAGATAAAAATAATAACTTTTGTAAAAACTGAATTTTTTACAATGTCTTGAAACATTTCTGATGGGAACTCAGATGGGAGTTGATGAATTCGTAAGGACCCCGAATATTATAAACTATTTGTCGTCAATACATTTATTTTTGTAAAATAAATGAGGTTTCAAATTTAAATGTGGTTTTTATTTCCCTTAATTTATCATTAAGTTGACTAAATAATAGACTGCCTACGGATCTCTTGATCCTAATGACGAACCTGTGAGCTCACCTGAAATTTTCCACTTTCTCTCATTCTTGACTCAGGGGCTTAGAGAGAGCTAAGCCCCTGAGCTACCACGGCTCTCATTGCTTCTAATAGTTGGCGAAATAACGATCTCGTTTACGCCGGACGTAACCCAAGTACCCAGTGGTACCTAGACCAAAGTTGCGAGGCGTTTGTGCTGCGTTTGTCAACTCGCCTGGCAAGCGTAACTACTAAGCCGTAGACCACATATTAACACCGCATTTCATCCCGTGGTAGGCTTAAGTAAAAAATATCGAAATATCGATATTTTCTCATAAAATTCCTAAAATCAATTTCGATATATTTTATAACGCAACTCTGGTTTCATATTTAATGTTACTAGATACTTCTTGCATGCTCCTCGCGGATTATTCGAAAAAAAAAAACAAAAATCTTCATCGATCGAATATCACAGTGAAACCATAGACAAAACAAAAGCATTAATTCGCTATTGTTTTGTCTATGTCTATGTATTTGTGTACAATGTGACAGTGGGGCAAGTGTGATAAATGCAAATTGTGCGGCATAAATCCTTTCTTTGGTTAAATGCCATCTTTTGAACAACGCAGTAACTTTTATGCTATTGACTTTACCGACAGTTAAGTACATAGCTTCAACTATTTTATCAACAGCCGTGAGTTTTTAAAACTACTCAACTGGCGAAAGCCTCTATACGTCTAGAAAGTTTCTATACGTCATTAAGTTATTTTAAATAAGATACAAAGTGAGTGATAAAGAATAATATTGGTACTTATAGTGTATCGGGGTAAGTGTGACAGTCACGCTTACCCGATCATCTTGTATGAGAATATTGTAACTAGTGATGGGACAGCCTATTGTTTTTAACCGACTTTTAAAAAAGGAGGATGCTGTTTACCTGTGTTTGTATGTATTTATATTTAAGTATTTACTTTAATATTTATACTTAATAAACAAGCGAGCGAAGCGAGTGAGATCTCAGAGTCACGTTAAACGAATCGTTGTTTGTAAGTTAGTAGGTGTAGTGGGTGTTTGTATGTATAATGTCTGTATGTTTTTGTATGTATGGTGATAACTTTTGGAAGACTTATCTGATTTCAATTAAATTTAAAATGTTTATAAATAATACAAATAGAAAACTGGTGGTTTTTGAGATATGGAGGGGTGTGTCAAAAGGGGTGAAAAATATCAGTTCATAGGATAAGACTAAGACTAATTATGGAAAAAGCGTCATTTATGTTTATTTTGTTTGTTTTAGTATTAGTTTGTTAGTTTTGGTATAAGAAAAACATCTGATGAATACTCTCGAGAAACTCTGCTGGAGGCTATCAAAGCTGTACGGGAGCAACATATGACACTTAAGGCAGCCAAGGTCCCTAAAATAATCATAATCGTACACGTAAATGGTGATCGAGGTGTGAAATCGAACACTCATGTTAGGCCAACAGTAGTCAGTAACAGTAGGAAAAAAATATGCAGGCTATTTGGCTGCAATGCTTCACACCATGGATTTGGATTAACTCAGCGAGAAGTCAGAGCTTTAGTTGGCCAATATGTCTGTCGCAATGAAATCGATACTCCCTTCAAAGATGGAATTCCGGGAGACGAGTGGATAAGAGGCTTCAAAAAAAGGAACAAACTATCCATTAAAAATCTTCAAAACCTCAAGCCGTCGAAATCGCAAAAAGAAAAACTGCCGACTCGTTTATTACTAACAAGTTCTACGGTTTACTTGAGACAGTCGTACAAAAGCAACAATTCGAAGGCGATCAAATAATTGAATCTTGATGAAACAAGTTTCTGTCAAGACCCAGGAAAGTTGAAAATAAATAGCCTAACAGGTTTTCAAAACACTAGCTCACCAGGCCGCGATAATACAACTGTATTGTTCGCATGCAATGCCTGGGGCCAGAAAGTTCCTCCGTTAATAATTTTTAAAGGAACGTATCTTTGGAATATATGGTTACCTGATGATAATTCGATTAATTCGGCATTTGCCGATACGTCGAAGGGTTGGATGGAAGCTTCAGTCTTCGAAAGTTACTTTTCAAATGTACTGTTCCCGGAAATATGCAAATCAGGCAAACCACAACTTGTGATATACGACGGCCATTCAACACACCTTGACTTAAAGGCTAACGAAAACAATATTACCCTTCTAAAACTACCGCCTCATTCTTCCCATATTTTGCAGCCCAGCGGAATTTATTTTAATATTAATTAATTAATAATTGTAATAAAAACAATGCTAAGTGAAAAGTAATTTTTCACTTAGCATTGTTTTTATTACACTTTCAAAACATCCAGGGCAAGTGTGACATAAATTCATTTAAAGGCACATCACTATATCCGTTAAAAACTGTCACACTTACCCCATGCGTGGATAAATTCATTGTTACACAAAAATAGACTTTCAAATCGTTCTAATAGATCATAAAATATATTAATAGGGTGGGGGCATTTTTTCAGAATTCAATAGTTTTGTTATGTATCCTAGATTATAACCAACCTTCCGAACATAATTTTTTGCGAGAGCAAACGGAAAATATCGATATCTAGCTCTTTTTCTCAGACCAGTGTCTCGTTTACTGCCTTTCGGCCGCCATTACAGTTAGACGTGCACGTCGACATGGTAAGTTCAATATTTTAATATTACCTATTATTTCCTAATTGCTGTCATCAAGTTGTATTATTTAAAAAGTTTTGTGTTTATTTAAGTGCTGTTATTTTTATTAAATAATGACATTATCAAGTATTTTTAAAGGTGGTTAACTACTGGAAAACACCTTGTACTGAGTTCCTATTGTTGACAACTGGTTTGCAACTGATTGCCTATGGTGTTTCTTTTTTTGTTCTTTTTTTTCATTGCCATGCTTTTGTTTGACAATTTAGAGCTTAAAGCCAATTATCAAAATCGTTTTATGCGGAGTGCCCCAGTTGTTCACCACTGGTTTGCTATTGGTACACAGTAGTAAAAAGTGTTCCTATGGATGACCACCAGATTAGAGTTTTAACTTTTTTCGGTGTTTTAGATTGAAGATAGACCCAAAAAGACATTTTTTAAATAAACAGGGCTAAATCTGTTGAAGTGTCTCGATGAAATTCATAAAGGCGCTAAAATAAGGCGAACATATCGAAAATATCATATCCCTCACACGATTGTTATAAACAAACTGAAAATGAGACATTCTCAACGGAAAATGGCACCACCAACTATCTTGACCCTACAAGAAGAGTTTGTATTATCTAGGTGGATTAACGCTAACGCTAAAAATGATTGTTTATTGGAAACAGTTAGCCAAATAATAAGAGAGCACATCTTTAACTGATTTTGGACCTGGACTATCAATCCAACAGTCAGAACAAAAGGAAGTTACCCTACACCCACAGGATTTTTTTATAGGATAAGGGTGACAAACGAGCACAGAGTCCAATTGATGGTATGTGATTGCTGTGGCCCATAGACATCTACATCAGTCTATCCTCGATTACGAATCAAAATGCTGATGCGTTGTCAACCGTGAGGACTAAGGTGGAATGTCTCGTTTCTAGTAAAAAGGGTCTCCGGTTCTCTACTCATCTGACGAAACAGAAGCATTAAGCTGATATTTTACGCTGGTATTCTGTGAGAGCGTGGTCCTTCCTCGGTCCAACCGACCCATTCGTGCTAAAACTATACTACTAATATAGCTGTAACATGGCTCCACGTAAAAATCTTGAAGCAACACTACCAAAAGCCAAAGGTAGCCAAGCACCTAAACAACTATTTCCCTGGGAAAATCAAAAACATTGATGGATGTAACGCTAAAGTCAGTACTATGGTGTTATTATCTGCGACCATTTTCAAATGGCTTGAAAAAGAAGATTATATTGTATGACCATGACAGCATCATTGAAGTTATAAAAGCACCTGTTTGTATAAATACCAGAGGTTCCTACAAGATTGAAGACATGGCCAAATTTTCGCAATGAATCCTACTAATATTATAAATGTAAAGTTTATGAGGATGTATGGATGTTTGTTACTTTTTCACGCAAAAACTACTGAATGGATTTTAATGAAACTTTATAATAATATCGCTCATACTTCAGAATAACACATAAGCTATAATTCATAAAAATATTGTACAAATTGGCCAAAATATAACAATAAATGTTAAGTAAGTCTGAAAAAAATCTGTTATCTGCAAGCTATTTTGGCGTGAACACGCATCACGCAAAAACCTGTGAACCGATTTGGATGGGACTTTGACTGGCAGTTAGCTGATGTTATAAGGAGTAACTTAGGCTACTTTTATTTTAAGGTTCCGCGCAAAATATCCCACGCGGGCGAAGTCGCGGGGAACAGCTAGTATATGATAAAGCTTTCTAGTTCTTTTGGTAATCTTACGGTTTCTAGATAAGATTTTGTCAAATTCGCCTACCTCAATATGATTAGACTGATTTATTTAATTCTAAGTCTGTGATAGGTGATACTGATAATTTATGTGCAAAGTAATTTTCATGTTTGTCTTCTAATTAGTTACGAGTTGTAAGTCTAGATAAACTTTCAGTCATCATATGAAAGTCAATTTGTGTAACAAAATAGTGTTTTATTTTCAATTAGCTACCTTTTCTTGATAAGTTTTTCAGTGGTCAACTATTGGCGCAAAAGTGGTAATTTATTGGAGCGCACTGGTCAAACTTAGGCACATTCCCGTTTTTCGTATAATTAATAAAATCTATAAAAAACTTAAATATTTGGAATCAAATAATTTATCTATATTGCAACATTACTGATCAATAAACAACTTTGTATATACATTTCTATGTTAAAACTAAATAATACCAGGTCAGAGCATTTTGAAGTCAAAATGTGTCCTTAACTGGTTTGGGACTGATACACCCACCCTATTAGTATCGTCTCATAAATTTTCTTGAAAACTACAGATAATAATAAAATAACTACAAAAAGAAGCGTACTGTCAAACTTGCCTCATTGATAGGTAAGTGTGACATTCTTCCACCTTAATTAGTTTTAATTACCTCAAATTACAAAATGCTACTTATAGATACTAAAATGTTTGATCAAACAAACAACCACTTAATAATTGATGTTATGAAACGGAATTATCTATGTTAAATCCTTACAGAGTAGAAGTATTTAAATGTTCATTTTAGTTTTAATTAATTTATGTCACACTTGCCTCGGGTGACTCTATGTGAAAGTTCTTCAAAAAAAAAGGTAACAATGAATCAGCTTCTTGCAGTTTGTACAGCAAATCGTACAAAATCCGGTAATAAAATTTGGCCACTCATCTAAAAACTAAGCATCATTTTGCTTATTTGCAAATGATACAAATGCAGAGTTCATCAAAAACTCCTAAATAATGGAAAACATGACGATATATTGATATTTATCAAGCGATAATTATCGATACTGTTTAAAAATATAGTTACGATAAATATCGATATTTTTTTCACTTGCCCTTCCCTATCCCGTGGTGGTCGTAAGGAGCTACTATAGGAAAAAGCCTCCAATAGATGGCAGCATATATAACAATCTCATACAAATTTCCCAACCTGACGACAGAGAGTATCGTCAAAGGTTGAGACATCAAGTAATACAATCGCCAATTAGTCTGATATGCTGACATTGTGTCTCGCTATGGAAACAAAATCCTCCTTACAAAAGGCCTTTGCGGGAGTTCTGCAGTGTTACGTGCTTTTGGAAAGAAAACATATTAAAGACTTGGCTCTACTTGTGATTTTCCCCGTGTCTCTGACACTGCTTCTTAACCTGCCTCCGTTCTTATAGTACAATCTAACATCGGGAATGGGAAAATTAGGACGAGAAGTACCCCTGTGCTGTTCTTGTATCATCGTGGATGTATTAAGAGGAAGAGGTGACTAAAATAAGAAATGAGGCAGCAACATCTTTCTGACAACAACTCCACAGTAATAGTAAAAACTGCGATTGCCAATCAGCCTATCAAGCGTGACAACTATAGCAAATATACCCCTATAAGGCAATCTATAGGGGAGGCCTATGTTCAGCAGTGGACTTTATATGTATCCGTGACAGGCCTTGATTTTGACGCATGCTTTGTGCGTGGCGGAAGCAGGACCAGACGGTAGCAAATGACGTTATCATTTTGCCTTTAACATTTGCCTTAGGACTAGTTCAATTATTGCCGATTGATTGTTCTGAAAAAATTAAAATGGATAGTTCATCGCGTAAAACTGAAATAAAATATAAAATTAGTCGAAAACTGTGTGACTCTGGCTAAGGTTGTCATCTTTTATAGATAAGTTTTTTTTTTTTGAGTTTTCATCTGGTGGGTTTTTTTCCCCATTTCTTATTTCAGTTTCCCTCTCTTCCATTTCCTTCTGTCGCCTCCCACGACTTACGACACCCACCGGATGTTATGAGGTAATGGATTTTCTTACGTCGCCGCTACACGGCGAGGTATTTAAGGCAAGGAAGTCCACCGCGCTGCCCCAATGCGTGTTGGCGGACTTCTCACCTTTTTTATAGAATAAGGGTGACAAACGAGCACACTGTCCACCTGACGGCAGGTGGATGCTGCGGCATATAGACATCCACATTTATCCTCGATTAAGAATCAAAATGCAGATGCGTTGTCATCCCTGAGCATTAAGATGGAATACCTCGTTTCCAGTAAAAAGAGTATCCGGTTCTCTACACTCATCATACGAAACACAACAGCATTAAGCTGTCCTACCTCGGTCGAGCCGATACATTCGTGCTTCAACCATAATATAGCACTTAATTTATAATGTATAATTTATATGTATAATGTATAATTTTAATATACCACAAATAACCACGTATATAAAATCCTGTCTTCGATTTATTTTTTATTTTTCAGACATGCAGGTTTCCTCACGATGTTTGTTGTTGATGATGATGACTATGTCCTTCACCGCCGAGCACGTGGTAATCAGTGTTTAAAATTGCAATTAACAATGTCATTGGTGTTAGCCAGGATCGAAGCCGGGTCGCTCGCGTACAGTGAAATTCACAGCAAGCGCTTTAGCCCATGGGCGACAGTAAACATAAAATTTATGAAAATATTGTTACGACAGCCAGTTGGGTATTGCATCACGTTGCACGAGAATGTTCCCGACGATAAGGGTCAATGGCCTCTGTCAAGTAATAAAATGTGTAGGCATAAAAATAGATAGCGCTCAAACTATTGATGCAAGCAAGACGCAACCATATGTCGACCCACTACTACTTTGCACAGGTCTCTTCTTATAACAAAATTTTTATTCTTATTTTTTGTTTTTATTACAGGATAAGGTTACAGAGACTTTTAAAGGGGATAAAAATAAAAAAATAATTTTGTGTAAAAGATTCACTATATTGTATTGTACAGTCCTTAAATCCAAAACAATATCGCTCGATTACACGCACTCCTTAAAAATAGTCTTCATTCATTACCGTCCCTATTTGTAACTTTCAACATTGCTTGGAAATATCCTGGAGTTGTTTAGAATTGCTCAAGTACGTACAAATTTCACAATGGTACGATTATCATAAACTCAATAAAAATAACAGGTTATAAGCAAAATAGACGACAGTCTATAGTTAATATAAAAGTTTAAACAATGGAGTCTACAAAATGGACTGAAACGCATTCTTTACGTTTATTTGCCTGTAAAACCTCTTAGCCATGGTAAAAACAAGATTATCGATTAAAATATACGTTGGGTTCAAATATCGCAAACGCACATTGAACGAAAAAATCAGCAACAACCGATAACAGAAAAAAAAATTACAATGTTGTAAAAGAACAAGTCTCAAAAACGAGGCATCCTGCAACGAGCAAACGAGCAACTGTTCACACAACATAAGTAAAAAAAACACGAGGTATACATATATCTTGCACAAAATAATAAGAAAATTGATCGAATTTTGTCCACTTGACAAATAGTTATAAAATTGTAGATGAATATTTAGATTCGATTTCCATCTTTAATACCTTTTTTTTCTGCTACATATACCCAAATAATTGATGAGTATAAAATATTGCTAGTGCAAAAGCACTTCAACAATATACAATTCAATAATATGTTACCGCTTCTTTAATGTCTAGTGTGATCCATCGAGCCTTACTTTTGCATATAATCTTTTTATTTGTCAACATATTTTCCTTTAGGAACAAAAATGAATTAATTTTAAAATAAATTCAAAATTATAAAGTAACAAACTTCATTAATTAATTTCGATCATTGAATATTCGTTCAGTGAACGATTTTGGTGTTAAAACCCAACGTATAGCGTTACTTTTAGATTATACTGTTGAACATCTAAGGGATGTCCAGAGATCTAACAGCGACTACAGAGTTCTGTACACAAAATACTTAGTGCCTATTATTTAAAACTTTAAGTACTATCACGTTTGCAGTCCTTTCGATATAGGTACACAGTTTTTCTTGACGCCCCATATATTGACAATTATTTAAGCCCCGTTGAGCTGTACAGTACGTAGTTCATAATAGCTCAATGTTCAGCCCCCCATTTAATTGCAATGTCGCATATTCTCCTTGTTCAATTATTTGCAAAATATAGATCATAATCTAATTTCGACAGATTGTTAATGTTTAAAAAAAATATAATTTACTAGGTAACTATGTACATTTTTTTGCACACGTAATAAAATATCATTCATACATCGTCTCTCATATTTAATCTATGTTCAAAACGCTAACTTACGATATTAAACAATTATGTTAACTTTCCTCTTGATTGACTTAAATGTAACCTAACACTAGTTTTTGTTCCTATCATTAACTTATATTGCCGAATGATGCTTGTAGATAAGGCCACATCTTTCAATTTGACCTTAAATTAGTTGAAAAGGAACAATGGTCGTAACACGAGCTCGATATAAAATAATGCAGTCGTTCGCTAAACAATCTACAACAAAAACAATTTAAACAAAAAATTAAAACTATCTTAATACTAACAACAATCATTATCTTACACCTGAAGGACTTCTTGCCGGAGATTTATAGAATTTCTACATAAAATTCAACAGCCGAATATTTTTAAACTTTACAAGGCTATAAAATAACGATATAGTGCCAAAACATTAATTTTTTTTCACTGGATGATCAATTATAAAAACGAATCTACTAATACGAGTTGACGGGTCTACTCCGAGATGCAAGATAAATTATTCGAGTAATATTATGGAAAATACTGAGTTCAAAATACACTTATTGTGTAAAATATGTATTTAAACATCCAGTAATGAGAAACTGAAAAGAGAACGGCAAACGTATATTGTTAAATAAACAACAGCCAGACACCTTATCAATTTACTTTCGGTATAGGTTTTTAATACAGCTGGGTTCTGTATTAAAAACCTATACCGAAAGTTTTGCAAATAGAGCCTGTTCACACGAACATTTGCGTGACTGACGTGTGTTTTTAAAATTATTATTCAACTAAGAAAATGTGATGTTAAAAATCTGCAATTCTAATAGCTTTAGATAAAAAGCTATTTGAATTGCAGGCTTACTACCGTTGTGGTGTAATTAGACCGCCGCACTATGTGGACGAAACGGTTCTATCTCAAAAATGGTTCCGACAAAAGTCGTGTTACTGAAACCGTTATGATTATTTTATATTCTCAGAAGATAGAGCTATCCAATATAATAGTAAAAAAATGAATAATCAGTTTTAGGTATATAAAAAAACACCCAAACTTTGAACTTTGAAAATTTCCAATTCAAAATGTCAAGAAACAAAAAAGTTATATATTTTTGAGATGGAACGCACCGTTTGGTCCCATAGTGCGCCGTGTGGCCTACGTGCACGGCGTGGACTTCACATGTCCACGAAATGTATAATTTCTTGGACATACAGACTTCGCTGCGCACGTGGTAATAGTAGCTATAATAAAATTGAATTAATTTTAAGTTAAAATCTTAGTTATGACATTTCAAACAAAAAAAATCCTGAAACGAACTTAGTCGTTATTTACGATTTATTTACTTACATAAGCTGTGCAGATTATAAAAAAAAATATACAACTTATTGGTGTGAATGACAGCGACAACACTCGTGTGAATAAGCTCAAAATGTTCACTTTGAAAAATTATATATTTAACAAGGATTTTTGAAAAACATTCCAAAATATAAACAAACGTATAAAACATTACTATTTGCTTCCAATGAGATGTTTATTATTTCGAACCGTTGATAAAGGTTATTGGTTGAAGTAATATTTAACTAAATTTTAATGAATAGAATCAGACGTTACTTTGCGGAAATCCATTACATTAAAGTCCGTTATATCCATTATATAAAGGCCTGATAAGATGGATGCAGGTGACTAATAAATATTCGTTGAACAAATTTGTATACGCTGAGATGGTCTCCTTATCTCTAACCTCCATACTCCTTTCTTAGCATTTTTAATATATGCATTACAAAAAATTATTTGTCATTGAAACTATGAAGTTCAGTACCTATCAATTATTTCCATGTATTTTAAAATTCTATTCTCACTAGTCTCCTTAGTCTGCGTTAATAATAATTAAAATAGCAAATAATAAAAGTAACTTTAAAATAATATAATAATAATATTTAGAGTATAATAATAATATATAGTTAAAAGGAACTCATAAAATTGCATAGACCATGAGAAAAAGTTGGCTATCAATCTTAAAGTTTTCTTTTACTAATTTATATTACTGTCAATATTACCTCAATAACTCATACCTCAATATTACCAATTACAGTTCATTAAGGAATAAACGTAAAATAAAAAAATTTCATCGATAATAATTATAGTGAGTTGTCGTGACTTTGCAATTTCTTCCAGGTGTGGTTTCAGATAATTAACACTTGAAATCCTCTTCTGCTTCATATTCTTCCTCTTCATGGACTTCCGGTTGCGACTGCTGCTGCTCTAATGCTTTCTTATAGGCTGTCATTTCCTAAAAGACAAAATAATGAAATATTAATGACATGAAATTTGAAGGAAGAGATTTTACGAGTCTCCTTTTTAACACGCTTTTATTAGCTTCGCGTGTATCTGTCTATCTATCTACGTAACGGAATTTTTAATGTAATTTTCACCAACTTGTAGACGGCCGATCGCCTTGAAAATTTACACTCGTATCAAGTACCGATGATAATACAATAATTTGGTAACTTTATCCTAGTATCCTGATCAGGATCACCAGGTTAAAATAAAGTAATTATCAGGATCATCACAGCCCATGATAAATGCGTGTTATTTAAGTTTTTTTTAAAACTTTTCTATTATTATTATAACATTAAAGTAAGGCACTTTACACATGGTCAATATTGCTGTACGTCTCGCCAAGGGCTTACACGATAAAAAACAACCATGAGTATTGACGTATGTCAATAATTATTATTGATTGTAGGTTGATGTAAGTCGACCGTGTAGTGGCGGTTTAACAACCAACCTACATCGTCCCGTGAGTGTCATAAGAGGCGACAGAGGGAAATAAACCAGTAAATGAACAGCAGCATCTTCCTGATAACAACTAAAAAATTAAAAATAAACTACGGTAACCAACCCGCCTGCCAAGCGTGGTGGTAAATATCTCCCCTATGAGGCAATCTATGGGGGAGGCCTATGTTCAGTAGTGGACTTTTGATAGACTGCAACAGTAAGGGTAAGTTGATGTACGTATAGCCATTTCCGTTTTTTATTGCGCCCGTGCGTGACCTTGGCGGGACATACAGCAAAATACACCGTGTGTAAGGCGCTTAACAAACAAACAAACAGTCTACTTGATGATAAGTAGCTAGTATGAGCTCATGAACTTGCAACAAATTTCAATAAAGAAGGCTACAGGTGTATTCCCACCATAGAATATATTGCAGTAAGTATAAAAGAAATTTGTGACGATCTTATGTAAGAAAAAGATAGTTACCATATTTGCGCAAGTGACTTTGTATCTATTATAGACATAACGGTTCCAATTTTTTGGCTGCCGAAGAGCACTTAAGCTGACTCTTTATTATAGAATAAGGGTGACAAACGAGCACACAGTCCACCTGATGGTAAGTGGATGCTGTGGCACATAGACTTTTACATCTATCCTCAATTAAGAATAAAAACGCAGTTGCGTCGTCAACTCTAAATGGAATGCCTCGTTTCCAGTGAAAAGGGTATCGATAAAAAACGGGTTCTCTACACTAACCATACGAAACATAGCAGCATTAAGCTGCTATTTTATGCTGGTTTTCTGTGAGAGCGTGGCCCTTTCCCGGTCGAGCTGACCATTAAATCCATTCGTGCTTTGACTATAATATAGCTGCAGCATGGCTCTACCACGTATAAAACGTCGACGTAGTAAACGTCCGACATGTTAAACGAATTTATATCACAAACTGTCAGTCATGAAATCTATCTGTTATTTTCCATATTCATCATCCCTGGAACGGAGTCAGATTACAAATTATAACTACCTCTCCGTAATATCTTCAGTGTTAAGTCTTTTAGGTTCTGTTAAAAACTCGTTCGGTCTGACGACCTCGTTATTCAAATTTCATTTATTCAGTTGCACTTAAAATCTTTCAATTTACTTTTAGTTTTCCTTTTATACCAATACATTGTTCTTAACACCCTACAACACACTTGCAATTTTTTTGTTTGATTGAAAACCGGTTTTAAATTTCGTTTAGATTCTTCGTTTAGGTTTAGGATGGGTTAAAAATAACCTTTAATAAAATGTAAGAGCCGACTTCAGATACGTATAAGTTCGATTTCCACCCAGGGCAAAAAAATTTTTATAGTCGTAGTATAGCAAACGAGCATGCGGCTCATTTGATGGTAAGTGTAGACTGCTGCCCATGAACAACTGGGGGCCGGATCTATATGTGGGCGTTTTGGGCTGCAGCCCAGGGCCCCATGGATATAAAGGGCCCCCAGCCACTGAAGACAATGGCTATGAAAGCTTTAAAAATAATTATGATGATATTATGAAAATTTCATAAGTTTTGGTGAAAATGAGAATGAGAAAGTTAATTTTCGAAAAGAGATACATCAGTATACATCAATATAGAAAATAGTTTTTTGACAAAATGGCCATTAGTTTGATTAATTCGGTAGGCCCCCAAGTAGTGTTAGCCCAGGGCCCCACTAATTCGTGGTCCGCCTCTGGCAACACCAGGGGAATTGCAGGTGCGTTACCGGCCTTTTAAAAAGGAGTAAGTTTTTTTTTTTTCTAGTAATTCGCCCAGTAATGGACTGCCAAGCATCCAGACGATGAGGATATAAGAAAAAAAAACAAAATGATTTCACATTCGTGAAGTCGATGCTAAGACCTAGTGCATATAAGAATTAGAGCCCGACTTCATATCGTAAAATTATTTAATTTTTTTTTAGATGTTTGAAGTTAGCTTTTACATTTTATTAAATCGGACGACCCCAGAAGAGTAACCTATTTAATTAAAAAATCGGTTCACAATGATACACGAGTTTTTCTGCCACTAGGGCCGCGCCACTTAGGAATGAGGTGAAATTTTTGACAGATTTCATAGCGGGGGTATTTAATTTGTTAGATAACAGTAGAGATTAATGTTTCTTTCTGAAATATTAGTAATATTTTATATTAATTAGTTTAGAAATGGATAAACCAAACTACGGATATTCCTAAAAAGAGATAAAAATGTGTAAAAAATTAAAATACAGCACTGAGGCCATCGATCACTAATAAAAAACTAGATACACAATCCCATGCAAAAGTTCTCTATAAACTGTCGTCAATTATTTTGACGTAATTCTAGTTGAAATAAATATACATTAATGTAAATTCAACTTTAAGAGCATTGCCTAAAGTTGTATTCACAAAGCTACGCACAAATTAAAAGCGCACCCAAATGTTCGAGTGGACGCTCATTCGGTAAGGACATTTTTTGTCACTGAGTGTGTATCTAGTTTTTTATTAGTGATCGATCACTGAGACATTATTGTGTGTATTACATATATTAGAATCGTAGCATCGTATATACATATATTAGAAACCGAAAAATTTAGATATATTTAAATTGCAACTTTTCAATGATGATGATACTCTATGACCATCAATTCACCTTAGTCCCAAATAGCGACATCTAATAAGATAATAACCCTAATTGATGAAGATATCGCGTAACATACCCGTACATACAAAAAACACGCAGTCGAATTGAAAGCCTCCTCCTTTTCTTGAAGTCGGCTTAAAAGGTTCCGCATTTCAGTAAGTAAGATTTCGGTTAAAGTATCGAATTTAAATATTGTTTCCAAAATACCGAAATTTTCCTTGTTGTAGGGCGAAATACTTATTTCTTTTTATTGGTCTTCAATCTAATAACGAATAATAATTTGATTGTTGAAACTCCAGTTTATGATTTGTTGTGGGAAGATAGGTAGGTTAAAAAAAGATGTTCAGTCTCTCACTAGGGCTTTGAAAAGTACAAAAGAAAATTTCTATTTACGTTTATATTGTTGTAGCAAAATTTATTTATTTTTATTTATTTACACTTTATTGTACACCTTAATAAAAGGATTACAAAGGGCGGACTTAATGCCTTTTGGCATTCTCTCCCAGTTAACCCGGAGTTTATGTTTAGCCCATTATTCGTTGTAGGGTGAAATCCATATAAGTAATTTGGAGGACCCGAATCCCTCCCCCCCCCCCTCCCCATTATTAGTATGAAGCGACTGTTGCTTCTCCCACAATAAATCTTCATATATTATGCTCAATACTCACCCTATCATATCTCGCCTTGTCTTGCTCCGACAGCGATTCGTATTTGGACTTAATTTCGGGGTCAGCAGCGGCCCAGCGCCTGCCCAGTTCCTTGGCGATGTCGCCCATTGTGTACTCTGGGTTGTTGGCTTTCACTTTTGAACGTTCGTCATTGCAGAACCAGAAGAATGCGGATCTGCGGATAAATATAAAGTATATCTTATATTTAGGTGTATAATGCATCAACAAACGATGATTAAGATAATTTGACGTCTCCACGGCGCAGTGGCTTACCATTGAGTTGCGGCGCAGAATAATGGGCATGAAATAATTGTTTTGGGCCCGGATTTGTGTCCTTACGCAATTTATGTACGTAAACTGCCTCCACGATACAGGAGAAAATCCTAACATTGGGGTAACGTCTTTTGAAAAAAAAATAAGTCCTCCCTTCAATAGGACGGGCCCATATTCAGCAATGTACTTTTACTGGCTGATAAAGAAAAAATAAGAATTTGCCATAAGGGTTTCATAATGGTGATAAATGGATGGGACTAGAATATTTTTGTTGTTTTTTTTAAATATTACTATTAATAATAAAATTATTATTTATTATTAATAGTAATATTCTTCAGGCTTTGAAGTTCACCACTGAATACAAGATAACACACGCCAGTCAAGCATTGGAACGGTAGTTTATACTCAGCACACTAAAGCGGCGAGTTAGTAAGTGCAAACCTGATATCCTCGCACCAGCCCTATTACGCATCTGTTGGTGTTTGAATTGATAAAGTAAACATATAATGTGTCGGATGGCGTTGGCGTAATAGAATTCAACACCACAATTTAGTCCCGTGGGTGACGTCAGCTTCCGATAGAGAGCGGTATAATCATCTAGTTTACGCCATACGTAAAATAACCAGACAGAATAGGTACTGACATCGTCAATCCGCCTGCATAGCGTGACGACTTAGGCAAATCCTTCCTAAACGGAAAAGACCCCAGTAGAAGAAAGTAATACTAAAAAGAAGAAAGTAAAATAATAAAAAGTAATTTTACGTGGTAGAGCCACGCTGCAGCTATATTATGGTTGTAGCACGAATGGATCGGCTCGACCGGGGAAGGACCACGCTCTCACAGAATACGCAGCGAAATTTCGTATAGTGAGTGTAGAGTACCGAAGACTTCTTTTACTGGAAACGAGGCATTCCATCTTAGTCCTTAGGGCTGACAACGCATCTGCATTTTGATTCTTAATCGAAGATAAATGTAGATGTCTATGGGCCACGGCATCCACTTACCATCAGGTGGACTGTGTGCTCGTTTGTCACCGTTATTCTATAAAAAAAATACAAGTGTAACACGCCTTTACTGCCTATCAGTAATTGACAGATCCTACATAACTAGAAATACCGTGATGCAAGGTTCACGTCATCGAATAAACAATATTTTGTAAGAATAAGGATGGCAAACGGCACGCAGTCCACCTGTAGTATATGGATAACACAAACCCCACATGTACTCGCATCATCGATCAAGAAATAAAATGTAGATGCGTTTTCAATTCTGAGGACTGAGATAGAGTAACTCGCTGCCAGTAAAAAGGGTCTCCGGTTCTCTTCGCTAACCATACGAGACAACTTTTTACTATTCTAAGCTAGTGCTTGACTTCTATCAGTTTCGTTACATGGTGGTTTCGATATAAGGCACCTTAGGCACATTAGGATAAGATGTAACTAAGGGCCCCGGGGCAAAAATGAGATCGGGGCCTTATTTAAACTAAACTATATATACTTTAAAGGTACAAAGCTACTTTATCTTCAATTCTTTATCGCCCACTGCAAGACATAAAGCAAAGCTACTTACTGCTTCATGTGTAACGCAACAGCTAATATTTAATCGTTCCTCCTAATAATGTTATCAATGTAAAAGTTTGTTTATTTGTTACGCTTTTACGAAAGCTACTGGATGGATTTGGATGAAATTTTGCACACCGATAGAGCTTGACCTAGGTAAGACATAGGATACCTTTATCCCGATAAAAGGATCCTGTGGGTTAATGTTAGATGCTAGTAAAAAATAAAGGGCTCTTTGAGCTTGGGGGCCCCGGGGCACTGCACCGCCTAGCCCTACGGTAGCTACGCCACTGTCTGTGCTGCATTAATATTTAATTCAATTAGGGTATATATTCAATTCATCACTCCATTTCGTCCTATGAGTATCAGTGATGTGATTGGGGCGTCGAAAACGCAATGCACTGCAATCGCCATTCCGCCAAACTTGGCGATTACGGCAAATCAGGGAACAAGGGAAGAAGCCCAAGCCCAGCAGTTAAACGTTGATAACGGCTGATAATGATGAAGAAAGCCTATTTATATAATGTTTTTCTGTGCAGTTCTAATCTTAACTTGCCCTATGACGGTCTGGGGCTTACAGGTCCCATTTTTATGTGCCAGCTGTGTTACTTACTTAGTCTGTCGAAGGTGACTAATGATGTATTGGATTTATGATGGTAGACGATGGGCTAGCCACCTTCTTCCACAATTTGCCATCTATACCCATATTCTGTATCGCTGCTCTTTGGACTCTGCCTACCCTCTCGGGGATTACACGCGTGAATGATTATGTATATGTATTAGTATAACTACTATATTAAAATAAATTCTAATATTACAGAAACAAAATACAAATGTAGTAAGTAAAGTTCGAGACCGTAACTCACAGCGATCTTTTGGGCGCATTCGGGTCCTTCACTTGATGCCGCTTGCGCCCGCGCACTTTGACGTCTTTAGGCGGCACGTAGTTCTGCATCTCCAGATCGTAACGTTGCTTATCTTGCTCCGCCATGTCGTGGAACCTCTGCTTCTCTTTCTTCGACATTGTCTATGGAGAGAACATAATAAAATTATGTTGTTTTTATTAAATGATACGGAATCGTAATAAGGATTCTCCAACGTTTTCTGCAAATGTCAACGTCTATTAAAGCCTTTATAGACTTTAAAAAACGACAACCCTCTAATTTAGCGGCTCGGGCGATTGACAAATTGCAGTATTTCTATCCGAAAAAGACGAACCCAAATGATGGGTTAGTTTATTATAAGTGCAAGGATATCGGCTTCGCACTCACCAATGGACAATCTCTCAATGTTACAACATTGTACACATGCACATGGATTGCTTTTAAATTTCTCAGACATGACAATGTTTCCTTTCACCGCCGGGCACACTAAAAAGCAGCACTTAAAGTTACAATATAGTTGGTGCTTGCAAGGATCGAATTTTGATCGCTCATATCTCTTAGCTACCACTGCTTTTCATTTCTAACAATGGCATTTGATACATGACGGTTTTATAATTAAAAACACTTTATAAGGAAATTTATAAAACTATACCTAATATGTACGTCTAATGCAGATAAGCGATCGCGGAAGTCTCGCAATAATCCTTGTAATGCCAATTTGTAATAATTAATAAAATAGCCCGACCAAGAAGGCTAATGTATTCCGCGTTCTTAACAAAGCTCTGCTCTATGCTCCATTTCATTTACTTAAGAAGGAAAGGAAAAAAGGGCAGGCCGTGAAAAACAATAAGAAATTGTGCCTATTATTAATCCATAAAGTTAATTATGTAATACCTACAGGCGACCGCCCCGACTACTCTTGTTTAGAATTTATCAATGCGCCGTCTTTGAACGCTACCACTTTTATTTTATCAATTTGTCGATTTCTCAAAAGAAGCCTACAAGCTTTTATATAAAATATAGCCCAGATCACCCCTGAATCTGTTCTTGAATCTGTTCGTGAAGTTCGGTTCAGCTAATCCGAAGATTAGCCCGGACATACAGAGAGACAGGCAAACAGACAGACTAAAGTTTAAAAAATGGATACTCATGTCATAATGGCATGCATATAACCCATTCAGCTCAATGTAAGGCAGTTACTTCGATACTACAGACAGACACTCCAATTTTGTTTCTAAGCATAGATGTAAAAATAATCTTACATTCCATCTCTCGGCGCATTTCTTCGAAAACGCAGCGAATATGACGTTCTCTTCTGGGTGTTTCTTTTTGTGTTCCTCGCGACATGTCTGCACGAAGAAAGCGTACGCGGTCATCCTGCCGCGTGGCTTGTTATACGCCCGCGCTCGTGGCATTCTCACTTTTGTGGCCTGGTGTAGTGCTTGCTGATGTTGAGCCTGTTGTTGTAATTCCTAAAACACAAATAAAAATTCCTTTCACGTCAATAACCACTTCAAATACGTAATCATGTTAAATCCATTAAGTTTTGTTGCAATTAAATTAAAAAAAAAAACGCAAATGCAAACAATCAATTTCTAAATACGGTATGATATCTGCCACCGCATAAAATTAATTATCGGTTTTTGGTAAAGACGCTACACAACATGTAACAAATACCCTGTGGTTTCCGTTACGTGTGTTATCAGAATTAGTATTCAAACGAAATAACTTTACTTCAGAAAACTAGACCTTAAAAATCTAATTAAATTTCATTTTTATTTGCAAATTGTATATGGGTTTATTACCTCTGCGTTAGTCGGGTGTAAGAGTATTGTCAAAGCCCCGCATTACCAATGCGGATGTCAGTAAGTTCAGACGTGAATAACATTTTTTCACAATATTGATTTTAGTTATTTAACTATTGTGAACACTACAATCGCTTTAATAACTTCTCTGTCATAGATGCCACAAATATATGTATGAAGGTACAACTATACATCCCTAAAAGAATCACCGGGTTGTTTGATATAACTGTATATTACCCCGTGTCCATGACTTTACATTCAAGTCTTCATTTGATTTTATCACAATAATGATAATCGATTTCTGTCCGATTTTCAACAAGAATTGCGATAGTGTAACTCTGGTGATAACCGTGGTTGGCGTCGTTTTGACCTTTGTCGTTTGGTTATTTGTATTGTGCAAATGTATCATTTTGGATAAAATGCAGATGTCTTTTTTTATTCATATCTCATTTTAGGTTATAAATTATTATCATAATGTAAAAGCATAACACAGTTACAAGGTGATTTCCACTGGCAAACGATTCCCGCCAAAGTTACACAATCACATTGCACGACGACGAGGAATTTTTTAATAAACGGAATCTATAAACTATACAATGGCGCCCTTGTCCTAACTTTTTTCATGGCGAAATATCTACGCATGAAAAAAGTTAGGACAAGGGTCTTTGCCATCACATACACGCCCTGTGATGGCAAAGACTGGTTATATCGAATACACATCGACTAAAGTCCTATACTATTCGACCTTTTTTTTTTAAACTGAAGTGACAAACGAACTTACAATCCACCTGATAATAAGTGGCTTCAAATAATGTATGGTACATTGCCACCTGTAGCCAACTTCAAACAAAAAAGACTAATGGCTCTCTACAGCCTTCAGATCGGAACACAGTGTAAGCACTGCTATCTAGCTGAAACAGAGTAGATGATATGGTAAAGGTCATATGAACAGGATAATCTACTCGTGGCCAAAGATAAGTTAAAACGAGTATGTCACAAGCAGGTAACCTCTCGGTAGAGAGTATTATTGTTCTGTAGTTATGACGAGTGAGTGCCTCATTATGCGCGTACTAGAATGACACTATAATTATATAATTTAGATACATAAGGTATAAAAAAAATATCAAAACAATATGTCCTGCACCATCTACTGAAACGGTATTTGAAATCATAAGAACATAGGAGATGTAGCGTCTATGGGACACAGGAACCACTTACCTTCAGGTGGACTTTGTGTTTGTTTCTCGTTTGTCACTTCTACAAAAAAATCATCGATAGACAGAGAAACACGCAAAACATTTACATACTTACACATATAATACGGTTCGATAAACCACGTACCTGTAACGTAGCTGACTGTCGTTGTAAAGCGGCTTGAATCTGTTGTTGCTGGACAGCCTGTATGTGGTCATGCAGATTTTGCTGTTGCTGTTGAAATGACTGAACAACTTGCTGTTGTAACGCGGCCTGAGCCTGTGCAAGAGCGTTCGCTTGAGCTTGGTTCACGTGTAACTGTTGTAGGTTCTGCGCATTCTGTTGGTCTTGTGAGTGTTGAATATTTTGATGCTGTTGTTGATGTTGTTGTTGATGCTGTTGTTGATGCTGTTGTTGTTGCTGCTGTTGTTGCTCTTGTAGCATTTGTTGCAGGGTCTGTTGATTCTGCTGCTGTTGCTGCAACGTTTGCTGCAAAGTCTGACTTTGTTGTTGCAGCGCCTGCTGTAGGCTTTGTTGTTGCTGTTGCAACTGATTCTGTTGTTGAATCGCCTGATTTTGCTCTTGTTGCTGCTGCTGCTGCTGTTGTTGTTGCTGTTGTAACGATTGATGGTTTTGTAAACCGTTAGCCTGTTGGTTGCTCTGCTCGGGGTCCGGGCTTGACTGATTTTGGGGCTGAAACAATCATAATTTTTCCTCGTTATAATTTGTTATTAAGTTATAACATATTTATTTCATTAATGTTTTTTTGTGCTTGAATGCTGCTGTATGATTATATATATTTTATTTTCTAAATGAATATTATCAATGAGCATAATGAATATTTACGCATATTTGAGATCTGATAGTACCAAGACTATGAATAATCGGTGTAATATGCCTTTAACATAAAAAAAAAATCAGAAAATGTTATATTAGTATCAACTTTTTTGTTTCCTGTTAGAGTATAAAATACTGTGTATTTTGTTACAAGGTTCATTTCAAAAATTCTTTGTGGCTTGTTCTCAAACTATTAACTAAAATATCCCTAGATTGTGTTGATGGGATTATATTATGAAAAAATTAAATTTATTTATAATTAAAAATATTTATAATGAGTATGATTACGATGATATATGGTAAATGATTTATATCCTTTAATCATTCAAAATGTCTATTTTACTTAGTTTTTTTTTATTAAGTATATACAATATTATTGCTTTTTAATTGTTCGTAGGTTTTAACGGACCTGGTAAGAGATGCAGAATGGCTACAGGTGGCTTAGGATCGTGCTTTGTGGCATGCCTTGGTGGAGGCCTTTGTTCAGCAGTGGACTTGTAAAGGGCTGTAATGATGATGATGATGATGATGATGATGATGAGGTTTTAACGGCATCGGCCAAACAGCAGTGTCGCGGCAGCAGCGCAGTTGCATGCAACATGCATAATGCTGAATTAGATGCCATATATTTCAAAATTTTTGTATTTATTTTCTCTCACATATGATCAGAGAAATACAATAAACTAAGTTACATTGAACTTATACACCTAAATAACAGCTATAAATACATTTATGTAGTTTTACAGGAAGATCTAGGTGGGAGACTGGTGCCCAAACTAGGCTACCCTGTGCTATGGGATCACCAAGCCCCGCCCTCAACAGAAATGATATTGCAGTAAAATGTTTAAACGACTTCACAAAAAGGAGGAGGTACCCAATTCGACTGTATGTTTTTTTTATGTCTGTTACCTCATAACTGTTTTCTAGGTGAACCGATTTTGATGATCCTTTTTTTATTTGAAAGCTGGGCTTCTCATGTTGCCTCATATAAATTTTGATCAAGGTCTGACCAGTAGTTTTTGAGTTATTCTTAATAATTTATATTGAAGTCGGTTGTACAAATTTTTTAATTTTACCACTTGTTAAGAATCAGTGTACATTTAAGAATCAAATTCTAAATGCCATATCCTGGCTTCTGTCCAATAGTGGAAACAAAAATACTGTAGTTCGTCATTACGTAATTTTACTTTTTTGAATATCAGCTACAACGCACACTAGATGCGTTGGGGTGATGAATTCTCTAATGCCACCATCAATAAAAATGACATTTATGATTTCCAAAATAAATAATATTTAAAACGCGTGTAGTGGCCGCGTAAGAATATCCACTACCCTATATTGTCCCGTGGGTGTTGTAAGAGGCGGCAGAGGGAAATTAAAACAGAAGATGGGCAGCAGCATCTTCCAAATTACAACTCACAATTCCTAAGTAGTAAGAGTGTAGAGAACCGGAGACCCTTTTTACTGGAAAAGAGGCAATCCATCTTAGTCCTCACGGCTAACAACGCATCTGCATTTTAATTCACAAACGAGGATATGTCTATGCACTATCACAGCAACCACTTACCATCAGGTAGACTGTGTGCTCGCTTGTCACCCTTATCCTATAAAAAAATAGCTCATATATTTGGTTCGTTTTCTTTGTAAATCTTTAGAAATATTAATTTGAAAAAAATTGTACAACAGATTTTTAAATTATAAACGAAAGCTTCTGCTGACGAACAGACAAAAATATGATTTTTCCTCCCCGTGCGCGCAATATTCTTAAAAAAGGGTAATTATAAAGTTTAACTTCAATTCAATAAAAAGTAATTCAGTATGTACTGTAAATATCATATATGTGTAACAGTAAAAATAATGTAGGTATACTATGCTTAACTAGTCCCTTTGGCCCTATGCATAAAGTAAAGATGGTCCTTCAGCCGATTTCGACGATGACGTCAATCTACGCAGATAGTACACGCATCTGTATTCCGTAAAACGTATCCATAAGATCGATTCTGGTACAAAATTCCTGCAGTTTTCCACAAATATCAGTTCTTGTATTCGAAATCATGTCTTTTTTATCAATAAATAAGTGTGGATGTTGTGGGCAACGTACAATTTATACATGCCTCCACGATACAGGATACAAAATAAAAAAAAACCCTAGTGTTTTTATTTTTTTATTTTATAGAGGGGTGACAAACGAGCACACAGTTCACCCGATGGTAAGTGGATTCTGTGGTTCATAGATACATACATATCTTATCGATTCAGAATTAAAATGCAAATATGTTGTCACCCTCTTAAGAACTAAGATGGAATACCTGGACGGGTCCTTGATTTTATATGGACTTGCTGCGCTCGGAATTTCGAATCGGAATTCCGTATGTATGTGGCCGGCCTTATGATTCTATTTCACGCTGGTATTTTGGTCCTTCCCTGGTCGAGGCAACCCGTTCGTGCTGCCACCAGGGCGGCGCCACTTAAAAATGAGGTGTAATATCTGACAGATTTCATAACGGGGAAGTTAATTTGTTCGGTAAATATAAAGGTTAATATTTCTTTCTGTACTATTAGTTATATTTTATATTAATTAGATTAAAAATAAATAAACCTATCCACAGATATTCATACAAGTAGATTTTTTTTAAAGAGTTAAAAATGTGCAAAGTATTTAAGAGCAAACACATGAGGCATTGTTTTGTGTATTAATATAATACTCTAGAATTTGATAAACTTTTATTTAATACTATCTTTTCAATTAAATTACATTGTGTCACAAAAAACTTCACCTCATAGTCAACTAGCGACATCTGGTGAGCGGAAGATTATTAGCCCTCATTAAGTGAGCGTGGCTCTACCACATAAGAAGTAGAGTATCTCAACTTTTAAATATAGCTAGTTAGCCGAAAGATTTACTATGCTTTCAGACTATATATTTTGCTACGTATCCTTTACCCAACCGATGAAAGTAATTTTGAATACTCAGTCGTCGTTTCAGCTTTAGGCAATGAAACGGTGCCATACAATCTGCTCAAGCATGTAAAACATAAACACAAATACAAGAGACGTTGTAAGTATATATATGTCATAATATATAGATGACTAGTTTGTAAGGTTAGTCTGTGAATATAGCATAGAGCACTCTTACCTATGGCATAGACGACGAAGCTGATTATTGTGAGATATGTGTAATCATAGTTAACCTTAAAATGTGAACTAAATAAAGAACTGATTTATATTATATATTGAATCTCTATTATTATTCTACCTAAAGTTATTCATAAATCAAGAATAATACAGATGTGATAGCTCAGGGGCTAAACGCTTCCTGAAACCTTCTCAATACGCTAGCATCCGAATTCGATCGATTTATACGTTCCACTTTTAGGCACAGGCCTTCTCTAATTTCTAAGAGGGTTTTTAGGGTAAGAAAGTGTCCACCGTGCTATGTTTGTGAAGTTTCGTTACAATCAGTTCTGTCATTCCGAAGATTAGCCCGAGCAGACAGACAGACATAAATTTTAAAATGGTTATTCTTATCTTAATGCCATGGAAACACCCCCTCAGCTCTATAAACGATAGCTTTTTTTGATATTACAGACAGACACTTCAATTTTTTTGTTTAAGTTTTTTGGCTTGGATGCTTGTCCTTTAAGCCATATCTTCATTTATCTCAGTTTTATGTGATAATAATCCGTTATAGTACAACGTTTCACAATATATTGATGCGTCACATTCCGTAGCCTTTGGGAGATTTTGACTTTGAGTATCTCAAGGCGCTTAAGCAGACAGACACTTTATTTTGAGATTCACATCACAATCGGAGCACTTGTTTCACCGTTTCCACTAATATTTCACATGCGCAGACATTTAATATACAAAATCGCACCACTTTTACATATCAAAATCCACTTCAAACCATTATTTAAAAAATAATAAAGGAGCAGCAATCCGCCGCCGGTCAAGTTCCCGCCAAAACTCTCTTCAATTGTATTTATAAATATAGATAGAGTATAGATTATACAATATCTACCATCTTCCTTGTGCTTTAAAAATGTTTTGCTCTGTTTCTTGCTAGTTCTTCTGAGGAGATGTGTTTGCAAACCAGGGATTAAAATAAAAAAATACTTAATTGAATTATTCTATTTTATTCCCTGTTTCAAAATCAAATAATGACAATTCATCTCGATTTTAATTATTACGGTAGTTAGACCCTCGCTGAATATAGGTCTTCTACCTACAAGTGGGTCAGAATTTTATATATATATATATATATGGATGTAAAGGAGGCGAGAGAGGTGTGCCAGGATCGTGCCAAGTGGAAGTCCGTAGTCTCTGACTACCCCTCTGGGTGACAGGCGTGAGTGTTTATGTATGTATGTATGTATGTATATATTAACTATATATTAACTATATTATGTTAGTGGTATAGAGCTATAGAGTATGTAGAAAAATTATCAGTCAAAAATTTATTCATTGCGTCATGATAAAATAACCCAAAACATACAAAGTTGAATTCAATACAAAAAAAATATTGATTTTTAAAACACCCATATTACTTGAATTTTGAATAACGTCGCAAGGGAGTAACAAGTTATAAATAACCTACGCAAGCCAAGGGCAAACACCAATATAATAAAAACAACCTACGTTTTTGTATAGTAACGACCTCGAATTTTATAATTAGTCCATTATTATTGCCTTTGTCAGTGAAATGTTTTCTTACTTTTCTTGTGTTATACGATATTAAAATATTGAGTTGGTATAGTGAGTTGGTCTAAAGTATTTTGACTACGACTACTCATTCGCCGTGTAAACTCGTGCAATGGAAGCTTGCGGCATACTACCGATCAAACAGAGTTCGATACCCGTTGCCCGCCAGCAACTTTCACCTCACTCCCGATTCACGCTCGAAAGGCGGATTGCCCGTCGCACTGAGTTGATGTTTAAGTATTTCTAGGCACTGCCCATTCCTAGTCGCTTTTTACAATATCCATCAACACGCTATAATGCCTCGCCAACCGCACCCATTTTGCCCTTTAATGTGTAATATGAATTGGTTTTAAGCGTCTAGACTCTCGATCAGAAACAGTTAAGGTTATACAGTCAATAGTGATTTGACTCGAGTTCAGCAAGAATAAAAAACATTATTAGACTAGTTGCTATTTGAACAAAGTCATGTTTAGACGAGATTACAGCATAGGCCAACCAAATATTTCTTAGAGCATCTTATACCAACGAATGCCATACTTTTTTTTAAACCAAATGTACAACTTAAAATATTAGGTTGAACGATTAAATACTTGAATTAGTAGATTCCTTAGTTTTCTTTAGTATATGACTATCGACTCTCGTCTACCATGAAGACTCAGTATTGCCAACTCTCCGCAGTGGGAGTCACTGGACTGTGAGGACTAAGTCCGCCAGATGTAGCTAGAATGAGTTTGTTGTTAAGTCGTCGTATATTGCCAGATTAAAGTTTATAAGAAAAAAACAAAAGAGCTTTTAGATTAGAGTTTGTATACTTTGTAATCATGTAGCCTGTTCTAGAGCTAGAGGGATAGGATTACACGTTTAAGAGTTACATTACATTAACAAAAAAACTACAAAAAAATGTCATTTGCCGCATTTCGATATTATAAGAATTCAGAGGCGCCCAGAAATAAAAAAAAATAAAAATTGTTTATTTCTTTGACAGAATGCCCCGCTCTTCTATAGCAAGAATTCAATAACCACAAAATAATTAAAAAAGAAATACAAGAAACTGAGCTTATATTTATTTAATTAGGGTTTTGTATAAGTGTGTGTGTGTATGTGTGTGTGTGTATTTGTGTGTGTGTGTGTGTGTGTGTGTGTGTGTGTGTTTGTGTGTTCGTGTGCGTATGTAAAATAACTTTTAATAATGCCTCGACCTCATCATACTTAAGTTTGAAGATTCACTGAACTCTAATGAGTTCAGTGAATAAATGTTTAGTTTTTTGTTGACTACATTGTATAAATAACCAGCCTGTCTTTTAAATTGGTGACTAGCAAAATTTGTCTTGACTAGAGTTAATTCAAAAGCTTTTCCTCGTCTATTACTACTTTTGCGGTCGTAGAAAATGTATAATGTATAACAACAAATTTAAAATGTATAACTTTCTAACATTTAGTAAAGTACTAACTGAGTAAAGTTCTTCTATAGGGAATCTATAAGATTTATTGTACACGACCTTTATTAATGATCGTTGACCAGGGTCCAGTTGTAGGAGTTTCGTTATCGTAGCACCACCCCAAACTGGTATACAATATGTCAAAATCGATTGGGCTAGTGCAGCATATATTTGTTTTAAAAGTTTATGAGTTGCAACATGCCGGAGGGTTGTAAAGATCCAAATAAGTTTTCGTAATTTGTTATTAGTTGCTTCTATATGTGAATGCCATGTAAGTGTTTGGTCAATTACAACCCCCAAATATCTAGTACCTACCAGTTACTTTTTCTATAGTAAGACACGTGCAATTGTTACGCAAACTACAGTTGTGTATTTTGAGTTTGTGTGTTATAGGTTGTGACCGTTTGTTGATGGAAAAGCATACATATTTTGTCTTCGACGCGTTAAGGGTAAGCAAATTTATTTTGAGCCAATTCGCAATTTTGGACAGCCCAAGTTCTGCTGTGTCGTTGACTTCATCCCACGGCTTACCCGTGAAAACGATAGCTGTATCGTCTGCATACGAATAAATTTTACCATTATCAAGTTTTAATTGACAGAGGTCATTAATATAAATGAGAAATAAGGCAGGGCCTAGAACACTGCCTTGCGGCACCCCAAAGATTATTTGAAGATCACTACTAACATAATTGCCTATTCTAGTACTTTGCGTTCTGTTCCTTAAATAATCTTTCATTAAATCTAGTTGGGCTTAACTTGGTAAAAGAAATATATCCATGCCATTTTTTAAGAATGTTAAATGAGCCATTTTACAAGAATGTTAATTAAATATGTGTGTATCTAAAGCCTCAATGTTTTTTTTATTCCAAAAATTGAAGATACCTGTAATAAGAGTCAAGTCGCCAGAAGTCGCATAATTTAGTAGCTAAATTGAAATTGAATTTTCATGTAACGTGTACGGTTCTATTTAAAACTGGAAAAAACTACGCTGCGGGGAACTTCTGGGGTGCGGGGGGATGACGCTCCGGGAGGAGGAGGGAGAGTGGATAAAATTTAACTTTGCTCTATAATATGCATATGCCGATAGATAAAAGTACTCCATTAATTTTGTCAATTTTTTAGCTACAATTATTGAACTAAGTAAGCAAGGTGTCATGTCATGTCGTGTGGCTCAGACGCGTGATATACGCGGATAAAACCGCGGGACACAGCTAGTATAATATATGTAAGAAACTATTTAAAATCATTTGACAAAATTAGTGATGTCTATAACTTAACTACGCGGAGTTAATATAAACTTGTTGTACCCAAACTACAGGCTTCATAAATCCAAGGTACATGTAGAAATCATTCTTATGAAGAAAGGATTACACGAGTATAAATTACATGATTAAGTATTATATTATGTATAAGAATCATCATAACCAAAGTCTATTGCTAAACAAAGGTCCTCCCCCCATAGATGATATTTTCTATTAGTCCCACGTTTAGCGAACGGGTTAGCAAGTTTCTTTGTGTTATCATGAAGATGCTGCTGCCCATCTCCTGTTTCAGTTCCTCTGTCTCCTCATACTACACCCATGGAATGATATGGGGATATGGATATGGATTATCTTATGCAGCTACTACACGGCGATAACGGAATGGAGAAATGATCCGAACGCGTAGATAGAGCTTCCTCTGGTTTTTTTTACCATATATAAATTACATTTTGAAAGGTTTCATTGTAACAGTTGAAATCTTGGGAGAGAAATAGTCCACGTATGACTTTCTTAACTTCATCTCACAAGGTATCTCGCAGTAGAGATGTCGTAGTCTTTTGACTTTCAAAAAAATTTTGTAAAGGCCAATTTTCTATAAAATATTTTTACTTTGATTTAAATTTCAACGTATTATATTTTGACATACACTAATTGACTTTCGTATAGTATGAACAAACATATTTTGTATGTCATTCATAATTATTAATAAGTACTAGTTAATTGATGTAATGGGACAAGAAACCATACACCATCCTCTTACCTTTAATATCGAGAACTTGTATAAAAAACATAATTCGATTTAACAAGGGGTTGTCGTCCGCTCATACCAGTCCCCTTTTTTAATACCCAAGCCTTCCGACAATACCGGTTTTACTTTCAACTTCCACATTGTTAAGCATTCTATAAATTGGAATATTTGATACTTTTGAAATAACCTCCAATTCTTAATTAAAACTCTTACATTTATAAAGCCAATTTATCATTGATTTAATACCAAGTAAACAGTGATTTATATACCTACTCTTTGATACCAAGTACTTATAGACCAAACCATTTGAACTACATTTCTAAGATTAAGGCAGGCTTATAAGAACCAATTTAGCTTTAGATTGGTCTGCATAGATGCGTCGTTCACGTAGGATTTAGCAAATTTAGGGTTTGAGACTGCTTATAAAACATTGACTGCAAAAACCGGGACCAAACTGAGAAAGACTAATAATTTTTTAAATTAGAAGCATGTTAAGCAAATATTTTTGGTAGTCTTTTAATTTGTGTTTACAAAAATATTTACGAAAGGCGTTAAAAAACACAAATTAAAAATAAATATTCACCTGAATTAATATTCAATTATATTTGATTAGATTAGTTTTATTAATACATTACGTTAGGTCAAGAATAATACGGATTTTAAGACATTTTTTTTTCTTTTACCACTGGTGCTAAACATTTTCTTGTTCTGTAAAGAACCAACAAGAAAAGGATTTTGATTTTTCAAACCATTTCATGTAATCACTTCATTTTCAGAGGTTATTTACATCCATCTATTCTTTAATATTAAAACACCCCTCGTGAATATAATAGTCTCTTCTCTATACTTAAAAACAAACATTTTACACTTTCTGGCATTTTGTTGTAAACTTGTAAAAGCGTACACCAAATGCCTACTAGCTGTTTGTTTCTAATATTTACAGAATGTACATGTATATGTTTTTATAATAACTACTTGTACATTAATTTCCTTAAAATATTCTTTAAGAAATTCTTTAAAATTAAGATTATGGGATATAGACATTTCTCTGAAGAATATTCTGTATAAGTCGCATTTTCCCATAGCGCAATATAGTGTTATTGAAATAAATAATTATCTTTTAGTTTCAATATCAGCGACACCTCTAATGTTCTGCTGTCTGCTTACTAGTTTACGTGCGACTTACTGGAACTTCCCGTCAAGAATAATTCTAATAAAACAACACCTAAAAGACTCACCTCTTCCCTATTTAAAAGCACATGTATCAGATTTTTAACATGATGTGTTATCATATATTTCAAACATTTAGTTTAAGTGACGTATTAAACCAAATTGTTGATGGTAACCGGAGTAGGTATTTACTAATTTTTATATAGCATTATAGCTTGCTTATAAATACTCTAAGCATTATATGCACATCGTCATAATTTACCTAGGATAATCAATAACTAAAATTAATTAAACCAAATTATATGTTACCATGATTTATTGAGGACAAAGTAAAGTAAGACATTAATAAAAACTTGGAACAAAAAGAGGCCGAAGATTACGACCTGGGGAACTCCTGTTGTAACTTAGCAATATATTTTAACTACAATAAATAATAATGTAGTTTTCCGATTAATGCCTCATGAACTCATGATGAACACAGCCGAAGGGCTTGAAAATTTAAGAAAATGCCCAAAACATCCCAATTAAAAAATATGTAGTAAACTAAACAGAAAGCCGAAAATATATGCACAACATGGTTGGTAATAATTTATTGTAATATAAAACTACTATTTTATACATATAAAATAGCAGTTTTAAATTTTAGTATTTCAATCCAAAAAAAAACAGATTAATTAGTTTATAATTTAACATTTTTATTGTTACAAAAAAATTGAGTGTTTTAAAAACGAGGAATTTCTCTTGTTACATGAGGTGTTTTTTTTTACAAACATAAATTGCACATGAATTTACATTCAGACGTAGAACAGACTTGGCAGGTTATAACTAGTATTTTTTCTTTGCGGAAATCAAATCTGTGGTTTGCAGCCAAACGCTTAGCCACTGCGCTGCCAAGCTGTTTTCTTACTCCAATAAAGGTGATAAAGGATCACACAGTACACGTGATTGTAAGTGGATGATATTGACTGTGGTCCATAGATACCTAAATCTAACTTCGATTAATAATCGAAATGAAAATACATTTCATGCATGAAGACTAAGGAGGATCGTTACTATTAAGAAAGGTCTCCGGTTCTAGTCAGTAACCGAAATGAAAAGAAAGCAATACGAAACAGCAGCATTATGCTATTTTAAGGGCGGCCACATACATACGGAATTCCGATTCAGGATTCCGATTCGGGGTTCCGATTCAGGATTCCGAACGCAGCAAGTCCATATAAAATTAAGGACCCGCCACACACGTAGGTTAATTTTCCGTACGGAATTTTCTCCGATTCGAGATTCCGTATGACTGCCTGTGCGTTCGGAATCCCGAACGAAAAAAAGCAGCAAGTCTTCTCTAGATTTTGTATGAATCGCAACACACATTCGTAAATTCCGTACGGAACGCACTCAGTGTTCGTCGCACGACCGAAGCGAGTAGGTGTGTTTATGTATGTATTTACATTTTTAATCTTATATGTGTATAGCTTTTCGTAACCTTTCATCTTATTTTATTTAATAATTCGTCGAAAGAGTTTACAGACATCTATATTTAAAAAAAATATCTCTGGATAGATAGACCTTTTTACATAATATTGACTATATTGCAAACTTAGGGTGTTAAGGGGATGCACCCAATAACAATGATACAGCAACAATGGAATCAGAAAATCGCAATTCGGAAAATCGTCGACATTATTCGCTGGTAGAATGTCTAGACTCAATAGCTAACATCTCTCAAGTGACCCTTGTTATTCCGAACGGAAATAAACGTACGTGTGTGATGTATACACGGAATCTCGAATCTGAATTCCGAAACGAAATCCTGAAACGGAATTCCATATGTATGTGGCCGGCCTAAGCTGATATTTTGTGCGTGATTATTCTGCGGTGGGGCCAACCCGTTCGTGCTGTAACCATAACACGACTGCAGTCTGTGGCGGATTATCCTTAAGGCAAACTAGGCACTTGCCTAGGGGCGCAAGGTTACAAAGGGGCGATCGCAAAGGTTTTTAAATAAAAAAAGTAAGTACTTATCTACTTACAAAAAAAAAAACTTTCTATGGAGATGTAGAGCTTCAAAAGCGCGCCCCGTCTGCGTTATTACTCCTACATCGCCCTCACTCTCTTATCACGTTTTTCATTCATGCCCACCTGTTACGTGTCCTAATTATTTTGCAACTGAACTATACTATAAATTATAATATAGTTTATTTGCAAAATAAGTAGTTATAATTTATAACATAACAGTTAATGGCTGCCATTTAAACCGCCGCTGACTGCAGCGTAGTTGTTCAATGTATCGTCATTATTGGAATTATGTTTATATAAACCTTCCCTACTTTATTTTCATATATAAGTATTGGAAATTTAAGTTAATAAGTTTTTAGTTAATGCAACGGAAACGAACTATGAAAACATTGTTAAATACTGAGCAGGTGTGAACTAACTTGCTGAGAATGTCTGCACAGTTAATTAATGGAGCAAAAATATATCTCTCGTTCGTAATTAAAATAATTACCTAGTGCGGTAGGTATCCATATAGTTTTTATAGGTTTATTATTAATACCTTAATAGCCTTCCTTGGAACCTTAGAAGCCTTCAGATAAACGTTTGTAGTATGTATGTCCAGCAGAGGACTGACACAGCTCATGTCAAAAACCGTAAAAATATTTTACAATATTGTTATAAATCACTAGTCTGGCAATAAATAATGTTACAAATTAAAGGTTTTTTCTGAATTTTTATTTCAACCATTAAAGATCGTAGTGACCTTGTGGTGTTAGGACCAGACGAGCTGTGAATGCTGTCAAAACCAGAATTGACGATACCCTATATGGAAGCAATAAATATTATCGCGTGAAATAAAGACTTCGGCTATTCCCTGTCGCGAATTATTAAACGAGACAAGAAACATGGTGTTAACTGTTGATGCATAAGACATGCTCTAAATCAGTCCAATCAGCTTAAGAGAGTGGATTGATCGCTAGCTATCCCCGTTTACTGGTAGAAGACACAGAAATATGCTCTTTACAGATAAAAAACAATTTTAGATTGATGAGAACGACATAGAGTACAACGAGCATAACAAAAAAAATGAAACACATACAGTATATGCTCTAAAGGAGTCTCGCAACTTGTTGGAAAAATTTAACGTAGTCATCATCCTGCATCAATTATGGTTTGGTGGAAGTATCCTACGAAGCTTAGTTATTGTGAAAAAGTAAAGACTTCGGCCAAAGTTTATCAACGAACTGTCTTGGATCGTTTAGTAAACCCTCTCAGAGATACACTTCAAAATGTACCGTGGACTTTCTAGCAGGACAGATCGTAATCTAGAAAATATTTTGGACTTTATAAGAGCTGAAAACTGGCCCTCAACTAGTCCAAATCAATTAATAACAAATTGTGATCAGTACTAGAGGACATGCCCTGCTCAAAACCTTGCTCTCGTTATCTCGAGAAATCTTTAGAGCTAAAAATTCCCCGTGGAGACCGTGGGTAAGTCCATAGATTTATGACCAGAGAGATAAAAGGCATGTACCAAAACCACTTTTAATAAAATTGATAACATATAATCGTATAGGCTTCGATGCATTTGTGCATATAATTTTGGTTATTATAACAGTTATGCCTTTTTAAAGCATGTAATTTGTATTTTAAGTGTGACAGAACTTATGGCAATAGTAGATATACTATTGCGACACGTAAGACAAGACAATACTACAGTAAGTATACTGATGTATATATAAACGTTTATTTCATAATTTTAGATCATCGCCTAAGAACCGGTAGATACAGTTTACAATCAAGGACATATCTAATAAAAGTTGCAATTAACAGTTTGTTAATAACTATTTACATTTTACATTTCTGTAAATATATTCAATATTTCAACCTGACAGGCAATAAACAAATGTGTCAAAAACTGGTTTATTGTTATAGTGAGTTGGTGACACTGACCTCTATACATACATAGAGGTCAGTGGTTGGTGATTATTAATTAATGTTAAAAACTTACCCTTACATGTTTTAAAATACAATTGTCATCGAAAATGACAGGCATAATCTACAATTGTTTAATTTAAGTGTTACTTTTACTATTTTGTAGCTTTATTTAACGGTATTTACTGTAAAATTCTAGAATTAGGACACTTTTTCACAAATTTGTCAGATTGTACCGTTTATTAGACAGGGCCCAGGTAGTTATTATTATTATTAACAGAAACAGAAACTTTTTTATTCAATATAGATTATGAATAATACTTATGTATGTCACTCTTTTGTTTAATTTACCACTGGTTTGGAAAACAACCTCTCTCCAGGGAAGAATCAGCAAGAAACCCAGGGGGTCTTTTTAAAAAAACAGCTTACGATCATATGTGTTACACAATTAACAACACAAAACAATTTAGAAATAGCTTGGTAACGACCACTTCATCGCCATATACAATATTAATATTATAATAACCCTTTTTATACAAACTTAGTTTAATAAAGTTTTTGAACTTTGAGGAGGCCAAATTTTGTACATTTTCTGAGATTTTGTTGTAAAAGCGTATACATCACCCCAAGAATGAATTACAGACTCGGTGGAGTCGAGTAACTGGTCGAGTGGCTTGTGTCTGTTCTTCGTATTCATCACTTATTTTTGTAACATTACATTTTCAAAAATGTATTGAGAGGCCAAAGTTAATAAATTAATTTCCTTAATTTTTTGTCTGAGCGACTCTTTACGTTTTAAATCATAAATTGCTCTTCTGTAAAACAAATATAATTACAGTGACAGTCGCGTGTCCCCATAGTAATATACAAAACGCGATTACGCTATGGATATAGCTAAAGTAAACTAGTTTAGCTGTTTCAACACTTGTAAGATCTCTTTTACAGCATCTGTAGAACTAAGTCTGCACGCTAGCTTTGATATATGAGGGCCCCATTGAAGCTTCGCGTCAAGTGTGAATCAAAGTTAAAATAGTTGTGTCGACAAGACTCAGCTACTACCCATTTAAAATTACAGTGGTATGTTTGACATTTGGAGTTATTAAATTGCATACATTAGTGTCATTTAAATGCAAATTACTATTATCGTTAAACCAACTTACTAATTTAATTATAGCATTATTTACTTCGTCATATTTTAGTAATTGTCGTTTTAATTTGAAAATTAATGAAGTATCATCAGCAAATAATACTACCTATAGCATTGTTATCCCCTACTATGTAAGGTAAGTTTAATATATATTCAAGAAACAGAAAGGGACCGAAAATTGAGCCATGAGGCACAGCCATTTGTACTATCGATGTAGAAGAACTCATACCATTAATGACAACTTTTTGCGTTCTGTTACTTAAATATGAAATAAAATTTAAGAGTATCACTTCTTACACCGTAGTGTTGAAGTTTCCTGATTAACGTTTCATGGTGAAGACGATCGAAGGCTTTAGAGAGGGCACAGAATATACCCAAAGCATCCTGTGAATTCTTCCATGCATTGGAGATATATTTAATCAGCCCAACACCAGCATCAGTTAAAGAGCGACCCCTTGTAAAAGATTACGCTAGGATTATGTGAACTTTCATGGTAAAGTTCATATAACCTTTGTCTGCCCTTATGGACTCCTACTGTCGCCCATTCATTAAATGGCTAGCGACTGTTCAAGGAGAATGTTTTATAAGTAAAAGTATTATCAAATTCATTGTAAATAATGTTCCACACAAAAAGTCAGGATTATTTTGTTATGAAAGTGATGGAAGTTTTTTCACTATGTTACTTCTAAACTTCTCCAAGCGACGTGCATTTACTGGAACAAACACAACTTGTCACTTGCCAAATCTACTTGCTTTTTGTGACCTCGTAATAACACGATGAGTTAAAACATTGGCTTATAATGGCGCTGTTTTCCAGTACTTATATATTATTTTATTATAAAGAAGCACTTGTCGTCTATTTTGCGTGTTTAAGTTATCAGAAGACAGTGTACAGTTAATGTTAAAAAATTATAAAGACAATTTTTCTTTTTTCTTACGCTTGCATACACACGGTTTGCATATAATTTTGCATTTTTAAAGCATTGTATATTTTTCATTTAATAGTAATAACAACACATTAAGATTATTACCTACATTAAAAATACAAATACGGATTTCTCTTTACTTGTCCAATAATAATTGAACTAAACGTTCGTGACTCATTTTCATGTCAACATCGCGTATTTTTCCGTTAATAATGTTCACATTTAAAGGGAGTAGCAGGATTTTGGTAGTTTTCTACTAAGCCGAGTAATTATTTTTACGATAATCTGCCACCAACGTTGCGTCTTTATTAAAAAAAAACGAGGTTTCCAAGTGCCTATTAGTCATAATGTCACGCAGTTTGGTTAATAAATTATAACATAGTAATGTCCTATAAATGCCAACGGCTTTATCAAGGTCAAAATAAAAAAAATGTATCATATTTCGGCCTAACTTATCGAATAGTGTAAATGTTATGTTTAAAAGCAGCACGTACTCGCACAGCTTTATTCCAATCAAGGTAGGTTGTACCTATGAAATTATCGTTTTGTTGAAATGGCCACTTTGAACTGTAATAACTGTAGATTAATCTTTTAATATAATAAGGTATATTAATATTTTTTCAAAATTAGTTTGTTACTTTGGTTTTGTTTTTTCTACAGTACTGCTATTTTTTAATTATTTTTTATGAGTTCCGACGTGGAATCAATGCGTCTCAAACTACGTAAAAATCACTAAAGTTTAGGACGGACTACTATTACTTGCTATCTGGTTGGCAAAGTTACAGCTGACCGTTACTGTCAAGAATTGCAAATGATGGTGGAGAAGCTGGCACTCAAACAACCCAAGTTGGAGAACTTGGGTTGTTTGAGTGTGAAAACTGCTCTTAGCCATTGACTCTTCATGACAACGCCCGGCCACTTACTGCACAACAGTCGTTGGCAAAATTAGCAGAGCTAAAACTAGAATTTCTCAGTCACCATATTCTCTAGTCCTTGCCCCAATAAAATTTCAATTTCGAAGAAGGTCTTAGGTCTTTTAAGAGCTTATCGGTTCTTACGCAGCAGACTTCTATAGCAAGGGTATCAACAAATTACCCATAAAATGGCAAGAATGAGCTAATAGTTCAGGCAAAGAATACTAATTAGGTATATATTTTGATTAATCAACGTTTTTTCGTATGATTTTTTATTTCAATTTTCCCATACAGATAGCAATTTTATAGATAAATACATAATATTTTAAAAAAAACTACCCCAGTTTCTTTTCTTTCCGATTCTTCCTTTTCGATCCTGTTTAAAAAAATATTGAATTGGGTCTAAAGCGAATATAATAGATTTTATAAAGACAAAAACCAAACTGACCCAAAAGACCTTTTGTATTGAGATACAGTTAAGTTAAGCATTATACCTGACAGGTGCAATGAGTAGGTAGGTATAACAACAAACCTTCGTTATAGCTCGGTGCGTGTTTCCTTCGAAGTTATAACGAACAAACAAAGTTTATTGATTAATTATTTATTTTCTTAAATTTCAGTTCATTTAGTTGAGATATAAATCGAATACTAACATAAGTTTTATGTTTTAATGTCTAATTTTTTTTATTCCTTGTGAACATAAGAGATGTACAAAGCGGCATGCTGTGCATTCTTTAATTTTTTTAAAACATCATACCGAAGAGGAAGCCTGCTGTGTCTCCACTGAACCTGACGCATACCACCATGGCTGTTGTGGAGACTCCTCTCTCGCATTCGAGTTGGTCATCAAGCGATAATCAAAATTAGGCGACGAGTTGTCTCCGGTGTTGTTTGAAAATCCACTAGTCATTTTATAAGTGTAGAGCTGATGCGTCGTCGCAGCTGTGCTCCTGGCTATTTCTTCATTTAATTGTTGTTGGTGCTGTAGTTCACCTGAACCGCCCGGCCACCACGAGGCATCGTCGCGCGCACCCCAAGCGCCCCCCGTCGCGCCCCGTTCCCCCATATCACAATCCCCGCTTTCGGCTAACCAGTTTTCTTTATGCCACTTCAACTATTCTATAATGTAGATTGAGCAACACTTATTAAAACCATATCCCTTTCTCCACTGCACAAAATTAATTAACGTTACATTAATAACGGACAATGTTTTCACATAAAAGCTGTTGCACTAAAGCACAAAATACTTTTTATCACAAAGACTCTATATGACTACGTGTGCCGTAACATCTTTAACTTATATTACAACGATTGAAAACACAAATACACAACTTTTTCGTGTTGTTATATGTTAAAAGCTGCCGGCTGTAAGTTCAACACCACGCGCGTACGTTTTGTCTTCGTTCGTGCTTAAGTCAATACAGTTGGCAACGCCGCACACCTAGACGCTAAACAAGTGCACCGTGGCGCCCCCAACGCGCAGCGGACTCCGCCGGAACGCTCGAAATGTACACGAGAATAGTCCGAACATGCGCCGAATATTCACGAAGTGGCAACATTCCCGTCCGGTAACCGGTCAATAAGACGATTAGCGCAGAGCTACAGCAATCCGCGTTCATACCAAAATTCTTTTGTTTATGTTTGAAGTAAATGGATAAATACACTATGATTGTGTATGATGATTTAAAAAATGGTGCTGTAAGAATATCCACTATCCCATATCGTCCCGAGGGTGTCGTAAGAGGCGACAGAGGACAATTGAAACAGGAGATGGGCAGCAGCACCTTCCTCATAATAACTGAAAATAAAAAAACTGCGGTTGCCAACCCGCCTGCCAAGCGTGGAACTATGGCAATATGAGGCATACACTATGAGGCAATCTATGGGAGAAGCCTATGCTCAGCAGTGGACTTTTATAGGCTGTAATGGATGGATGGATGGGTGGATTTAAAAAATATATATTATATTATATAATATATTAAATATTAAGTAATTTATCGCACGATTTCTGACGAAATAACAATTTCTATAAACTTAAAAAAGAATAAACGCTGCTACACAGCTTTTTTAAAATGAATGATTTTATAGCAACAAAATTAAGGACTAGATTTGAGATACGTTTGACAATCCACCAGAGAAGCATGGCAACTATAAAAAATTGTACGAATAACAAATTTGAGTACTTAGTGATAGTGATGATGGTGGTGATGATGATAGTTATAAATAACGTGTAGTAACAAATAATGAGTTAGTAGCCACAAGCCTGCTACGAAGTTTAATAAAATAACTCACCGCAAACATGACTTACGAAAAATTAAGTTAGCGAGCTGAAAACTATTTTAGTTGCTGACATCACGTTCACGACAATTTTACCCAAACCTACAACATAAAACATTTTTTTTAATTGTTTGATATAAGGATCAAGTTTCATAGTATACTGAACTGAATAATCTGACAACTCGGAGTGCAGTGGATAGTGGGTTCCAATCCCGCACAGGCAAGTGTTTGTATGGTCTACAAATATTTGTACCGCGTCTGTATGTTTGTCCATGTCCAATTTATGTATGTACAACCCCTTCATTGTTCAGAAGCGACAAAAATTGCATTCCTTGGGTAGCTTCCATTACATCGGCATGCCAGTTATAAAAATCAAATTTTGTCTTTCTTCTTCTTCATCTTATATGATAATAAGTTGGGTAAGGGGAGGTCGAGGGCGACACTGAAAGTTTTTAGAACTGGCCACTTGTAAACGATATAATAAAAAAATAAGTTAAAATTTTGAAAATGGAACTCTGCCAATATTTTTGTGTATGTATTTTATTAATTTGTCATTTGTTTACGATTTGGCGGCAAATTGAAAATTGTCTGTGTCACGTCAGCATGAATTTAACGCGAGAAAATATTCGTACAATGATTTTTTATGACTTTCGATGTCATTTAAGTCGACAAGAAAGTTATGATAGACTTCGATTGGCCTTTCACGATGAAGCCCCATCTCGTGCCACTGTTTACAACTGGTTTAATGAGTTTAAACATGGTCGCACTAATCTCACCGATGATCTGCGTGAGAAACGGCCTTCTACGGCGACGACTGAAGATAACATCAGTGTTGTGCGGCGTATGATAGAGACTGATAAAAGAGTGACTTATCAGCAGATTTGGACAAGCTTAGGCATCGGTATGAGTCAAGTGCACATCAAATCCTCCATAAACATTTAGCGGTCAGGAAACTATGTGCCCGGTGGATACCTCATAATTTGACAGAGGCCCAGAAACTCCGTCGTGTTGATTGGTGTCGTGAAATGGTTCAAAGATTTATCGGAGGTGACTCAAATGCTGTGTTCGACATACTTACGGGTGACAAAAGCTGGATTTATTGTTATGATCCTGAAACTAAGAGACAGTCTGCTGTCTAGGTGTTTCCTTCCGAGGAAACACCTAGACAGCAGACTGTCAATTGTCAACTAAAGTGAAGAGAGGTCGAAACGTTACTACAGAGTGGTACACTAACAATTGTTTGCCACTTGTCTTGGAAAAAGTTCGGGAGAAACGACCTCGCAGTAGAATCCTCCTTCACCACGACAACGCCTCGTCGCACACCACCAAGCAAACAATCGACTACTTGGCGACGTCAGACGTGGAATTACCCTTGCGATTTTTATTTATTTCCGAAAACAAAAGAAAAACTTCGAGGAAAACGTTTTATGGACGCCGAGGAAGCAGTGGTTACGTTTCAAAATGCCGTCGAAGAGACCCCTAAGGACGAGTGGGCAAAGTGCTTTTCTCAGTGGTTTGATGTAAATGGGCACTGTTTTGAAAAGATATAATAAAACTAATAACTAGCTAGTTTGTTCAGTTTTTGATTTTCTAAGAACTTACAGTGTCACCCATTATCCATCCAAACATGAAAACATAGAGTGTTACACAAAGAGAAAGGTTTAATATACTTACATGTACGATTATTAGATTTAATATAACTGAAAACTGACGTAGTAGTTTTATATTACTTAACCTTAACGTTCCTAGGAACAAACTGAAGAATCATTAAGAAACCTAACGAGCTTGTATTCAAGATTATACTTTTTTTTAAAAAGTAAGGGTGACAAACACATAACGTGGTAAGCTGCTGGTAAATGGATATTGTGGTTCATAGACACCTACATATATCTACCATAGACAAAACGTTAAAATGCAGATGCGTTGTCACCCAGAGGGCTAAATATGAAATGCTTCGTTACCAGTAACACGGGTATCCGATTCTCTACACTCACCATAGGAAACACAGCAGCATTCTGCTATTCTGTGAGAGCATGGTCCTCTCGGTCGAGCCGAACCATTCGTGTTACAACCACAATACATCTGCATTATACAACGTGGCTATACCACGTACAAAATTTGCAGCCCATATACACAATAAATAATAATAATAATCGCTTAAAAATTGCTGCCTCAATTGTTATGAACAGTCTGATACAAAATTTAAGTGAGGAGTTGCGGCAGGGCTGATAGCAGTGAACACTAACTGTGTATAGCATGCACTTGATTGAACATATTTTAATACATTCTACGTAATTATAATTTATTTAATTCTAATTCTTACGTAGGTACTACGTAGTACGTACTACTATACAATAATGGAACATTTTTTTCGTTAGTATAATGTATGAATTTTTTTAAGTGATTCAGTCGTCTTGACGTGAAAACCATTTATAAAAAGATATGTTATAGTAATTAGAAACCAGACTTGATTCGCTTTTAGCTTAAAATTCATATCAATATTCCATTTTAAGTGCCTGTTAGAACTTAGACCCATTCTTCTATTTCTTAGTATAGAAATTTTATGGTCCCAAAATGGTACCTTCCGGATGTACAAGCACCCCATTTAAGAATAATTGAAAATTAACGCGCTTGAAATGTAATTGTAATACCAATAATTAAGGTGTATATAATAATACAATAATTCAAACAACATTTGCATATATAAGAAGAGATTTTTTGTTTTTATCAGTATGTAACAGAGATCGCAATAGTGTGTAAAATTGCAGCCAAAAACGTCCTATCGTAGGTACATTTTTTCCTCCCACTTCTGAGGAATAAAGGGATTTTAAATAATTTAATATATTATATTTTTAATTTTCTCAGGCATATTAAGAGTTCAAGTTTTACATACAAGATCAATATATTTCTAGATCAGTGTTTAATTAAACATATTTTTTTTATATTTCAAGATTAACTTAATGCAAGGGGATTTTTTGTTCAGTGGCTTCCTCTTAATTATTATCATTTGCTTCAGCGTTAGCGACAACATTCGCTCATTACACTCATTAGTTAACATTCCATAATAAAACCCCATACTCCTCTTCTATTTACAAATGGTTTAGTAGTTCAATACAGGTCGATCCATTGATGATCTATGTGAGTGGTGTCGCATGTAACCTTCACGAAGAGGCGAAATATTTTTTTTATTCTTTAATCGAAGTAACAAACGTGCCTGAAAGTACCACTGGCCACTGTTGCCCATGGATGGACACCTGCAACTAACTTGAAACGGGCTACAATTACGTATGTGTCATCTCTGTGGACTAAATTTTTTTAGCATTTATTCATACTCGCTCTCTTATTTTTCTAACAGGAACATGGCAGTGAGATGTAAATGGTGGTATTTCCGTTATGGTAATGTATAAAAGAAAATTTTTAGTTTAATTCAAATCCAAATTTCTTATTACAGAACATTTTTAACGTATGGAAAGTAGTACTAAATACTAATGTTAAATATCAACGAATCATCTCTATATTTCTTGCTATTATATTTTATTAATTCCGAAAACTAAATCGTCTAATTGACAGCCTTAATAATTTTAACCTTAAAAATAATATTGATGCTTTTATTATAGCTCTAAACATACGGCAATGAAACCACACCGTTCGATGCAATTTGTTGACGGTGATGAATATATACGGAATCAACAGAACTTAAAAACTAAGCCAAAAACATTTTGATCTCCTGTAAATAGGCTTTCAAATAGCCGCATCGATATTAACGATGTAGAAGCGTCAATAGTAGTCTCACGATTCAGCGAAGAATCAAAGACAACACCGACAAAGACCACATCGAACTAGTATCGTTCGTCTAAAAGCGTTGTTTGAATTTACATTGTGTACCGTGTGAGTTGTCTATAATCTTTTTTAAATGTACTCGTAGTATTACAGTTCATATAGTTTAAGCAGGGTATTGATTACTTAGCAAATTATTACATTGCACATATACCTCCACAGCATTTTACTATACTTCTTTAGAAATACACCTGCCACACAAAGGTAAAAAACTTTATGTATCGCTCATTATTTAATAAATACCAAGTGCGCCGTGGGACACGCGATAAAATAAGGTATGTAGTTAATTATAGGTTACTAATACTCGATGTAGACACTACCACGTTTCAGATTTTTTTCTCTGTGATCGTGATCCTTGGTCACAGCTAAAATAAATATTGAATATATATTGAATTGTAGGTACATCATATAATTTAAGCATGTTTTGCTATATCAAAAGCGTTGCAATGATTTTGCCTCAGCCTTAGGTTTTTTCCCATAAGTATAAAAACAGCTTAGTATACAGATAAATCGTTGATAATTTGCATTAATATAATAATTAATACTACTTTCCTAAAAAGCTACACATTAGATGTTATAATATTACTATATATTTGCATATAAAAATTACGTGTCACATTGTTTGTCCGCGATGAACTCCTAAACTTAGATTATTTAAACTTAGAGTAAATAATCTAAGCTCCTAAACTACTGAACTGATTTCAATGACATTTTGCACACAGTGTGCAGTTACAGTGCAGTGCAGTCCAACTTGAGAGATAGTATAATTTTTATCCCGACAAGTGACCCTCAATATTTTTTATTGCGAATTTAAGGATTTTTTATAGGACTAAGGGTCGTCGACAGAACAACGTCTGCTTGGCAAGCTAGTAATAATAATATAAATGTGAAAGTTTGTTTGGATGTTTGTATGTTTGAAGCTCAATCGAGCAAAAACTACAGAGTAGATTTTGATAAAACTGGGCAATATTATAGATTATGAACCAGGATAGAATATAGGCTTATTTTTTAGAAAAGTTTTAGTCTATCTATAAATAATATTAATAGGAAGATAACTTCTCATTAAACGTATCCGTGTCATGATGATGTTAACTTTTTTTTTGTTGACTTGTTGAACAGAGGCGAATTACGGATGAAGAGATTCAGCACATATTGCAGATTGTATCGGGTGGTGTTAAAGAGATTTCACACGAATAACTTCGCGTGAGATGGATAGTTTTGCTTTGGGTCCGTACAACATCACTAATGCTTAGAAACGTGGAGTGGTGCCGTGACGTGGTTACTAAATTTGAAGCAGACTTGTCTCAGCGCGTTTACATTATTACAAGTGATGAAACTGGCTTTATCAATAAGATCCAGAAACAAAGCGTCAGTCGACGGTTTGGCTATTTCAAAATGAGCCAACGCCTACCATAGTGAAGCGATCGAGAAGCGCAGGAAGATTTTGATCGCTAGTTATTTTTATTTTTTTTACTTTGATGGAGTGTCTGGTGCCTTTACGAAATCAAGCACCAGTAGCACCAATGCCAAATGATATATTAACAAATGCTTGCTAAAAGTGTAAGCAACACTGATGTAAGCAACAAGCGACTGAACACGGGGATCCGCGGTGTTTGTGGCGATCTGAAAAGTAGGTATTTTGAAAATTGGTTCAGACGCATGAAACTTTGTATAGAAGTTAGTGGAGAATTCTTTATACATATAAATGGCATTCAGTAAACATATAAATGGCACGAACTCACAGATTAAGATAGTGATTGTGTACAAGCTTCTGAAAAACAGATAAAGACTGGGCGCGTCTCCCTGACAGAGGTAGGGCATTCCATAGACTGACTGCTTGGATACTAAACGACCTGTCCAAAAATTTGGTATTATGGCCAGACATTTTTAATACTATATTTTCTGATGATATCAAAACTTTCAAATGGGAAACTTTTGATATCTTCAGAAAATTCGAATAAGAAGGATAGGAGAGAACTTACCCGCAGAGATTACTGCTCCTGAATTACTGTTAAAATAATGGTTTGGAGGGGAGTTCGATACGTAAAAAGGTGCCATTTTTAGTATTAATTACCTGCTTTTGTTAACTTTCGGTAGAAACGATGAAACAACTCCCGACTCGCACAGAAGGGTGTTTTAAGTTTATCATGTATGTATCTATCTATGTGTCTGTCTGTGGCGTCGTAGCACTGTAACGATAAACTGAATTTAATTTGGTTTTTTTTTACATTGAAAGGTGACTTGATCGAGTGTTCTTAGCTGGGATTTAAAAAAATCTGTTCAGCCGTTTTAAGAATATTAGCCCTTTTCTAGTTGATGAAGGGATAAGAGCAACTACCACAAATCTGATCTTCCTTTTGGTATCCTTTTTCAATGACATTGCAAGAACATGATAATCTTGGCCTTAACATGAAAAGTTGGATACCCAACTCCTCACCAACTTACAGCACAGTTAGCGTGTCGTGCTTGGGCGCATTGAATGGTGGTGATCAAGGTCTGATGATGGAACATGAAAGAGATATGAGGATAAATTGGTGATTTCAAGCTACTTTCACTGCATATGAACGTTTCGTTATACAACGTAGTACCGTTTGAGGGGGGAGATTGGTGTATTAAATGTGGTAAGGGAATAAAATAATAAAGGAGTGATTTTTATTACTTTTTGAAGTTGTTTTTGTTTCGGGGTTTTTTTATTATTATTTATTTTGTTTTGGTGTCTTGAGATACTATCGCCTTTGACTTTCTGAAGGGTTAAGTTATCGTCCGATCTCCCAAAAGCTTTGCAAGATTTTTTTAATATGGTGAAAACTTTTATGAAGTATATTAATTTTAATAACTTGAAAGTGGCAATGTACCTACTAACAGTACGAGCTCATAATCAAAGAAAAAAAAACACTATTCTCGAGTTTGACAATTGACATTTGCCCTTGATTGACAAATTAATGACAATTGAGAAAAAAATTGTACCTACCAATTAATTTATAGTTTTATATTTAAAAATCGGAGAATGCAGGTAAATAATACATAACGTACAAAAACGTTTAATTTATAATGAGTTAAAAATCTATTTGTAATATTATTCCCACAGTTATCTAATGACCAAAGTAAACAAATCGACAACAATTATACATGAATACAATGTTACTATCTAAACAAACTTCTCAAATCTCAAACATAACCTAACAGCTTCTTAAGTACCTAATATTTTTTATAAACGTTTGTGGTTATAATATTTTAATAAATAGGTCACGTTTGTTGACAAACATATGGATTAATTTTACACCGTATAGGTAAAATAATAAAGGTTATAGGTAGGTTATTCAAACAAGCTGTAACGTAGTATTATACACAAATTAATATCTATGATAAATAGCACTACTCACCTAGGCTACTGTTTTGTATATAGTGTCACTTTGCGTCGAAACCCGGCAGCCATTTGCTTACAAAATAGATGGTAAAACTATAAATATCATATTTTGACATAACACTAGTTATATTAGTACACAAAAATACTCTGAGGCTATTACTATTAGAGGGAAAATTAAACTCACCGATCATATACTTATTGCAATCGGGCACACGATTTCAGCGCTTATTACGTAGGGAACTTCGCGTTTGTCGTAAATCCGTAATCATAATCACAATGAATAGATGACATGAGCAAACGATGACAGGGGCAACTTTTTTCGATTGGCTTAGTTTAAATATCCCGCCACTTAGCGACCAATCACCAGCTTTGAAATCGCTTTATTTTTTGTTTATACTTAACTATAGCTACGCTGTCAGTGTCATATAGAGTATAGACTGCATTGCATCCCTGAACACGAGCGAGTCACGAAAAGCGAACACTATCATACACACATGGAACAGTTTCTACTTCAAACCTTCAAAGACTGCGATTGCATGTGTATTACTTCACTGCTTATGTGTGCGTTTACTACAATTGTGTTGTGTTAGGTGACGGAGCGGGACGTTTACTCGAATGGCGATCGGCGGAAAATAATTATATTTCGTAGTAATGCTTAAAAGTTAAAATGCTGTCTGAAAGTTGAAAAAGATCATTGGGTTTAAAATAACGAGTGAAAGAAATAACAGTTTAAGCCAAGGAAATATACTGTAATTTGTGAACCTATTGTGAAGTGGTATTATTGGACACATTGACCGAAGTGCAATAAGTTTTTAATACTTTTCACTGAATACAGTTTTAAATCTCGTTAGCCTTTAGTGTTACTTAATACTAAGTTCTGCAAAAATGATTTGTATCATAACGTTCCATAACCTCAATTTTTATTGTGGGGCTTTGTGAAGTACGTCGATCTATTTATCATCGCCAAGTGCGAGATCTGGTAAAGAAGTATAATTTATCTGTTATATATGATTCAACGCGAGTATCAAATGAACAACGGGTTCAGCACAGGAGAAGAAGATTCTAGAGGTAATTCTGACCAAATATGTTGCCTTGTGGATGACGGCGATCGCTGTAGGCGACCCGCTGGCAACGCCTCATACAGCAAGCGCGTTCAAAAGACAGTCGCTCAAAGGAGGCTCAAACTAAACATTGATCATCAAGTAAGTACGGAACAAAGTCTTTGCCAGTTATAAATACAAACTAAACTGATCATTGGGGGCTCATATTCATAGGTTGCTTTGTGAGCTCCTATTTGAGTCTATTCAATTATGATTTTGACTTGAATTAATATTTACTTAGAACTAATTTAACATTCCTTATATCTTTAAAATGCCACCTGTTCACTGTTATTGTTATATCAAATTATATACTGATTTATAGGCAAGGCATACTTACATCTGTGATTATCATAAAAATATGATACAATGTGCAAGAACAAAACAAAGAAGGCCTAAAGATTCTGAGGATGACAGTAATGAGGCAGAAATGGATTGCCCAGAGATAGACTGGTACCAACTACAAGTAAACACACTTAGACGCTACAAAAGACATTACAAGGTACCAACAAGGCCGGGATTAAATAAAGCTCAATTAGCTGATGTAAGTTTATTTATTTCATTATAAAATTTCATATTTTTTTATAAATTGTAATATTTTAGTATTCTTTCTTTCCTTTACAGGCTATCCAAAAACATTTTAAGTCATTGCCCGTAAATGAGAAAGAGATTATGACTTATTTCATTTATATGGTGAAAACAAATGGAAATAAATTAGATCAGAAAAATGGAATGAATTCAGACTCATTGTAGATATTTGATTGTTTGTGAAAGAGGTGTATAATTTTACTTTAGTCATAGGTTTGTATCTTCCAAAATTTTCAATCATTTTAGCATACCTAAATTAAATACTTCCTGTAAAATCACTACACAAATAATTGCTATGGCACTGTGGTGCAATTAACTGTACTTTTACACTTTATTTATATATTGAAGAATTTAAATGAATTTCTTAGTATTGAATAATAATCCATGTTTTATTTCCTTAAAGTGTACTTAGCAAATTATTGTCTTATGTAGTAAGTATGCTCCAATTCTCACAGTATCAAATATTATTATGATTGTAAATTGATGAGGGAAATGCAATGCTAATATAAATAATAATTATAGCTATCAAATAGAAATATTATTTAATAACATTAAACTGTAGAATGTAATATTTATTACATTTGAATTTAACAAATGTGTGTCAATATATCAATCTTCCTCCGATCCTGATGAGATTTCTATCCATGATGAGGCTCCTTTTTGTGCTATGATTTCTGCAGTCTGAGGTAGTGATGGCACAACTGTAATAAACAACATATTATGCATTATAAAACAATTTACATAAACTCACAAAAAATATTTTTTCTTCATGTAATCTAATCTAAGGCTCTAATGAGTCAAGTGCTACCGATGAAAATTTTAACCTGGAGCAGCAACATGATTCAGAAAAACATGCAATAATATTGGAATCTATAGATATTAGGTACATCAGTGTTTGTGCTAGAAACATGAGAAATATTGTTACAAATTTAACTGTAGATAATATTATATATTTGATTAAGTCAGAGATTTTATGAGGTGCCATGTAGTGGCAGCGTAAGAGAATTCATTACCCGATATCATCCCATGGGTGTGATCAAAGACAACAGAGGGAGATGAACAGCAATATCTTCCTGATAGAAACACAAAATAATAAAAAAATGTGATTGTCAACTTGCCTGCTAAGCATGTCAACTATGGCAAATATCAGGCAAAACATCCAGGCAATTCATGGGGAAAGCCTGTGTTCAGCAGTGGACTTTTGGTCAACTGTAGTGAAAATAAAAGTAAAAAATTGTGACCTAAATAGTAAGAACTTAATTCATTATAGGCTCATAAAAGTGCTCTGCTGGATATGGGTCTGTCCTGTTGTAGATAGGATTTGATGTAGACATGTGTCGTTAATTCTTTCTAGTGACCTGATCATTCAAGTATTGATTTGTCTTACAAACCGGGTCATTCAAATGGATCATTTCGAGTTTCAGTACTCTGTGTGATCTGTGAGACCCGTTCGATAATGTCGGTCGTCGGACATTACTGTACTCTGGTCGTAGGTCCTGTCAATCGTTTGATCCGGAATGTTCAAAAAATGTAATTGCAATCATCAATACTATTATCCGAACGGGTCAAATGAAAGAATCATTCACGATTATTGTGACATGTCTAATTGGTAAATGATCACATTCCCAATGTATAGCACCCTTGACACTACTGTACATTAAAGGTCAAGGGTATTTTATGTTGTTAACAGGAAAGTTAGAAGGATTTTTCTGGTAATTCCCACAGTTGCCTCTCACCGACACCCACAAGACGAAATATGGTGTTTGTTTCCTTTACGCCACTACCACACAGCATGACATATTCAAGGATCACTAATAATTTTAGTTAAAAATTATTAGTATAAATTGCTTTGTGACATTACTTAAGAAGAGCTTTGTAGCATTGTGTACTTGTGAAAGTAAAATATATTAGGAATGTAACGAAGCATAACTTTGCCGACATAATACCTGATTATTGTAGTATATGTTTGTAGACTGCCAGAGGGTAATGTTTTTAGGTGTTTTTATGTGTCTCTATTATGCACAAAATTGGCAATAATAATTTTTACTGATAATGAATAGTATTTAATTTTCATCAGAAATCCAACCTCGAAGAAATATATAACATTGTTGAATCAAAATTAATATTTTTTATTCATTAAGAATTATCATTACACAAGCAAAGTAATTGTAGTTCACTTTTGACAGATTTTTGTTTATAAAGCAAAGTTTATTTAAATTATTTGCAGGTAGTCTATTATGCTAATCATTTTGTATGAGGCCTGCAGTTGAAAATAGATGTTACGAGGCAATCTCAAAGCGAAAATCTCTTTCGAATGTGGGGTAACAATCTTACGGTCCCCAGACGTCGTTAGTTGGGACTGAGGTGAACTTATTTGTTACGCAGATGGTCACCCAGTGTCATTCATTGAAAATTTGCATTTTAAATAAAAGTTTTTCGGTTTCTAGTGTATGTATATACACAAAACAATACCTCAGTGCTGTGTACTTCACTTTTAAAATTCTTCTACTTTTAGAGATATCCATAGTTTAGTTATCTATTCCAGATCTAATTAATAGAAAATATAATTCATATTTCGGGAAAAACATTAATCTCTACACTTTTCTTACAAAATACCTCCCCCGACATGAAATCTGTCAAATACTTCACCGTATTCTTAAGTGGCGCCGCCCTGATTGCAGAAAAGTCATGGATTCCCACATTGTTTGATATCGGTATTGGTTGATTAATAATCGGCGAACCCGATGTATCGATAATGGATTAGTACCCTTACATCCCTATTTACAGTCAAATGCATAGATATAGTATAATATAGATTGGCAATGGAGTGATTAGGGCGAGACCAAAATCAAAAGACACAAGTGTGCGTGTAATGTGCATGTGTGGGTGACAAATAGTGCTACACCATGCATTGCCTGCCTCAACTATAATTATCGATACCGATTACAGGATATTCGTGTTTTCTGATTTGACGCAGATGATGTAATTTAATATTTTTCCCCAACTACGGCGAAGCCAAAAGGATGGTTACAATTATAGAACGCTATGTATGTATGTATCTTCCATCTGTTCCCTCAGATCTAAACTACTCATCGTATATTGACAAATATAAGATATCTTTAAAAGCATTGTGCCCTTTCGCGGGTTTTAAGCTACATGAAGTCACATAAAAACTAACATGGCGGCTTATTGTGGAGATAATGAAACATTGAAATACATACTATTGTGTGTATTTTTTAATATTTAAAAAAAACTATATATAAGAAAAACAAACTAAAAACTTAAATTATCATACAGTCATACTCCTTGTGGTATTGTGCCAAGAACGCTGGCTGCGTTTCCTCGCTGAATGGCTACACTAATGAAATAAATATTGAAATATCGTGTCTGCGATCCAATAAAAGGTGTAATTCAGAATATTCTCGACATTCCGAATATACATGTTATAAAAAATATTAAATTTATTTGGAAAATATCTTTATAAAACTGAAGTATCCAACGCACTTACAGTCCACCTGCCGATGGTAAGTGGCTACTGCAGCACATGGAAACTTGCAGCTAACTTCAAACTAAGAAGGTCGTTGTTACCTATACGGACTGAGATGGAATGTCTTACAGCCTGTATTTATACCAGTACTAGGTAAGAGGGTACCTCCCAGACAACCTCCTAGACAGAAATGTTCACATAGTTCACACATAAACTTTAAAAATTGTTAATATAAATTCACTGAAAGAAACGCTGTTCTTAAAAAATTATACTATGCGTGTTATGATGTGTACATAAATTAAAAGTTAGTAACTAAAACCAAATTGCGATAGAAAATGTATACTAAAAGGGTATTAAACGAGACATTCAGATACCTATTGCTATTCAGGTACATATCTATAATAAATAAATTATATATATATTCTAATAATAAAATAAGCTTCAATAATATGTAATTTTACTAATAAGTGTTTATGGTTGGATGTGTTATAGTTTTTCACTTAATGCACCTCTATGTTACTGTTACAGCCTATTAAAGTCCACTGCTGAACATAGGCCTCCCCCATAGATTGACCATAGTTGCTACGCTTGGCAAGCAGGTTGGCAACCGCAATTGCATGCCGTAAGCGCTAGCGCGCAGGTATGCTCTACTAGGGCCTAAAAATTAAGATTCCAACGTTTTGTCGCATGAAATCGTATCTAGCAATCATATTGTACATATAAGTGATATAAAAAGCACATTGTCAGAAAGATAAATAAATGATTGTTGAACTTAATTTTTTTTAAATCGATTAATTGCTATTTTTACATAAAAAAGGGGTTTTAGTGGCTTATGGTGTGGATTTATCAAGTCCACATGGCTTCGTAAACACGATAACTTTTGAAAATATCAATTGTTCAACTCAATCTATTTTTAAAACTCTTCATCTATCATGTGGGAAGCCATTGAATGTAAATGGCAGTTTAATTTTGTTTAGTTTAGTTATAATTAATTTTTTCGGCTGCGAAATGTCGATATATTCGGTGTTTTAGCAGCCTTGTGTGAATTTATTTTTTACTAAAGAGACTGCGTCACTCACTCAGTTAGTTCGGCGTCAATCGCCGTCGTGAGTGGACATTGTATCGGTTGTTTGCAGCGGCTCAAAAAGATCGCTGTACAAATACACAATATTCGAAAAACCAAATTTCTTACATACTTGATTATAATAATAATCAGAGATTTTTATTACAATATTTTAAAAGCACAGAATAAATAATAGTAGTACGTACTAAAAGTAAGTAGGATGTAATATTTATACTTAAATACGTCTTGGACTTTATGGAGTGATCTGAATGATGATATGATGATCATATGAGCATTATGAGTCGTGCACTTTTGGATTTTCCAAACTTTTTTTTTAAAATTGAAGTTTGATATAAAATTATCGGAAAATTGGAAGTATAATAAGGTTATTAGTGAAAACTTGTGTGTATTTAAACTACTTTAAAAAAAATCCGTATAATCATGTTATACGTAATGTTTTTAATGCGCTTAAGGCATGCCCAATTGAATTTACCAATATATTTTTGTATTTTTTGTCGTTATAAGGAAGCCGCTGCTGCCCATCTCCTGATTTGTTTCCCTCTGTCGCCTCTTACGACACCCATGGGATGATATGGGGTAGTGGATATATTCTTACACCGCCACTACACAGTGGGCAACTCTATGAGAAAACATTTTTCTTCAAAGTACTTGCTGCATATAGTCGACTATTTTCTTTTGGGAACCAATTCTTTTCTATTTTTTATTTTCAGCCATTTTTGTCGAATATCAATATTTTGTGAAAATCTGTCACAGCATTCACTTACATCAGGTAAACTGTGTGCTCGTTTGTCACCCTAATTCTATTAAGAAATAATTTTTCATACGTTTAGAAGAATATTTAGCTACGGTAACTTAAATATAAAAAATAAAATATTACTAAGTTGAAAAAGGCTACATGCAAGTATATACCTTTGCTTGTTAAGAACATTTCGATAAGATATTATCGATAATGTCAATCTCTACAAAAGTGAGGTTAAAATTAGCAGAATTTCATGTATTTGTAATTATTTTAATTTCAATTGCTTTGCATTCAGATGATTGTTATTATAAAATGTGATAATATTTCCTATCCATTGAAAAATTTGTACCTGCTCTAAAAGACAGCATTTAGACAGCTAAACATTTCAATCGTACCTACGAGTAAAATGTATAATAATGTGGTGTTTCTTTATGAGATGAGTTATATTTAGGTACTACGCACCTAGTCATAATTAAATACGTCTATTAAACACTAATTTTCACTTTAAAACCTGAGAGTTTGCAAATACAAGCAGGGATTTTTGTTCACGAATGACACCAGGCTGATAGCGTGTACGTGAATGGTCTGGTCTATCTTTCTCGCTCTTACATACGAGTAAATTATGCTCTTTCTCTTTTGCATTGCCAATCTATTCTAACGTTAGTTAATTACTAAATCTATGGTCAAATGCATAAAAAATTGACATTTACTTATTATATCTCATAATTTGAATATAAATTCCATTGTTTAGTTACCTCCATTGAGGTAACAAACAATGGAAGGTTGAATTTAATAAGAGCTTGAAATAAGCCTACTCTGAATAAAATAATTTCAACTTTCACTTGAATACAGTCACTGGTATAGAAATTTACATAATACTGCTAAACTTAAATAATAAAAAGTTAGTTTCTGTATTAGTATACACTCGTTATTTTTAAAGAAAGTGAAAATAATTACCATCATATTTACTTGGTTCTGGTTTTTGGTCCTCATCATCCTCCATTTCCTCATCTTGAGACATTTCAATGTCATCCACATTATAATTTTTAAGACAAATACTTAAATCTCTCTTACATAATGACAACATATGCTCCGTAGTTATTATATCAGAAAAGTTTTTCTTTACCCTTTTTTGTCTGCAAATAAAAGTCTAATTTAAATTTTAAAATTTAAATTCGGAAGCTATATTTGCACAATAGAGCTTATTCGTGTCATCCGTAACATTTAGGAAGAGATAAATAGTTCTCGCTATGGAGCGGAAACTGGGAGTATTTCCTATGCAGCAATACTCCTTGACTTAAGTAAAAGTTTATTTTTCGACGTAAGTAATTAACTTTAATTAATCTTACTGTTTCAAAATGAGATTCCTCAGCCTGGGGAAAAACCGGCGAAGCCTTTTTTCTTCTATTTTAAAATTCCATCTGTCCGTCCATAACGACCTATAAAGTCGACTGCTATACATAGAACATTATTGTGGATCATAGATTTTCCCATAGTTACCAAGCTTGTTGACCGCAGTTTATTATAAATCATCATCTTACGAAACCCATGAGACGATCTGGGGTAATGTATATTCTTACGCCGCCCACTAGAGACGGTTTTAATGGTCAATGATACAATATTATATATAAATAAATGAAAAATGTTAAAAACCCCCGAATTAAAAAGAGCTGGTGATCTTCAAACGGCTGAACAGATTTTCTTGAAACATAGCTAAGAACACTCGATTAAGACACTTTTCATACTTATAAAACTTAATCAAAATCGTTTTATCCGTTCAGGAGCTATCACGCCATAAACACACAGATTACACGTTACAAACTATTAACACCCCTTTAAAATGAAAAGAAATAGACCAAGTAATCCAAGCACTCTCTAATATAAAATTACTTTGTATACAACAAAAGCATACAAAGTTAAACCTCATAGGTGTCATTGCACTTATTAGGTTAAATTTAAGTTATGCCCGAACAGACCAGTCCCCACTCCCCACAAGCAACATCTGTTCACAAGTATGACGCTTGTGGATGTGGTCGGTCACCGTTTCATAACGCCACCGAAATCAAAGACCTTGCGAGTACGACGTACTCAATTCTACCATACTCTAACATGACGTTAAATAGGTACTATTTACAATAAATAGTGATTAACACATTTTACATGCCACATTTGAAATTTTCTATGGGACCATTTTACAATGATCTTGAATTAAATAGGTATATTGTAAGTATGTATAAAATATTGTTACAATAACCGTGTCCCACGTTACTTGGAATAATACTATACCACACTTCTTATAACCTGCTTTTAATATAGTCACAACTGACACGTTCTCATTAACTTTTAAGAAAGAAGACTTGGGCCATGTTGTAATTAAAATGCTGTGTGATGACAGCTTAAGAGAATCTATCACAATTTCCGTCCTGTGGTTGAGGAGGAAAGTGCAAGGAAAAGTATGTATGACCTTCGACACATGGCGAGGCCGATTCACTATTCAATTACACCAAACAATGACCGATGACGAAAACGTGGAAGAGCGTCTTTTTTCAATCCAACCGTAAACCTTAGATTACGGCAAATTCCAAAATCTTAGCGTCCAATACGGTATGAAATATCGTCCAATTTATTTTAGGGCTGGTTTTTTAAGTAAAAGTTATCCATCGAATAAATTATCACCTGAAGGAAAAATAATAATAATGTTCTCCAGACCGAGTTTCGGTCACGGCGGCCAGTCTCAACGGAGACTAGCCATCGGCGCAGGACAGCATTATAATGTCCAAGAGTATGCGCAAGCACAGGTGCACTCTCATAGTCAGATGGGACCGACACGACCGGAGAGAGATCAGGCGCAAGACCAACGGCTTTACGTGAGACAAAGCCAACTTCCTGACTCCGGGCAGCTACTGAGAATTTCTTGACAGAAAAACTCAATAACTGATTTTTTGGCCCGACCCGGCACTCGAACCCGGGACCTCATGATCAGTAGTCGCACTACTACAACCACTAGAACCACGAGGCAGTCTGACGGAATACAAAAATTAAACAATAGAATTATTTTATTCATACAACTATAATTTTTAATTTGTTTAAGGTCTATTTTATTTTATGAATAAATTTTATTAGAGGATTGAATAATCAGCCCTTAAAGAACAACATTCGTTTCATGTATTAGAAACACATAACACTAAATTGTAATTGTCTATAAAAGTTTATTTTATATAAAATTGAAGTGACAAACGAACTTACAGTCCACCTATGGCTACTGCGGCCCATGGACACCTGCAACCAATTTCAAATAAAGAAGGCTACGGATGCATTATCACCTCTGAGGACTGAGATGGAATGCCTCAGTCTGTTATTAACTAGCTCTCTACACCCTTCAGACCGAAACCCTCCCTTTAGTGAAGGCACTGCTGTTTGGCGGCAGGGTACCCACCCAGACGGAATCCGAGAGAAAATGAATATTACCATCTAGAAAGTTGAAGAAGTTGGTAAAGCGCAGGCGTTTTACAAACAATTTATTGCACATGAATCAACCCCAGATCCGCGAACAATGACTATCATACAAAGATTTGTCCTGGAATCTCTTTTTACTGGAAACGAGACATTCCATCTTAGTCCTCTGCATCTGCATTTTGATATTTTATGGAGGATAGATGTAGATGTCTATGGGCCAGCATCCACTTACGTTCAGGTGAACAGTGTGCACGTTTGTCACCCTTATTCTGTAAAAAATAAAATAAAAAAAATTAATGTCCCCGGCGCGGCTGCCGAACACCTAGCCACTGTCAAACCGTCTAATAAGCGTTTGAGCAATTTCGAGCAACCCGAATTCTAATAGTATGGACTACGCAACTTATAGGACGTTTAGGTTCGAATACGCCATTCGACTACTATTGTAAAATACTCCTAACACAAACATTTTTAACTAAACCGAAGTGTCCCTTTTTGAGAGAAAAGGTGGTAGCAAAGTTTTTGGCACCACCTTTTTTATCTTTATTTTCGACCACACCCCTCACGTTTTTACTGAAATGGCAACTCAGATTCATGAACCAATCGTAAAACTAGCTGTCATGTATTTTTTTTTTGACATTTGGTTTGACAGCTAGTCGTTAGAAACAGTGGTAAGTTTTTCTTCTAAATCTCTTTATTTATGTTTTATATTGTATCCATCATTGTATTTTGCCGGTAATAACTAAAAATCCAATAAAAATGTAAATTATTCTGTGGCAATATTGCTGCCACCATCTTATACCTTACATATTATTGGTGGCAATAAATTAACCACTGCCTTTTTTTATAGGAGAGGGGGCAAACGAGCATGCGGCTCACCTGATGGTAAGTGTCTACCGCCGCCCATGAACAACTGCAACACCAGGGGAATTGCAGATGCGTTGCCGGCCTTTTAAGAAGGAGTAGGCTCTTTTCTTATTATTGTTATTATTGCAGGCGGGGTTGCGGGACGATCAAATAGAGGAACAGTTAGAACAATTCTTCGGCTTGGAAAATCCTGAAGAGTCTGAAGATGACTATGAAGAAGATGATTTCAGTCGTAACTCCGATTTACAGCAATTACTTGAGACATCAGTAAGCAATGAGTCTGAACACTCTGTTACACCATCTAACACTATTAATTCTCCAGCTTCAGAAACCCAAGCGATCGACAATACTGAGCCATCGTATTCTGGTGTGTCTCCAAGGGAATTTCCAAGTCTTTCTCTTCAGTCTACTGTAACAGACTGCAGAAGCGAAGATGATGATGACACTTCCATAATATGCCGCAATCACCGAATCGGAGTAAGAATTTCGAGCACTTTTGAATCTGATTCGGAATCCGATCAAGATGAAGAGGAATGGAAGAAGGTAATGTGGAGTAATGAGAGGCCTAATTCAGAAAGATTTTCTGACATTTTATTAAAACCGTCAGTATTTTTTCTTAGCCGTACAAGTCCACTGGCATACTTTTCCAGATTTTTTTCTGATGATATTTTAGAATTAATAATGGAACAAACAAATTTGTATGCCACACAGCAAAGAACCAAGCATTGGGAACCAGTGACAGTGATGGACATTATAATGGTGCTAGGTATAATAATAATGATGGGATTACATAATGTTCCTACTTGGGACTTATACTGGTCTACTGATCCCTTTTTTCGAGTTGATGACATTGCATCTGTCATGACTTTTAAAAAATTCAAAAAAATCATGGAAAATCTTCATTTAGCTGACAACTCGATAATGCCCTGTAGAAATGATTCCCAGTATGATAAACTACATATATAAGGTGCGCCCATTATTAGATATGATGAATAATACTTGTGAAAGAGAAGCCAGATCTACGACTAGTCAGTCTATTGACGAAAACAATACATCATCATTAAAACAATACATGCCGCTCAAGCCAATAAAACGTGGATTTAAAGTTTGGGCGAGAGCCGATAGTGCCGCTGGTTATGTATTTCAGTTTGAAATATATACTGGAAAAAGTTGTGACAACAGTCCTGAGTTGGGCTTAGGTGCTAATGTAGAGAAAAAATTAACCGCCCCTCTAATTGAAAAAAATGTTCGGGCACATGTTACATTTGACAACTTTTTTTCCTCATTTGCTCTAATGCAGTATCTTTATGAGCAAGGTATTTACTCTACTGCCACTGTAAATTCTAACAGAGCTGACTTACCGAAACTTATAAAAAATAAAGAGAAAGCTAAAGTGAATCTGAAACAGTTGAAAGGGGACAGTATAAATGGCGGGTGAAAAAAGATGTAGCATTTATTGTGTGGAAAGACACAAAACCTGTAACTGTTCTCACAACTGCATTTCACCCAACTTTAGTCTCAACATGTACCAGAACAATGAAAGATGAGCCAAGTAAAGACATAGAGTGCCCTGAAGCAGTCAGACAATATACTCGACGAATGGGCGGAGTTGATCGCTTTGATCAAAAAAGGGGCACCTATGAACATCATAGGTGCTCATCATAGGCGGAAAAGTAAGAAATGGTGGCGACGCATTTTTTACTTCAGTATTGATTTGGCAATAACGAATGCATATTTGTTATAAGAAAGCTCGAGTTTCGTTTCCTCTGTCAAATTTATCATTTCGATTAGCTATTGCAAGAGGGCTGATTGGCAACTGCTTTTCAAGAAAGAGAAAAATTGAAATTGAATTCCAAATTGTGCAGCAAAAGTAAAAAAGCCAACACCTTCGAGACACTATCAAAAGGTCATCGGAGTACCGGACGAAATTAGATTTGCCAATGTCGGGGTACACATGCCTCATGAAATAGACGGGGGGGGGGGGAGGGGGTACCGTAGATGTCGGGCGTGTAGTACCAAAGAAAATAATGTACGTAGCAAATTTATATGCAGTCACTGCAAAGTTCCACTTTGTGTTTACCCGTGTTTCGGTGCATTTCATGCCAAATAATAATTAAGTGATACGAAATAACTTCAAGTTCCTATTAAAAGTGTAATAATATCAATTTAAATGATTCTATGTATGTTTTATTTTGGTACTCTAGACAGGTAGTGGCAATTATGTTGCCACCAAATTTTCCGGCAAGTTTTCCACAATTTTCAATGTCAAAAAATACTATAAAATTTCAAAAAATATTATCTATAACATACAAAAAACCGTTTTTTCATATCTGCCGGGTTATCTCGGCCTTAAAAAGGATTAACGAGTTAATAGTGTTTTTAATTTTTTTTAATTATGCAAGTAGCTATGCAGGTCTATTAAGACCAGTATTACCGCGACCTGTAAGATCTATTGTGATCGCTGCTATGGCTACAGTTTACTGCTGGGCCCTATAATTATCTTCAATGAATTGAAGGAGTGGCTTAGCCGTGAGCATTAAGGGTCACAACATCCGATGTTTCTTCCGTTAAGAAACAGAATCAGCACATACTTGACTTGCTTAGTCTCAAGATGGCCATGTGCTTTTTAAACAACAATGTCCAGTCAGGGCTCTTGCCAAAATATGCAGTTTATACTTACTTAATCCAAGGGCTTCTAAAGCGAATTTACGATCATAAGCCCGGATTAAGGTTTTAGAATGTTAGAATAGAAAGCCTGGTGTATTAGACCAGATCTAAAGTAGTGTTTTTGCAGGTAGATTTCCGCACTACGAAGTATGGCGTAAATTTCTGCCTGAAAGTTAGAGGTGAATTTCCCCAAATTCATAATAAGCTTGAATTTGGGGCGTTCCCAATACATTCCAAAGCCTACATTGAGGCCCATTTTTGACCTATAAGTAAACCATATAAGGCTGCCGACCTCACATATGACCTGTCTATTCAGCCAGTGTTCTCTGGAGGATAGTTCCACTATATACATTTGTATAAAGTCTGTGTTTCCTTCACTGAGTCCAGCAGGTATCTTAGACCGCCCTAGGCGTCGATCCTATACAAACTAGCCCTCACCTTCTTGTCTACATAAAGATCAAGGGGCGTTAGGCAAAGAAATGCATGAAGTGCCGCTCCAATCGTGATCTCGTACCGCTCTGGTTGCCATTAAACAGCAAGTCCTTTGTAGACTATTTAGGTTCTCTGCAGTCGTCTTTGGTTGGCCTTATTACACCAAAAAATAAAGGCGTTTATAATCGGCCTAATTATGTTACTGCACAGTTACAGGATCATCCTGGGACGGAAGCCCTAGTTGTTCCCAACCATACGACTGCATGTACCTAAATGAATTTTAGCGTTATAACATAAGTTGCTCAGGTGAAAGTTCCACGTTAGTTTTTGGTCGATTGGTACGCCCAAATACTTAACTTCAGGAGAATGGTAGTTCTTTACCATTAAGCTTCGGTGTAACTAATGTGTCCAATCGTCTCTTTTTGGTAAAGGATATTATATCAGGTTTATCAGCATTAACTGATAAACTGTTTTATCCCTGCACCAGTTATTTATGGTGTTTAGGGCTTTTTGTATAATTTTATGATAAGTTTCTTTAGCAAAAACCCCTTGCAATGACCACAAGGTAACCCAGTGTGTCAATACGAAGACCTTCCATCTTGTACAATAATTGATCAACCGCGAAAGTCCAAATAACCTCAATCCAAGTTTGAAACAGCGCTATTTTTATTTATTTTGCCTTACTGTTTGAGAGTATCGACTGCATCCGTCTGGTGGTCGTGGGGTCAACATTTTTAGATCAAGCCCTCAACCAGCAGTGATGTGGGGCTACTATCGAAGGCGCCCTCAATATCTAGAAAGGCACAAAGAGCTATTCCTTTTTCCTACAGCGCTTTTTTGACCCTGTCAATAACACTGATTAGGGTTGTTTCCGTAGATTTCAAAAAACCATGTTGGGTTTTAATAATTACATTTATAGTATTAAGAGCTTGTTTTATTTTTTTAAATACGAGGGCGACACTGAAAGTTTTTAGAACTGGCCACTTGTAAACGTAAAAAGTAAGTTCAAATTTTGAAAATGGAACTCTTTGCCAATATTATTGTGAATTTTATTAATTTGTCATTTGTTTACGATTTGGCGGCAAATTGAAAATTGTCTGTGTCACGTCAGCATGAATTTAACGCGAGAAAATTTTCGTACAATGACATTTTATGACTTTCGATGTCATTTAAGCCAACAAGAGAGTTATGATAGACTTCGATTGGCCTTTCACGATGAAGCCCCATCTCGTGCCACTGTTTACAACTCGTTTAATGAGTTTAAACGTGGTCGCACTAATCTCACCGATGATCTGCGTGAGGGACGGCCTTCTACGGCGACGACTGAAGATAACATCAGTGTTGTGCGGCGTATGATAGAGACTGACAAAAGAGTGACTTATCAGCAGATTCGAACAAGCTTAGGTATCGGTATGAGTCAAGTGCACAAAATCCTCCATGAACATTTAGCGGTCAGGAAGCTTTGTGCCCGGTGGATACCTCATAATTTGCCAGAGGCCCAAAAACTCCGTCGTGTTGATTGGTGTCGTAAAATGGTTCAAAGATTTAACGGAGGTGACTCAAATGCTGTGTTCGACATACTTACGGGTGACGAAAGCTGGATTTATTGTTATGATCCTGAAACTAAGAACGGTCTGCTGTCTGGGTGTTTCCTTCCGAGGAGTTGCCAACTAAAGTGAAGAGAGGTCGAAGCGTGGGAAAAAAGATGGTGGCCTCGTTCTTCGGAAGGACAGGTCATTACGCAACAATTGTTTTAGAGGATCGAAAAACAGTTACTGTAGAGTGGTACACTAACAATTGTTTGCCACTTGTCTTGGAAAAAGTTCGGGACATACGACCTCGCAGTAGGATCCTCCTTCACCACGACAACGCCTCGTCGCACACCGCCAAGCAAACCATCGACTACTTGGCGACGTCAGACGTAAAATTACTGGGTCACCCGCCCTATAGCCCCGACCTCGCACCTTGCGATTTTTATTTATTTCCGAAAATAAAAGAAAAACTTCGAGGAAAACGTTTTATGGACGCCGAGGAAGCAGTGGCTGCGTTTCAAAATGCCGTCGAAGAGACCCCTAAGGACGAGTGGGCAAAGTGCTTTTCTCAGTGGTTCTATCGGATGCAGCGATGTATTGATTTAAATGGACACTATTTTGCAAAAGATATAATAAAACTAATAACTAGCTAGTTTGTTCAGGTTTTGATTTTCTAAGAACTTTCAGTGTCACCGTCGTATTAATATGATCACGACAAGTTTTGTTCGTTTAGCGTCCACCAAAATTTTCCGCAATCACAAAACAGTTAGGAGTAGGAAACACTGACCTTAGTTTTAAGTATTTTAACCCTGACAACCTACTCTCACGGCCGACACAAGATTTATATTCATCCACCTCCATACTCGACATTATTTCGTATGTGCGTCCTAATGCGAAGCTTGGCCTCTATGTTCTAAGAAAATAAGCGGCGGTATCGGGAGCCTATTTGTTAAGAGTACGAACTGGAAAACCACTACTACAACTTCTAGCACGAACACTATACTAAGCGGGAATACCAGTTTAAACAAAAATAGGGCAGGGAATTTCGTCACACTTATCTATTCCAACAGTCTGTGCATCTTATCATTTATAACATCCATTAACGGAAAGTGCTCATAAAGCTAACTATATAAGCATATCATTTTTGTATGATAAACATGATTATTTGTACCCTCCTCATGTGTATCATTAACTTGTAACCATAGTACAGGAGAAAACCTAGTACAAGAATACTCTAGTCTATTGTAGTAGTAGTGTATTTAATTCTGATCATCTTCACCATTACCTTTTTTTATCGTGGGGAAATCCTCATAGATACCTTCTGCTGCGGGAGCAACAAAAAGGTTATGCCGGACTCCTACGGCCAAAACCCCACGGTGGTTACCATCAGCGTATATAAGGGGTCCCGGGATCTCCGTTCGGAACGCAATGGGGGCCCCTCTCGCGCTTTGCTTTATTAAAGCACGTCACGGGGGCAGTCCTTACTGACCCCAGCACCCTCGCAGTGCTATCACGGTGCTCGAGACCATTTCCGAGTCACCGTCCTCCTCAGGTGTTATTCTAATGTTGTGTCTTCATCATTACCTACCTACTGCTCCATACTAAACATGATTCTAAGGCCGAGTGGCTTGTGTTACTCCACGTATTGTGGCTCAATACTATTGAGATATCGCTCTTACCTGTCTATTAAGAGACGTACAATCTGGAAGAGTATTAATTTCAGTCATAAATGTGTGAACTTAATCATATTAAACATCAGTTAATTTGAACTAATCGGTGGTCAACAACTGCTACGTGCCTACACGCCCATGTGACATCAATTCTAATTACCTACGTGCGCATTCTTATACGAATCTTCGTTGCGTAAAAGCGAAAGCAATATAGAAACTGTCTAAATAGCAGATATATATGTATATACAGTAGGGATGGGCCGAAATTCACATTACATTTGGTTTAACCGAATTTCGGCGGCTTGAACCGAACTTCGGCATTCGGCCGAACATTCGGTACATGAAAAAATAAAATACCTGCACTATTATGACTAAAGTTAATAGATATCAAATCTATTAACTTTAGTTATACGTCATAATAAATTACTATCATTATTATTTTGCTTGTTTGTTACATTTAAATCTTAATTTGTAATAGAATAGAAAATTAAATTAAATTCTTCTTAATTAAGGAGTCTTTATGAATCAAATTTGTTTAATAACAAGTAGACATTAACTTAAAACAAAAGTAAAATAATAACAATTTAATTTGTGTGAAAGATAACATAAAACTAAAACATTAAAAATATATATAAGTATATTTTTTTATGTTTTAGTAATTAAGTAACAGGCGTTAAAAAAGGGCGAACTTCAGCCGAACATTAGGTAAAAATCCAAAATTTGGCGTGCGTGTGTGATTCGGTTCAAACAACATTCTGCCCATCGCTGATATACACTCATGGACAAATTTAGAGGAACGCAATTACGCAATATAATTTCTACTGTTGTAACTACGTACTGGCCACAAACATTAGTAAATGCTATTAGAAAAAGAAAGTTTTGGAACAATTTTTTTTTCGAATTTCATTTGTTTTTATAATTATTTCGTAATTTTACGTTCTTTCATATTGCGTAACATTTTGCCACCTAAAGTATTTGCGCCTTTTTATATAGAACTAGCGACCCGCCCCGGCTTCACCCAGGTAAGATATATTAATGTGGCGTTATTTAGATTTAAAATAATCGCAAAACCTTTTATTTTAAAATTTTTCGTTTTTTAAATATGTCTAAGTTTATCAGATAAAATATAGCCTAGATCACTCCTGGAATTGTTCTCTATCTGTTCGTAAAGTTTTATCATAATCGATTCAGCCATTCCGAAAATTAGCCCGGACAGATAGTGAAATTAAAAAAAAATGGTTGTTTATGTCTTAATAGTATGTAAATAACCCTCTGAGCTTAACAGAAGTTAGTTATTTTAATATTACAGACAGACACTTCAATTTTATTTATATGTATAAAGGTGACAAACGAGCTGACACTGCACCTGATGGTAAGTACATAGATGCTATAGCCCATAGACATCTATATCTATTTGCGATTAAGAATCAAAACGTAGAATGCGTTGTCACCCCTGATGACCAAGATGGAATGCCTAGTTTCCAGTAAAAAGGGTCTCCGGTTCTCTATACTCACCATACGTAACACAGTAGAATTAAGCTGCTATTTATGCTAGTATTCTGTGTGAGAGTGGTACTTCCCGATTAAACCAACCCACTTGTGATACAACCATAATATAGCTTCAGCATAGCTCTACCACGTATACAGCTATATTTAATTTGAAGACTGCGCTCTTCGCATTCAAAGTGTACGTTGACATTGTCAAATGTATCATAACCGCCATAAAGAAAGAGACGAAGAAGAGTAATGGGTGACACAAACCGTGGGCTATTTTAAGTCACGGGTACTGTGTTAGTACCTAAGCCGAGCCAACATTTAAGCAAACGCAAGTGACAGAAGAGAACTGTGAGAAAGCCTTTGATTCCGTCGAAATTTGGGCGGTGCTGCAGTCCCTTCAGCGGTGCCAAATGGACTGTCGGTATATCGAAGTGCTGAAGTGTTTGTACAGTAGGGCTACGATGGCTATCCGAGTACAGAACCAGAGTACGAAACCTATTCAACTGCAGAGAGGTGTAAGACAGGGTGACGTAATATCCCCGAAACTCTTCACCGCTGCGTTGGAAGACGTTTTCAAGCTTCTGGACTGGAAAGGATACGGTATTAACATCAATGGCGAGTACATCATTCACCTTCGATTTGCCGACGATATAGTCCTTATGGCAGAATCGCTGGAGGACCTATGCTCACTTGGACTATGACACTATGCTCAATGACCTAAATAGTGATAGGTCTTAAGATGAACATGAACAAAGCAAAGATCATGTTGAATGTCCATGTCACACCTATGCCGGTAGTTGTTGGGAGCACTAAGCTCGAAGTTGTTGACGAGTATGTTTACCTGGGACAAATAGTCCGACTAGGTAAGTCCAACTTCGACCGAGAGGTCAATCGACGGATTCAACTCGGCTGGGCAGCGATCGGGAAACTACGACACATCTTCTCGTCAGGTATACCTCAAAACCTGAAAACGGAATTGTACAACCAGTGCGTGTTGCCAGTGATGACTTATGGATCTGAGACGTAGTCCTTCACCGCTGGCCGTATGAGCACGCTCAAGATCGTTCAGCGAGCTATGGAGAGGGCTATACTCGGGGTTTCTCTGCGTGATAAACTTAGAAATGAGGATATCCGCAGTAGAACCAGAGTAACCGACATAGCCCAACGGATTAGTAAGCTGAAGTGGCAATGGGCCGGCCATATAGCACGAAGAACCGACAACCGATGGGGAAAAAAGGTTCTCGAGTGACAACCTCTCGATGCAGGTGGCTCAGGACCGTGCTTTGTGGCTTTCCTTGGGGGAGGCCCATGTTTAGCAGTGGACTTGTGAAGGGCTGTAATGATGATGATGATGAAGTGACAGAAGAAGTTGGTTTATGTGTCTAGATCTAGGTGGTAGGACTCTTTCCGCCGAGGAGTTCATCAAGGTATTTACCACTCTCTTAGCAATAGATAATACTCTTACCAATAGATAATAGGTTATTTCTCTGCTTCATATTTTTTCTTGCAGTGGCTTAGCATTAAGTTGGGTGCTAAGATCTTGTCTTGATGTTTGTCCTTGTGCAATTCATATATGTAAACTGCCTCCATGATACAGGAGAAAATACTAGTGTTTAATGCATGCAAAATTTTTGCAAGATTCGAACCTAGGACCTATGTAACTGCAATTAGGTATGCTGACTAATTCGCCATATGGACGTCACTATCCACCACGTCAATAAGGTCATAAGAGAAAATTCGTGTTTTAATAAAGAAATAAGGCCTAGATATTGACGTTATCGGAAGGTATAGCTTGTGCAGAACTTTTAATAGTACCTTATGTGATACTCAAACACAATGTAATGCGCGCCCATTTTGTCTTATTTTACCGGTTTCCGATGAAAGATTTAATGCAATACGATTGGAAATAGGCTCATATAGTGTGTCAAAGACACAGAGGGCATTGCAAAGATTAAGACCTGTAAACTGACAAATTGTGCTTGGATTCGAACCTAGGACATATTAGATAGCTCAAGAAATTATTTCCAATCAGACTCTCAAATGAAGGTTAATTTAAAAACTAAAATCTAAAAATTGAAATTTTTAGATTTTAATTCTAAAAACTAAAATCCATAATAACAGTCTCGCATTAAGACAAAGACCCTTATGATAGCAACATTTCAAATTACATGATTTTAATTTTTATCAACAGACCAAGAGGTGAGCTCCTCTGAGGTCCATAAAGCCTTGGAAAGTTTTACCACTTGGATTCGCCGAATAAGTAAATAGTATTGATTTTTAGATATTTCTCACCTTGAAGTATCATCGTCGACAATAGTTTTCTTTACTAAATCAACAATTTCCTTACATCTATCTGCTGCATTTATCAAGGCTTTGTGTACAATGTTAGAATTATAGATGGCAGCCCCCATTAAATCCAGCAAGCACAACTCCTTGTATTGATTCATTCCAACTACAAGAATGCCCCCCTTTGTTGCCACCTTCTTCCGAGTTACTTGTACATACTGATTCTTCAATAAAACTAGGGTCTGATACAAGTATACTGAAAATTAAATTTTAATTTGGTTAATACAACAACTGACAACTTACCAAAATATTTGCTAAGTAAAATATACATATTTTCTTAGGTCGAGAGCCACTTTCTATTCAAAAAATGGCCCAAAATAATAGTAACAAATATGTATAAAAATTAGGTCCTTACATATGAAATTGGCGTTTTGTATGGGAGGAATATAAAGTCAATTTTTTTTGTAAAATATATTTAATTAATTAAAGTATGCACCGTTGTTATCTATGCACTTTTGCCATCTCATAGGTAGTTCATTGATCCCTTTACTAAAAAAACCATGGGGCGAGAATCAATAAACTCTTGTAAGAAGTTGTCCATTCCGGAAAAAATGGTAATCTGTTGGAGCAAGGTCCGGGGAGTACGGTGGATGTCGCAGACATTCCAATTGTAGCTCATCTAACTTAGTGGTTGTTTGTTGTGCAGTGTGTGATCTTGCGTTGTCGTGAAGCAGCAGTGGCCTAGAGCGATTGACCAATCTCGGTTGTTTAGCAGCTAGTTCTTCCTTCATGGTTTGCAGTTGCTGACAATAGATATCTGCCGTAATTGTTTGGCCAGATTTTAGAAAGCTGTAGTGAACGACACCGGCGCTAGTCCACCAAACACTCACAAGTAACTCTTTTTGACTCAATTTTTTTTAGGGCAGGATTTGGCTGGGTCTCCAGGGTTCAGCCATTGCGACGAGCGCTTCCGATTATCGTACAGTATCCACTTTTCATCACAAGTAATGATTCGATTTAAAATCCCTTCATTATTGTGTCGGTTGAGCAAAGTAACACAGCAGTCGACGCGTGTTTGCAAGTTCGATTCACTCAATTCATGAGGTACCCATCGTTCAAGTTTTATTACTTTCCCGATTTGCTTGAAGTGGATTAATACAGTTTTATCACTTATCCCGAAGCCTGCAGCTATCTCTGAAGTGCTTTGTGATGGATCCGCTTCCACAATAGCTTTTAATTCTTCATTTTCCACTTTGGTCTCCGGCCGTCCACGGGGTCTGTTCTGAAGGTCGAAATTTCCAGAATGAAAACGTTGAAACCAAAAACGTACCGTGCTTTCTTTTGCGACACCAGCGCCGTACACATCGTTAATCCTTCGAGCTGTTTCTGCAGCACTGGTGCCACGGTAGAACTCGTACTCGTAAATATACCGATATTTCATGTTTACCATTACCATTCACCATTACCATTATGCAGTAATAAGCGACGCCAAAGAATAAAATAAAGAGGAAAAAACAAATGAATGACTGTTTTCAAAACTCAAATGTACCAGCTAAATGAATTTATAAATTTGAATTTGGAATTCTTAACCAAAGAGGAGATATTTCAGATCAAAGTTGTCAGTACGACAAAATGCTAATTTCATATGTAAGGACCTAATATAAAAAGTACACTTAAGTTTAGGTAAATAAGCAATAAACTAAATATATTATTATCAGTTATCGGAATTAGTTTAGCTGTTTCATTTTAACAAAGTAGGTACTAAAGTGTTGAGTTAATATGGATTTGCTTATGTTATCCCAAAATTTTGCAATTATGATGATCTACTTTTTTCTAAAATCAGACTAGACGGTTTTATTTCATCAAAGTATTTTACATAATATGACACTCATTTGAAGAAAGTGCTATTATTTTATATTATTAGTTTACTCCCAGTAAGGACAATCATCATCATTACAGACATTCACAAAGCATGGTCCTGAACCACCTGCATCCATCAACTTCCTGCATGGCTTACCAGATTGTCACTCCATCTAATGGGAGGCCGCCCTACACTTCAGTTACTGGTAGCTGCCACTTGAGAACCTTTTCTCCCCATAAGGGTAATATTTGGATAAAACTCCCTATAAATTCAAAATAAGTGTGCTCACTTATTATTACAGAATAGCTTACTTACTCATTACTGAATATAGCAAATGCTATACAAACTGGATAATGATAGAGTACAGTTGGGATAGGATCCTTTTCAATTAATGTATGTATTATTACTTTGTCACCACTTCGAGTAACATCAGGTCGTTTAAAATGAGCTAAAGAGGCTAATGTAGCAATACTAGCACATTCAATAAGATTTCCTTCATGGTTTAATACTTTAATATCCACCCTTAATGACCATACCTGTAAATGAGAAATCATACTTCATACAATGTTTTATTTGTGCACAGATTGTAATCATTATAATAATGTATTGCAGTGTATAAACAATTAAAATTGTTTCACATCTAATATAGATATAAAAGATGCCTATATATATATATATATAGTAAGACTTGCAACAAATAGTATATTTGGCCACACGCCGAATACTGAATATTCTGAGGATTTCCGGCGAGTAGCCGAATATTAGGCAAAAATATTCAGTTGGGAAGGAAGTAGTGTTTATCCTTCAGAGTGTCTATTCTCTGAAGCTGGGATTGTCTGCGAGAAGAAAAGGAGTAAACTACTGTCTGAAAATGAAGAAAGATTAGACTTTCTGCACCATTATCTTCCACTTTAATTATGATAATGAGTGCATAGACATTTATCTGATAGTTATTTTTTTAATTTATATGGAAGTTGGTTATGTACCTTATGACTACTTTAATGATTACAATAAAAAAAAATTACTATAACATATTTATTAAATACATATTTTTATTTTAAAAATTATATGACTGATTTGGTATTCAGGCAAATAGTACTTAGATATTCGGTATTCGACCGAATAGGATAAAAGTAGCCAAATAGGCCGAATACCGAATAATAGCCAGATATTCGTTGCAAGTTAATACATAGATATAAAAATGATTTCTCTTACGCTGTCACTACACAGAATCTAGATCAGAATCCACTACCCTGTATTTCAACCCGTTGATGTCATATGAGACAACAGAGGGAAATGAAACAGCAGTAATCATTAGATCAATACTGAATACATTTAATACAAAACAACAAAATCAAATGGGAAAACAATCCCAGCCACAATTCTCACCTAAGTTACACAGCTGCATTGCTGATTATAGGGAAACAATATTTTTGCCTTTGATACTATCTTGCTTATAATAAATATATTATGATGGTGTAACTTTATCCACTAACCCATATCACCCCATAAGAGGCATCATGGGGAAACAAGCCAGGAGATGGTGAAATACAAAAATATATAATTCATAAAATAATATATTTATGTTTTTTTTTAATTAAAAAGGCAAATAAATAGGTAAATCATATCTTGGGTACCTTTTCTTCAACAACAATGCATAATGATTCAAGGTCTATGCATTTTGAATCCTTATAACATTTTTCTAAAAGCCTGTTCAGATAAACAGTCAGATCCGTTTGGCGATTTGCTTCAAACTGAGGTGCTGCCATCGGACTTATTTCAACATTAATATATAGGATTCCTTCATTAGGTCTAATTTGTTTTGGTTGTACTACTTCACAAGACACTTGAGCCAGCACTCTGAAATTGAAGATAATTAAATATAACAACGTAACAAGTGTATGATCGAAGATAATGAGTCCTAGTGATTAGAATGAGTGAAATTGACGAAAACATACTTTGTTTCACCTAGAGAAACTATGCAACTTCCATACTCAGAGCCGAACGCAATTTCGAGTTTACGACTTTCATTATAATTTCTTCCATCTAAACGCTGAAATTAAATTAAAATTAGAAGCCGTTTACAAACTCATGGAGTCTCATACCAGAAAATTGTCTCACTTACGTGACCCTCGGATACTACTTTTTGTAAAAAGACCTTTTCACAATTTGATAAATACACTTCCCTCATTGTTTATTTTCGAAATATGTACAATACAATATTATCAATCACGATTTAAGGTTAAATCATAGATTACTGTATAGGTTAAATTTTATTTTCTATTTAAAAATTGTTTTTATTATGAAATCATTTTTTTAAACTATTTGAAGGCAAAGGGGCTACGCCCGTAGAGCCTTGTCTGACGCACAGAGTACTTTTATATTTGGTACACAGAATTACGTTAATTGATGAGGAAATTATCTCAAGGCACGAACTATTAAAAAGTAGATTTACCTGCGTAATCGGAAGGAACTAGCTACCTATATATTTATTTATCTATGTAAGGAACCTAAGGACAAAATTACTTAAGGTTTTTAGGCAACATAAAAAGGAGGTTTCGACTGTGTTTTTTATGTATGTTACGGGATACATTCGTCGTAAAGCGAATTCAATAAGTTTTTTTTCTTGTACGACTCGAAGAGTACAAAATAACTTTTACGAGGGTGGATTGAAAAGTACTCGGCCTAACACAGATCCATTCAATTCTAAAAATCAAATCTACCCACATTATTTAGTTCAGTTTAGACTAGTTCATTGTGTGAAGTTCGAAACGTGTGCGATAATTAGTTGTGATTTTATAAATTTATTAACAAAGTAATCGGACATAATTTCCGCGAATGGAGCAAATCGAGCAGCGTGCCGTCATTAAGTACCTCCATAAGAGGGCTATCATCAAAGCCATCCATGATGACATGGTCAGTACATTAGGCGATTGTGCTCTGTCATATTCATCCGTCAAAAATGGATAGCAGAATTTGCGTGGTAGAGAGTGTGAAAGATGAACCCTGCTCTGAAGGCCTTCGACGTCAACTACTGACGAAAATATTAAAAAGTACTTGATTGAATAATGGAGACCGCAGATTAAAATTAGAGATAGCCGAGATTATAGGCATTCTTATGAACGAACTCAAAACATCATTGTCAACGAGTTGTTTCAAAGGTGTCTGCGAGGTGGGTTCCGCGACTGCTTTCAGTTGAACAATAAAGGACGCGATTGACTATTCACGCGACTGTTTGGAGTTATTTGAAGCCGATGCAGATGATTTTGAATCGTTTTGTTACTATGGAAACATGGGTTCATTACTGCACACCGGAAACAAAACAACAATCAAAACAGTGGAGAAGACCTGGTTCACCACCCTAAAAAGGCTAAGTCGATTTTGTCGGCAAATAAGGTGATGGCTTCAGTATTCTGGGACTCGAAAGGTGTGATTATGATTGATTATCTTGAAAGGGTCAGACTATAAACCTGATTACTACTGCACCTTACTACGTCGTTTACGAGAGGAAATAAAAGAAAACGTCGAGGAATGCTCAGAAGAAAAGTCCTGTTTCATCAAGATAACGCCCGTGTTCACACGTCAGTACAGTCAATGGCTGAAATTCACAACTGTGGCTTTGAACTGTTACCGCATCCGCCGTATTCACCTGATCTGGCACCATCAGACTTCTTTCTGTTCCTAACCTAAAAAGCACTTGGAGGTCAAAGATTTTCGACAAACGACGAGGTCAAAGCAGCTGTAGACGCATATTTTGACTCTAAGGAAGAATCATTTTTTCAACGATCTAAATGCTTGGAAGGGAGGTGACAAAAGTGTATTGAAATTGATGGTGATTATGTAGAAAATAAAATATAACTGATTTAGTATGTGTTTATTTTCTTGGTTAGGCCGAGTACTTTTCAATCCACCCTCGTATTATGAAGTAAAAACCGACTTCGACTTTAATTTTTATTGAAACTATATCTTAGCAACGTTCACATGCTCAGGGCATTTAATACACAAAATTGAATTTAAAATGTATCAAAATTCGCAATCAGTCATATTCTCCAATGCTGGGGCACTGGATTTGTCTGCACGCAAGATTTTATAAATAATTTTATTTTTATTACTACTAATACTAGGTTACTAAACCAACGATATGACGATGAAGAATCTGAAATAAATATTTTAGATTTGATTTTATTTAAATACATGAACAGGAATGCGTTAACATTTAAATTCCCTCAAAAGGTCGTTTTGAAATAAATTTTCTTCTTTACTTCTTGTGGTTTCTTATATACAAATAATATGAATGATATGATACATTATTGCTACTCAATAGCCCCCGGTCAAGTGAGATTCATTTGTACTAGGACATTGTGATTTTCCAGATGTATTAAATCATCATCATCATCATCAGTACAGCCCTTCGCAAGTCCACTGCTGAACATGGGCCTCCTCCAAAGAATGCCACAAATCACGGTCCTGAGCCACCTGCATCCATCGATTTCCTGCATGTCTTACCAGGTCGTCACTCCATCTAGTGGGGGGTACTCGAGAACCTTGCTTCATTGCTACTCGAGAACCTTGCTTCCACAGATCCCGTGTAGTGGCGGTGTGAGAATATCTACTGCCGTATATCGTCCAGTGAGTGTCGTAAGAGGCGTTAGAGGGAAACTGAGGCAGGAGACTGGCAGCAGCATCTTTTTGATAACAGAAAAATAACAATAAAAAAACTGCGGTTGCCGACCCGCTCGCCAAGCTTGGCAATTATGGCAAAATACCCCCCATGGCGAGAGATAAAATTTTCAGAAGGTAATAGTGCTGGCTGGATGTCCCGATTTGCACGGGATGCTCCGATTTTGAGGGGTCTTAGGGCCAAAATCAGTTAGGCATTTTTTGCGCGGAATCAGTAAGTTGGCGGTTTCTAACTCCCGTGCCTAAGAAATCACGTAAAGCCGATGGTCCTTCGTCTGATCTCTCTACGGTCGTGTCGGTTTACCGTACCATCATTTTCATCTCATCAGTATTTGTAGTATGGTGTAACGGAATCTATAAGTTTGTACTGGTGTGCTAATTTTTGGTGTATTATGTTTGCCACTTGATCGTGTCTGTTTGTAGTCTGTTTGATTTATTGATTTGCACGCGCCTGTGACATGCTGAATCGTTTCTGGAGAGCTATGGCATTTCCTACATGTGTCATTATTAAAATTCTTTATGTAAACTTTCTGTAATTTTTGGTTTCAACTACCTGGTCCTGTATAGCAAGTCTCTGGGAAGAGTTCGCCCCCGATTTAACCACGCGTTCGACGCTTCGTTGTCGACATTTATCTGCCATAAGTCTTGCCGATGTCTTCCGTGTAGACATTTCTGGGTCTATTCTAAAAGCTTGATTTTGTCGTCAATTACTTTTCATTTTTCTGTTCAGTTGTATCTTTTAAATTTAGGCGTGTTAAGTTTTGATCGTTCTGTGATATTATTATGTATAATTTACTAGGTAAATCAAAAAGCTTTTCGGAATGGCACTTCTCAATGAGAACTTCGTTGGTAGCGAAAGCCAGAAATAACTAAATTAAAAACTATACCTAATTTTTTTTTTCAAAATTCTCATTTGGCGGAAATTTCATTCGTATGCAAAATGGAGAAACTCGAATTGGTGCGCTGAATTTAAACGTGGCAGAACCGCCTGCAATGACGACACTCGCTCCGGGCGTCCAACAACGGCCGCTACGCAATAAAACGTTAAAAAAAAAACGAAGAAAAGTTAAAAAAGAAGTTAGATCGACGTGTGACCATCTGTTGCGCTCGTTTTGTGACCGTGGATGAAACATGGGTACACCATTTTGACCCGAAGACGAAAAACCAAAACAAGGTGTGGAAAAGACCGTCTTTCCTGCCATTAGTTTTCGAGGGGACGCAGACACTTTGAATAAGATATTCAAGGTGTCTGCGTCCCCTCGAAAACTAATGGCCTCTCTCTTCTGGGCAGAGGCGTAGCGTGGACTAATAAAATAGACGTGGGCGAAGCCCTTTTTCTTTCGTTCCCAAGATCTACCCAATAGATCTATCCTACCAAACATGCTTTGACACGACATACCTACTCATAGCTATTAATTCCTGACAATTCTCGTATTCCGTCAAACTAACGGTCGCGGTCTTTGAAGGTTACGGCCTCGCAGGCGGAAGTTACGGCCTCGCAGTCGCACTTACTCGTAAGAGGGGCGGGGCTTCCTGCGAGGCTCCAAACAAACACGCTTTTAAATTTGTGACTTTCTTTTTCGAGCATAAAAGTTATTAAATTGATTAGTTATCTGTGGTAAAGTTTGGGGGCATCGCGAGGCCCCTTTAGTGCGATGCCTTGGGATGGGGCCCACTTTGCCCACGCCTAGCTACGCCACTGCTTCTGGGGTGCGGACGGTATAATATTGATCGACTATTTAAGTAAAAGAAAGACAATAACCGGAGATCATTGAGCATCATTAATCAAAAAACTATGTGAAGAACTAAAGAATATACGTCGAGGAATGCTTTTTCATCATGATAATGCCCCTGCCCATCGATCTGATGTTGCAGATACTGCCATGCAAAATGCTTGGTTTCAGTTGTAGAGTGTCTTTTAACAGTGGTAGAGCCACGCTGCAGCACAGTCATGGATTGGCCTTTCGATCGGCCAACGACAAAAGAATACCAATGTAAAGTAGAAGCTTTGCTTCTGCGTTTCGCTCTGGTAATGTAATGGAGAATCCCTCACTGAGCATCCACGGGGGGGCAAAATCCCGCTCTATACTAACACTGCACGGGGCAAACAAAGCGATAAAACCATGGCGACCCCTGCCACGCTATCCGTGGACTTCTGCAACATTAGGGGACTTCACTCGAATCTTAACGCTGTCCACTACCATCTAGAGACGGCGAAGCCGGCCGTGGTCTTTTTGACCGAGACGCAGGTGTCCTCTCCGGCTGAACAGTTCTTCTTAGAACACTTCTTTGTGCACCGGGCTGGAGTTTGCGTATACGTCAGAGAGGATATCTGTTCACGACGCCTCAGCAGTCTTGAAGGTACGGACCTGTCCATCCTTTGGCTGCGTGTACACAGCGACGACCATCCCCGCGTCTACGGGTGCCTCTATAGGTCCCATAGCGGTAATGCCGACACAGACTGACTCATCGACTATGTCCATATGGCTGCAGACTCCGTGCTACAACAGGTCCCATCCGCAGAGATCGTGATACTCGGTGATTTTAACGCCCACCACGCCGAATGGCTCAGTTCACGTTTAACCGATCATGCGGGGCGATCTGTTTATGACTTTGCCTTGGCATATGGTCTAACACAACTGGTTACTTCGCCTCCTCGGCTTTTGCCCGTCTCGGCTCTTCGGACCATTGAGTGATCCGGAGTGTGGTGCTACTCACGCTCCCCTCGCGGTTGCGTTCTGCAGGCTGCCGCTGTGTTTGACATTACAGGTCGGCGGATTGGGACGGGATGCGGTCTTTCTTTGCATCCTACCCATGGCGGGTGGGATGCAAAGAAAGACCGCAAGGAAGACCGTGGGCGGGTTTGCTTTTTGTCGGATGATCCCAGCGCTGTTGCTGACTCTGTCAATGATGTGGTGCTACAGGGAATGGAACTATTTATTCCATCATCTACGGTACCCATCGGAGGCAGATATCAGCCTTGGTTTGGTTACTCCTGTAAGAATCCATTACGCAGTAAGCAGAAGTGTTATCAGGCCTGGGCTGAGGCTTCGGCGGCTCGGGATGTAAACATCAGCATGCTTAAAAAGAAGTATAGCTTCGCCTCCAGGTCCTTCAAAGGAGTTATTGCCAAGGCAAAGTATGAGCACATTGGCAAAATTGGCGAGAAATTAGTTCCGGGAACCCGTGCATTCTGGTCTCTCGCCAAGGCTGTTCAAGGGAATTTCTGTAAGCCATCACTACCATCTCTGCACAGGAAGGACGACTCGCTGACCGCAAAAGAGAAAGCCGACCTTTTATTCTCCCTTTTTGCGTCCAACTCGACTCTCAATGACGGGGGGAACACACCGCCGACCATCCCGCAGTGTGAGTGCTCTATGCCTGATGTGCGATTCACACAGTGCTCAGTACGCAAAGCACTCCCTGGACATACACAAGTCGAGTGAGCCTGACGGACTACCGCCAATTGTGCTGAGGACGTGCGCTCCAGAGTTGGCACCGGTTCTAACGCGTATTTTCCGGTACTCCTACTCCCTAGGCGTTGTCCGAATTCATGGAAGACAGCTTTCGTGCACCCGATCCCTAAAAAAGGTGACCACTCTGATCCATCCAACTACAGGCCTATCGCCATCACCCCCTTGTTCTCGAAAATAATGGAGTCCATTATTAACTGCCAGCTCATGCGGTACCTTGAGGAGCACCAGCTGATTAGTGACCGCCAGTACGGTTTCCGTCGGGCTCGCTCAGCTGGTGATCTTCTTGTTTACCTAACACAAAGGCGCAGGCCAAGGTGGAGGCATTGGTCGTTAGTTTAGACATAGTGAAGGCCTTCGATCGGGTCTGGCACAAAGCGCTTCTTTCGAAGCTTCCTTCCTATGGGCTTCCCGAGAAATTGTGCAATTGGATCACCAGTTTTCTTGCTGATCGGAGCATCAAGGTCGTAGTAGACGGTGCTTGCTCCGATTACAAGCCTATTAACGCTGGTGTTCCACAAGGCTGCGTGCTATCACCAACGCTGTTTCTTCTGCATATCAATGATATGGTGCAAACCGGTAACATTCATTGCTATGCGGAAGACAGCACTGGTGATGCTTTATACAACGGCCGTGCTAATATTTCCCGGGAAACGTCGCCGAGTACCGGAACAAACTTGTGTCTGAAGTCGAGTCTTTGCTGAACAAAGTTTCGGATTGGGGCAACCTTATAAAACCTATCCTTTCATTTTAGCTACGCCTGACTAATGACTAATTGGTGATGACATGATAGTATAGGTGGAGTGTCCTATTACAGAATCCAAAAAAGGCAATCGAGGCAAATAAAATAAAAATATTGTAATATGATAAAAAATCTAGCACCAATTAACAAAAAAAGTGATTTTTGATTTTTGATTTTGATTTTTACTACCTACAGGGCAACTCCACGTGACCGAACGGAAAATAATATGTCTCCTTGGAATTCGGTCGAATGAAAATGAACCTATACGTATTGAACGCATTTGAAAAGATGACAATTTTTGGAAGACGAAAATGAAACGATTAATAATACTATATTTTTTTTGGAGTTTATGGCCTGGTATCTAGACCTTTAAGCCAAGTCTTAGGTATTTTTATTCGGTTTATTATAATTTTCTTCATAGTACACTGCTTCACAATATGTTGATGCGTCACATTGTGCAGCCCTTGGGAGATTTTGACGGCAACTTGAGTCAGCAGACAGCTGACAGTTGGCGATGGTATCTCAAGGCGCCTAAGCAGATAGACACCTTATCTTGAGAATCACATCACCATCAGAGCACTTGTATCACCGTTTCCACTAATAGTTCACATGCGCAGACACTTAATACACAAAATCACACCACTTTTACATATCAAAATCCACTTCAAACCATTATTCCAACAATAATACAGGAGCAGCAAACCGCCGCCGATCAAGTTCCCGCCAAAACTCTTAATACTATTTTATTTATAATGTTTAGTTGCCAGAAAATGTATACCCTACCCTAGGCATTCACGCGGTATGCCGATTAGACATCTTTCATTACAAGATAAAGAAAATGTGAAGCTTTCATCACTCTCGCAGCAAAAATCGAACAATGATTCTCAACCGGGCCTACGTACACGTCCACTTGACTTCGTGGAATTTTGATTTGTTGGTTTGATACCCAATACCCATACTCTGTTGATGTCACATGGTTCCCCGAGGAACCAAAAGTAGTTTTATTTATTTTCATTTGCCAAATTTAGCAAATTTTACTTTTATTCTGAATGTTCAAAAATTTTTGTTTTATTATATTACTGTGTATGTTGTAAATTTAGCCTACCGGGCCGCGTAGTAGCGGTGTAAGAATATCCATTACCCTATACCATCCCGTGGGTGTCATAAGAGCGCGACAGGGGGAAAAAGTCTGGAGATGAGCAGCATCGTCTCCCTAATAACGAATAAAAATAAATAACTGTGGTTGCCAACCCGCTTGTCAAGCGTGGCAACTATGGCAAATATTCAGCAGTGGACTTTAATAAGCTGAAACGGTAACGAAACAACCTACCTTTGTTTCATTAATAAAATTAGTTGATTGTTAAAACGTCTTAAGACCTATTCGTTGGCAGGCACTATTGAGGTCATTGAGCATTGTGTTTAGGTATTCCAGCGATTCTGCCATAAGGACTGTATCGTCGGCAAATCAAAGGTGATTAATGTACTCGCTATTAATGGTAATACCGTATCCTTGTCCAGTACCTTGAACAGCAGTTTAGTAGTAGTATGCAAAACCAATTGTGTGACCGATTTTTTTTATTTACTTTGTTATAAAAAAACATAAATGACCCATATTTATAGGAATTACTTCTCCTGATGAACTGCCTACTTCAGGAATCTGAGGAATTTCAGGGATTCCTTCTTGCTTCTCTACCAAAGTACAAAAATACACTAAAAATATTTGATATAACAGTTACCAAGGACAGATGTTCTTTTGTTATGAGTAGAATAAAACTCAGACATGGGCCCTTCCTCCAAACAAAAATAGAAAAAAAGACTGGATTTGAGCGAGTGCTATAGTACGCACTTATGGACGCCACTGAAGTTCGTTGTCTGCCTGGGTGATAGAACCTCAATATATGTCTGCCATGCAAAATATATATGTCAAATAATATTATCAACAACATATATAAATTGCAGCTTTATTGAAATAACGTAAATTATAAAGAAAAAATTGTACTTGTCAACCTATCTGCTATGACCTTGGAACCGCTATAGGTGTATGCCAATGTTATTTTCAGTAACTTTTAGGTATTGAATATTTCAAGATGTCAAAGCGGCAGACTTATTACCTTCACGCTTTTTTCGGTCATTTTTTTAAGCCTTTCACACCTGAGCGTCTCTATATCAACCGCCGGTCAAACTAAAAAGTCCCCATTACATGTACCTCGGGTATAGGGGATTAACTGAAAAAAACGTGAAGCTTATTGAAATACCGTAAGTCTGCCGCTCACTGGCTCTTAGACTATAATGGGTTAGTATATAGTTTATTTTAATTTTGTTTTTATTCTCAATCTTGTTTCGTCTTTTTAGTGCATTACTTTTAAATTGTCTTTTTGCAGTCGGGTTTTTGATTTTTTTATTATTTATTTTATTTACAGCCTTGGGTTAACTCTTGTATTTATTTGCATACCTAAAATTTTATTGCATTGTCACTTTTTAGGGTTCCGTAGTTACACAACAAGGAACCCTTATAGTTTCGCCATGTCCGGACGTCCATCCGTCCGCGGTTTTGCTCGGAGACCCTAGGTGCTACAAATCTGTAATTTGGCATAGTTTTAGATATTAATCACGCCTAGAAAACTGTGAAATAAAATCTTTAAAAAATTTTTATTTTGGGTACTTCCATACAAGTAAATGGAGGATGATTTATTTTTACCCGTCTATTCCATTATTTGGGGAATCGTTGGATAGGTCTTTCAAAAACACTGAGAGTGTGGAACAACATCTTTTCGATTCAGGAGTCCGTTTGCGAAATATTTAGTTTAAAGTGGTATTTTTCATTAGAGTCATGTGTCCCCCCCCTCTACCAACTAAACCGCTGTGTTTAGAAATGTGAAAAGTATACACAATAGTAGTATCTATATATAATGAAGTTAAAAGGAAAACTATCACAGTTAAGTAGAATTAAGAAGTTAACGAGTAATAGTCGACCAACTTATAAAATGCACTTGGACTAGTAAAAATTTATTTGTTACAACTCGTTAGAAAATGACCTAAAACTAGATGCATTATAACTTCGTAATGTTATTGTAAACTGTTAAAAATTAACATTTTATGAAGAAAACGACTTAGGTATATGCATTACTACTATGGCATATATATAGGCAGGTAGGATCTTTCTTATCTACTTACTACTTTCACTTATTTTTAGTTTGTAGTTATTGTAGGCCTCATTCAAAGTATTCATACAATCATTTCAAATTCTCATACCTACAGTTTTATTCGTCACATTCTTGGTTTACGCGGGCGACCTCGGGATAATTTAGGGCAGTGGTGGTTTACGTGAAGGTTCGTTACGGTTATGTATGTATATGTATCTTAGGGTTGCACTGCCGGAAATATATAGATAGATAGTCAACTATGATCTTTGTATTTTGGCATGTGAATGATTTGATGTAAATTGTATTATCTCCCTATAAGTCTGATTTGAAAATAAGTCCTTCAGTTACGATCTTCTTATTTGGGCCCATTTTTAGCACAAATAATAATTTAACAGGAATTCGAAACGAACACCCGTGATTATCTTCTAACTACTATGTCTATAAAGAGATGGTAGGATTACCTAAAATTTCTTCATCGATATTTATATGATATCATAATCAGAATCAGAAATATTTATTGGCCATAATATAACAATCGTTACAGGCAAGTCATTGGTTACAAACGTTCTTAAATTTATAAGGTTAAATTACATTATTTAATTACATTATTGTACTTTAATTTAGTTACATTGACGCTTTACATCATAGAATTAGGTAAGTTATTTTGTTTGCACGTTACACAAGAATGATGATTCCAAGAGTTGCATTGACATGTATTCGCTTAATTTGTAAAATGGGTTATTTTCAAAAAAATACTTAAGTTTCCGTTTAAATATGCTATAGTTTAGGCTGGTTAAACTTTTTGGTAATTTATTATACATCAATATTTTTGAGTAACGCCCTTGTTAATCTATTCATTGGTAGGACACGTTTTTCATTATTACGCAAATTGTATTGATTTACGTCTTGCTTTTTCGGTATTTCTTTATCCTCTTGTACCTCTAATAAACTATTATATATATAAAGCGAAACCACTGTCATTATTTTGTCGTTCTTAAAATGTTTTCTTGCCGGGCTACTTTTTTCAGTTTTTGACATTTTAAAACTTTTATGGTATCTGTAGCATTACCCCAAATAGTAATGGCATACCTTATTATAGAATGAATATAGGCATAGTACACAGATATGAGTGTCTTTTTGTCTAATAATGGCTTGAGTTTGAATAATGCATAATTACCGCTAGCTATTTTCTTACAATTTTTTTCAATGTGGGCTTTGTGGTTGATTGTGCTATCTACTGTATACCCTAAAAATACATTTTCTTTTGTAGTCGAGTTACCATAAATGCCTAGCTTCGATTGATAATGCATTACAATGCTTTTATCAGAATTTAGAATAATACCATTTGCGCTAAACCATTCTTTTAGCAAGCCTATAACATTATTAATTTTATTTTCTAAATTTGATAGACTTTTGTCTCTTAAACCAACATGTGTATCATCTGCAAATAATTAGTATTAATAGTTATTTAAATAAGTTTTCATCATATTTAGTTCAGCTCCTTGAAAACCATAATGCTGCAATTTTAATATCAATACACATACAGTACATCATGCCGTAAGAGCTGTCCAAAGATTCTAGAATGAAATAAATTACTTTTCTTATGGCCATTTCGGTCGATCGTCCTCTTCTAAATCCAAATGGTGCCGTTGTAAATAAATGATTTTCTTCAAAGTACCTTATAATTCTAGATTTTATAATGGCTTCTAATATTTTTGATAAAGTCGGCAATATACTAACTGGCCTGTAATTACTAAGCTCTTTGGAATCCCCTTTTTTGAAAAGTGGAATAACCCTACCCGGTTTGAGTACGTCGGGGAATATGCCATTAGCTAAGCACCACGTCTCCGTCAAACACAACAAGGCGCAGTTCTGTTCATTAGCTAAGCTTTGGATTTATAAGTATTTTTTATGTATACTTCGAACATTCGCATGAAGAATTATCGTTCATGAATCGGCTCTTGCGCTGTTGAAAAATTTGTGTCTTTATCACTTGAGAAAGTGTATTCGTCTTGGCATTTGATGAAACGCAGTGAGGATGATCCTTGAAACTTGCGGTCTGTACTTGTTATTACATTTTCTGTAACATATTCGGGTCCAGAAATTTGATATTTTCGCTGACTTTAGCTATATTATCTATCTGATAATTGATATGGTAAATCTCATTGTCGTTCATGCCATTATAACGCAAACCAGTGATTATCATATTAAATTTCCTATCCGGCTGGTTTACAATATTGTTTAATAGTTTTATGTACTTTTGTTGAATATGATAAAGAGAATTTTTATATTTAGTAATAAGTACTGCTACTGTATCTTTTTTTTCCAGACCTTTAATCTTTTCGCCTTAATTTTCTAATATTTTTTGAAATCCTGCTTCCGGTTTACAGTTGTTAATTGCTTGACATTCAGTTTTTCTATTATCTTTGAAGCTAATGCTTGTCCGATACCATCAGTAAATATTATAATGCGATTGTTTTTTGGCTTTTGTTCAGTTTTCTCATTATATAATCCTGATTTATTTACTATTAGATGCGTTTTGTATTATCTGCTTCTATAGCACTACAGTTTGATTCATCTAATTCTATTGATCAGCTTTGTCCAGATTTATTATCTTTTTTCTTTTCCGTGGTATTTCGATTTGTAAGAGATGCGCGCCTTTTGGGTGTACTTGTCGCTTCAGTAAATAGTTTCTTCCATTTTACAGTCAGCATTTCCTTTTCTAATATTTGCTTTTCTAATTTTGTATTTTCCATGTTTAAATTTTCTATTTCATTATGAGCTTTTTCTATTTCTAATTTCAAATGGGCGATTTCTTTTAACAACTTTATATATTATATTATAGATAATTATTTTATTCGTTGAGAACATTTTCAATTCTTTTTATCTCGAAAAATAATCTTCAACTAGCAATTGCTAACGATTTGTGATATTGTACAATTACGTTGAACATTGTAACGGAAGTTATTGAAATATTGAATAGTGATTGCCTTATATTTGCCACGGTAATGGGATTGGTAACTTTTACATAACCATAACTGTTATACTGTTGTTACAGACTGCGACAATAATTTACCTAGGTTGTCGTGCTGTCATAGCAATAAAGAATATTAATGAGATTATATTAGTATGGATATGTACCTTTTAAATATTTAGCGTATATTTAAAATCTTACCTATAGGTACAGAAGATACTCATATTGGCATATTTGATATTGCGCCGAGATATGTATGGAGAGGGTTGTAGTAATTATTGGATATTTTTTAATTTTGCTATATTACTAAATATTCAGCCGGGAAAAGAAAAACAACCTAGGCATAAATATGTAAGTATTTTGAGGAAATAAAGGAATCAATTACCATGTATTTAGTCAGGAAGTTGACGGGGTTTCACTCCCGTGCCTCGGAAAGCACAGAAAGCAGTTGGCGCTGCGCCTATTTTCTATCCGGCAATGTCGAATTGCTGTTCCATCGGACTATAAGAGTGAGGAAATAGAAAGTGCACAAGTGTTTGCGCACATACTTGTGCGCTATAATCCTGTTCGCTAATCGTTGTTGAGACTGACCGCCATGACCAAAAATCGGTCTGCGTGACATTATTTCTTATTATCTTTAATCAAGGAGTCTGTGTCGAGTGTGTGACATTTCTATCTATCTATCTATATATTAATTAATAACTAGCTGGCCCGGCAGACGTTATTCTGCCCTTACTGGTTGGTGGCGCGATGAGTTTCATTTTTACACACACACACATCTATAGATTTATTATACGTATAGCTAAATCCTCTTTAGGACTAATAGAACCATCAGCAGCCATAATCACAATAAACTTAAAAAAAAGGAAAAACAACCCTTTTTTACTCTTCCGTAAGTGGATAAAAAGTTGCCTATATGTTATACACGGTCATTTACTGCCTACATACAAAATTTCACAGAAATTCGTTCGGTAGCTTTTGCGTGAATCGTGAACACACAATTTTTCTACAAATTTATTATATGTATAGATAATAAAAAATTTACCTTTACTTTTGGAACCAAATTGCTGATTCCTGATGATTTTGGAAATATTATCATAACCACTCTCATAATCCACTTTTTTGCCTTAAAATGCTAAAATAGTATCCAACCTCTCTTAGCTTAACTATCTCGAAGGAGCATAGTAATTTATACAAATGCCTAAAACTCAAATGAGTCTCATTAATTATATTTTTATGAATGAATAATTTTATTGCAACTGTCTTCGTATCTGCGAGTGTTTAACATAAGCATTATGTTAAACACACTGGGCTAAATCGGAGGTACGTACATTCAAGCCCGAAAAACAAAAAACCAAGAACTGATGTTTTTGCACAAATAATAATTTGACAGGAATTCGAACCGAACACCCGTGATTATGTTCTAGCTACTAAGTCTGTAAAGAGATGGTAGGATTACCTAAAATTTCTTTATTGATATTTATATGATAATTATTTTATTCGCTGAGAACATTTTGAATTCTTTTTATCTCGAAAAATAACCTTCAACCAACAATTGCTTACGATTTGTGATATTGTACAATTACGTGGAGCATTGTAACAGAAGTTATTGAAATATTGAATAGTGATTGCCTTATATTTGCCACGGTAATGGAATTGGCAACTTTTACATAACCATAACTGTTATAATGTTGTTACAGATTGCGACAATAATTTACCTAGGTTGCCGTGCTGTCATAGTCTTATCATCTTGTCTTATTATCTTTAATCAAGGAGTCTGTGCCCAGTGTGTGACATTTCTATCTATCTATATATTAATTAATAATTCAAAAATTAACCTTTACTTTTGGCACCAAATTGCTGATTCCTGAAGATTTTGGAAATATTATCACAACCACTCTCATAATGTTACTGCACTCGGTTTTTAACTTTTGTAACAAAATAAAAATAAATATTATACTTATGGAATAGAATACAAGAATATTATACACAATATTTTATTTTTTTAGGAACATCTATACAAATCCAACATGCATTAATCATAACACAGTGGGGCGGCGACGTGTCATGTATGGTTGTGTCCAAGGCGCATCCTCGTATTCGGTCGATGCTTGGCGAGCTGACTACTCATTGACAAGCAAAGTCAAATTTTCAATGGTACTTGTCAAAACCAAGAGATTATGTCATGGCTACTGGCGTAGAACTCATATTCTCTGCAATATGTAACGCAAGCTCTTGTGAAAGTATTTACGACAACCCACTTATAGGTAATAAACCTAAAATATTTAAAAATATTGAGAAAATTACGTATTCTTGAATCTTTTCTTTGTAAGATTTCAAGAGTTGATTGTTTTTCTCAGACCCAGGACTGCCGAACCAGCAAAATGAGATATTGAATTTGGGCAATAGTTTAAACGGAAAACATTTAAGAATTGCAACTTATAACGTAAGTAATACATTAAAAAATTCATTTAAACAGTAATTACAGGCCAGTGGTACATAGTCCTAAGCGTTAGACTTTTTAAATGAGGTAAGTGGCAGTACGTAAAATTTCCAAAAATATGAAAAATAGCTTTTGCTAAATACTTTTTTATTACATATATTTTATTTAACGAACACAGCAGCATTAAAAATTCTCAAAATATAAATAATATGCACACACAAACTGCGGGTAGGGATAAGTATAATAAAATACATTAAAGTATTGTTTTAATAATTTTTAGATAACATCAAAGTATAATTTTTTTTTAATACTTGGTTTTTAAACCATGCGGCAGCTAAATTAATAGTATAGTTTTAGCACGAATGGGTCGGCTCGACCGGGGTAGGACCACGCTCTCACAGGATACCAGCGCAAAATAGCAGCTTCATGCTGCTGTGTTTCGTATGGTGAGTGTAGAGAACAGAAGACCCTTATTACTGGAAACGAGGCATTCCATCTTAGTCCTCACGGATGACAACGCATCTGCATTTTGATTCTTTATTGAGGATAGGTGTAGATGTCTATGGGTCACAGCAATCACTTATCATCCGATGGACTGTGTGCTCGTTTGTCACCCTATCCTATAATAAAAATCAAAGTATAAGTCAAAATTTTTGATAGGACTATAGAAGACTGGTGTGTAGGTGGCGTAAGCGTAATACCCCATTTGGTTCCGTAGGTGTCGAAGAGGCGACAGAGGGAACTAGAACAAGAGTTTGGCAGCAGCATCTTCCAAACAACAACACAAAATAATAAAAAACTGCGGTTGTCAACGAAGCGGGACGCCGAGCGTGGCAACTATGGAAAATATCCTTCCATTATATGAGGCAATCTATAGGAGAGGCCTATGTTCAGCAGTGGACTTTTGATAGACTATAATGAAGAAATGAATGATATAAGACTTTTACCGATTTTTAAGCGAAAAGGTTGGGCTTTTTTGACTATGTTACACCACTGAGTAGCTGTAATACACACGGTTATTATTAGATAAAAAATATATATGACATAACAAGTACGAAACATGGAAGTGCTATTGTGCAGTTGTACCAAGACTGCAGCAGGAATGGGTCGACTCGATCGGAGAAGGACCACGCACCAGCGTTTATATACATGGTAGAGCTACGCTGCAGCTATATTATGGTTGCAGCACGAATGGGTCGGCTCGACCTGGGAAGGACCACGCTCACACAGAGTACCAGCGTAAAATAGCAGCTCAATGCTGCTATGTTTCATATGGTGAGTGTAGAGAACCGGAGACCCTTTTTTACTGGAAATGAGGCATTCCATCTCAATCCTCAGGGGTGACAACGCATCTGCATTTTGATTCCTAATTGAGGGTTAATGAAGATGTTTATGGGACACAGCATCCACTTACCATCAGGTGGACTGTGTGCTCGTTTGTCACCCTAATTCTATAAAAAACCCGGCGTAAAATAGCAGCATTATGCTGTCGTGTTTCGTATGGTGAGTATCAAAAACTAAATACCCTTTTTAATGGTACCGGGGCATTCCGTTTTAGGACTCAGGGGTGATAACGTATCTGTAGTATCTATCCACTTACCGTCAGATGGATTTCGTACTCATTTGACACTTCGAAGTGGATCGCCCAACCATTATATCAGATTTGATAAACCACAAATACTCGCAAAAGAACACCGATTCCTGATTTGCGAGGCTATTGAAATTAAAAAACATCCCAGTTTCAATAGAGAAGATGGCTGGGTGCTACCATCTGCTTGGGATACCATAATTAATAAAATTAAAACCAAACCCAAGCATACTACTGCAAGTCTTTAAGATACTGTAAGCTCGTTCTGCGTAAATCGAACCAAAATTAATAATTAAAAGTTGAAGGTAGCCTTCGTTAACTATGACATCGGGACCAGTGGCGTAGCGTGACTTAGACGGGCCTTGAATAAAAATTTATTGGGGGGCCCAAATGAAGGGTAAAGATTTATCACAAAAGGAACATAAACGCTAGCATTGAATTAAATAATTATATATTGAGTATAAGCTATTCATCATCATCATCACAGCCCTTCACAAGTCCACTGCTGAACATAGGCCTCCCCCAAGGAATGCCATAAAGCACGGTCCTGAACCACCTGCATCCATCAACTTCCTGCATATCTTACCAGATCGTCACTCCATCTAGTGGGGGGTCGCCCTACAATTCACCTACCGGTACGAGGCTGGCACTCGAGAACCTTTTTTCGCAATCGGTTTTCAGTTCTTCGATCCTATGCCCGGGGTTTCTCTGCGTGATAAACTTAGAAATGAGGATTTTCACAGTAGAACCAGAGTGACCGACATAGCCCAACGGATTAGTAAGCTGAAGTGGTAATGGGCCGGTCATATAGCTCGAACAACCGACAACCGATGGGGGAAAAAAGGTTCTCGAGTGCCAGCCTTGTACCGTTCGGCGAAGTGTAATGCGACTAGATGGAGTGACGACCTGATAAGACATGCAGAAAGTCGATGGATGCAGGTGACTCAGGACCGTGCTTTGTCGTCCCCCTCTCTTCGGACCTCAGATAATCCTATAATATCCCAGCGCAACTTGTCTATCTCTTCTTCCAGCTCCAGGATCTTCTCATCAGTCCTCAGGGTGCGTGCGTTGTATGTTGCCAGGTCGAGTTGTCTTAGGTGGCATCCGAACCTCCACCGGAGATTCTTAGCACCCCTTGCCCCGCCGTTACCATAGTCGCCACCGTAGCCAGGAATGGCAGGGCTGCCTGGGAATGGGAGCTGTTTCTTCGTAACTTTCATCATGGGGGGATGTTTCCCATAGTTGCCATGCTTGGCGAGCGGGTTGGCAACCGGTGTTTTTTTATTGTACTGTTGCTGTTATCAGCAAGATACTGCCCATCGCCGCCTGTTTCCCACTGTCGCCTCTTACGACACCCACGGGAAGATATGGGGTAGTGGATATACTTAACCACCACTACACGGCACTGTAAGGTATTACATACAATTGATAGTGCTAGGAAATAAACAAGCTAAACAATTCAAATAAAATATACACTTTTCTTGCCTTTTGTTCAGCGAACTTATAGCTGAAGACGATTTCAGTTTTTCTAAATTTTCTGCCTCTATAGACAATAGTGACAAGTCTGATAGCCTTTCCTGTTCCATAGAAGTACTTAGAATTTTTGCTTATACACGCTCGGGGCCCATGTAGCCCGGGGGCCCCGTATCATTGATACGGCTGATACGGCGGTAGCTACGCCCCTGATCGGAACGTCAAACACCTCAGTCCCCCCCATCACCATAGGCGCTGGAAAGTGCCCGAAACGTCGGGAAATAAAAAAGTTAAAATTAAACGCGATAAAATCCGTAAAATTAGTTTTATTCCATAATATTTCTTATTAAAAAACGTAAATATTTTTTTAATTACTCTCTATGTAAACTTAGTAGTAATAACGTCACGTAATAATACCGTTTCATGCTTTATCTCCGATCTAATTGTAGGGACCTATGCAAATAAATAAACACTATAGAACGTAGTTATTCTGATTAATTTGTGGTAGTTATATACTCGTATATGGTTACATATGGTCTTTGGCGTCACCTGAGGATTGAGTATTTATATATGCGCATTGTATAACAAAGTTTTTGTCTGAAATACCTACTATAAACAAAACACATTTTGATAATAAGCCATATTAAATATAGGGTAAATATCCTAATCCTAAGTGTGAATTTGCGAACTTATTTGTATATTTTCATCTGCTCGGGGTGCGCCATGCACTGATGGACGAGTCTATGACGTGACTGATACATCGATCACTAATAAAAATATTAGTGATCGATGGACTGATAGCAGAAAATCCATCTTAAATGCCGATTAATACGTACTGGTTGACTGGTGATAGACAGCAGCATCACTAGTGCGAGTCTCGGTCTTTCAGTTTTGCGCTCACTAATATGCCAGCTTAGTGTGGTCTGAAGAATAAGCTCGAAAGAGACGCTCAAAAGCAAGTTTTTCGACGTATTTTTAAAAAGACCTATGTTTAGCTGAGGATTATGTGTATGTGCGTAACTGCTCTTTTTCTTATTCAGTACGTTAAAGTCCAGAGCTGGAAATGGGCCTCTTCCGTTTTAAAAAGGATTTCGAACCGCGGATACATAGAATTATAAAGCATGGGACCAGTATATCAAACTGAGTTTTAATCAAGAGTGAGGTATCATCTTCTTCTCTTTTTAAAGAGGATTTGCCTTAAACGTAACGCTTGCCAGACGGATTGACGATCACAATACCAGACGTTTCATACCTTTGACGTTGCTTTCCGTCGCTGGTGTACTGTTTCATTCTTCTCCAATTATTTTGAAGTAAGTTGCAACCTTATGAAAACCAATATGTACATATATTATATAACTATACCCCGTTTGGTGGCAGCGTAAGGGAATCCACAACCCGTATAATTCGTCTCGTGGATGATCTAAGTAGTAGGTAACTATAGGAAATGTCAGGAAAACTGTAGTGACGGAGCGCAGCGTCAAACATTTGGTATTGCTATCGACAGCCAAGTGTGTCAATTTTGGCAAATCTTTCTTACAGTGGGAGACTTCTGTGTTAACACTTTCACTGTCCGATTTTCAAACACTATAATAAGACAAACTAGCTATGAACTAAGTACTCGTATATGTAGTACACGTGACAGCGAATGGGTAATGGGGTGATAATAAAATAAATAATAGTTTAAAAAAAAATAACACGCTTTTGTAGATAACCGAACTAAAAAGTAGAAAATAATTTTCAGTATAAGTTTAAAATGAGAAAATAGTGATTAACATAAAAAAACATTTTATTGTAAAAAAGCGTGGGGTGCTTTTTCAGATATTTTTATGATGACGCTAATTTTACAAATATCCACAAAAATATTTACAACAAATGACATCAAACACCCCACGCTTTTTTACAATAAAGTGAATTTTTATGTTAATCACTATTTTCTTATTTCAAACTTAATAAAAATTATTTTCTACTTTTTAGTTCGGTTATCTACAAAAGCGTGTTTTTTTAGTTTTTTTTTTGGAACGAAGTTCTTTTACGCGGCTTACAGTAGATTGAACTGGCAGAAATCGTAGTTGTTTTATGAATGATTCGCAAATCCTGAGGTTTTGTCTCACTTAAAGAGGTATTCCACTTACCCAGTGTCTCAGATATCCAGGTATAAATAAATATCTGTCTCATTTACAGAGGGTTCCATTAATAGAGGTGAGAATATAGTTATAGAGTTATAGAATACAGTTATAGAGGGGCGATTATTAAATAAAATAACGTATTTTGTAAACATTATACATGAGTTGTAATCTTTAATAACAATCAAAAAGCTATTAAACAAAGCAGTTTGCTATTGTATTTTTGGTCACAGAAAGCCAAGCTTTCTTAGCAAATGTCATCGCCTGAAGATCATTAATTTCCAGGCACTGATTGCACTGATGGCACTGATGTCACGTACTGATAAAGACTTAAGCCTTCGCTTCGGCATTTTCAAATAAACATCCGGACGATAGCAAAACCGAACTAATACTGGAGGTCACTTTTAAACAATTAGCCAAGTGCGGAATTTGCGGGTAGAATAAGAATTAGTAAACAAAACGGTACACAAAATATAGTCTCAGTAAAAGAGGTAAAATATACTCGCTGTCTCAATTATAGAGGTAATTATGACGAATAAAATCGAAAAGACCAATCCCTAAAATATAGTCTCAGTAAAAGAGGTAAAATACACTCGCTGTCTCAATTATAAAGGTAATTATGACGATAAAATCGAAAGAACTAATCCCAGATATAGAGGCTTGTTTTGTCCCACTAACAGAGGTAATTCAGTGCTAAAGTGTCGGGACCTAAGCATGAGTTCCAGCTATGGAGGTTTCTCACTTCTCCAGGTCCCACTTAACCAAGTTTTACTGTATAAAAATAATAAAAGCGTGTTAAAAATTAAGATTAGTTTATTGAAATAAATTGTGTAAAAATAATTTATTTTAGAATTATCCGCTTAGTTGGGTGAAAAAAGAAAGTAATGGAACTATCACAGGACAGGGTGTTGCGTTTATCATTGTGGAAATTTTGCGGCAGAAATTCAACTTTACATTTGAAGTCGTCGTGCCAGAGAAAAACTTTGTATTCGGTTTCGGGAAGCCTGAGAGTTCTCTAATCAGTCTTGCAAACAGTAGTGTGAGTTCACCTTTTCAATTATTATTGAATATACATAACGATAAAACCAACAAAATATTAAACGTCATTAAACATCCATTTTTTTAAATAATATAAATAAAAATGTAATGATAATAACCCACTAGATGGTATAACAAAGGTGTCTTTGGGCTACTGCAGCCCAAAGACACCTTTAATCTGAAAAATCTAATGGATACCTTCAGCTTGGGGGCCTAACGAAAAGGTGCGGACTGCTACCGGCTAAAACCACACTGTGGCCACCATCAGCGTATACCCAAGTATACCTGGATACGCCCCGAGATCTACGTTCGGAAAGCAAATAAGGCCCCTCTTTCGCTTTGCTTTATTGGAAGCATGTCCCGGGGGTAGTAGTTGATGCCCCAGCACTCTAAAAGAGCTATCACGATGTTTCGAGAACACTTCCGACTCACCGTCCTCCTACTTCAAGCAAAGACGAACACAGTTTCGTTGTTACCTACTTCTAAGAACTAAGATGAAATGGTACATAGCTTCTAATAATCATTATTTACTTGGCTGCGTTTTAATCATTCAAACCGGGACTAAGCTTTGGATGCATTGCTGCATAGCGGCAGATATAGATAAGATGGTTGCTTTAACTTGATGAGCAGTCCAAGCATAAAATTATCCCCCTTTCCTGGTTAAATGTGGAACAAAGATTTTTACTAGACTCCAGCATAGGCTTGCACAACTGACGGTTACTGTCACAAGATTGTCCTCGATTATTAATTGAATTGCATATAAAGATGTCGTCGCCACTCCTCACGCCATCCCGAGGCATTGACGGTCGTTCTATAAGGATTGACTGAGAAACTTCATGCTCACCTCTTTCTATAGCTAACTTTGAACTTCCTGATACCAAGTAATGTAGACCAACACATCGATTTCGTATGCTGAGATTGAACACGATTTCCCAAACGCAGTCCAGTTAGTCTAAATATTTTTTAAGGTTTGAGTACTTGTTAACACCATAGTGCATTTTGTAGCATAACTTTCTACTGTTATTGTTTAGTTTAATGTTTATGCTCCATGTTCCCTACAAACTACAAACACTTCAGCTCTTCAGTTTACCAATAACCAATCTGTCACTGCTTAAAAGACGTAGAGCGTTCAACATTCTACCAAATAGAAAGCTTTTATAAAGTTCACTTAAGTCAGAAAAAACAACTGGTGAAGATTCATCTGTAGCTACAATCTGCGAGATATATATGAATGGTTTTTTTTTTTTGGGAGAGTTTGAATGTGGTCTATGGAGAACCGTAATAACTCAGGGGATAGGCGCTCACAGGAAATTTCACAGTAAGCGAGCAACCCCGGTTAGGTCCCCGCCGACACCAATGAAATTGTTAATTGCGATTTTAAGTGCTGATTTACAAAAGAAAACATCGCAAGGAAATCCATATGTCTGAGAAATAAAAAAAAATATATATTGGAGACATGTTGTGAACTCCGCAACACGCATTGCGGCAGCGCGCCGGATACTTCCTTGGAGTAGCCGGGAGTAGGATGTAACGTATACTCCTACACATACGTTACGTCCTATATATATATATAACTGTAATTTTTTTAACTATTTTATGTGGTCTGTAGTTGAGGTTTGGTTTGTGCGTATATATATTCAAACTGGTTAGTCTGAGAGGATACCAGTTCTCAGGTCTGTGTACTAGAAGATTCGTTATAACTCGCATAATTAGTACTTAACTGCGAAAGTAAATACTTACTTTATTAAATTGGTTATTAGAAAGTAGACATGGTCGCGGCATTTTTGCCGAAACTAGTAAAGTTTAACAAGATGGTGACGTTCTCCAACGATTTGGACGAAGGCGCGTGGATGATGATGCTGAAGCGCCCGAAGGAGTCCGCCGCCGGATCGGGTGTAATGGCGCCATTTGATGTATACGTGTGGTGAGTAAATCGATTTAAAAAAAAATCACCTTGAGTTCGGAACCAAAAAATCTAATCATTTGACATTAAATAGATCTTCCGATAAAACCTAAAAGAATATTTACCCTTTTATACAAAATCACTTTTTTACCCAATTTTTTTTTCTTATTTCGTGCGCACCTATAATAAGATAATTCTTTCCATCCATCAAGAAGTTATGTAAATTAGAATTTTTTGTATATCTTTATAGGTCACGCAATAGCTCGACTCAACTGGTGGTAGATATTATTCTGTTCCAGAGTGTATCAATTACAGGTATAACTGTACCATGTTGTCTACAAATGTTCAATGTAAAATTCAAAGTTAAGATTCAGACTATGTATATAACACATTACATCCCTTTACAAGTCCACTGCTGAAGCTGAAGACTTTCCTTACAGATTGACACAACAAAACCACATGCATCTATCAACTCCCTGCATAGCTTATCAGGCTGTTAATTCATTCAGTAGAAGGTCGCTGTGGTCGCCGCGCTGTTCGGTACATGTACAAGGCTACCACTGAATCTTATAAATTATATTTCTATTAAAGACTCTAATTTTCCTCAGGTACCTCATTTTAGCAGCAGTAATTTGCTACGGCCCATGTATAACGTTCCTGACACGTTTGCGCTCTAAGTTGGTGCGTGATAAGGAGGGACCCATCGAACTGTCCCCGAGCGTCTGGTTTGTATACGGTTCCTTCATCAAGCAAGGAACTGATTTAGCTCCAGAAGCTAGTAAGTACTTTTTAGAGTAAGTAGGTGTGTATATTAATGCCAGTAGTAGAAAGTGAGTAGATGAAGCTTAAAAAAATATAGTATGCTCAAATTAATATTTTTTTAAGATTTTTTTGTTTTGCCTTTCCTAACAGCCAAGCGCCATAGTCAGCTTTAATAAAAATTTAGTAGTATTGTCTACTATTTTTTTTAGAATTATAGTAATCGGATTTACTATGTTATCCTAAATAATGTATATGGCAGCTCCCTAGAATGAAAAGCTTGTGTGGTAGGAGATTTCTATTTCACCAACGGCCAAAATGCATTTTGAAAATGGCGCCCTTTTTGCGGTAGCGTTTTGACTTTTAAGTTGGAAGACTGTTGATTGTAATAACATGCAAAGCGAGTATTTATTATTGTATATTTTTATTATATAATATGTCCCGTAATTGTAGTAATGTGACTATGGGATGTGTCTGAAAGATGGTGTTCGATAGATGAGGACGGTATAATTATCCCGCTTACACCAAACGTAAAATTCGTCTGGACTACTACTGCTTGACCCAAGCTTGACGATTATGGCAATCGCCTTAGGTACAATAAAGAAGCCAGTAAAGATGCTAGATAAAACTGTCATAGATTGGCATTATTTGAAAGAAGAAGTAATTGCACGTCTCACAACATGAGGGAGTGCTCTACTCTCGATATGTGGCCATACCTAAATTTCGCTATATAAAATCGTTCTTATACTTTTAGCTAGACATCAAATCCATATTTTTATTAACGTTACAATAACTACAGACATTGAATTATAAAATTAGTTTATTTTCTAATTGATTTACTTTATATTACATAACAAATTGTGTTAAAAAAATGTAATTGAAAAAATATATGGACTGCCGTCCGTTGGTCTGTGCATCGGTGAGTCTTCTCGCCTGGGTGATAATTCTATGCTTCTCGTTTAATAGAAATGTAAGCAATAGATTGAGATATATTAGTATTAAATAAGATTCCATATATTCTAAGGAGGATCCCTATTGATTTTTGTTATTGAACTCAACATCGTTTAAAAGTTATTAATGAAAGTCGATCAGATTCTCTGTTTTTTTCTTGTATAAATTATAGTTACTATTTTATTTTTTTCATCAAAATTAAATAAAACGCTCATGAAGCGTGCACTTTTGGGTTTTCCAAACTTTTTTTTTGTATTTTTATTATTTATTGTTGTATTTTTATTATTTGGAAATTGTTTTTGATACTGTCTTAGCCAATAGAGTATTGATCTTTTAACCATTGTGTAAACACATTAACACACCTAACTGACAGTCGCCGGTAATGATTGTTGATTTTACAATATGCTATAGAAGGTACACTGATAATAATAGTATTGTAAAAATATAAATTATATTCGTCAAAAAATATTTGCGCTCAGTGCCGGATTAACCACTTTGCAGGAGTAGCAATTGCTACGGGCCCCGCGCAAAAGGGGGCCCCACGTATCCAAACCCGCCCATCTCCGCCTAAGCGTAATTTGTTGAGTGAAACTTATTAAGACGTGGTAGGTATATTGAATTTACTTGATGTCATAAAAACGTGAAACGTAACACCTTTTTCGACTAAAACAATCCACGGCAGACAATCAGTAACCGATTATTTCGTTAGCGAAAATAAAACACAGAATTTCATACGGTAAACGCACAAGTTTCAACGCCCACCACGACGAATGGCTCGTTTCTTGTACTACTACGATCATTCGGGAAGATCTGTTTACGACTTTCCCTTGACATATGGTCTGACACAACTGGTCACTTCGCCCACGCGGATATAAGTTGAGGATCATACAACTTCCCTGTTGGACCTTCTGCTGACCTCTCATCCGGACGGATATCAGGTCTCCGTCGATCTTGGCTCTTCGTATCACTGCCTGATCCGGAGTACAGCGCTCATCACGCACTATCTGTAGGCTGCCGCCATGTGTGATTTAGGTCAGCGGATTGGAATTTGATGCGGGCGGATTTGCTTCTCACTGGATAATCCAATAAAATCGTTACTGAGTCTGTCGCAGATGTGGTGCTTCAGGGGATGGATTTTTTCATCTCGTCATCTGTAATGCCTATCGGCGGCAGATCCCAGTCTTGGTTTGGACGCTCCTGTAAAATTTTGCGTCACGGAAAAATCAAAAGCAGAGTGTTACAAAGCCTGGGCTGACCCACCGGCGTCCCGGGATGCAAACACTAGTGCACAAAAAGAAGTACAACTCTGCCTCCAGGTCCTTCAAAAGAGTTGTTATCGCTAGGGCAAAGTCGAAGCACATTGAGAGAATTGGCGAGAATTCTGATCCTGATCCTTCACCAAGGCGGCCCAAGGGAATTTTTGTAAGCTATTATTACCATCTTTGCGTAGGGAGAATGACTCGCTGGCCCACGCCGCAAAGGAGAGCAGATTATAAGGTTCTCTTTTTGCATCCAACTCGACTCTCGTCGACGAGGAACATACCAATAATATACGTATGAGTGCTCCATGAAATGTGCTGTTTATGCAGCGCTTGGTGCGCAAAGCACTCCTGTCTCTGGACGTCAACCAGTCGAGTGGGCGTGATGGAATCCCCCCAATTGTGCTGAAGACGTGTGCTTCAGAGTTGGTACCGCTGTTTACGCATCTTTTTCGGTTCTCTTACTCTTTAGGCGTCGTTCCAAGCTCATGAAAGACAGCCTTAGTGCAACCAATCCTTAAAAAAGACGACCGCTCGAACCCGTCCAACTACAAGCCTATCGCAATTACCTCGTTATTCCCCAAAATAATGGAATCCATTATTAACTGGCCAGCTCATGCAGCACCTTGATGAGCATTAGCTGATTAGTGGTCGTCAATACGGTTTCCGTCGACTTCGTTCAGCTGGTGGTCTTTTTGTCTACCTGACTCACCGATGGGCGGAGGCAGTCGAAACCAAGGGGGAGGCCCTGGCGGTTAGTTTGGACATAGCGAAGGCCTTTGATCGGGTTTGGCACAAAGCGCTTCTTCCCTCTTACGGGTTTGCCGAGAAATTATGCAATTGGGTCACCACTTTTCTTACAGATTGGACTATTAAGATCGTAGTCAACGGTGCATGCTCCGACTCCAAGCCTGTGAATGCTGGTGTTCCACAGGGCTGCGTGCTATTGCCTACCCTGTTTCTTCTGTATATCAATAATATGTTGCATACTAGTAATATTCATTGTTATGCAGACGATAGCACTGGCGATGCTTTATACACCGGCCGTGCTAATATTTCTCGGGAATCCGTCGTCGAGCGCCGGAACAAACTTGTGTCTGAAGTCGAGTCTTTGTTGAACAAAGTCTCGGATTGGGGTCGACTAAATCTAGTCCAGTTTAACCCCCAATAGACAAAGGTTTGCGCGTTTACCACAAAAAAGAACCCTTTAGTCGTATCTCCTCAATTTCAGGACACTCCCTTCGTTGCCTCATCCAGCATCGGAATCCTTGGCGTCGACATTTCGAGAGACGTACAGTTCCGCAGTCACTTGGAAGGAAAGGCTAAACTGGCATCAAAAAAGCTTGGTGTGCTCAGTAGATCGAGACGGTATTTCATGCCGGACTACTGCTTGCAGCTTTACCTTTACAATGAGGATTGCTCAGAAGAATTGTTCAGATTAATTCCAGCTGCTGAATTCCATCATTGTTCACTGCGACAAATCTCGAAATTCCATCCTCATCATTTCGATGGCTGGCGGTCCACTACTGTGCGATTTACGCGAAATTTCTGCTTCGCACGACCAAACTGCGGAATTTACTGTCGCCAACGGTTTTTCCGGACCGATACGGCAAACTTATATCCATTAAGGAAAAGGACACACGTTATATTTATCTAAAACAACATGCGAGGTGTTTATCAAATTAATAACATCAAGCAAGCAATGCATCCAATGCATAAAACGGAAATAATGACAATTACGTGGAATGGAAATGAAAATTACGACACATCTTCCCGTCAGGTATACCTCAAAACCTGAAAACGAGATTGTACAACCAGTTGCATTGATGACTTATGGATCTGAGACGTGTTCCTTCACTGCTGGCTATATGAGGACGCTCAAGGTAGCTCAGCGAGCTATGGAGAGGGCTATGATCGGGGTTTCTCTGCGTGATAAACTTAGAAATGAGGATATCCGCAGTAGAACTAGAGTGACCGACATAGCTCAACGGATTGGTAAGCAGAAGTGACAATGGGCCGGCCATATAGCTGGAAGAATCGACAACCGATGGGTTCTCGAGTTGCAGCCTCGTACCGGTAGGCGAAGTGTAGGGCGTCCCCCCACTAGATGGAGTGACGACCTGGTAAGACATGCAGGAAGTCGATGGATGCAGGTGGCTCAGGACCGTGCTTTGTGGCATTCCTTGGGGGAGGCATATGTTCATAAGCCAAGGAAACCAAGCAGTGGACTTGTGAAGGGCTATAGTGATGATGATGATGATGACGTGGAATGGAATAATAGAACGCGTGCAAGCGACTAGTGCGTTGCTGCAATCGTCTAATATAGACCTTAATACGGGATACACTCATTATTAATCATTATATGGTTTTTCCAAACAATGCGATATACATTTTCAAATATAAAAAGCAAAAGCCAAAAATCTGACAGGCTGTCATGAATATCAACACTCTTCAAGACGACGCAAGCGAAACACAAATTACGACCATTTTAATACTAGAACCGCTAGTACATTTGATGAATTTGTTGAAAAAGGAACACCTGGTAAACAGTTTGAAATTGAGGTGTTTGTTGTCATTATTAATAACTTACTATATGTTTTAGATAAACGCATGAAAGCATACCAAAATGTAACTAGTGTTTTTGGAATAATTCGACAGTAAAAATCTATTACAGCAGAAGAGATTTTAAAAGAAATCTCTTATGGTCAGTGCTTATGCAAATGGTTTGGAAATCGACATCGACGGCGAATTAGTGCAGTTTGCCGAGCTGCTTAAAACTTATTTATTATTGATTGACAGTACAAAAAACAAATCTCTGGAAATTCAATATTAGGTATAAATTCCTAACTCATTAGAATCATGTTTCCCCAATTTAGAAACTGCTTTGCGCATTGATTGTCTCTCATGATCAATAACTGCAGTGGTGAACGGTAATTTTGGATATTGAACCGTTTAAAAAATAAATTAAGGAACACTATGAGTCAAGAACGCCTGAATTATCTCTGATGAATAAAGAATATGATTTGCTTAGAGAAATTGATACGGATAGTACTATGATGAAATCATGAAATCTACAAAAGTTACTTAGTAAAAGTTAAAAAAAGTAATAAAAGAAACAGATAAATGAATATATTACATAATTTTCACCATTGATAAAATATAACATTAGCTATTCCTAAAAATATAATATGCTTTATAATAAATAGAAATTTTGAAATAATGTACTTAAAAGATTTACAATTAATAGTGTGGTAACGTCACTTTTAAATTGTTAGTTTCTTATCAAAATCATTCTAAATTGCCTCTGACATTTTGTATTTGTCAGAGTCTAACAAGGTAACACCTGTAGTAATCTGCTGTACTATGAAACAACAACAAAATTGTAACCATAGACTTAGAATATACTTACGCCAGTATATTCTAAGTCTATGATTGTAACCTATATAATATATATAGATGGCAAATAAACGCATTGAGTATTAAATTATTTTTACCACTTTATACTTAAGAATAGCAGCATAGCAGATCAAGGGCTCCTCAATAGAATTTGCTACGGGCCCCGCGCTTGCTTAATCCGGCACTGTTTGAGCTGCAAATGCGCAAGTTGTCTTATTTGTTTATATTTTATCAGCAGTATTATCTGGTATTATTCAATTAACATAGTGATTTATATAATCTCTGTACTCACTCTGGTATTTTATGAGTTCTCATTACGCTTTTTTACCTGGTGAGTCCAAAGACCAAAGATGTTTCTGATAGAATAAGATAGACTTATCTTAAGATCGGGATTAAACTGTAGAGATATTTCCCAAACGCAGCCAGTGAACGGCCAAACCTAAATAGGTTTATGTATATACAGTATTGCGCTTAATTAAAACAAAGTCTTTATATATATTTTTATATTAAAAATACATACACAGAATACCAGCGTAAAATAGCAGCCTAACGTTGCTGTGTTTCGTATGGTGAGTGTAGAGATCCGGAAACCCATTTTACTGGAAACGAGGCGTTCCATCTTAGTCCTCACGGGTGATAACGCATCTGCATTTTGATTGATTCGTAATCGATGATAGATGTAGATGTCTATGGGCCGCAGCAACTACTTATCATCAGGTGGACTGTGTGATCGTTTGACACCCTTATCCTATATTAAAAAAACCTTTAAACTTAAAACCTCTCTAACTCGGTTAATTTTGACCGGAGGAAAAACTCATAAAACATTTTTTAAGTAAAATTTTAAGTTCTACACATTTTTATCAGAACGTTTTTGTCTAATTTTTACCGTTTTCGAGTAATTGCGAAAAACACTTTTGGCAATTTTTTCAACCCTTTCCGGGGGTTTCAGACACGAAAACCTTTACACATTGTTTTTGTTTTTTTTTTATAGGAGAGGGGGCAAACGAGCATGCGGTTTACCTGATGTTAAGTGACTACCGCCGCCCATGAACAACTGCAACACCAGGGGAATTGCAGATGCATTGCCGGCCTTTTAAAAAGGAGTAGGCTCTTTTTTTGAAGGTCCCTAAGTCGTATCAGTCCGAAAAAATCACTGGTGGTAAGCGGTTCCACAAGGAAGTAGTGCGAGGAAGTAAACATCTTCTAAATCGCACAGTGGTGGACCGCCAATCATCCAGATGGTATGGATGGTATCGCGAGTTTTGTCGCGATGTGCGATGGTGAAATTGAGCGGCTGGAATTAGTCCGAACAATTTTCCTCAGAGCACTCCCCGTGGTACATGCGATAAAATACGCAAAGAGATGCAACATCTCTACGCAGTGCTAGTGAGTCAAGCCGATCGAAAAGAACTCGGTCGTCGACGATTCGATCCGCTCTGCGCTGAATGCGGTCAAGTGGAAGGAGCTGGCACTGGGGAGCCCCTGCCCAGAGATGGGAACAGTATTCCATGTGAGGCCGAACCTGCGCCTTGTAAAGTTGCAGGCGGTGTGCCGGCATGAAATACTGCCCCGCTCTACTGAGCACGCCAAGCTTTTTAGAGGCCAATTTGGCCTTCTCTTCCAAGTGACCACGGAACTGCACGTCACTCGATATGTCAACGCCGAGGATTCCGATACTGGCTGAGGCAACAAGGGGAGTGCCTTGAAACTGAGGAGATACGACAAAGGGGTTCCTTTTAGCGGTAAACGCGCAAACTTGTGTCTTCTGGGGATTGAACTGGACTAGATTTAGTCGCCCCCAATCCGAGACTTTATTCAACAAAGTCTCGACTTCAGACACAAGTTTGTTCCGGTACTCGGCGACGTTTTTCCGAGAAATATTGGCATGGCCGGTGTATAGAGCATCACCAGTGCTGTCATCCGCATAGCAATGAATGTTACTGGTTTGCAACATATCATTGATATGCAGAAGAAACAGCGTTGGTGATAGCACGCAGCCTTGTGGAACACCAGTGTTAATAGGCTTGTAATCGGAGCACGCATCGTCTACTACGACCTTGATGCTCCGATCAGCCAGAAAACTGGTGATCCAATTGCGCAATTTCTCGGGAAGCCCATAGGAAGGAAGCTTCGAAAGAAGCGCTTTGTGCCAGACCCGATCGAAGGCCTTCGCTATGTCCAAACTAACGGCCAATGCCTCCCCCTTGGACTCGATCGCCTGCGCCCATCTATGTGTTAGGTAAACAAGAAGATCACCAGCTGAGCGACCCCGACGAAAACCGTACTGGCAGTCACTAATCAGCTGGTGTTCCTCGAGGTACCGCATGAGCTGGCAGTTAATAATGGACTCCATTATTTTCGAGAACAAGGAGGTGATGGCGATAGGCCTGTAATTGGACGGATCAGAGCGGTTACCTTTTTAGGATCGGCACGAAAGCTGTCTTCCATGAATTCGGGACAACGCCTAGGGAGTAGGAGTACCGAAAAAGACGCGTTAGAATCGGTGCCAACTCTGGAGCGCACGTCCTCAGCACAATTGGCGGGATTCCATCAGGCCCACTCGACTTGTGGATGTCCAGGGAGAGGAGTACTTTGCGTACTGAGCACTGTGTGAATCGCACATCAGGCATAGAGCACTCACACTGCGGGATAGTCGGCGGTGTGTTCCCCCCGTCATCAAGAGTCGAGTTGGACGCAAAAAGGGAGCCTAAAAGGTCGGCTTTCTCTTTTGCGGCATGGGCCAGTGAGTCATCCTTCCTGTGCAGAGATGGTAGTGATGGCTTACAGAAATTCCCTTGGACAGCCTTGGCGAGAGACCAGAATGCACGGGTTCCCGAAGGAAGGCAAACAAGTTTCTCGCCAATTCTGCCTATGTGCTCTGATTTTGCCTTGGCGATAACTCTTTTGAAGGACCTGGAGGCGAAGTTATACTTCTTTTTAAGCATGCTGGTGTTTACATCCCGAGCCGCCGAAGCCTCAGCCCAGGCATGATAACACTCCTGCTTACTGCGTAATGCAGTCTTACAGGAGTGACCAAACCAAGGCTGCGATCTGCCACCGATGGGTACCACAGATGATGGAATAAATAGTCCCATTCCCTGTAGCACATCATCGGTGACAGAGTCAGCAACAGCGCTGGGATCATCCGGCGACAAGCAAACCCGCCCCCATGGGTAGGATGCAAAGAAAAATCGCCAAGTATCACGATCTCTACGGATGGGATCTGTTGTAGCAAGAAATCTGTAGCCATTTGGACGTGGTCGATGAGTCGGTCTGTGTCGGCATTACCGCTAAGTAGTATCAGCCGGAGAGGACACCTGCGTCTCGGTCAAAAAGAGCAAGGCCGGCTTCGCCGTCTCTAGATGGTAGTGGACGGCGTTAAGATTCGAGTGAAGTCCCCTGATGTTGCAGAAGTCCACGGATAGCGTGGCAGGGGTCGCCATGGTTTTATTGCTCTGTTTGCCCCGTGCAGTGTTAGTATACAGCGGGATTTTGCCCCCCCCCCCCAGAATACGCGGGGCAGTCTGAGCACCCACGCTCAGGAAGAGGGTAGCTTGACCGTGGATGCTCAGTGAGGGATTCTCCATTACCAGGGGTGCTGGTACCCTCCTGGGGTAGTTCTTCTTTTGAATTCCGCTACCATGTTATGGGGAATTAGCCTGGCCACCTGCACTAACCAAGCGAAACGCAGAAGCAAAGCTCCTACTTTACGTTGGTATTCTGTGAGGTTGTGGTACCGCCCCGGTTCGAGCCGGCCCATCCATGCTACAGCAGAAGCTGCAGCGCGGCTCTACCACTGTTTTAATGTTTTGTATCATTAAAACTACATTATGTCAAATGTGCAAAGTTGAGTGTCAAATTTTGATTTCAGATCTTATTTCATTGGACTAATTATTTACAGAGCCGTGGTAGCTCAGATGGTTAGCGCTCGCTGTAAGTTTCACAGTACGCGAGCAACCCGGGTTCGATCCCCGCCGGCACCAATGAAATTGTTAATTGCAATTTTAAGTGCTGATTTACCACGTGCTCGGCGGTGAAGGAAAACATCGTGAGGAAACCTGCATGTCTGAGAAATCAAAAAATAAATATTTCGAAGACATGTGAAGTTCGCCAACACGCATTGGGGCAGCGCGGCGGACATTTCCTTGCCCTAAAACCCTCTCAGAAATGAGAGGAGGCCTGTGCCCAGCAGTGGGACGTATATAGGCTGTAACTTTACTTTACTTTACTTTAATTATTTACATATTAAAAATCTATAACGATATAGTCTGTCATTATCGCTTTTGAATGTCATGTCTAAATGGCGACTGTCGATAATCACCATGCATTCACGCCTTAACCATGTTTGTAGGTTGGTAAAGATTGTTTTTATAAAAATATTTTGTAAATCGTCCCCATAATTGATAGCCTGTAGTTGATGTTCGATGTATTATTATTTCTGGTTATTAAACGTGACCTTGACATAAAACATCAACACGGTATAGGGATATTTTACCAACACATGAGTTCTAAAGAGTAGGGTCAATATTTTCTTAAACATGTATATATAGGTATATATCCAAGAAAACTTTATTTAATAATCTACCATTTTTTTTAAATATAAACATTAAACTTTAAATGAGATTTCAGATTTTTATGCAGAGAATAAAAACGCAAGTGTGAAAACTGTACATCATGGATGATTAATTTTTAAATATTAAGCCATTAATTAAGAGTTAACAATCAGTAAAAGCACCCATGACATTCATAACGTATCTGCATCGGTTGGGTACACTCAGAATGAGGTTGTCAATATCCTGTTGAGGAATATTGTCCCAGGTCCGACTGAGATGCATAAAAAGTTGTTCTTCTGTAACCAGAATTTCAGGAAAATACCTCAGTGCTCTTAATTGGAACATATCCCAAGCATGCTCAATGGGATTTAAATCTGTGCATTGCGCTGGCCATTCTAGGGCCGTGACATCATGTTCGTGCAACCAGGCTGTTACCACCTTGGCCGTATGTGAACGGGCATTGTCGTGCCCATGCAGGAAATTTTGACCCATTTGTGTTTGATGTTGCAAGACTATTGGTTCTAGCACCTCATTACCGTATTTTTAACCCGAAGTGGTATGCGAGCTTGAAGGTTGACTTCGTGCAGTCTCCTCCTCACAGTTTGGTTCACAAGCACCTGATGTTCAGATTGTAGCCTTTGGACCAATTAACCTTTGGTTGCCTCCTCGGAGCAATTTGCAAAAAAAACGCTCTTGTCTGGGTGTAGTAATGCGGATTGGTCCTGGATGTCTCTTCACCACTGTTTAAAACGGAACGCAGCCCAGTACATTGTCTTCCCCATTTTTCGACACTGTTTTCAAATGAAAATATTTATCATGTACACGTTTTCTATTCAACAAGAAAAATTATTATTTCAATGTTGTAGCTTTTAAAACATAATTTTAAAAAAAATTGTTTATTTCGGACAACTTGAAATCCATAGAAATTGTTAGTAGAGAAAAACTTACATCTATGTTAGTAATATAATTTATACTTTTTTAAATACTTAATTATTAAGCAGGACATAGTCCTGGAGATCATATGTCTGATCAGTGAACAGTCAGCCACACTGTCAGCAATCTCACTCACTGTGGCCGCTGCCGCGCACTTTGTTTAGCAACGATACGGTCTTTTTTCGGATTATTGCATCAAAGCTGCGATGTTTACACCCGCCAGTGCAAACATCGCAGACGCGCTACAATAGCGCGGCAGCCGCAACAGCGCCCTGAATGCATTATTGTATTGAGTACGTAGGGCACTATAGGCCTTTTTGGTATAGTTGGTCCGTAGGCTGCAAAAATAAAATGACGCACAATATGCTTTGAAAAGTGTGATCTTGACAGCATCAATGTAGCGACCAAATCTATGCACCAATATATTCGCCCTGACCGACATTGCCTAATGTCGGAGTTCATTTGAATAACAATATTAATTAATAATAATAACAATCATTCGTGAAACTGTTAAATACCTAGGCGCTGTTATATTTTTTGATCACGTGATCAAAATACTGAGAGCACCTTACCTCGAAAGCGCCAGGGGTCACAGTACAAAAATGGCGGCGATTTATGACGTAAACGTATTATATATTATAATATTTTCCTATGGTACTGCGGCAGTATACTGGCAGAGTTTTAACAAAGATGAAAGTTTAGCCTGGATATCAACGAATTATCAATGTTTTTGCGATAAAAAGACATAAGTAACTTTCAATTTGTAATTTAAGTAAGCACCTAAATAAAATTATTCATTGTAAAATCTGAAATACTTTCAAGCTGTAATAGTTTCATCAAATTCAGTTCAGTGGTTTAGAGTCTAGATGTGATATTGAGATGTGCAAACAAACACGAACACGAATTGTACGAGTAATATTCGTGAGCAAACAGACACAGACTAATATTGTACAGGTTTATTAATTTACTAATATTCGCCCCGCGTCTTTGCCCGCGTGGTGTACAATGTCTTGGTCGGGGCGTCATACATACATTTTGAACATGTCTCCTTTGTAGGAATGCAATGTATCGATCGTAAGCGAGTCCATACTCAGACTCGCACTTGGCCGATTTTCGGGTAGCCGTTACCACAACCTTTTTGGGGGCTAGATCCGCGCCTCGTCCTCGTTAAAAATCTATAAAACGTCTACTATGTATTGCACAAGGTCATCACCCATCAGTCACTCGTCATCAGCACGATATTTCTCACACCTTTGTCGCTATTATTACGATTGCCTCGCTAGTCTAGTAGTTGTAAACGCGACTACTAATCATATGCTCCAAGGTTCGAATCCCTGGTCGAGCCAAAATCAGTTCTTGGGTTTGTCTAACAAAAAATTCTAAGTAGCTGCCCGCAGTCAGGTTGTTGTTGTACAACAGTGGGCAGTTCTTGACCCCGTGCCTAGGAAAGTACGTAAGCCCGTTGTCGGCCGTGATTGCCGTCCACGTGCAACTATACTTTTACTTTATACTATCCATTGTAGACATATTAAATGACCCGGCGGCATTCGGATCTGCCGTTTTCAAAGGGCTAGCTACTAACCAGCCAACTAGTTAAACGTTGAATGATAAACGATCGGCTTAGGCGTCGAACTGAATGTCAGCGTCTAAATAACAATTTAGCCTCCAACTGATCTACGCAGAATGAGTGAATGAATGAACCCTAGCATACAAATGAATCATGAAGTCTTGCAGTTGTATGCTAGGGTTGGGATTTAATTTTATTAATTATAGAATCCCAAGTAGATGGTAGCGCCCAGCCATCTTCTCTTTTGAAAATCATCCAATTTTTTTTTATATGTAGGTATATTTGATTCTGATTTTTATTTTAGATACAACTCGAGTGCTGTTTGCAACTTGGTGGATTTTCATAACTTTGCTCTCTGCGTTCTACACAGCAAATCTGACTGCTTTCCTCACTCTGTCAAAGTTCACATTGGATATAGATAGTCCAAAAGATCTACTCAAGAAGAACTATAGATGGGTTGCAGCGGAAGGAGGAGCCGTGCAATACACGATTAGAAACGTAATTTATATTTTTTTCTTAGCATTTATTTAAAAAATTGTTTATTTATAAATCACTTATCATCAATACAATCATTATCAAATCATGTTCACTGCTGAACGTAGGATTCTTTCATAGATTGCTTTATAGGGAGATATTTGCCATAGTTGCCACGCTTGGCAGGTGGGTTGCCGATCAGTTTAATTTTAAATTGTTATCAGGAATATGCTGCTGCCCATCTCCTATCTTAAATTACTCTGTCGCCTCGGATAATATTTAATATGACGTGATCGCGGAGCAGGAAGAATTTCAAATTAATGCAATTCATACAAATGTGAACTTTAATAGCTTGAGAATAAACTCGGTTTTCGAATTACACATACTGTTCAAAAGGTCCTAAAAATATCTTAGTTGCAATAGAAATAAAACTTTTTATGATGGGAATTAAGTTTAAAAGTGCAAAGCAATAAAAAAAATCCTGCTCCGCGACCGTGCTTTAGTAGATTCTGTTATGGTGCTACAACACGGCATTGCACATGGGCAATGTAAGTGCGAAGAATTAGGAGCCCGTCACCCATAATCCCGACATAAAACTCATCTGAAAAATTTACTTCGGATTTTCGTACAACAAACAGTCCTAAAGTAACTTTTCAACTATTTCAAATTTGCTTATACTATCCAATTTATAATATTAAAGGCTGTTTTATTTCTGTTATTGCTCTTATAAGGTGAGTGAGCGTAAACGAATCTACAGTCTATAGAGACCAGCTGAACAGCCTTTAGAATAACCAAGATAGCTTGCATGCTGCCCAGGGTCATGTAAGTGATGGGGACAATCGCAATAGGTTAAGCCGTTATAGGAGAGTTTCGCATATCCACACTTGCACTTGCAATACCACTATGGTCAGATAACTCTTTGTTCACCAAGTGATCATCGCGTGAATGCACTGTCGATCAGACTCATACAGTTCATCGTCTTTTATATATAATATGGGGTAATAGAATAAGGGTGACGGACAACAGAAAGTGCACAGTCCACCTGATTGAAATAGATGCTGTGGGGCTGTGGCTCATAGACATCTACATCGATCCTCGCTCCTCGATTAAGAATCATCGCTGATTTACACAGGGACAGTAACTGGCTCCAAAAAAAAAACAAGTCAGTGCTGACCCGCTACTGGCATAATGTAAATTGATTTGAAGTCAGTACAGCACTGTCTGCGCGACTACTGACTGCGTGTGAACGGTGCAAGTCAGTCCTCGGCACCAGCGCTAGCGCCTGTTACTGACCCCGTGTAAACCAGCCTTTAAGGATCTAAGGACTAAGATGGAATACCCCGTTTCCAATAAGAAGGGTCTCCGGATCTCTACACTCACCATACGAAACACAGCAGCATTGTAGCTGCAGCATGGCTATACAATGTGAGACATACATAATTAAGTTTATACGGAACACGCAGGGTGCGAGTCCTACTCACACTAGTCCGTTTTATGATTTCCCTCCAAGTCGGAATATAGCAGCGGGTGCACTGCTTCGTGGCAGAATCAGTGGGTGGTACTAATCCAGACGGACTCCTAGACACAGAAAAAGGTTTACCTGTACAGTATAATCCGAAATCAATAATGTGAGTCTGACAGAGGCCCCGAAAGGTTGAAACGCATGCCCATGTAATATATTATATATTTTATACAATTATTAAAGTCGTAAACTGAGGCGACAGTAGCCTGATGGTATGGCTACCACGTTACAAAATATTCATTACCAACCTCATATTCTAGAGCTCGCGTCCTGCGGGCTCCAAGCATTGATGCCAATAAAGCTGTGCAAGCCTGACTCTTTATCTGGCTAACAGCACAAACATCACCGAAACTAGAACACATATCATAGTACAAATAGTTAAACCAATTGTTTGTTTCTTGAACGTATTTTCGTCGGCTGAGGATCGAATCCAAGGCCTAAGAGTCGTTTTTTTTAATTATCGGATAAGGGTTACAAACGAGCACACAGTCCAACTGATGGTAAGTAGTTGCTGTGGCCCATAGACATCTACATCTATCGTCGACTATGAATCAAAATGCAGATGCGTCACCGGGAGGACTAAGATGGAAACCTCGTTTCCAGTAAAAGGGTATCCGGTTCTCTACACTCACCATACGAAACACAGCAGCGTTAAGCTGCTATTTTACGCTGGTATTCTGTGAGCGTGGTCCTTACCCGGTCGAGCCGACCCATTCGTGCTACAACTATACTACTAATATAGCTGCAGTCGTGTGTCTATTATATTAAGCGATTCTGCTAAATATGTCTTTATTGAAATTCTAAAATTAAATTTTGCAACAGCCTGACGAAGATCTATTTTACCTTAACAAAATGGTCGCAAACGGACGAGCTCAGTTCCGTTCAGTAGAGGTAGATGAAGATTACCTTCCCATCGTGCAACGTGGAGCAGTCTTGGTAAAGGAGCAGACCGCGATTGACCATTTGATGTACGGAGATTACTTAAGAAAAACAAGGGAAGGCGTCGCCGAAGCAGACAGATGTATCTACGTTGCCGCACCTCAATTCTTTATGAAGAAGCAAAGAGCATTCGCATATCCAAAGAATACAACATTAAAGGTTATATTTGATATCGTGTAAGTAATTTTGACGACGGGATTTGGATATTAGCTGAAATTAAAACTTAACTAAAACATAAATTGTCGGTTTTCAATATTTATACATAGGTACTTGAACGTTACGTCCATCCATCCATCCATTACAGCCTATAAAAGTCCACTGCTGAACATAGGCCTCCCTCATAGATTGCCTCATGGGGGGATTTTGCCAAAGTTGCCACGCTTGGCAAGCGGGTTGGCAACCGGAGTATTTTATTATCTTGAGTCGTTATCAGGAAGATGCTGCTGATACGTTACGTCTGATACGTGGAGGTAAACGTGTTTTGACGCCATAATATATTGTTGTCATTGAAAGATTTTAGGTTATGGCATGTCTTCCTTACGGAAGTGGCTCACATTCAGCAGTAGAGCCGCAAGCCCCTCACGATTAAGATGTGTTTTGTAAGTCAATAAGACAAGATTTTTTTATACAATAAGATGACCTACTCAATTTTTTTTATAAAATGTGACATACGACATCCTTCATTATCATAAAAAAAAGTTCTCAGTAGAAGCCTGGAGTCAGGAAGTTGTGGCGTTCTGATCTCTCTCTCTCGCTCTCTCTCCAGTCGTGTCGGATTACCGTTCCAACGGACTGTGAGAATAAAGGAATAGATAGTGCCCCTACGTTTGCGCACACACTCGTGCACTTTAATCCTACCCAGCGCTAAAGGCTATTCTCCATTTAGACTGACCGCCGTGACCGCAATTTGGTCTTTAGGAAAATATATTTTTTTATTATTTACCCTAAACCTTATTAAATAATCGTATATAATTTGTTTACTATTAAGCATAACGAACCTACTAGAAGCGGGTATTGTGGACTTCCTGGAACACCGAGATCTGCCTTCCACCAAGATATGTCCACTGGATCTTCAATCTAAAGATCGTCGGCTTCGTAACAGCGACTTAATGATGACATACGTGATCATGGCCATTGGTCTTGCTGCCGCAACCGCTTCATTTATTGGAGAGGTATATACGTACATATGATTTCTACTGTAAAGCAAGGTAACTTCGTTTCGTTTCGTGAGTATTGTAAGAAGCTGCCTACAAAACTCCTAGGCCAGCTCTACAGGTACAACGGAACAATCGTCATTCATCCGGCTCGTTGCTGGCTCAGTTAGCGGTTAGCCTTCGCAGTGAATTTCTGCTGATGCCTCATGTAGAGGCGAAACCTAGAAAATAATTATTTTATTGCGATGTTACATTAATGTGTAGTTTAAAACCACGAGGCGAATACAATCAAACACAAATTTCTCAATATTGTTGCCATTGACGAAAAGTAAAAATACCTGTTAATTATCATTTATCTTACAGATCTTTATTAAGCGTTCCACCCACATTAATATTAATAAGCAAGCTTACACTGATAATAAGAGAAGGAAGAGATCAAGGTTTATTGAACATAATCACGATAACAGTCGGCCGCCTCCTTACGACTCTCTTTTTGGTGGGAAATCGAGATACAAAATATCTAATCAATCGCAAAGAAAAATAATTAACGGAAGAGAATATTGCGTTGTTGATACTGCAAATGGTGAAACCAGGCTTATTCCCGTTCGTACACCATCTGCTTTTCTTTATCAATAAATATATAATCCCAACAATTTGGTTTTATTTTTCGCCTCATTATCATTTTTTCAACTGAACGAATCATCGCAATATATTGGATAAAAGTTTTTTTTTTTATAGAATAAAGGTGACAAAGGAGCACACAGTCCACCTGATGGTAAGTGGTTGCTGTGGCCCATAGACATCTACATCTATCTTCGTTTGAAAATTAAAATGCAGATGCGTTGTCAGCCGTGAGGACTAAGATAGAATGCCTCTTTTCCAGTAAAAAGCGTCTCCGGTTCTCTACACTCACCATACGAAAAACAGCAGCATTAAGCTGCTATGTTAAGCTGGTATTCTGTGAGAGCGTGGTCCTTCTCCGGGTCGAGCGGACCCATTCGTGCTACAACTATACTATTAATATAGCTGCAGCATGGCTCTACCACGTATAAAAAGTTAAAGAAAATTTTCAATATAAGAACCTTCTCCTTTCTTAAATACCAGCAACGCATCTGCAAATCCCGTGGTGATCACTTACTATCAGGTAAGCAGTATGCTCGTTTGCCACTTCCATTAAAAAAAATCAGAGTATAGGTGAAAAGACGAGAATCATTTGATAATAATTTTACCCCTAAGGTACGTATTGTACGTGGTAGAGCCAAGCTGCAGCAATATTATGGTTGTAATCAAAATGGGTCGGGTCGACTGGGGAAGGAGTGGCTCTCACAGAATACCAGTGTAAAATAGCAGCTTACTAAATGCTGCTGTGTTTCGTATGGTGAGTGTAGAGAACCGGAGACCCTTTTTACTGGATACGAGGCATTCCATCTTAGTCTTCATTGACAACGCATCTGCATTTTGATTTTTAATCGAGGATAAATGTAGATGTTTATGGGCCACAGCAGTGGCGGATTTCCACATTTACAATAACGTTAAACAACCTAAGAAATATTTAATGGATTTTACGTCGCAATCTGTATTATTTCAAATGTTCTATCTACTGAATACTGATATTTACATTGATAAGCTATGGTAAGTTTTAATTATAGTACTCAGTTGATATTTAATTTTATTGGCTTTTAAGTTAATGTTGGGTTATAAAATTAAAATAAAACAATATTTTCTGAAAATGATTTATTTCTACAAATATTATTATATTTTATAACAGGTTGTGTCATGGGCACAATTATTGTATTATTATTTAGAATAATATTTAAAAATAATTCTAGCTGTTATTTAGCTTAGCATAAAATGTTTTTAGTTTTAATTTTTTAAGGGGCAGTATATAATTTTTGCATGTCGAGGTCATCGGTGACGCGAACCCATAAGTTTTTCCCCTACCAAAAATCGATCAATGCGGCTAAAGAAGTTATCACTTCAAAAAATATTAAACTAACAAAAAGGAAATATTCAAGCTTTCCGAATCTGAGAGATCTCCTGGGTAGAATGATTTGAAAAAGCTGCGGTATTCTGTCTCGGAAATATATTATAATCACACAGATATTTCAAGTCGTTGTATTTTTGTACTTGTATAAGAAATTGGAGTTTCAGAGTACGCAATTGTGATTTCAGTACTATCAGTAACAACTAACAGTATCTTTAAAGTCTATCTTACATAGAATCTTTTTTCTTTTCTTTTATTTTAGATCAGTAAATTTTCTGATTACTATTATTTTTACCCAGTTTTTAACCTTCAACAAAAATTCTGCCATTTTATCTAACTTAGCATAAAATATTTTTATTTTTTATTTATTTATATATCTTCTCTTCTTTTATTTTGGACCAGTAATTTTTCTGATTACTGTCTTTTTCACCCAGTTTTTAACATTCGATAAATATTTCCTCGTCCAGCTAAAGTAAACCATTGCTCAGTCGTGTAAATTACCTTATTTAACCAATGATTACTGAACATTCTGAAATACAGCTTCAATAGGACCATTAAACTCTTTTTCTGACAAAAATTACTTGTTCCTTTTGCTATATGTATGTGTGTGTGTGTTTGTTTGTGTGTGTGTGTGTGTGTGTGTATATAATTGAATGTGTTATTTTGCCGATTGTGTCTGAAATTACTGTAGGTGTTTGGGTATAATTCAAGCTGGTGTTAGTTTTATTAACGTCCGGAGTTAACATAAATTAAAGATGTTGACCGCCCAGTCAGTTTCAGTTGGGTTTGCTTGGTACCGTATAGCATAGCGTATAGCACCGGGTGGTTATAGTTTTATTTTATTTATTTTTTATTTTTTGTTGTTATATAAAACGTTACCTCCACACTAGGATTTTCTCCTGTATCGCGGGGGCAGTTTACATACATAGATTTCACAAGGACAAACATCCATAGTGATTCGGTCAGACAATAATATAGTTTAAAAAACAGGAGAATTAAATGAATTTTGTATTTGTGGGATTTGTCGTGGTCAAATATTATGTTAATTACTTAGTAATTTGAAAAAAATTGAGAGGGTTTTACCTCCCAAAAATGAGAGGAGGCCTGTGCCCAGCAGTGGGACTTATATAGGCTGTAACTTTTTTGCCATGCTGCAGCTATATTAATAGTATAGTTGTAGCACGAATGGGTCGGCTCGACCGGGGAAGGACCACGCTCTCACAGAATACCAGAGTAAAATAGCAGCTTAACGCTGCTGTGTTTCTTATGGTGAGTGTAGAGAACCGGAGACCTTTTTTTACTGGAACCGAGGCATTCCATCTTAGTCCTCACGGCTAACAACGCATCTACATTTAAATTCGCAAACGAAGATAGATGTAGATGTCTATGGGCCACAGCAACCACTTACCATCAGGTGGACTGTGTGCTCGTTTGTCACCCTTATTTTATAAAAAAAAAAAAAACTACTAGTTAGATCTTGACCAAATTTATATAAGACTACATGAAAAACACCAGCTTTCAAATAAAAAAGAATCATCAAAATCGGTTCACCTAGAAAAAAGTTCTGAGGTAACACACATAAAAAATATACAGTCGAATTGAGAACCTCCTCCTTTTTTTGAAGTCGGTTGAAAATGCGAATCACGCAAGTGCCAGTTGTGGGATTATACTTAGGGATCGTCGATCTGTGCTCTGTGGAATTTTTTGGTCCGGGTGTTCATGGTTTGCAGCGGCTACTTACCATGACTGTACTTTCATATGTCACTAAAATTGTAAAAATATAAATATGCTTTACTTTACGTATCAGTGTAGAATAAAATTAGTAAATCAGTTTTAATGAGAGCGTGCATCGTGACTTTGTCAAGTCGACAGTAAATACAAACCTCTTTACTTCACGTTCAAGTGATGTCGTGTGATAACGGTTAGCGGTGTATCTGAATCCATCGGCTCATTTCGTCCTGTGGTTGTCGTAAGATGGGACATGCCAGAAAAATCTTAAGGATTCCGATAGATGGCGGTATTAACAGCTCTATGCTCGTTTACGCCAGACGTAAAATAACTAGATCCGCGAAGGGCAGCACGGTCAAAAGTGCGAGACGTTTGGTACTGTGATCGTCAATCCGCCTGACAAGCTTGACGATTTAGGTAAATCGCTTTACAACGGGAAAGTCCCACGTCCCATGTTAGCGGTGATGAAGATCATAAAAAATATTTTAGTTTTCTCAAACTGGGACATATCAGGCGTGTAGAGTATATGGCAAGATTTTCATAATTAAATTACTGGCTAATACAAGATGATTTTTTTAATTAAAAAAAAATGAGATCGAAGAATCCTAGTTTATGTAGAAAAGAACCCAGGCTTATAAAGTCACAAGTTATTCATAAATAAAAGACACGTTTTATTTACACATTTTTAATAACTGTGAAAATACACTTTCACAATCTCTCTCTAACATTCACACCATAATCGTCAACAACATTAAATTATTGGCTTGTAGATTTATAAATAAAATAAAAACTATACAGTCCATTTCACAATATTTTATTTCAACGAAATAGAAAACGAAAACCTTGTCTATTACTTTTATAGAAATATTGCAAAACAGATCCGTGTAATATATTGAAGGCTGTGCCTGTGTATAATGTACAATAACATACACCTCCACATAAATAAAATATAGGTACAATTTCATAATAAATTGAGCAGTGACCAATCATCTCTTGCAGCAATCCATATAACAACGCCCAGCGTAATCTTTAAACTATTTTCATAAAAAATAAAAAGTAACAAAATCATATATTCAATTGATTTTTAGATTTCCGATAAATATTAAACGTCATAAGCGATCTTTTTATTTCAGTTATAATACAACAAAAGCTACCCAACTTTTCCTCTAATTAATTTACATAGTTTATCCAAAATTGCCTTTGATTAACATACTTGCAAGCCACTTTATCAAATGAATTGTAAAAATTGTTTTATAGTTATAAATACTCCGTTTCGCTTCGATTCCGTTCCGATAATCTGTTTTATAAATCTAAAACTAATTTCTTTTTTTTAATGTAGTATTAAGAAAGTTTCAGATACAGGTAAAGTTATTCTAGCGTTATTTAGAACTGGACAGAGGCTATCGTAACTTGCTAAAATCCATTAGATTAAATTATATAATTGCCCCATTATGAGGCGAAAGCGTGTAGTGTCATCATTGTTGGCGAACATTTTCTATTGTTGTGGTTTTACTGTTAAAAATTCTAGTGTAGGGCACATAAAAGAAAATTCAGGTTGTGTCTTCTAAAAGTAGGTAATAAAAGTAATTTTATTTTTGTATAGGATTTTTGGCAAATTAAGAAGAAAAATACAATATTTAAAAAAAAACAACCGCTATCAATTATAAAGAATGTCGGCTTTAGCGGTTACAATTCGAAACGAATTTTCGGAAGTAGGATAGAGTATAATGTTTAAGCCAATAAAGAGCCTAGTTATCGTAAGCGACGGATAACTATATTTAATTAATATTCGTATTGATTAATTGGGTTTTCAAATAAGCTGAGGATAGATTGAAAGTGCATCAATTACAATTTACTAAGTGGTGATTGCCTATCTACCTTACAGATTATTGCAACATTTTACCCGCACATTTTTAGTTTACGTGGTACGCTATAAAATGCTCGCCGTATCTGGCATTTCTCTACTTAAAACTACGAATTATCATCACAATTTCTAAGTATAACAAATATTTGTAGATTACAGAGGCTGTACTAAATTATTAGTCGTTAATCTTGCATAGGTCCTCGACTGCTTCTAGAATTCACTGCGTTTTTAATTATACTTCGTGCTTCGTCCTCTAGATTAGTAACTGGAACTTATTAAACACATGTAGTATCACGTCTAGGATTCACCACTCGCACTATAGTTGAGAATATAAAAATTAAAAACCCCTCCTTTCCCCTTCTTCCTCCGGTCACAGGAGTGGGGAGAACCCCACTCCTGCGAACAACCCACAGACACCGCTCTCGACATGTCATTAAGTTTAGAGCTGAACACAATCATCTTGATATTTCCTGGATAATTGGGTACCGGGAGGGCGGGCGGGAGTGATTTACTAATCTCTTCGGACGAAGCACCTCGTATAATTATGATAGAACTTCACTTAAGGTAAGTTCATTTAATCATTAATAATATGTTACTAAATTATTACTTCTCGTCCATAATATAAACAATGTGAAATTTATTATTATACAGTTAATAAATGCCTGATATATTTAATAAATTAATGTATACTAAAACATTAATTTATTAAATCAATTATTAATTAAAGTTTATGTACATATACATTTTGTAAATGAATGTATACATAAACATGTATTACGCGAATAAAGGGAGCAAATATTACAGATTTTAATTAACCACTAATTTTAATACTTTGAGCGAGCAATTCTTGTATATGTCATGTTACCTTATGATTGTGAACACCGTTAGTTTATGATCTATCTCGCGATATTGTAAACTATCGAAAAATTGTGAACTGTATCAAACCATTTACAATTTAAGCCATTAATTTTCGGTAGTTCATAATCTCTCAATCTCAAACCGTCAAATTGTGAACGCACCCGCACTTACCTCCACTTTTATCACCCATAAAATTATGAACTGTCCCTCATTGTACAGTTTTGGCGGTAGCTCGTTCTGAGTCCATAGAGTTTTAGAGTCGAATATAGGAAATGCCGTCTCGTTGAATGAAATTAATAGGGTGATCATGTCATTGTCGCTGGTCTGTGCATAATTATGCGCCGATAGCTTACAATCTCGCGAGATAGATTATAAACTAACGGTGTTCACAATCATACGGTAACATATGTACGATGTATATAAATATGTATATGAAATTGGATTCTCGGTTACTCTAATGAATGATTTGGATGAAATTTTGTATACAGATAATGTTATACTTTCAAAGTTCATCTAAATAAGTGTCATATCTGAGAAAATAATGAACTTTCCAATGCCGAAAACTAAGCTTGGTCGCACAGGTACATTCATAAATTTTAAAATTTGTCTTGACCTATTATGTGGGACTGACTTTATTTTACTATGTTATGAAGCTGGTTCTTCTAGCAGTATTAATTTCCAAATAAAAACAAATCGTAAAAATTTTTAATTGAAATATTTCGAGAAAATGCTAGGAGTGCAATTGTACTTTATTTTATTCAATAGCTTATTCTTACAATAGCTTCTTCATTAAAAAGTGTTAAAAGCTTGAAGGAATTAAAAAAAGTGATTGGTGTAATTTTTTTAATCGAGGATTTAAATTATATTACACTTATAATCAAATATGATATAACTCGTTATAGTGCGGGTGATTGCGCGCCAAAAATCAGTTCAATCATTCACCACAGATAATGAATTTCAATGTTTTTTTTTCCGTTAATCTGCTATAGTATATCGCTACGAAATATAATTGTGTATCTTACACGTCTTATAGACTATAACAAGTACGTTCAACATTTTCGCTATTACTCCATTCAACAAACGTCTTACAGCAAATTTGTTAACAACTGTTAGTTTTGGCATATAACCAACTTTCACTATTAAATTAGATGTGAAAAACGCATGAAATACGAAGTAAAAAAAAAAAACGTCAGCTACTGTGCAAACGAGACACTAACATCATGTATTACTAGGTCCAGTATACCAGTACAAGACTTTTTGTACAATTTATATCAGAATCATTTATTTCGTGGATCATAGGTATTACATATATGTTAGATACATAATTATATAATCAAGTTCAACTATATAGTTGTTTGTTTTAGTTTTTCGGCGTCTAAAAGTGAGACTTATAAGTTTTCTTCTTAAATAAAACGTGGTGTGTAACTTTTAACGAGAATATATTATTTGAATAAAAAATTCACCATCGCAATGTTTTTATACAGAAAAGTCGCTTGGATGGCTACCGAAACTTCTTTTACCGAAATTCGGTAGTAGCGTATTGAATTTAGTCGCGGTTGCAATACCATAAATAAACAAATACATTTGTCCACAACTTTTTTTCCCGAAGTTTGTCTCCATCTGTACTTTAATAACATCTGTACATACATGTATTGTAAACAGTTTTTTCAACAGCAACATTTTTCTTTATACATCGCAGCATGAATAACTTCTTTCTTCTTTGTATAGATACAATCAAATTTCACATTTTGTTTGTACAAAAAATTAAGACTAAATTACAATTCGATATTTATTTCGGAAACGTGTAACGTTTTCATATTCCACAGCTAATGTATAGTGAAAGTGTGACGGAGTTACGCTTTGACCGCGTGGCTGAGACTGGCCCCCTGTCAAACCGAAAGATGGCCGTCCACAATTGGAGACGGTAGCAAGGACCTAAATGAAACAAAGAATATCGATATTAGTGCTGCAGAATACATCATCATTCTGTGATGGAACGTAGATTTACTTGCAAATGTAAACTTATTTAAAAACATCCTTCCTATGAGGCAATCTATGGGGATGGCTTATGTTCACCATTGGACTTTTGATAGGCTGCATTTATTTGTATGGATCTCCAAGAGTTGTACATATTAACTTACATCTAACACATGCCTTACACCTACAAATTACTATGACCAATTATAGGAGAACATACGATTCTATAACCATAACAGTGTATATAATTTTCCTATAAGAGATTAACTTAAAAATACCTAGAACCAGCAAAGAGCTAATAGCTGATATAGAAGAAGAATAAGAAGTCAATGTTCTATATTATCCATTGTTAAAAAAAATACAACTTTTATACGTTCCAAAGCCTGCTCTCACTTCTGGATTGGTTACTTAGGGTCTTCCTTGAGTTAGGTCTAATAAGGCTTCGCTGATCACATAAGAAATTGCAACTTATGTTTGTTTATTTCTTTAAATGTCAAAATCCATATGAAAATGCCGAACACAAATCCTACAGATTAGTGGTGAGATTGCTGTGGCCTTGGTACTTCGAGTATAAAATATTTTATACTCAACATATATTTTTAATTTATTTACTATAAATATTGAATTTTTAACGAAATACGATAAATTTAAAATCATTACCGACACAAATAACGTTTAATAAGAATCTTAAATATTCTTGGCCCTTCGAGCCGGATTCCTAATAAAGTTCTAGATACATACCCGCATTCAAGTGCATCTAAATTTCTGGTAGTGGCTGTTCCTTGACCTCCTGCCGCCATATTAGAGTTCATAGATTCTGTTCTAGACCCCATGTTGCGCTGCCGACATAAGTATGGTGTGACTGACGGAGAAGGTGTCATGCGTTCCTGCAATATTTATAAATATGTATGTGATATTAGTTGCAAGGTACAAAAACTAATAATATGAAAATACATTTTAATTATTTTGTATTACTAATGAATCAACAAGGAAATTATGAAAACAATGTGTATCTGCTAAAATCCACATACAAATAACTAAGATTAGATTAGTTGAAGAAATCGTTTCTGATTATATTTCTAAGCTAACAATACTAATTAAGTTATTATTAATACCTAACACCACCATTGTAATGAAAAGGCTATGACAAAAAAATGCTAATTTTACCTACATCACAACTATATAAAATTTATAAATGTTTGCGTATATATATTCATATTTTATGTTCAAAATCTATCCTAATCTAAAATATTAACAAAAATGAAAGCAGACTGTTCTTAGAATATTATACACGCTATTAATTTAAAAAAGTTAAATATATATATAATTATTAATAAATTCCAAAGTATTTAATTATTTTACAATTTATTAATAATTGATAAAATATGTAGACGACGAGAATTGAAAAAAATATTTTAGTGTTTAATATGCAAAAATTCAATATACAAATATTGAACCAATTATGGTAAAGAGTTTATAACTTATCATATCAATAAAGCAACCTGCAATATCCTGCATAAAAAACTGTGTTTAAGTCTAAAGCTCGGAAAGCATTAACATGATGTACACAACGCATCTAACCAAACAATACAAGCTTTGCAAACCTGACAAACAAACTACACATAAACCAATTAGACTAGCTGCCTCTCTTTCTTACTAAGTGTATCACAGCAGTATAAAAGAAAGGGAGCGAATATCATTTAATATTTTTGTTAGTATATGAACTTTTAAAGAAATTTTTTCAAAACAATGTTTTGTGAAACAATGTAATTTTAATTGGTGCTGTTTAAAGGTTATAAAATAACATATTTTTTTTTAAATATTTTAACAAGATGACACGTGCTGGTAATATACAAGGTTATTTTGCAATATATGCCCAAATTTGCAGAGGAGGTTCAGAATAAGTAAAATAGGCGAATGGTGCAGAAAAATTTATTAAAAAAATCTCAAACATTCTGTCCTTTTTATCGTTTAAATTCAGAATGCATTATTTTAACTGATTGTCATTCATAAATAGCTAACGCCTACTATATTATTACGCATGCACGCATTCGTAAGGGTCGCTCGGTCGGCAAAAATTTGAATTGAATCGCACACAGAGGAGCAACAACTACGCGTACGCGCACGCGTAGTTTTGCCCATAAATCACATTCTATTTGGGATAATTTCAAATAAAAATAGAAGCCTTATTTACTCGTATTTTCATAAACTACAATAACGGTATATCATTATTTATATACGTATCATTGTTTTTATAAGTGGTAGAGCCATGCTGCAGCTATATTAATAGTATAGTTGTAGCACGAATGGGTCGGCTCGACCGGGGAAGGACCACGCTCTCACAGAATACCAGCGTAGAATGACAGCTTAATGCTGCTGTGTTTCGTATGGTGAGTGTAGAGAACCGGAGACCCTTTTTACTGGAAAAGAGGCATTCTATCTTAGTCCTCACGGCTGACAACGCATCTGCATTTTAATTCGCAAACGAAGATAGATGTAGGTGTCTATGGGCCACAGCAACCACTTACCATCAGGTGGACTGTGTGCTCGTTTGTCACCCTTATTCTATAAAAAAATTATATTTGAAATTAAATATAAAATTTGGATACTCATTGAAAAATAACCCTGTATAATTCATGGGTAGTTTCGTTAAGCATGTGAAATCGCCATTGTTAACTTAGCGCTACTCACTAACTGACTGTTTTGCGTTGCTGTTGTCGTTCACTTGCAAATAAAACAATGAATTATTTATCAATGCTGAAACATGCGGCTGATATCGATATTTAATAAATCGACGTCGGCTTTCTAAATCGCTGTGAAAACCGAACATCGGTTAAGTAGTCGTTCACGTATAAATAATGCCCATGCCTCCAAGTTTGTATGTTTAAATACCGCTAATTAATAAAAACTACGTATGTATATGTATATATTCTATACATTTGAAACTTTAATGACTAGGTACAAATTCAATATCAAATCAAATACGAAATACAAAACACGCAACAGCAAGCTTTACCTGTTTGCCAAGGCTAACGGCGACAAATATTTTTCAAGCGACATGCTATTTCCATAAGAAATCAAGATCACCATCGTCTTACAGGATATAAAAAAATGGCAAAGAAATTCTTTCCGCATTTCCATTTGTAGTTTTTTCATATAGAATAGAATGACTTTTTTCAATATAGATCTACTTATTGAAAGTCATTTTTTATTTACCACTTGTTCTTAAAATACCGCCGTCCTGGGATATTTAATATTACCACTTAACTTGGGATCCACGTAAATTTTACAATTTCTAAGATTTTATAAATTTTACTGAATAACGCTCTTGTAAATAAATTTAGATGTACTATCAAAAAATCTGTACCCTATTGTTTTCATAGCTTTATAACTAACACTAGGTGGATATTCTCCCAAGCTATCAAAATAATTTACTTTGTAGATTATAGGGATTAGTATGAAATAAATATCAATAACATTATACCTACAAGACAAATATCTTTGGCAACTTCAAAGAACACATAGCGGAAGCTAGACACAGCTTTGGTAATTATAAAAGTTTATTTTGAAGAATAAGAGTTTGGAAGGATTTTTAAATGTTAATTGGTGTGCTGTTTATAAAGCTGGTTAAGTATATATATTGTTAATTTAAATAAAAAAACCAAAGAATGAGTACACATATAATATTTATACAATTGCAAAATATATAAAAAACACCTATCTAAATTAAAATAAATATATTTCTATATCTGGCACATTTACAAATCTGTTCCAATAATTTAAACACTGATTTTCGATATTCTTCATAGCCCACTGGTGAAGCGTCCAACTTTCCAGAGTCAACTGTCGTTATCCTTGAAAAATATTACCGTACGTTTATCGTTTCTAAACTGAAAAACTGCAATTAAAATAAAAAAGCGCCTGAGAAATAACTAAAAATATAAACAGAGATATATCTTCGTTAATATTTGTTTTTATGTTTCGCATAAAATAGACCAAAAAGGTTTCATAAAGATCATCGTTATTAATTCTTAAACAGCTGGACGAAAACTTTTCCCAAAGATTTGCAGTAATGAGGGCATCCACGACTTTTTCTGCCACCAGGGCGGCGTCACTTAAAAATGAGGTGTAATATTTGACAGATTTCATAGCGGGGAAGTTATTTTGTTCGAAAAATGTAAAGGTTAATGTTTCTTTATGTACCATATTAGATTAAAAATAGATAAACCAAACCACAGAACTTCATAAAAGTAGAAAAAAATAAAAAAAAGGGTTAAAATGTGCAAAAAATTAAAGAGCAAACTACTGAGGTATTGTTTTGTGTATTAGTATGAGAGCTGGCGACGAATTTTGGGAAGGTCCTTTTAGCACGTTGAAATTGTGAAAAAATATAATTTCGCCATAGACTATATTAATATAATACTTTAAATCATATTGTTTAACAAAAAATTTCACCTCATTGTCAACTAGCGACATCTGGTGAGCGGAAAATTATTAGCCCTCATTGCTACGCTTTTCTTTTTGTAAAAACATTAGCACCACACTTTGACTTCTCTGAAGTGTTATACATACATTACTCATCAAACATCCAGAGACCCGCAACAACTATTTGTAGGGCCTACAAACACTTGTTCCAAACGGGATTCGAACCAGTTACTCTGCAGAGCCACAATATGCCTACCCACTGCGCTACCAAGCCGTCATTGTGGATTGCGGTTGTGGTTGAACACGATATCAGATAGATTGCGCTTTAGAAGCTGACCTCCGTACCCGTTTCAGATATTTTAGGTCTCACAATTGTTAAATAGTTATTCCGTCATTTATCGCGCTCCACTAACTCACTCGGCCTCGTACCGGCGGACGAAGTGTACGGCGTCCCCCCACTAGATGGAGTGACGACCTGGTAAGACATGCAGGAAGTCGATGGATGCAGGTGGACCGTGCTTTGTGGCATTCCTTGGGGGAGGCTTATGTTCAGCAGTGGACTTGTGAAGGGCTGTAATGATGATGAATGATGACTAACTCACTCATTCGCATATTTATTTTCGCAAAAACAACAGTCGAAATGTTAAATAAGATTCTTCTATTTTTTTTTTGTGATGTTTAAAATTTTCATGAAATAGCGGCTTGCCTAATTATTTACTACTACTAGATAGTTAAATAAAACTGTATTCAACATCTATCCATTAAAGCCCTTCACAAGTCTACTGCTGAACATAGGCCTCCGTAAAGGAATGTCATAAAACACGGTCCTGATCTACTTGCATCCGTTAACATTCTGCATGTTTTAGCAGGTCGGCTCCATCGATTAACTATCCTTAAAACTGTATAGTACAGCTTATTTGGGACAATCTGTGTATGCAAGATACGATTAAGGTCGTCCATGTAAGACTTACAGAGACCTTGACTAATACTAGCAGCTCTTTAGGAAGATCTAGACTAAGTTGGGCACTGCCTTGTCTTGGTCTTTTGGGCTTCACTATAATGCTTTCAATAGCTTGTCACCTGTGACACATCGCGTCAGAAACGATTATTCTTGTGAATTTACGCGTATGTTCATTAATTGGTTAGATTCTTACTAAATACTTGATTATTTATTTAGCTTAATAACAGAAATATAGAAAGAATTAAAAGCAAAATTAAACTGTTTAGGCTGTTTTATTGTTTGAACACCACCTCAATTAATAAGTAAGTAGGAAGAATGGTCATACTGAGAGTACATACACGGTCTTTGCGTCTCATGTTGTGTGTATTATTTTGGTCATATTATAATTGTCATATTATAATCATTAGTACTGTGTATAGAATGAACAGATCCTGGACGGTACTTTAGAATTTTTTTAAAGTTTGGTTGGAAATTTGAAGGGAAGGAACTTTTAAGATTAACTTTTGTTGTCTTTCGAGTGACAGAAACGATGATTTGGTAGCCCCACTCAACAGGTAATACAATATATTATTAAAGATTGGTATACAGTAAAATATACAGATTTACGCAACGGAGACCTTTAAAGGTAAGTTAATTTGCATATATAAGTGTTTGTATATGCTCATGAAAAGTTAGGTGTAAGTATGTAAGTTGGATTTTACCAACATAATACTAAGATAATTAATTGAATTCACTTTTTGCAGATGAGTGCATGAACGTTAGGCGATAACGAAATTTGCAAGAATGAGCAGTAATAACATGATCTGAGCAGATTTCATACTTATTATGTTTAGATAAGGACTAATACTATGTTTTATCCACGTTCAGGGTTAATATATTATAGTGAATCTATTTGGATACCTTATTTAAGCCATCTGAGCGAAGTTAAACACATCTTGCCATGAATTACTACTAAATAGCAGTGATGTGTCAACTGCAAACGTAACTATTTTTTCCGTTCACAAGTTCAAGTTTGCAGATCATTAATATAAAGAAGAAATAGGGTAGGGCCAAGAATACTTCCTTGGGGTACACCATAGCAGATGGTGAGTTCTTCACTAACGTGCTTATCAATTTGTGTATCCGTAAGGTAGTCTCTGAAAAGCAACAACGGTACACCCCTTATACCATGCTTCTCATAAGTAGTTATAGTAATCATAGTTGCCACACTTGTCAGGCGGGTCGACTACCGCAGTTTTTTGATGTGTAACATCTTTGCTCTCGCTTTCCTGCAATTCGTGGGAGTGATTTCGTGAAAAGGGACGAAGTGTGTAACAGGAAGCCGGGGAAGCGCGCGCTATTTGATTTGACCAATGAGCGCGCGCGGTGGTAGTAAAGTGTGCCGTTATATAAACTAATTTATATGTATAAACAATATTAATAAATGTATTTACTGTAGATAATAAGTGTCTGAAAACAATGGTGCACATCATTAATAAAAAATGCAAGTGAATAATAATGAATAATTATTCGAATAAATATTACAGTATTTAGCTTTTTTAAATTTTGAGGTTAATTTCTGTCGCTGCTCAATTGATATTTAAAAATTTTGATTTAAAAAAAAAGATTTTTTCAGGATATGATGTTGAAACAGACACAATAATTAAAACAATCGAAATATTTATATATGATTCATGGGACAGGGAAAGGGTTAATGTTGCTTATTACCAAGGTGAGATGCCAGATGGTACACATCATATGCGACTACTGTGAGGCTGGCTGTTTTTTTTTATTATTTCGAGTTGTTATCAGGAAGATGCTGCTGCACATCTCTTACGGTACCCACGGAATGAAATGGGGAAGTGCATTATATATAATCGTGTAAGTAAATCACATAATTTACTGCATTGAAAACATTTTCTTCTCTTTTTCGGCTGAATCGTCGTTCTACAAAAATGCCGACATGTTCAGTTATTTGCTACAAAAGAGATCTGTCACGTTAAATTTACAAAAAGATGGCGTTACCTTTCATATAAAAGCAATATTTATTCACATTATTGCTATTTACTTTTTTCAAACCTAAAAATTACAATAATAACGGTTGTGTTGTTTCGGGTTTGCTTACCAACACAGGCCGCTCGCCCTCATACAATATGCAGATCGGTCGAGCGACTCATCAGAGTCTGTATGCTAGTTGTAGCTGTCACCGAGCATACTGTTATAATTTATCTATATGTATGTGAAATTGTTAGTTTATTGTTTTAATTGTTATGTGTGAGTTTCGTAGTGACAAACGATTATTTTTGTGTGCGCAAATTTCCAAACAATGTTAGACAGTTATGTATCGGGAAAAAATGCTATGGCTACTCCCCTCTGTACCGCCGGTGGCCCGTGTTGCTCATAACAAACGCAACAATACAAAATAATATTAATACAATTTTATTTATTCGCTGTTTTTCGACGGGTGTCTTTAAGCTAATTGATTAGGCATCTATAGTATTATATATTAATAGATTTGCATAATGTCTTTTGGTATGTATAATCAAAATCGCCAATTAATCTGTACATGTATCAAAATTAAAGTGTCTGTCTGTAATAGCGAAATAACTGCCTTATATTCAGCTAAGGAGGTTGTTTGCATGCCATTAAGACATAAATAACTATATTATTAATTCTGCCTGTATGTCTGGGAAAATCTTCGGAATTTCTGATCCGATTGTAATGAAACTTCACGAACAGACAAATTCAGTAGTGATATAACCTATATTTTATCTTCAAACTAAGCGATTTATTTTGAAAAAAAAAAAACTAAAAATTGGTAAAATAAATGGCCTTTGATTTGTTTAAATGTGAATAATGGCACATACACGTGAGTAGCCAGTTTTTTATAAAGTTGTAATAAATTAATGACTTAATATTAAGGACGTAATATTAAGGGAAAACTGGAAGCCGCTGTTATAAAAGATAGTTCAAATATGTTACCTGTTGATTAGGACCACAGCAAGTTGCGTTATGACATAAGTCATTCGGCGGGCAATGCAACGCGCAAGGCGCATCTGCTGACGTCCCGCTTGCAACCTGCAATGAATATTTGCCAATGAATGCCACTGTAATTTTTTTGCTACGAGACGAATTTTGGACGTGGTAGAGCCACCCTGCAACTATATTATACTTGTAGCACGAATGGGTCGGCTCGACCGGGGTAGGACCACGCTCTCACAGAATACCAGCGTAAAATAGCAGCTTAACGCTACTGTGTTTCGTATGATGAGTGTAGAGAACAGAAACCCTTTTTATTGGAAACGAGGTATTCCATCTTAGTCCTCACGGGTGACAACGCATCTGCATTTTGATTCGTAGTCGAGGATGGATGTGGATGTCTATGGGCCACAGCATCCATTTACCATCAGGTGGACTGTGTGCTCGTTTGTCACCCTTATCCTATAAAAAAAAGAATTGTTTTCGTCATCTTTGTTAAGGGGGTTTCCGTCAATATGGATAAAAGACATTTATTTCGCAACAAGAACTTACAGGGTTCGCTTAAGTGAGAAAATTATGATAAACGATATACAATACATTTATACGTGGTAGAGCCATGTTGCAACTATATTACAGTTGTAGCATGAATGGGTCGGCCAAGGAAGGACCACGCTCTTACAGAATACCATCGTAACATACTAAATGCTGCTGTGTTTTGTATGGTGAGTATAGACAGAACGAGGAGAACCGAGGCATTCCATCTTAGTCCTCAGGAGTGATAAAGCATCTGCATTTTGATTCTTATTTGATAATAGATGTAGGTAGGTGTCTGCCTGCGTTTGTCAGCCTTATTCTATAAAACAAATACAATAGTAGTTAGTGACGATTCTTAAGGCGCTACTACTAGCGAACGACCTTGAGCATTCGGTCCGCCTCTGCCTCGCCACACCGCTCTCTCTCGCTACAATATATCGCGTAAGAAATCTGCTAAGACGACACCTACTGTACGAACGTAGTAGTATTGTTTTTTCAACATCAATAAACTATTTTATGGAAATAGTTTCAATAAATAATATTATCTACTGATAATGTGACGTGAGCGAGCATGTGCGCTGGCCGACGCGGTTACAAACGACACAAGTTTCACTCTCGAGAGCTTGCCGCTCACTGACTCCCCCGCCCGCTATCCCGCGGGCAGTGAATACGCCCAGATTATAAAATAATTTCTTTATAAAATCAAATGTTGGTCTTTTGAAAAAATTTAATTGAATAAAATGTTCATTGATAAATTGCCTATCCATTAGTGTCAATCGCCAAATAAAATAATGCTTACTTTACGAGGAGATGCATGTTATCAATAATTATTTCACATTTCTGTGGTATCGTTGTAAGGATATTAATCAAACATTTACTTCTTAAAAAAAATTGGAATTGGCTATTATGGAATCAACATTATGTAGAAATTTAATGTATTTTTCATTAGTTGATATATCTTTTTAATAACAAGTAGATAGCTTCTAAAAACTGTACAAATAACGACTAGCGCGGCATTTTGCTCAAACACGCGCTAACACTTAAGAATAGTGTTAGTAATTTACTTAATATAAACGATATTAATTATATTTATTTACTTGACTTTTTGTATTGAATGTATAATGTGAGTGAATAAGTTTGCGAGTTATTTTGTAGATTTAAAAAAAATATTTTTGTAAATCAAGGCATAGGTAAAGGTGAAGGTGTTATAAAGTCATAATTGTGCAAGATTTTAATTATTTTGTTTTATAATATTTGTATTGATTTTAAAATACTTTTAGCTGCAATACACCATATTCATCAATATAATCCTCTCAAATCTGATTCTACTTTCAATGGCACGGTATAATATTCGGGAAGTTAATTTAAATATGAAAAGGGTACACATTACCGTCCGTCTGATACTTGAATGCGCTTCCTCCCAATTGCTCATCTCATCTCAATTGTGAGAATAAAATTAGCTTTTTTATTCTATGCTCTTCGTTATTACACATCGCATATCGGTTATGTTATGTTATTCTTTATTTTTAAATTGTAGAAATTAACGTTTCACTTTATTGAATATACTATGTCATCATTATATTTAAAAACTAGCTGTTCCCCGCGACTTCGCCCGCGTGGAATTTATTGCGATTGGATTTCATGGGTTTTAATTTTTTTTGCGCGGAACCCTAATTCTTTTCCTAAAATAAAAGTAGTCTAAGTTACTCCTTATAACATCAGCTACCTGTCAGTGAATGTCCCATCGTGTTAGAGATTTATTATAGTATAGATTACTATATTTAGACCGGACGATCTTGATTTATTTTATATTAATTGGTAAAAACTTACTGGAAACAAAATTAAATAGAAAGAAGGGCTTTGCGCCATAGTAAGAAATAATATTATTAAGTCTATTTATATAAGTTTTATCAATATAAAATAAGACTAATGTAAACATTGCCTATTCGTCGCGTACTGGCAACGTAAGAGAATCCACTATTCCATAATATTATACCGTGGGTGTCATAAGAGGCGACAGAGGGTAAGGAAACAGAAGATAGCAAGCAGCATCTTCCTGTTACCAAGTAGAATAAAATGAACTGTGTTTCCCAACCCGCCTGCCCAACGTGACAAATATGGCAAATATCCCCCTATGAAGCAATGTATGAGAGAGGCCTATGTTCGGACAGTACACTTAGATGGGCTGTGATTAATGGATAAACAAATTAAAAATATTGCTTATACTTTAAAAAAAATCCCTAAACGCGCCCCTAACGTAACCATGTTTGGTTTCTTCGCTACCTTGTTTTTAGGAAATTAAAATATATATCATGGGTTGACTGGTAGAGAATGCCTCATAGCATTAATTCCGCCCTTTGTATTCTTTTGTCATAGGGAATGCAATAAAAAATAAATAAATATATATCAATTACCTCATTGCCGTCTGTAGGAATCTCGATAAACTCGGGCTGTATGGTCGTGGAGTGGATGCCCTCGTTGTGGAAGAACTCCTTCACCTTTTCGGCGATCTTCATGTATTCCGACAGGTTTCTACATCTGCAGAGAAAAGGAAAACTTTTAAAGCATTTTTGTTTCAAAGAAACAAACGCTGTTTGTAAAAAGACCAACTAAATGGTTCGTGTAATAATAACGAATTGTAATATTTATTTCAAATTTGAATTGTAATTTTAAACATCTAAAATTCAATTCAGTAACATAGCAATGATATCATAACAAATTTCAATATTTGGAAATTCAGATTAACACACATCAACTTCTTTACACTGCGTCTTAGCACCGACTTCTGAAGCTATAATGTGGGAACTTTTTTTATAGGATAACGGTGACGATCTGCATCTATACTCGATTACGAATTAAAATGCAGATGCGTTGTCCAGTGAAACGGCTCTCCGGTTCTCTACACTCACCTTACGAAACACAGCAGCGTTAAGCTGCTATTTTACGTTGGTATTCTGTGAGAGCGTGGTCCTTTCCGGTTCGATCTGACCCATTCATGCTACAACTATACTACTAATATAGCTGCAGCATGGCTCTGCCACGTCAAAAACTATTTTATTATTTTAAGTTGTTTGAAGTCGGCTTTAACTTTTTGATACTTTTGAGTGGACGCCGGAATACTAACACAATCTTAAGGTTACATCTAGAATGTCTAGAATCTTCAATTAGCTGCCTTGTGGTTCAAACCAAGGTTTACGGCGTACGTTCAGCAATGAGGGCTAATAATCTTCCGCTCACCAGATGTCGCTAGTTGGGACTAAGGTGAAGTATTTTGTTGCACAATGTCATTTAATAAAGAAGTTAGTTTTAAATAAAAGTTTATCAGTTTCTAGAGTATTATATTAATACACATAACAGTACCTCGGTGGTTTGCTTTTTAATTTTACTACTTTTATGATGGTTTGGTTTATTTATTTTTAATCTGATTAATATAAAATATAATTAATAGTACAGAAAGAAACATTAACCTTTTCATTTTTCGAACAAATTAACTTCCCCGCAATGAAATCTGTCAAATATTACACCTCATTTTTAAGTGGCGCCGCCCTGGTGGCAGAAAATGTCGTGAATGCCCTCATTATTGTGAATTCACTTTTTTAATTATATAATCTAAAATAAGGACAGTATTATCTCAAGGAACTAACTACAAAGGAAAATAAATAACCTCTGAAACTCTGATGCTTTCTTTATTTTTGAATAATTTTAAATTATTTTGTATTAAGTACACAAATGTTTTGATATCTAAAAAGGTCATTATATTTTAAGAATCCCTAAATATTAGATAATAAATAATAATTAAGGGAAGCCTTTGTCTTTTGTTATTTGGAGAACTCAGTGTCCTTCGGCGTGCAGCTGGGCGCACGTGATGTGTAAAAACCCTAAATATATCTCTTAAACAAAGGCAATGTTATGATTCAGTGTTATTTCAACAATCGTCTGCTTGTCTCTGATGATACATACACTGTGAGCTGTTTGTGGAAGCGTGACTTTCATCTTTAATTATAATAAAGTGCATTGGTATTTTAATAATAATTGCAGTGTTTTTATAACCAACGGTACATTATTCTAAAGTAATACAATATTTATGATTTGACTACCATATATATGTACGTGCCACTTTGGTTGCATATCGCGAAATAGACAATGTGATGAAAATCAAAAATATGTAGCTTAAAGAGCATCTTCTTCTTTTCATTCACATGCTAGCTAAAGCTACGTTGTAGGGCGACGCTACAACTGTATTATGACTGCATCACGAATGGCCCACCTCGGCCGGTGAAGGACACTACGCTCTCACACAATTCCAGCTTAAGCAACAGCATGACACTGCTGTGTTTTCTAGGGTAAAGGTAAAGATTTTTTACCGCAATTCGATAAGTTCTTTAGTTCAATAGTTATTTCCTTTCAACGTAGTTGTAATTCCGTTTACCGCAGGTGCATCCTGCGGCCAGACAGACGACCCGCAGGATGTGTAACATAGTAGAGTTGGGTGCCCTTACAGCGCACCTTCCATGCTGCAGCTGCATTATAGTTGTAGCACGAATGGGTCGGCTCGACCGGACCACGCTCTCACAGAATACCAGCGTAAAATAGTAGCTTAATGCTGCTGTGTTTAGTATGGTGAGTGTAGAGAACCGGAGACACTTTTTACTGGAATGACATTCCATCTTAGTCCTCAGGGGTGACAACGCATCTGCATTTTGATTCTTAGCGACGATAAAATGTAAATGTCTATGGGCAGCATCCACTTACTATCAGGTGGACTGTGTGCCGTTTTGTCACCCTTATTCAATTTAAAAAAAATACCTATGGCCGTCTGTATTTGATGTTGGTTACAGGTGTTTATGGGCAGCTGTATCTACTTACCATCAGCACAGAATAAATAACCATCAGATGGACAGTTAGTTCAATTGTCACTTAAATATAATTCAATTCATTCATTCCCAGCCTATCGAAAGCTCCACTGCACCACTGCTGAAGAAAGGGCTCGCCCATAAGCCTCAAAGCCATAGTTTTGTCATAGTTGCCACGCTTGGCGAGCGGGTTGGCAACCGCTGTTCTTTTAATATTTTCGCTTGTTATCAGGAAGATGTCGCTGCCCATTATTGTCTTGGTTTCTTGTCTTACGCCCCCCACGGGATGAATTGGATAGTGGATATTCTTACGCCGTCACCACGCATCGAATGTTAAAAGCTTAAAAATTAAAAACGGTGTATATAAAATGGCTTTTCTAATGTTTTTAAAGGTAAATATGATATAGATATTTTATAATACAATGTTATTAATGAATATGTACAAACAAAAAAATAGAAAGGATTTTTATCAAATATCACCATTGATTTTTACAGATTATTAAGTATTATAATATATTATATCATCACAGTAAATGAAGACTGTTACATGTCTACAAACAGCAGTTATATTCTCGTAATATCCCGCCGATGCTGAATTTTAAAGAATACAAGCGTGATGATAGGCCATCCTTGATTTCTACACTACACTTTGTGCAAGTTAGAGCAATATAGGTATAGTTCACTGAATTATCGGTCGAAATATGTCGTCAAAACGGACCAGACTCCAGGAGTCGGCTTGACAGACGACGCTTTCAGCCATCGAACTCTAAAAGTCTGATGAACAGACATGGACGAGTAAATAATACCTAATACCAGCAGAATACTGCCCCACTGCTGGGCAAAGGCCTCTTCTCATACAGAGAAGGCATGAGCATTAATCACCACGCTTGGTCAAGCCGATAACGCTGAAGCGTATTAACACATATACATGTGTGTCAATACGGCTCCATAACGCTTTCCAACGGGAGCAATGACGTCTTAGATCCCAATCAAAAAGCACTAAATCGGTATCCGTATAACCCAGGTCAAAGTAATCGTAAGGGGAAGGTATCGAAGTCCGTGAAAATGTAAAAGTTGTAGGGGTATTAGAAAATCCAAAATCGCATAGTACAATATGTAGCAAGAGCAAACGAACGACTGCAAAAGTCAAATAAATGACAGCCTGTCATTCATTCATTTTTTTCATCATGTTATTTTTTTTAAATATTTTTGGCATGGCTTCTGGGCCTTTGTGCCATTCTAAAACACGATCCGTCTTTAAAAGTCTATTGAGAATGATAAAAATAGTAAGATTACTTTTTTCCTGGCTTTATTTGAAAATTCAATTATGCGATACGAAATAAGCAAAAAAAAATGCATATTTTACATCACTAGTCGCGTTAGAAAATTTTCAGGTCAAGACTGGACATGATTTTTTCCTTGAAGACAAAGTCATTCATTTCAATATAAACTGACGTGTATGAAAAATACATCGAAATATCACCATATATTTTTACTTTTACTTTTAACAAAATTCCGCGGCAGTACATATCTATCTTTTATATTTAATACACAATAGAGGTTGGACATTGTATTCACCTATAACAAACCGTTTATTCAGCGCACGCCGATAAATCAACGCATCAGCCCGTTTTTCTCGGAATTGTTTGACAAATATTGTTATTTGACATTAAAAAATATTATTAATCACAATCAAATATAGCTTATGTCATTCAGCAATATTGTAGCTTTCTACAGGTGAAAGAATTTTAAAATCGGTTCAGTAGTTCCAGAGATTACTTCCTACAAACAAACTCACAAACTTACAAACTTTACCTCTTTATAGTATTAGTATAGAAGTATAGAAGTATAGAGATTATAGAAATACATAATAAGAAGTTTAATTTTTTAGGCTTCACTAAAGAAATATGCATGAATTTCGTTTTAAATTTTTTGTGTTTTATTTATACACTGATGGACATGCCTCTCCTATAGTAGTAAATATTTTGTCATAATCGCCATGCTTGGTGGGCGAATTAATGATCCCAGTTTAAGATGTCCCTTTGACATCTGTCTGGGTATTGTTGAAAACAGAGGGGAGTTATATATATTTGTAGTGTGTATCTGTATGTCTGTCTGTGGCATCATAGCTCCTGAACGGATGAACCAATTTTGATTAAGTTTTTTTTTCGTTTGAAAGGTGTCTTATTCGAGTGTTCTTAGCTATGTTTCAAGAAAATCTGTTCAGCCGTTTGAAGATCACCAGCTCTTTTTGTTTTGGGGTTTTTTTTTATTTAAGTTATCTAATTGTGATGGTTATAGCGTCTCAATTTAAAAAATACTTCTTGTTTTTTCTATGGTCACTTCTTACACCTACATATAGGCCGATATAGGGTTATACCTTGCCCCGCCACCACGCGGTGATTCATTTTTTTTCTTATTCTTTAGCCCATAAAATTTCATTGGACATGGGCTCTCCCGTTCTAGGGAGGATTTGATTTCAGGCGCATTGACGATCGCAGTACACGTCACGCTAAGTTGACATTTCAGTCATTTCATTTTTCTAAACCTTTTATTTTATCTCACACCACCTCACACTATCTCACTAATAAAAGTGATTACAACAAACATAATTATATTTTGAGAGACGCCTCGTCTACGTGCAAGTTTTCTGTAAATAAAATTATCAAACGGTCTGTTTGTACAGACGTAGCCTAGCTTTCAATATTAGCACGGCAACCCTCAAATCATAATAAATAAATTTAAAAAAAAACCCTTACTATTTTTACAGGCATCTGTTTTGTTTGTTTGGGACGTAACGTGCGCTTTATGCTTCGTTATGTCATTAAAATGATTTAAAAATCCTTTCTATTTTTTTTTTGTTTGTACATATTCATTAAAAACATTGTATTATAAAATATATCTATATCATATTTACCTTTAAAACCATTAGAAAAGTTATTTTATATATACCGTTTTTAATTTTTATGCTTTTAACATTCGATGCGTGGTGACGGCGTAAGAATATCCACTATCCCATATCATCCCGTGGGTGGCGTAAGACAAGAATGGGCAGCGGCATCTTCCTGATATCAGTAATCATCATCATACATATTATCATCTTTACAGCCTGTCAAATGACACAGTTGAACATAAGCCTCCCCCCATAGATTGCATCATAGGAGGGATGTTTGCCATAGTTGCCACGCTGTCCGGACGGATTGGCAACCGTTTTAGCTATTATTAGGAAGACGCTGCTGCTCATCTACTGGTTTGTTTCTCTCTGTCGCCTGTTACCCCTCACTCTCTCACCCCCGGAACGATATGGGGTAGTGGATATTCTTACACGGCCGCTACACGGTATACCATAGTAAAGGTGTAGGTAAATTTTATTCATGTACTTTAATCCCATCTGCAAAACTGAGAATGTAGTGTCTGATGCAAGTAAAAATCATTTATCAAGTATTCGGAATTTAAAAAGCAAAATAAAAGGTAGTTCACTGACATTGGTTTCGGGACAACGACCGCTTTGGAATTCTGCCAAAGGTAAATTCTGAAATGATTTTTCGTAATAAACTCCACATGAAATCGAGACCCTCTATTAATTTAAAAATACATTATAATTTATATAACTAATTACTACGTAAATACTATTGTTATTTATAAACTGTAAATGATAGATTTCTATAAATATGTACTTTGTGTAAGTATAAAAATAAAATACTGAAATATTTTAACTGGCAACATATTATTAAATCTTGACTTCTGTCCACGATAATAACAGACGATATTCGTGTCTGTGGTTATTAAGATGATGGAAACATAAATGTTTTACCATTTTTGTTTTAATTATATTATTCTAATCTCTTCTTCCTTTATTTGGAATTTTCACATAGGATCTTAAGCCGTTTTTTTACATTGTCTGTAATAAACTGTTTGTCAATAGACGTCTTTTGCAGTCGTAAATATAATAACGGGTTTTTGTACAAACTAGTTCTCGTTTTTGAATTCGAGCTCGGGACTACTGGTCCCGTGTATTGTTCATGAAATCAAGCGAACATCTCACGTCTTTCGCCTAGTTAGCGATGTATAACCTAACCTGTAAAGGTTTTTTTTTTATTTACCGTCAATTTCGAGTGCTACAACTGCACTGTAAACACAAATGCAGCATTGTTAGCCCCCCAAAAGATAAGTTAATGCCCACAAACCGACGCCGCACGTTATCGGGTCACATTCAAAAGGCTTTGCTTATCAATAAGCCACTCTGTTTAAAACGAGTACAACTACAAAACATAATATCTATCGTTCTACAAAGTTAAAATATATTTGAGGAAATTTAATACAGACAGACAGAATTCATAACCCCATTCCGTCCCGTGGGTGTCGTAAGAGGCGACTATCGAATTCCCCAGAGCGATCACATGGCTTCCGATACATGGGAGTATATCCTCATCTATACCAGGCATAGGCACTAAAGGTGCGAATCGTCTGATCATCAATCCGCCCGCCAATCCTGACGATTAAGACTAGTCCTCCCTACAACGGGAGATTTTCAGCATGTCATTCCCTATGTCCAGCATTTTACTCGGGATGATGATCTGGAGTTGGTGACAGTTGGGAAATGTCGGGTAATTTATTAAGGCAAGAAAACAGAATACCAGACGTGTGGTTGTGGCGTTAGATAATACGTCACCCCCATTTCTTTCCATAGGTGTCGTAAAAGCAGTCTTTGGAAAATGTCAAAAAGATCTTAATATAATTCTCGATAAATTTATCATTTTAAATTTTTGTTTCGATTGTGTTATTTAAAAAAAAACATAAATGGCAATTTTTATCGAGTCGCGGTAGCTCAGAGGCTAAGCGCTCGCTGTAAATTTCACAGTATGCGAGCAACCCGGGTTCGATCCCAGCCGGCACAAATGAAATTCATAAAGTTAAAGTAACAGCCTATTTACATCCCACTGCTGGGCACAGGCCTCCTCTCATTTCTGAAAGGGTTTTAGGGCAAGGAAATGTCCGCCGCGTTTTTTTTTCTTATTTCTCAGACATGCAGGTTTCCTCAAGATCACAAAAATTGCAATTAACAATTTCATTGCAATTTTAAGTGCTGATTTACCATGTGCTCGGCGGCGAAGGAAAACATCGTTAGGAAATGTGTACGTCTGAGAAAATAAAAAATATTTTGACAACATCGCAACCCTCTCATAAATGAGAGGTCTTGTGCGCAGCAGTGAACCGTGTTAGGCTGAAAATTTACTTTTAATTTATGCCATTTGTAGTAGTATTTGTTTGTTGTAGTGTATTTATGTTATTTTTGCGTGTGTGTCGATGCTAATAAAAATATGTCTATTAGCATGGCTTAGGTCTATGTGTTTTTCCATATGCAATTCATCATCATCATCATTACAACATTTCACAAGTCCACTGCTGAACATAGGCCTCCCCCAAGGAATGCCACAAAGCACGGTCCTGAGCCACCTGCATCTATCGACTTCACTCTCTTCTTCATCATCACTTCATCTAGTGGGAGGACGTCCTACACTTCGCCAGCCGGTACGAGGCTACTCGAGAACCTTTCTTCCCCATCGGTTGTCGGTTCTTCGAACTATATGGCCGGCCCATTGTCACTTCAGCTCACTAATCCGTTTGCAATTAAAGTGAAACACCTTCACTATACAGGAGAAAATTATCTCTAGAAATCAACCTAGTATTGAGGTCACTTTAAAAAAAATCGGTTGGGACATGATAAATAAATAAATAAACAGTAAATACGTTACCTAATATGTGCACTAGCAATTATTCTATCTCCCGCCAACTGCCACACATGGAACTCGTGTACGGCGAGCACTCCGTCGACTTTCTCCAACAGACGCCTCTGTATCGCATCCACCTGGACAAACATTTGACGAACGCTTATCAATCATTTGAAATAAAATAAAAATATTAGTAAACAACACGCATTTTATACACGTGGCAGGTCCCGATCAAACACTAGATGGAAAAAGTTGTGTGTTGTTAATTATGTAATATACATATTTGACTGCCTCGTTGTCGTGTCGGTCTAACGTCTCATCGGACTATGAGAGTGAGGGAATAGAGAATGAACCTATGCTTGCGCATACACTTGGGCACTATAATCCTGTCCCGCGCCGATGGCTAGTCTAAGTTGAGGCTGGCCGCTGTGACCGAAATTCGGTCTGGAGGACATTATCATTAATATACATTTACAATAATGTTCGTTGTTACTTAAAAACAAAAAAAGTCCCGCTGGGTTTCTTGCTGGTTCTTCCCAGGACAGAAGTTTTTTTTTCAAACCAGTGGTAATTAAAAAAAAGAGTGACTTTCAATAAGAATTATTTATAATCGATATTGAATAAAAAAGTTTTTGTTTCTGTTTCAGTTGCTAAGTCAGCAGCCCTGGTTAATCCACGTGTTACTTTTTACTATAACGTAATAAACGAGTACTCAGCCGACCTGATGATAAGTGGTTTAACGTGTGGCTTACGACCTAAGAAACCTACGATATTTTTCTTCGGTAGTTAAGATTTACATGCATTGTCACTAAGATAGCCTCTTTGCCTTTCCTATAATATATTGCCTCATAAGGGCGATATTTGTTATAACGTTGTCATCGTGGTCAAAATCTGTTTTAACATTAGGTAACATAAAAACAAAGTTCATTATTCTGGCTCACCTGTATATGTGTGGGTACGGTTTGCAACAAAATGAGCGCGGACTCCCTCAACAAAGGCCACACCGACACGAGGATCAAGATGACTAGAACTATGCTGAGCGCCGGGTCGAGGTAGTATTTGTACTGCCAATCCGTCAGCCACACAACTAACGCCGATCCTACTACTATTAAGGAACCTAAGACAAAACAAATGTATAACTCTATTAATGTTACATAAATTCAATATCTTATAATGTTTTTGGGAGTTTAATGCTGCAACAACACATCCTGGATATGGATCTCGTTCACATTAAGACCTATCTGCTATAATATTCCCGGCAGACGGATTGACAATCGCAGTACCTGATATCCGTTTTGCAACCGTGATACTGCTTACCGACGGTCTACGGACTATTATACCTTCGGCATAAATTAAATAGTGTAGATGTATATTAAAACACCTTCACCAACAACCGGTAACAATGTCAAAGATGAATGACATTTAGTTACTGTGGTCTCTAAGCCACATGTCCACGTCAGGCTAACCAGGCAAATCCTCTCTACAATGAGGGTTAATAATCTTACGCTCACCAGATATCGCTAGTTGGGACTAAAGTCAACCTATTTGTTACGCAGATGGTATCATTGAAAAGTTGCGATTTAATTATATTTTTCTTTGGTTTCTCTTGAATGTACATAATGTGTAGTGGCGGTGTAAGAATATCCACTACTCCATATCATCCCGTGGGTGTCGTAAGAGGCGACAGAGGGAAACAAATCAGGAGATAGACAGCAGCGTCTTCCCAATAACGACTAAAAATAAAACTGCGGTTGCCAACCCGCTTGCCAAGTGCAGCAACTATAGCAAATATCTCCTCTATGAGGCATCTATGGGAAAGCCTATGTTCAGCAGTGGTATATTATTTTGTTAGTGGCATTTATTTTTAATTCTTCTACTTTTAGGAATATCCGTAGTTTATTTCGCTGTTTTTAGGAAGATGCTGCTGCCCTGGTTCAGTTCTCCTCAGTCGCCTCTTGCGCAACCCACGAAATGATATGGGGTAGTGGTTATTCTTGCATCGCCACTACACGGTCTTTAAAAAATATATTATTTAATTGCACCGAAATCTCAACTTCATTCACTAAGAGAAGACGATACGTCCTAATTTTTAAGTATCTAGTGAATTTTAATTTTAATTTTTGGAATAAGGGACAAACGAGCACACAGTCCACCTGATGGTAAGTGGATGCTGTGGTCCATAGACATCTACATTTATCCTCGATGAAGAATCAAAATGCAGATGCGTTGTTACCCCTGAGGACTGAAATGGAATGCCCCGTTTCCAGTAAAAAGGGTCTCCGTTTCTCTACACTCACCACAAGAAACACAGCAACAGCTGCTATTTTACGCTGGTATTCTGTGAGAGCGTGGTCCTAAACCGGACGAGCCGACCCATTCGTGCCACAACCATAATATAGCTACAGCGTGGCTCTACCACACAACACTACTTAACTAATACTGCATTGTGAAGACGCCACATTGAAGATGGGCCAAATTAAGAGTACCCTTTCCCGACGAGCATGTATGCGTAGAGATATATGAACCCTTGAACTATTGTCAGCAAGAGAGCTATTGTGTCAATTAATCAACTTAATACAGTTCATATAAAATTATTGAAAGGGTTAAAACCGCAAAGGATTATAATATCTAAGCCCCTTCAAGTAGTAAAAGTGAAAAATGACTTTCAACACGTTTTATTTATAAGCTATGTTGAATATATATATTCTATTATATTTCTTTAAAAAACGTGTCCTCTTTACTCATATTGTAAAAATTGCATAAGTTATTTTATTTCATTGATAATCTATCGGTTCGCCCTTGACAAGGTAACATTGATAATGCTTTACAAAAATATTGATAGATTTTTGATATTAGTTCACGATAAAAAGTCATTAGAATTTTCTAATTTAATGGGGTAGGTTTTATGAAATTAACCATTTATCAGTAACATACTAATTTTGAGTTCATTGGATATTTTGAAATATTTATAACAAAGAATTATTATATTAAGTGGACTTCAGAAAATTTTTGCGGAAATTATTTATTCTTTTTAGTGTTTGAAGTAGATTTGTAATTTTTATTTGAAAATTGACCCTTTTGAGTGGGCTATGCTAAATTCAAGAACAAATACATGTTACCGTTACAGCCTATAATTAAAGTCCACTGCTGAACTGAGGGGGTATATTTGCCATAGTTGCCACGCTTCGCAAGCGGGTTGGCAACCGCAGTTTTTAATTTTAGTCGTTATTAGGAAAACGCTGCTGCTTATCTCCTGATTGGTTTCCATCGGTCGCCTCTTACGACACCCACGGGATGATATGGGATAGTGGATATTCTTACACCGCCACTAAAAGAACAAACTACAATGTCATCCACTATTTTTCCACCTTTAGGGCTGATTTTTTTCTTTAAATTTGAATAGAATATTTTTTTATTAAAGTTATTTTTTACGTGGTAGAGCCATGCTACAGCTATATTAATTGTAATATATAAGTTGTGGCACGAATGGGTCGGCTCGACTGGGGAAGGACCACGCTCTCACAGAATACCAGCGTAAAATAGCAACTTAATGCTGCTGTGTTTCGTATGGTGAGTGTAGAGAACCGGAGACCCTTTTTACTGGAAAAGAGGCATTCCATCTTAGTCCTCACGACTAACAACGCATCTGCATTTTGATTCGCAAACGAGGATACATGTAGATGTATATGGGCCACAGTAACCACTTACCACCAGGTGGACTGTGTGCTAGCTTGTTTTACCACTGGTTCGAAAAAAAAACTCTGTCCTGGAAAGAACCAGCAAGAAACCCAGCGTCACTTCTTTTTTAAAGTAAATTATTTTATTTTAGAAACAGCTTGAATGCGACCAGCTCATTGCCAGGGGTTATTATCAACCATGTATTCATTTAAATTATAATACAGTTTTTGTTTAATAAAATATTTAAACTTGGTAATAGAGAGACCTGTATACTTCCTGGAACTTTGTTGTAATAGCGTATACATGCCCCAAGAATGAATTACTGACTCTGTGGAGTCGAGAAACTGGTATCACTAGCTTGTGTTTGTTCCTTGTGTTTACAGAGTGTATAACACTTTTTTTAAATGAATGAAGTCGCCCATGAGCTATAAACTAATTAATAAAAGAAATAATAATTTAAATCGGTTTAAGTATTTCCGAGAAATCGGCGAACAATGACCATACATAAAACAACATACACGTCGAATATTAAAAAAAATATCTCAACAGTATAAAAATGTAAAAAAATACTCGCAAAGACTACATTACACTACTCCAAAAATTAATCATTAATTTCACCGAGTGTAACATAGGGAAGAGGGAGGACGTAGTAAGCGTTCTTTTAGGTACAAATAATGATGTATATTTAAATAAAACTAGTTTTTACGGATTTTAGCGCGTATCGCATAGCTGCTTGGAATCCTATAATTAATAAAATTAAATCCCAACCCACGAATACAACTGCAAGACTTCAAGACATAAGTTCATGCTGCATAGATCGGACCAAAAATTAATAATTTTAATCTGAAGAGATAGCCGTGGCTATTACATTAGGACGTTGAACACCCCAGTCGCCCCCGTGACCATGGATGCTGTAAAGTAGGTACCCGAAACATCGGGAATATAAAATAAGTTAATATACGCGATAAAATCCGTAAAAAATAGTTTTATTTAAACGTGTAGTGTTCGCGTAAACATAAGAAATCAAAGTGATGTATATTTTGTAATTATTACATAAAGGTTGAAGTCTGCCAATTTAAATCAGTACGACGTGCCAGACTTCAATGAATGTTACATGGTGACAAAAGGCCCAACCATAGAACGATTAAACTGGCATTACTATAGTATTAGTGATTTTATAGCCATCGAAAACTATGGACACAGTAATAGAAAATAGATACGGAATCCAACAATTAACAACCTATCTTTATTAGGCGATACGGGTGATAAGATTAGTTTCGCTAACTGGTACAAGGTTGCCAACTTGCAACAGTTCACTCACACGTTTGTTCCGAAATAGTGTCAACGACAGCACCATAATAGCATCAAGGACCAGACTAATATACATATCCGTAAACAGCTTTTCAATACGATTTGGTACGCTTGGGCATTGTCTATTCAAACTCGACCGTACACATTGAGAATAATTTATTTTCAAATAAATTAGAAAATAGTGAGTGTGGAAGACTCGGTTGGAACGAAGTTCCTTTCGTAGTATATTATTATTGATAAACGTATTATATTATTGATTAACAAATACAAATAAATGAATTACTAGCGTCTATTAAAATGAAGCGTCATTTAAAATAATATTTCTTTCATGGCAAGATAAGAAAAAGTGAGGGAGATGGACTGATGGATATTATTCCATCTCGCTCGCACTATAGAAAGGGTCGTGACGGAAAAATCATACACTTTTTCTCGCCTAGCCCCCATCCGCCAAATTCATACCATGCGATAAGGAAGTTCGTTCCAAAAAAATTTTACCCTTTTGAGTGGAATAAGGAGTATCACAATCACAATGTCGTCTAAATAGTTCCATTAAAAACGTCATCCCCAGTTTTGCCACCCTTAGGGGTGGAATATTTTCTCTAAATTTGTACGGGACTTACCGCGGAAGTGTGATCTATTAAATAATAAAGAATCATCTTAATTGGTTCATAGTTCACGAAGACATCATTTATCTCTAAGCTTCTAGAAAATAATCATTACTGATATCAAAACTTTGGTTTTTGAAATACTTCTTAACTTTAGCAAGGAAGATTTACTAAATTTTTATTGTAGTAATATAATATAGCGATCGGTATATCAACTTTATAATATCATTATTATAGAATAAAATAATTTTTGTTCATTATAGATTAAAAATAATAATTAATAAAAGTCATTTTATTACTCAAATCACTGTTTCGGAAAAATCTCTGTTCTGGGTAGAAACAGCAAGAAACCGAGAGTGACTTTTTGTAACATTTTACAATGAAATGCACCGGTTGTATAATTATTTAAAAAATTTTGAACAGTTTTGAAACTATTACCGTATTTCCAGGGGTTTAGATGCTTTGAAAAAAGATATAATCCCCTACAATTCTGAATACCAGCTTAAAATAACAGCTTAATGCTGATGTGTTTCGTTTGGTGAGTGTAGAGAACCGGAGACCCTTTTTACTGGAAAAGAGGCATTCCATCTTAGTCCTCACGGCTAACAACGCATCTGCATTTTATTCGCAAACGAGGATAGATGTAGATGTCTATGGGCCACAGCAACCACTTACCATCAGGTGGACTGTGTGCTCGCTTGTCACCTTTATCCTATAAAAAAAACTCTAATTCAGTTTAATGCCGCTTAGAATCGTATACGCGTTTTTTGCTACGAACGATCTACCACATCGATACTTCGATAGACCTCTTAACTTTAATCCACATTCAATTGGGTATTTGACACTAGTCAACTGAAACACTTTTAAAACTTGTTAAAACAAACATTACTAAAGAAATTGTATGAGAATATAGTGTAATGACTATCTAAAACCACCGCTGAACATAGGCCTCTTCCATAGATTGTCTCATATTTGCCATAGTTTGTCCTTGTGAAATTTATGTATGTAAACTGCCACACAGGAGAAAACGCTTTTCAATAAACAAAATAAACAAGACGGCATACATATTATGAAAAACGAAATGTCTAAATTAAATTAAAATGGAAAATCAACCAAGTTGAAATTTTGAATATAGTATCTATGTATATGAGATAACTAATGGTATATAAACAATGTCTCGAAAAGTAGCAAATTTTATTCATTAATTGTGTAGTCGACTACCCAATTTTCGCAGTGATTTGAAACTGTAGAAAATTAGTCACGGAATGACGTTAATTGTTTCCTTATTGAAAACTGCAAAGTCAAGGTCCATGGCCGGCGCATCGCCTTGTCGTTTTCCTTTATTGAAGATCTAAATATATTCAAATGTTTTTTTTATATAGAATAAGGGTGACAGACGAGCACACAGACCACCTGATGGTAAGTGGATGCTGAGGCCCATAGACATCTACATTTATCCTCGATTAAGAATCAAAATGCCTACCTAGTTTCCAGTAAAAAAAAAGCATTAAGCTGCTATTTTACGCTGGTATTCTGTGAGAGCGTGGTCCTACCCCGTTCGAGACGACCCATTCGTGCTACAACCTGCCACCATAATATAGCTGTAGCGTGGTTCTACCACATTATGTACAATGATAGTACAGAAATTGACGTCAAAATGTTTCGGAAGTTCTATCAAGGGTGTACGTTTTAATTGAAGTTAAATAAAAGGTTGCGAGTTGTCAGTGACCGTGAAATAACTAAGGGACGGAAGTTAATCACACATGTTGTACGCTTATGCAGGAACTGCATTCTACGAGACGATTTTAGAACACACCGGGAAATAGAAATATAAGTATGAGATATAATTCATAATCTTTATAAAATCTCACGTCCATCACACAGATTGGTACCCCGGTCGAGTCGGACCCATTCATGCTACAAACAGAATATAACTGCAGCGTGGCTCTACCACGTATACGACCACGTGATATATATGTATCAGTAAAAAGAAATCTTTCTTTTTTTTATATATAATACAGTGATAGTCTTATGAACGTCGCGAGGCCAAATTCCGATGGTTTCAAATGTCATCAAAAGCAAAAACCAAATCACCAATTTTTTCTTCCCTATTTTTAATATGAGCATAAGCAAACTTTCACTAAGTAACGACCGGGCTTCAAGGCTAAAGTATGGGCTAGTATTGGTGTGTTCAAATGTGTCATGGTCAAAATACGACAAGGTGCGTCATTTAAAAAATAATAATAATAAAGTTCAGCTATCTAATCTCACATTGCTGAAGTATGATTTGCCGCCTAAAAATTTAAAACGTCAAACAATTTTTTTTAATAAGACCATAGTGACAAACGAATTTACAGTCCACCTAATACTTGGTGACTACTGCTGTCTATGGACACCTTCAGTCAACTTCAAACAAAGAATGCTACAGATGCATTGTCACCTGTGAGGACTAAGATATAATGACTTACAGCCTATAATTATATTGGCTCCCTATACATACCTTTTGCACCGAAACAGAGCAGTGCAGGCACTGCTATTAGGCCGCAGAAATAAGTAAGAGGTGGTACCTAACCAGAAGTACCATCTAGCCAAAATGAGGGCATCCACGACTTTTTCTGCCACCAGGGCGGCGCCACTAGAAAGTGAGGTATAATAGTTGACAGATTTCATAGCGGGGAAGTTAATTTGTTCGGAAAATGTAAAAGTTATTGTTTCTTTCTGTACTATTAGCTATTTTTATATTAATAACATTAAAAATAAATTAACCAAAACACAGATATTCATAAAAGTAGAAAAATTAAAAAAAAGTTAAAAATGTGCAAAAAATTAATGAGCAAACCACTGACGCATTGTATTGTGTATTAATATAATACTCTAGAAACTGATAAACTTTTATTAAAAAACAAATTCTCAATTAAATTACATTGTGTAACAAAAAACTTTACCTCAGTGTCAACTAGCGACATTTGGTCAGCAGAAAATTATTAGCCCTCATTATCATGACTTTTAATTCAACTTAACTTGTATCAGTTAAATTCAACTGTTATTTAACAGCGCCTGAAAATGTTATTTCGCGAAATAATGTTAATACACAAAAGTTACTTAAAAAATAGTGAACATATTTTTAAAAAACGTTTAGAAAAAAACAATCTTACCCAAAGCATCAGACAGCACATGAAGGAACACCCCTTTCATGTTCAAATGCCCGGGATCGCTGGTTACCCTGGCCGCTGCCTGATTGTTGTTGTTGGTCATTTTGTCGGTTCTGGGCGGGACCATCTCGTCAGTCTCCTCGTTATCGGTCGCCTGATGACCCAGCGCCAAATCCGCATTGCTGTTCACGATCTCCGTCAGATGGCGCACATTGGACGGGGGCGGTACACCGCCGTGCGTGTGCCCGTGGCTGCTGCCGTGTTCTGGAACAATGGATATTGTTAAGCAACGATCGCTTCATTCGACGGATTTTGGTTGATTAAACTAGGTTAAGAGCGTTGTTTAATTTAATGAGGTGTTAACTAGCTGGAATCAAAACGAGAAACAGTTTATAGGCCACAAAGCCTGAGCCATCCGCATTCATCGACTCCCTGACGCATGCTTTATATGCTGTAGTGAGGAGTCGCCCTAAGCTGTACATGCCTGTGAAAACATTAATTTTTTTTTTTTTTTAACAAAGTTTGCGATCCGCCTAAATAAGGACGGTGTATTTGCCCAGCACTGGTATAAAATTATGCTATGTTCTATTCAATGCTTTAATAATAATAATATTTATTCAACTTTAAAGATATCAGCGTCGACCTGAGTCCTGACAACGACACCCTGTCTGTCAAGAGGCAGTTCCCTGTAATACTGTAATGACATAATACTAAATTCGATATTTTTTCATTTACGTTTTTCTATAATACATTATTTTACGTCAGTGAAATCGCATGGGAGTGGCCTAACACGATCAAAAATTGAAATTGCATAGAAATAAAATAAAAGGAGAACGGCCGTAAAGTAAAATAATATTCCAACTCTGCACCCAAGCAATACCTAGAAAGAAGAATCAACCGCATGGATTGCCTCATGCGAGTGTACCGAGAACTGCGAACGGGTTTTAGCGTCTCCTCAGTTTGCAGTTTGATTTCTTCACTACGTTCGCGTCACAAACTAACAAATCAAACACTTCACAACATATTCCAACGAGAGTACAATACTACTTTTCTTTAAGAAGTTATTTAAACTTCTTAGTTTTTCGTCGTTATTACTACTTACCTGAATTTAAGGCTAAGAAGTTATGGACAGTTTTATGTTAGGTGCTCCAGACCGAATTTCGATCACAGCGGCCAGTCTTAACGAAGACTAGCCATCGGCGCAGGACAGGATTATAATGCCCAAGTGTATGCGCAAGCACAGGTGCACTCTCTATTCCCTCACTCTCATAGTCCGATGGGACGATAAACCGATACGACCGGAGAGAGATCAGGCGCAGGACCAACGGCTTTACGTGCTTTCCGAGGCCCGGAGGTGAGACAACACCAACCTCCTGACTCGGGGCAGCTACTGAGAATTTCTTGACGGAAAAGCTCAATAACTGATTTTTTTGGCCCAACCCTGGATTCGGACCCGGGATTTCATGATCAGCAGTCACATTTACAACCACTAGACCAACGAGGCAGTCATGAGATTTACTTTAGTCTTATAATACATTTTTTATATTCTACGCGCATCGCGGTTCTGCTACCGCTGATATCTTCTGCGTAAACAATATAAATAATTAACCTCCTTTACGAATGACTAATTGAGCGAGAAGAAACATTGTCGGTTTCCATTAATTTAATCCAATGCTTGAAAACGTGGCGAATTTTATGTTATTATCGCTTGCTAATCGATATTCGGCTTCGTAGACTTTTTATTAAGGAATACATAATACAATACACTCATTTGCAAAAAATAAACGGGCGGTTTTGATTTTATTTGCCTGAAAATAAAATACAATATGAAAAACGTTTAATCATTTGAAAATATTATTACTGGCCGGTTATAAAGGTGCCGTTGTGTTTAAAAAAACCGGCCAAGTGCGAGTCGGACTCGCGCATGAAGGGTTCCGTACCATCGTAATACACGTTTCTAGTAGGGGAGCCCCCTTAAATTTTAATAATTTTTTTATATTTGTAATTATAGCGGCAACAGAAATACAAATTCTGTGAAAATTTCAACTGTCTACCTATTACTGATCATGGGATACAGCCCTCTGACTGTCCGTCAGACGGACGGACGGACAGCGGAGGCTTAGTAATAGGGCCCCGTTGGTTACCCTTCAGGTACGGAACCCTAAAAAGTATGTTCCAAATTCAAGTTTTTGCCTGAGGCTGATTTTTAAAGAAAACAACTTTTTACTACATTTTGTAGTAAAGTTGTTTTCTGACATTTTAAAGTATTGTTATTGCGGCATCGAAAATGTTAGATAAAGTGATAAAAGCTAGCAAAATTATTGCGCTGCTTGAGGAGGGTTGCAGCCATTGTTTCGTGGCTCAGAAGTTAAATGTGAATCGTTCGACAGTCTAAAGGACCTGGCAGCGCTATCAAGAGACCGGTTCCGTCAAGAGAATGCCTGGTTCTGGAAGAAAGCTGTGTACCGAACCACAGGATGATCGTTTTGTGGTGAATCAAGCGTTGAGAAATCGCAAATCTTCGTATGTGGATCTCAAGAACAACCTCGAAGATGTAAGAAATGTGCAAATTAATCTATGGACGGTCAGGAGGAGGCTTCTCGCTGCCAATATACGCCAGTCTTGTCCAGCCTGCGGCCCTAAATTACTACGTGAGCACCGAGTTGCCAGGCTTACCTTCGATTGGAATTGTGGGTCATTGACTCAAGAAAACTGGGATAGGATATTGATCTCCAATGAATCCAGGATATCTCTGTACGGTGAAGACAGACGGCGAGTGCTACGAAGACGAGAAGAAATCACACTTTATTGTGGGGGCTCTATTATGTTTTGGGCAGGAATAAATTCATTATATCGTACGGAATTAGTCTTCATCGAAAACGACACACTGACTAGAACCGATATATAACGGAAGTTCTAATTCTTCATGCACACATGCATTGGCAGCTCTCGAAAATTAAATTTTTATGGACGATAACGCTAGCGCCCACCGGTCTAGCGATGTGGAAGTGTAAATGCTAGGGGTCGGAATTCGATTGGATTGGCCAGCTCGAAGTTCCGATCGAAATTCCACAGATCATGTATGGAACATTCTGAAACGATGAGTGAGATCAGTGCAGCCGGCTGCGCAGACCATCAGAGAGCTAAGGAATGTGATTACTGCGCAGTGGGAACGTATTTCGCAAGAAACCATAAGAGATATACTCGCTAGCATGCCCAGACGAATGCAAGATGTGATTTCAGTAAGAGGGGGTTACACTCCATACGGAACTTTTATCTTCTTTTACCCCTTAAAAAAACAACGAAAAAACGTGTTTCATTTTTACTAAGCGACCAGGTACACTAGCGCTTTGAACTTTAATATTATTTCTCATTAATTTAAACAAAATGTTATGATTAAATTGACGAAAATTATTTCCTGCTAATTAAATTACAAAATTCTGAGCATAAGACTACCTAAAATTATCAAACAATCTAATAGTAACAATAAAATTTGTTCTTTGCTTAAGTGCCCGTTTTTTTGCAAAAGATTTTATTTACTTATTTAAACTTTTGTATAATATAGGAAAGTACATAATGTGAAAAGGTAATCTCTAACAGTCAACGTTAACATTAGGGTAAGCAGAGACAATCATATAGAAACACTAGCTTTTACTATTCGTTGTCAATGACGCCATAGTTTCTTCAAGTCAAACAATCATATTTTACTGGTTATGAAAAATAAAAATCTTTTACTTAAAACGGAAACAGGCAAAATTTTGTAACACTACTGTATAAGTAGCAAATTGAAATTTTATTCTGTCGAAATGTAGATATTAATAAACGTACCCACCTACTACCCAACAGTTCAAAACCATGACTAATACACATTCATAAAGCGTATAACGATTTTTCATTTATTTATGTGTATATGCATTTAATGTTTTTCGTTATAATTAGTGGACAAATGTAACAAACAACTTTAACAATAAATAAATAAAACAATAACTAAAACAGGCCATTGTTATTTTACAATACTTATCAATCGTTCATTGTTTGATATTTTATATATCAATATATAAAGTTTTATATATATTATTATTATTAGTATTAGTAGTACGATACTACTCTAGATGATATTATAATATACGTATATAATGCCATCTAGGAAATAATGCCTGAAACTGTAATATACTGATAAAATCTGTTGACTAAATTATACCCTTTACATGTTATTCCGCATTTAAATTTTAGATATTGGCAAGTGATCTAATACACAAAAGATAAAGCGTAAATTATTCAAATAAAAACAGATGTTTTGTAATTTAAATTTAACGGCCCGGAGAATATTTTTTAAAATAGGAAAGAAAAGTAATTTATCTTTGATATAAAAAATCACGTATTTCATTCCTTCTAGGTTTTTCAAGCTGTCTTGTAATTTATATTAGATCAAGGGTTGGAATCATTTCATAAACAGAGATTCGTGTTTTTTTTTAAATAGAACTAGCGATCCCCCCCCCCATCGCAAGGGTGATTTCTGGATCTCGACAACAGTGCCACGTACCGGGTCTAATGTGAATCTAAGCCACCCATTAAAACACACACAAAATTTCATCAAAATCGGTCGAGCCGTTTTTGAGTTTCAGCGAGACTAACGGACAGCAATTGATTTTATATATAGAGATAAATGTTACAAACGAGCGCACAGACCACCTGATGTTAAGTGGATGCTATGGTCCATAGACATCTACATGTATCCTCGAATAAGAACCAAAATGCAGGGGTTTTCTTCTCTCCGATTCTTTACTCTCTCACCATACGAAACACAGCAGCATTAAACTGCTATTTTACGTTGGTATTCTGTGAGAGCGTGGTCTTTCCCCGGTCGAGCCGACTCATTCGTGCTACAAATATAATATAGGTACAGCACGCCTCTACCACGTAAGAAAAACTAAAACCGTTAAAGGATTAAACAAAATATATTCACCTATTTGCGAACAAATGATTCGTCATTGCAAACCTTTAACAATAAATAAAACAACAATAACTAAAACAGGCCATTGTTACTTTACAATACTTATCAATCGATCATTGTTTGATATTTATGTATGGATATATAAAATTTTATATACATATAATGATAAATGATGTATCACATTCACAGATACACGGTAAGTTATCTTGTTGTTAAATATCGTTTAATTAAATGGAAGTTTAAAAACATTGCACAACAAAATATTATAATATAATATAATATACAAATAAAACTGTAAATCCAAATTTCAACATATTATGTGATAAATGATATCACAAATATACGATACGATATCTTCTAGCTATATGTCTTTTAGATCGATGCAAGTTTAAAAACAATGCATTACACGTGTTTGTTTATTTGTGACGCATTCATTGGAAGGACAATAATAATTTATCGGTAGTTATTGTAAGTTGTTGCCGCAAAGTCAACGATGCGGAATTACTTAATAACGAAAATATCTAACAAATAATTAATGAAAACAATGTTAACTATATCATATTGTTTGAGTTTAAACCTTTAAAATCAAGGAAATATCTAATATTTTTATACATGATTCTTACAACATACGTAGGTAGTACGATATATAAGATTTGCATATTATAATATTTAACTTTGAATCCAAATTTCAACATATAACGGTAAAAGTATTTATTATAATGCAGCAACGGCTTAAGAGAATTCACTACCCCATATCATAAAGGGCGTCGCAAGCTGTAGAGGGGAACTGAGAAACCCAACATCATCCTGATAAAAAAATGCAATTGCGCACACGCCTGGCAAGGGTGGCAACTATTGCAAATATCTCCCCTATGTGGTAATCTATGATAGACAGCAATGAAGGGAATCTCTCTGTTGGATAAAATCCGTAATGAGGGTATCCGCAGAAGAACAGGAGTCACTAACACAGCCCCGCGGGTTTGTAAGCTGAACCGTTGAACCGCTGAACCAGATGGGCCGTATAGCTCGGAGAACAAACAATCGAAGGGGAAGAAAGTTTCTCAAATGGCAGCCTCGTACTGGCAAGCGCAGTATTGGACAAACCACCACTAGATGTAGCGACGACCTGATGAAACACGCAGGTAGTCGATGAGATGTGATAGTAAATGAAATGATGGTGGCCGATGAACATATCACACATATACGATCTTGTTGATAAATATCTTTTAAAACAATGCAAGTTAAAAACCATGCATTACACGGGTTAAGATGTTTTTTTATGGCGCATTCATTGGTATGAAAACGATAATTTATCGGCAATTGTATGAAGTTGTTACCGCAAAGTCAATGATGCAGAATCACTTAACAGGAAAGTATTATCATTTCTTATATTTACGCGAACACTACATATTAAATAAAACTATGTTTACGGATTTTATCGCGTTTAATTTACTTATTTTAATTCCCGACGTTTCGGGTGCTTTACAGCAACCCATGTTCACGGGGCGGGGGACTGAGATGTTCACCTTCAGTTTTTGAATATTAATTTTTGGTTCGATCTACGCAGAATGAGCTTACAGTATCTTGAAGTCTTGCAGTGGTATGCTTGGGTTTGGATTTAATTTTGTTTATTACAGGATCCCAAGCAGATGGCAGCACCCATCCATCATCTATCTAAAAAAAGTTAATTTTTTCCATCGAAACAAAAATCTCCACATAAATTTGATAATACCACCATGTACCACACTACCGAGGTTGTATGGGTTACCGAAAATACACAAACCAAACGCTCTAAGTCCCATAGTGAGCCAGATCGATTCACCAACTTATAAGTTGGCTCAACACTAGGCAAAAATTCTGTCACCGCTGAGAGGACACCAGAGCACACACAAAGGATTCGTACCATTTTGTTAGTGACATAAAAGACCTACATCTCGCTAACAATGAAACTATGGTCAGTTTTGATGTTCAGTCACTATTTACATGCTGACCTATTGAAGACTGCATCTCAATTGTAACCAGGAAGCTAGAAGAAAACAACATGCCCGCAGAATATGCAGTATTACTCAAACACTGCCTCACATCTGGCTATCTATTGTGGAAGGAGTTCTACAAGCAAGTAGACGGTGTGACGATGGGCTCACCTGTATCTCCTGTAGTCGCCGACATATTCATGGAGGACTTTGAGGAGAAAGCCCTTCTTACTGCTCCTGTAAATCCAAGATTCTACAAGCGGTACGTAGACGACACTTTCACAATTTTACCATCTGCCAAAGTAACTGCATTTTTAGACCACCTTAATTCCATAAACTCTAAAATACAATTCACAATGGAGTTAGAGGCTAACAATTCTTCAGCTTTCCTAGATGTTTTATTCATCCGAAATCCTGATAACACTATTGATCACACTGTGTATAGGAAAAAGACGCATACCAAATGATATTTAAATGGTGAATCATCATTCATCACAGTTAGCTACCGTGGGAAAATCTTTGTTTCAGAGAGCACGAGGGATCTGTGACAGAAAACATCTGGCTGCCGAGATTCAGCACGTAGAGCAAGTATTGCAAGACAACAAGCTTCGGGTCCCGCGCCTACGTCACAGTGACCGAGTGAAGCCGGCCCCAGTCGAGCGTGTGTGCCTGCTGTACTACCCCATGTCAGAGGAGTCACAGACAAGGTTGGCTACATCTTGAAGCGAGCTTCCATTAAAACATACATCAAGCCGCCGAAGAAGATAAGTAAATTTTACCATCCGTCAAGTGTAATATTCCTCTACAAGATGCAGGAGTGTACAAGCGTGATTGCGAATGTGGTCTCTCTTACAGGACAAACAAAAAGATCTATTAAAACCCGCGTGAAAGAACATATAGCTGACGTGAGGCACCGACGCTCTGAGAAGTCTGCAGTCTGTGAACACGTTCAAGATCGTCCCCGCCATTATATCAGATTTGATAGATAACAAATCCTCGCAAAAGAACACCGATTCCTACCAAGGATGATACGTGAGGCTATTGAAATTAAAAAACATCCTAATTTCAATAGAGAAGATGGATGGGTGCTGCAATCTGCTTGAGATCCTATAATTAACAAAACTAAATCCAAACGCAAGCATACCACTGTAAGACTTTAAGATACTGTAAGCTCATTCTGCGTAGATCGAACCAAAAATTAATATTCAAAAACTGAATATATGACATCGGGACGTCAAACATCTCAGTGCCGCCCGTGACCATGGGTTGCTGTAAAGCACCCGAAACGTCAGGGTATTAAAATAAGTAAATTAATATTATAATAATATTTAAAAAAAAAGATAAAATTCGTAAATATAGTTTATCAAAGGAAAATATTCAACCACAAAATGATTTCATTATAGAAAAACGAGCACACAGTTTACAAAATAACTACATATTATATGTTGTTTTTGCCATCTACTATATTTTTCCTGGTAATTTCCTCGAAAAAGTATATGTGATACAAAAGTGAACCCTGCTTACATCTATCCTAGATTAAGAATCAGTCTCCGAACCACGCGTCCGTCCTTAAGAGCTCCTTGTGTCAAATCCTTTATTACATCTTTTATTACTTTTTCACCACATACATACCATGAAATAGGAAAAGCCCGACGATGTTCAAAATCAGTCCCAGCGTCCCGACGGCTACCAGCAGCTTCGCGTTGTGAATGATCTCAATCTTAATAAACCGCTGGATCGCTTCCACTGTAATGCTGAAGCACAGCGCCACTAGGAACACAGCATTCACAAGAGCCCCCAGCACTTCCGCTCGCGCCCAACCAAACGTATTCTTCGACCATTTCTTTGGTGACATCTAGGAACAATAAAAATAAACGTGAATTGAAATTAATCTCTACTAGGTGGTAGCAGTCCATCTAGGTCCGGGTCTGGGTCCGTCGATCAACCTCTTACGTACAGAGAGCTAGTATAATTACAGCCTGTAAGGCATTCCATCCACTGGGGTAAAAACGCACTTACCATCAGATGTACTGTAAGTTCGCTTTACACTTGAGTTTTATAAAAAAAAAGACAGTACGAAAATTGCCTCAATTTTTACATAAGTATATACTGGCAATGCTTTTAACATACCTAGAAATCATAAAAAAATTATGATAAGGGATTTTACTTTTTACGGATCAGTAAGTTGAAGTGGCAATGGGCTGGCCATATAGTTTGAAGAACCGACAGCTGATGGAGAGGAAAGGTAAGCGAAATCTTAGTGTACTAGCTTGTTTATGTATACTCTAAGAGCGAACCCCACTAGATGGAGTGACGACATGCTAAGACATGCAGTAAGTCGATGGATGCAGGTGGCTCAAGGCCGTGTTATGTGAAATCATTTAGGAAAGCAGTGGTGGACTATTATTAGGCTACAATAACAATGTGATGATGATGATGAAGAGTTTAATATGGATCAAATGAAAAATCCAATCATACACAAAGTTTCACAATTCGCACCCGTCATTTAATTTCGCTAGCTTTATTTTAATAATATTTTGTGCATAAGCTCTCAAAGTTAAGAACCAGATCAGTTGTCTCATTTTACGAGCGTAGGTACCTACATAGGATTGGAGCTATGAAAAATTCTAGTTATTTTAAAAAACATTTTATAATAACCAGAAAATATTTGTATTTTATAATAGCTTGCATCAAAAATAAGCAAAACCTTGTGCGTCAAAGATAAGCAACTATATTTTAGGTTTGCTTAATGATACGCCACGGAGTTCTGTCGGCTATTATCATATGAGTAGCTAACGACGAGAAAGTTTATTGTGTTTACGAAATTCACGCTACAGTCTCCTAAACTGTGATCTTAACAAAACACAGTTGCAGTAATCGTTAGTCGTCGTTATTCTTCTAAAGTCCACAGCTGAACAAAGGCTTACTCCAATGTGAGACAGCAACGCTATAGAAATCTATACAAGAGGTAAAATTAAAAATTTGTACAACCGACTTCAATATAACAACTTTGACAGAAATGAGGGTGTACCGTGGTATAATGAACACATATGCGTACCCCTTTAGAGGATAAAGGCGTGATGTTATGTTGTGTGATTGCGTAAACAATGTATGGCATTTACTGAAGAGTTCCGTTGTCTGTCTGATATTTACGAAATTTAAATGGGACCATTTCGGAATAAACGTCCTTCGAACAAAAAAAGAATTTTGCACATCCGTCTATATATGACGGAGTTATGCCCGAACATACAGAAAAATATATATAAACATCCGAATTGAGAATGTCCTTCTTTTTGAATGAATTCAACACAAAATCACGTGACTCGTTTAGATAATGTCTTTTCCTATAGCGTTAACGATCGTAGAAAGCCAACATGGCTAGCCCCGCAGGCATTTATGAAAAAGATGCGCAGAGAGGATGCTCTTGAACTTGTAAAGCTGTTATTAATCACTTAAGTCTGTGGAATTTCTGTATGGGTTTCTTGTATGGATTTTACGCGGTCGACAGAGCCTCGTCTTTAGGGTGCATCTCGTGCAGGTGAGGTTAACATTTGGAGAAAACTTTCACGTAATTAAACCCTTACTACGTATAGTACTATTATATATTCTGTGCCTTTACACTCTAGTACAGATTATATAGGTAGTACTAGTATATTATATTATATAGGAGGAGCATACTCCAGTCAAGTAGCATCTCGCCTTAGTACGAAAAAATCGAAAATCATATTCATCGTCTAAATTCAGTAAATTCAATTGATTTAAATTACATTGAATGCCAATAAAATAACATGCAATGTTCGATTTTATTTATGACTAGCTTTTATCCGCGACTTCGTCCGTAATATGGGTTTTGAGCAAGTAGTTCAACTATCGAAAAAATACTTTATTATCAGTTTTTTCGCTATTATCTCAAAAACTATGTGCGACATCGGAAACTATTTTAATATAATAAAATTTGAAGATCTATTAATTTTAGGTAAAAAGGTATTAAAGCTAAAGTTACAGCCTATATACGACCCACAGCTGGGCACAGGCCTCCTCTCATTTCTGAGAGGGTTTTATCCTTTAACAATCATTGTTTTGTTGTACAATAGCGTTGAAGTAAAAAAAATAAATAAAACCATTTTTTATCAAAACCTACCGACGATGACGTGTTCTTGTGTTAAACAGCAAACCAAAAAAAGTCAGAAACTTTTTTAATATTTTATGAGATAATTATCAAAATACATTAATTTTATCACCTTTCGACTCTAAAAAAAACCTCTGCGGTTTTGGACAAAATATAACCTAAATTAACTGAAATTGAAATTTAAAATTTTAAAATGGTTATTCTTGTCTTAATAGCAACCAAAGAACCCCTCGAGCTTAATAGAAGCAAGTTATTTCGATATTACAAACAGACACTTCAATTTTATTTATATGTATAATATATAGATGTATAGAAAAAAAGGCAAACAACTTTGGATAAACTTATGATCAAATTTAAAATTAAAATATAATTAAAAACAAATCGTTGACGCGGTAAATAACCAGCCTAGGTACTTCATATAAAGGCTTAAAATAAAAAACCTTCCATTGGGAAAGACCCGTTATGACGAAGTAACTGATGTATTTTAATGACTCATTCATCCTTACTAGGTATATCGCGTTAATATTTCAAAGAATTACAATATAGTCACTTTAATACGTCAAGCATTATACCTAAGAGGTATATTGGTAGGTGGTGAACACAGACAGAAAGAACATTACAGACAGAAAGTAGGCTCCTTCAAACTTTGTGTTAGGTAATTTTTAATTAAAAGAGCGCATTTATTGACTAAAGACCGCGTGGTTCGGAGACATAATTACAGGCCCAACATTTGTACATAAATATAAATTGATTTTATGATAGATCATGGTGAATGATATGTCATAGGTGTATTATCCCAATGTTTCTTAATAATATTTTTTTTTATAGGATAGGGTGACAAACGAGCACACAGTCCACCGGATGGTAAGTGGTTGCTGTGACCCATAGACATCTACATCTATCCTCAATAAAGAATCAAAATGCAGATGCGTTGTCACCCGTGAGGACTAAGATGGAATGCCTCGTTTCCAGTAATAAGGGTCTCCGGTTCTCTACACTCACCATACGAAACACAGCAGCATGAAGCTGCTATTTTACGCTGGTATCCTGTGAGAGCGTGGTCCTACCCCGGTCGAGCCTACCCATTCGTGCTACAACTATACTACTAATATAGCTGCAGCATGGCTCTACCACGTATAAAAAATACTACTAATACTATATTAAAATATATCAATTCAATTGCGTAAGTGTAACGTCGAGCACGGGGAGGCTATAACGAGATAGCGAGTACCTAGTGAGTTAGTGCATAGAATTATGGCACTTTTAATTAGTTTATAACTTCTTGCAGGGTTTAGGAGTAATTGCCTTTGTGTAATTATGCCTGTATGTATGGTTCAATATAAAAATATGTCAGATTATAGTTATTACATAAAATTAATATTAAAAAATAAAGAGATGCATATTGAAGGTGAAGTACCAACCAGTTATTTAAAAGACAGTAAATTCTACAGTCGGTAAAAAAGTGTTTCGAAACAGTAAGTAAACTAGATAATATAAAGATTTTTCTTTTTACATATATTTTAGTAACCCATTTATTAAGAAAATTTTGTAAGATTATTTAAAAAAAAACTGTTAACTGATTTCGATTATTATTGCATCAGCTTGAAATTTACATAAAGTTCAGATCAGTTGATTGACCTGGCAGGCAAATAGATAAGCTCCTATTATGAAGTAGATGAAAACTTTAACTTGAGATTACAGTAAGCAAAAGAAAGTCGTAAGTGTAAAAAAGTACTCCACCAAAGATTTAAGATAAAAAGTACAAAATACGTTAGTAAGTTCCAAAAATGGTGAGGACAAAAATGTCACATTAACAGAGACAGTTCATTATAAAATGTGCAGAAAGCAAGGCTTTTAATAATTTTAAATGTAGAAGGAACAACAATTTAAATCATAATGACGTTTTTCTGGCCAGTTAATAATGTTCAGAATCAGTCATAGATTTAGTATATACTTAGATTGGCAATGTAAAAGAGAAAGGGCATAGCATATGCTTACGTTAGAACGAGATAGAATGGCTAGACCATACACGTACACGCTATAAGCCTATATCAGGCTGACATCAAGCGTTAACGAAACAAATCCCGTTTATTTTCGCGATATCTTTGATTTTGAAGTATTAATAAGTGTTTAAAAGGTGTGATTAAATATGGTGACGTGTGCAATACCTGAATGCAGTTCGTCGAGAAAATAAAATCCACAAAATTATACATTTTACACGTAAGTACAATTAAAATATTTAGCACTCTAAATGCAATATTTTAGAACTGGTACAAATGTTTTATACACAAATGGATAGGGGAAAATATCGCATTTTATTACGATAATGCTCTAAATGCGTAAAAATTATATTAAAAATAATAACAAATACGTGAATTCCCGCTATTTCTGATCTAATTTTTGTGAGATTGACAATATGATATTGATATTGTCAATCTCTACAAAATAGAATCTTATCGATAATATGTTTCTAACAGGCAAAGGCATGTCTTTGGGTGCAGCCTCTTTACCTTCGTAATTTTTAAGTTTCTATTTTAATTTTAGGGTTTCGTAGCCAAATGGCGTTATAGTAAATACTTTAATGAGATAATTTAAACTCTTATAATGTTTCAGATTTCCAAAAATATTGAGGTTAAACAAAACTGGTTAAAAATAATAAATAGAGAAGACTGGGTTCCCAAAAAATATTCAACTATATGTAGCAAGCACTTAGTAAAGCTGCCTTGTTATATATTTTACTGTACATATGTTTATTTCGTTTACGCATGTTCAAATGTGTACAACTTGTTGTCGTCATCCTTGATGTATATTTTTTAATAAAATGAAAGTAACAAAGGAACTTACAGTATCACTTGATGGTAAAAAGCTACTGCAGTACATGGTCACCACAGTCAGCTTCAAACAAAGAAAGCTACAAATGTGTTTTCACTCCTGAGGACTAAGCTAAAATGCCTTACAGTTAATAATTATACAGGTTCTCTATACATAACAGGCCGGAACGCAGCGATGTAAGCACTGCTGTTTATTTCTTTTTATCTCTCTCAAGACGTTTATGAGATAGGTATTCGTTCTGAACGAGTTTTCCGAAAACATATGAAAGGAAAAATTGTTAACGAAAATATGTTTCGAAAATTAGTAAACGAATACCTTGTGTCCTGCAAAAAAAAATTAACATACTTGACATACATATGTATGATTCGCCACCAATATCAAACCATAAACACTTAAGTATTAAATTAATAATCGAAATTTATTTCATTATTAGATTGAAGTATGAAGCAAAATTGCAGAATACCTCTAAAGAGAGCTTACGACATTTTTACAATAAATTAATTATTTTTGGTGGAAAATAAAAATCACAAACTTTTTGTTTGTAGTTTTATTTTTATGCCCTCAAACATAAAAATGTTCATTTTATGACACGGACACAGCACTTTGTATCGATAAATTGAAGTTGATGCATGGCGCAGCACTATTCGTCTTGCACACATGCACATTTTACTCACACCGGTACATTTCGTTTTTGGTCTCGCCCTAATCACTCTATCGCCAATCTAATGTATACTATATCTATGGAATCAGTTAATTGACCTGATATTGCCAAAATTTATGCATAACCATAACATTTATTCTTTATCACCTTCTCATAGATAGTTAGTTAGTTACAGCCTATATACGTCCCAATGATGAGCACAGGCCTCCCCTCATTCTGAGAGGGTTTTAGAGCAAGGAAATGTCCGCCGCGCTGCCCCAATGCGTGTTGGCGAACTTCACATGTCTTCGAAAAAATTTTTTCTTATCTCTCAGACATGCGGGTTTCCTCACGATGTTTTCTTTCACAGCCGAGTACGTGGTAAATCAGCACATAAAATTGCAATTAACAATTTCATTGGTGCCGGCGGGGATTGAACCATAGTTGCTTGTACAGCGAGCGCTAACCACCTGTGCTACCACGGCTCAGCACGGCTCACCTTCTCATGTCCATACTTAATGTTTTAGTTAAAGATATGACTCATAAGGATCAAGTGCAATGTAAACACATGGTAACACTTACCAGAACAATACTTTTAAAAGATGAAAATCGAAAATAAATTATTTTCATATGTATGACAAAGTTACATGATAATTTATAGTTGGCTTAAAAATTTCAGTGGTATTTTAAAGCCCAAACTTTTTTTTTAATTTAGGCTTCTTTAAAACTCTTATAAACTTTAAAATCTATACCGTTTTGCAAAAACAAGAACCAGTGGGAAACTCTGTTTTATTTTAAAACCGTGTTACAATTAAATTTACAATTACAACATTTTAATGGAACACAGAATGTCAAAAATCAATATATATTTTAAAATTTTCAGTTTTAACAAAGTAATATCATCAATTGCTGCAGGGTTAGAACTCAAGTTGAATTCTAACCCTGCAACAATTGATGATGATCAAGAAATAAAAAAAAGAAATTCATTCTAAAAAGTTTAAAACAAGCACCCTGCCATTTTGCTACACATAATAAATAATAAATTCAATTCTCTACTAATAATTAAGGTTTAATTTTTAATAATCGCATTAATGTTTCCCAACTATGAATTACATAATTAATTACTCATAAAGATTACATGATCATGATGAGCAGAGATATATAATATATATAGATAACATTCAACCACTTAAGCATAAATTGTAATCATTGTTTATAATGAGGTCAATTAGAGAACTTCACTAAACTAAATTCATAATGTCCAATCAAAGACAATAACATTAAATAGTAGGTAATTAGCCCAATGTGGACAAAAATGTTTATGATTACTGTGCTCTAAAGCTTAAAAATAAAATGTATGTATTTTTCATTTTCATTGTTATTTAAATTTTGCACATACTAATTAATTTTTTTCTCATTTATCATATTTACTGCCCACTACAAACATTTTGATTTTACAATTGTATAATGTCCATAACTAATTTGAAAGTCCAAACTTTTATTATCATTAGAGATGGGCCGAATATGGATTTCACCGAATACGAATATTCGGCCGAAAGTTCGGTAAAACATTTACCGAACCGAATATTCGGCCGAACATTATTCGGCAGGATCAGAAACAGGACCGAAACTTGTTTACGTAAAACGCGCGGGATTAGCGCCGGACCCTGCCCCTCACTCCCCCGCCACACCTGACATGTTATTGCATTATCTAGAACATGCGTAGTATCCTCTTAGTAGTCTGTGTCTAGTACTGAGCAAATTGCCGGCACGTGCACTTATTTTAGAGAATCTGACGACCAAAGTAAAGTGAAATGTACGATTTGCGAATAAATCCTTTCGCAGGGTGGCAGCGGCAGGAAATCTTCATACTCGGCTTTGAGCAATCATTTAAAATTGAAACACACTGCGGAATTTTCTGGTCTGGAAAAACCTGTGCATCAGGTAGGCTCAAATATACAAAATATTAAAAATGACACAGCATGAATCTGAAGTTGCACAGGTCACCCAACCCTCTACCAGAGTTGCTCAATCTACAAATACTAAAACCTGTCCAACCACTCAAACTACACTAGAAGATTCATTTATTTCCAAATGGCGAATCGACGACCCCAGATCACTTCCAATTACGAATTCAATTGCTGAAATGATAGCAATAGATAAACAGCCAATTTCTATAGTCGAAGATAAAGGCTTTAATTGGCTCATGCAGTTGGTACAGCCCAAATACCAAATACCGAACCGAAAATATATAGGTGAAACAGTGATTCCACAACTGTATGAAAAATTGAAAATCTCTATTCAAGGTGAGCTATCTAAGGCCAAATGTCTATCGGCTACATCTGACATGTGGACAAACATGTTCGTACATTTCAATACAGTGGACACTTTGAGTACCACTTTAACGAATCTTCGATGTTTTAGCCGAATATTCGGCCGAATACCGAATATGAAACGAATATTCGGCCCATCTGTAATTATCATAACACATGATCCCAAAGAAATATGTATTTACTATTTACCCCAATAGAACCTCATCGTTTTATTTATTTTTCAAAAACTATGGAGTTCCACATCCTCCTTTTCACCTCCTTTCCACATCCAGCAGGGGATGGAGGAAGAATGTAATTATATCCAGTGCAGGAGTATGGGGTTCCCCTATACCCTATAACCTCTACCACCCTTAAACCCATTGTGGGGTATAGGACATTACTTACATTTTTATTGATAAAATAATTATAATTTTTAACAAAAAGTAAAAACCAATGTCAAATTGCTAAAAAAGAAGTTATTTATTTGCTACCCTTAGGAGTGGAATTTTTTCTCCAAATTTATATGGGACCACTCTAGAAGTATAACCTATTTAATAAAAAGAATCATCAAAATTGGTTCACAATCTGCGAAAAAACACATTCAATTTGAGAACTTGCTCCTTTTTGAAGTTGGTTAAAAACCAAAAATGTGTTGAATGCAAATCAATAATCGAGGGAATTAAAATAGTTTTCAACCTTAAAAAAATAAATTTATAGTATTTGTATTTTCAATATGAAATGCAAACCTTCAAAAGTCAAAAGTTGCATCCCACATTAAATTATATTTAGTCCCTATGTCAGATCATATTTAGTTCTTTTGTAAATATTAGTGTATTATTTTATAATATTATGTTTTTTATAAAATATGCCATTAGGCCATTAGTCCATTAGTCCAATTTTTCCTTAACCTTAAGGTTGCCTGGAAGAGACTGATCTTCAGCAACATACCACCTCATTGTACCTATCTCATAAGTTTTTCTTCCTGTAATCTGTGTTTTTTATGTGTATTGTAGTGTACAATAAAGTATATAAAATCAATTATTACAATCCGTCACTTCTTACACCAAGCATTATAGTTCAATCCTATTTGCAGTGCCTTATTAGTATACTGTGGCAGCTTACCCAACCAATAAGAATTGCAACTATGGCAAATATCCCAACAATGTGGCAGTCTATGGGGATACCTATATTCAGCAGTGGAATTTTGATAGGCAGTAATAAATTATTCATTTATTAAAAAGAATGAATGAATATATCATTCAAGTAACAAAGTTATACTTTGATATATTGTTTACATTAAGGCCAAATTGTTCTCACTTCATGCAATAAACAGAAAAGTATTTTTCTTTATTACCATAATTTATGAATTTGGCAAACTTAAACATATTGAAAAAGTGATAATTAAAACCCCACTTAAAAAAAGATACAAAAGAAACAAACTGAGTAGTGGCAATGTAAGTATATCCACTACCCCAAATCATTCCGTGGGTGTCGTAAGAGGCTACAGAGGGAAACAAATCAGGAGATAGGTAGCAGCAGCTTCCTAATAATGAATAAAAATAAAAAACTGAAGTTGCCAACCCTGTTTGCTAAGCATGGCAACTATGACAAATACCCCCCATCCCCTTGAGGCAATCTATGGGGAGGCCTATGTTCAGCAGTGGACTATAATAGGCTGTAACAGTAATAAACAAACTAATGGGTTATTATTTTGAGTAATGTGTGTGGTAATTATTATTATATAGGAAACTTACTTTGACAGATAGGAAGGCAATTATAAGTGCGGCAACATCGCTTAACATATGGAATGAGTCAGCAACCAGCGCCATAGAGTTGGTCACATAGCCCACAATTAACTCCACAAAGAAAAATATGCCAGTCAACCATAGCATCGACAGCAACCTGCATTTTTTGCCACCAAATTTCCCCATTATGTCTGTTGGAAAAAAGATAAAAGAGTTTATTAAATCTGACTAATAACTAAATCATGTTACAAGTGAAGATTGTTCTCATTGAGATTTTTAGGTTTAGTAAGTAATTATTTTATAAGAGTAAAAACCATTGGGAATAAAATCGATGAATTTAATTTATTAACGAAATTAACATTCTAATAGAGCGCTACATATTAAATCATACTTTTTAAAAGTAAAACTTCAAAAGCAGTCAATCTAAACACAATGATGACTATATAATATCTTACAACTCTAATTTATAACTAAAATTGCAAACATAAACCATATTTTTATTTAAAAAAAGCGAACAATGCTATAATAGGTTAATATATTTAATAGGTTTAATATTAATAATTTACAAAAGGCATTAAGTCTGCCCTTAGTAATCCTTTTATTATAGTATACAATAAAGTGTAAATGAATAAAATAGCCTAAAGGCTAAGAGTATGGATAACAAACTTAAACTTTCTTAATACACATGTGGTTTATTGGTGGTCCAGGTTAGAAGAAGTCTTTGTCATGAAAGCAGTCCCTTAGTTGCTGTGCCAGTCTTCAGACAGTGCTGTCGAATCCCATACTATGAATAATGTACATTTTAGTTTCCATATTTTCGACAGGACTTCTTTATTGAAACAGTCTCTAAACCTGATACTAATTATAAACTATATGATGTAATAAAAAAGATTAAGGTTTTGGTACAAATCCACAATTTGTCTACTGTTATTAAATACTAATTTTATTAGCAATTTTAAGACTATTAGTAGTTTCCTGGGTAATATTAGAGGGGATTATGGAAAATATTACAAAGATCTTATAGCTTGTGATAGACAGGATAGATTCTCTGTTAAGCCCGATGCAAAATACACAGATTGGCAATGAGAAACATCATCAAGTGTTTCACCATTGTCTAGTCACCAATCCACCTGCCAGTGGTGTTCACCAAAGGGCGTGATTACGAAATATAGTGTGGCAAATCCTCCAAACAGTGGGAGAAGCTTATGACGAGCAGATAACTTTTATGGGCTGATAAAGAATGTAATTTTCTTACATCAAACAAACCAAGAAACTAAAATTTCTATATTAATATAATATATACTCACAAAAATATTAAAAGACTTTGAAATAATTCAAAGGGTTATAACAGCAATCCGTATCCATCAAGAATTCATGGGTCAACAAGTACACGAATAATGCACACTTATTTGACGGCAACAGCACGGGACACGAGCTCCAATTACCTCCGATAGCTGGTAAGGTAAACATTTAACAAAGTTACGTAAATTGAAAACAAAACCTTTTTACTCTTAATTGATGAATTCAATACTTAAAAATGCGATAAAAAGTCTCACATGGAAGTAATCGACGTACAAGATTTAATACAATGATTTTTCTACACAATAAAACAATTGATTTTGATTTTTCGAGTAAGTTTTAAAAAATAACAATATTTCAAAGCATAATTATTAAAACTGTGATGAATTTACTACGTTCCCATTCCAGCTAAAACTAAATCAAAATCAGTGTAACAATCGCTCGATTCGATTGATTCGATTTAGACCACAGTAACAGCAGTAACAATATGTTATGTCTATTGTCTATAATCTATACAAACTGTCAGAAGCAAATCAAAGACATGAGATAGAAGTGAGGCGCATTTATCGTAACAGGAAAAAAAAACAGGTTTTTAAAAATAACAGATTCTAACTGTTTGTCTAAACATGAATAACTGTTTCCGTTCCACGACCAAGAGCAACTAATGTTCGAAAAAATATCTGAAACAGTTTGCAACAAGCTTTTCTATGTTCCTGTCTTGCTTCGAAAGGTTACCTAAGATAAAAAGAAAAGACATGTAACACTTGTTTTCGTGAAATGCCTGTTTTCACATTCTGATACAGTGGTAGAGCCCATAGATAAATAGATATGTAGCAAGCTAGTAGAGCCACGCGGCAGCTTTTGCTGTCGCAAGGATGGGCCGGCTCGAACCAGGGTGGTACCACGACCTCACAGAATACCAGCATGAAGTAGAAGTTTACTTCTGCATTTCGGCTGGTGAGTGCAGGTGGCCGGAGGCCCAATTCCCCCCCCCCTACCCCCCTATCAACATGTTAGCGGAATTAAATGGAAGACTACCCCAGGAGGGTACCAGCATCCCTGGAGAATCCTCCGCTGAGCATCCACGCCCAAGCTACCCTACTTCTTCTGAGCGTGGGTGCTCAGGCCGCCCAGCGTATTCTGGAGGGGGGGGGGGCAAATTCCGCTCAAGCATCTATCACGGGGAGTGCTCTGAGGAATTGTTTGGACTAATTCCAGCCGCTCAATTTCACCATCGCACGACTTAGGGACGACTTAGGACCTTCAAGAAAAGAGCCTACTCCTTTTTAAAAGGCCGGCAACGCATCTGCAATTCCCCTGGTGTTGCAGTTGTTCATGGGCGGCGGTAGTCACTTACCATCAGGTGAGCCGCATGCTCGTTTGCCCCCTCTCCTATAAAAAAAAACAAACAAACAAACAAATGAGGAGCTAAAATTCAAAATGTAATTTGTCACTCAGATCAGATTCTTGAGAATCCAAAAAAAAACTTTATATTCATAAATTAAAAAACTAATTATGACCTTTTTTATCTCTTTCTGGTAATTCTTAGACATATTTCATTTTACAAATAAGTTTTAAATATTGTACCATACAAAATTAGATTGTTTTTTTTTTAAACAATTTGGTTAAATCATGTTTTGAATGAATAGGTCTGGAGAAATCACATTTTGATTTATGATTCTATAGAAAAAAGGCAAATCTACTCAGCTTATTCTAGGTAACAATAAATAAATTAAAATATAATTTTTATTTCTAGTATTCTTTATTCAAAAAATTAGTCAAATATGATTGCAATTTCTTCTTCCAGGCCAACTGTCAAAGGACAAAACGTTTTTTGCTCCAACAATCTATATTTTTTAATTTTTTCTAAAGGGACAAATTTGTTTTTGCCATAGACTTAGAATATACTGGCGTAAGTATATTCTAAGTTTATGATTTTTGCGCGGATACATGACATATTTTAGTTACAAGTAACCCTATAGAATATACAAATCACGTTTTGAATTTTAGCTCCTCAAATATTCTGGTATCAGAAATTAACCAGTGAAATTAAAAACTGATGCAATCATCATCATAATTACGCCTTTTCACTAATCCACTGAACATAGGCCTCCCCCAAGGAATATACAAAGCAATATTCATGCTTAATCAAGATACGGCCGATAACAAGAGAAAATAAAGCTATCTAATAACGATAATAAACAATACTTAACGATAAATACTTTATCCGATCCTTAAGATTATTTTAGGTATCTTAGCTCTACTCATGTAATAATTTTCAGAAAATTAATAAAAAATAATAATAATACAGATACCATCTACTGGGGTAAATATCAACATCATTTGAGATAAATGGAAATATTGGGTTAATTGAAAATGATGTAACTAATTGTGTATTCTTCGTGATGAATAATTGGAAAGTTTTTAGGTACACATCATGCCAAGAAGTTACAAAAAAAAAGAAAGAAAGTCCATCATAGTCTTTAACACATATTGAAAGGTCTGTCGAAGATGTAAAATAAAAAGGCGAACATACCTGGGGGCTAGCCTACGGGAATCCTTCTGTTGCCATATTTAACAGATTAAATGGCAGACAAGTAAGCCTAGATAGAATGGTGTTGGTGTATCAAAAGCTCTACTACGAAAATTATCATGTAAAGACAAATATTATATTAAAAGCTGTAACTGATATTTCATCTGGCAGTATGACTAATAAAAATATAATAAAATCACCAAGTAAAGGAACCTTAGATAAAATATTTGGTGTACTAACCGAGTCCACAGAAATGTAAAAAATCTGTAGTGATGAGACTAAAGCCTAGCGCTTTTGGAGAAGTTTTGACTAGCAATGAAGAATTTTGGCGGTTAAAAGAAGCAGAGGAAAATAAATCTAATACTAAATTAAATGCTCGAAGATGCAAGAAAAATAATAGGACAGACGTAAAAGAACAAAAAGTATTGGAACCAAAATTTATTTAAAATTAGAGATTAGTTCAAAAATAATTAAAATATTGTGACGTCATAGCTGTCAATTAAAACCAATTAGGTACGGTTAGCAAAACAGATAATTGAGAAATAATATTTATTAACAAATAAATACAAAAGAGCCATGAAAGATAAAGTTTTAATCGGAATATAGAACTTCAATTCCGCTCATCTCTGCATCACTGTCAGCATTCATCGTCGTTATCATCATCATCACTGCTGTTTTTCTTTTTCTATTGTAGGAACCTGCGGTAAGTGATAAGACGATTTTATGGTTTTTGTTTGCACATTACATTTCACTTAGTTTCGATTCTGATCACACACCGTGCAAAATTTTAATATAATGAATTAATTTATAATCAATATCTAATACAGAGTCAACATCTCACAAAAAAAATCCTTACATACACAACCGCGAGGAAATGCCTAAAAACGAAGACTAAGTATTCTGGAACGACAATAACTGCAATTAAGCAAAAACAATAATAAATATTAAAATCTAAATGTATGAAATAATTTGAGAAAATTTTTTCAACATGAAAGAAGTTGACATACAAATGTCATTTTTTTCTTCTTTTAATTCATGGCTTCTCGTGATAGAATTCTGCTTATATGTAGTAATTTAAATTTAATCAATGAATAGGAATGAAAATGGAATCTCAGAGTAAAATGTATATAATTATTGTAAGGTGAGCGAAATCTAGCGCTTTTTTGATGTACTAAATTTAACGAATCTAGCGCTTTTAGAAAAGCACCGTTACGTTAGTGCCATTTGGTTAGCGCTCAATGGGTATAATGATCTGGCAGCACAGCACAAATTTACACCTTAGAGTAATTACATACATACGTATGCATAGAGACAATCTACAATTCTACATAAATTGAGTCAATATATTTGTCTCGCTTTTTCTAATTTAATGTTCAAATAAGGCAAAAAGAGACAAATCTATTGAAAGATGTTGCGTGTAATTCAAACCAACGACTATATTCAACAAAGCTTTTTCTACTTGGATGAAAATATTCCAAATCATGAAGTTAAGGCAGGATCTTGATAATGCCGTATAGCGGCGGCGTAAAAGATTCCACTACCTCCTACCAAATAATACATATTATTACTTAGAAGCTCTAAGACACCATACCATCCCGTGAGTATCGTAAAAGACGGCAGAAGAAAATAAAACAGAAGATAGGCAACAGTATCTTCCTGATAACAAACCAAAATAATAAAAAATTGCGGTTGCCAACCCACTTGCTAAGAGAGGGAACTATGGCAAATATTCCCTCTACGTTCAGCGGTGGACTTTTGATAGGTGGATAATGAATGAATGAATGATGGATAGTATTTTGAGGGAGCAGAGAGGAAAACGGGTAATATGTTCATAATCGATTTATTGGTAGTTGTGATCTAGCGACAAAAGTTAAGGCAGACCGCGGTCGTGCCGCTGTTATTGTACTATCGTAGCAGTGCCCTCTGTGTATGTTCCGTGAAGCAAACCTTTTTTTTTTACATGGAGGCATACCCGCCTTGCGGGGCCAAGGACGAGTTATGTCGGACTCACCGACTAACACCCCATGGTGGTCCCCTTCGTCGTATATTGGCAGGCCACGGGAACACTTTCGCACACATCCGCGGCCTCACCAGCACTGGCCGCCCCAGGGCGGCCAATTCTCGGGAAAAGGCTACTCCTCCCCCATCTCCTTCTCAGGTAAGGCGCACCAGAACACATGGCGCGCCATCCTCCGCGGCCTCCAACTTCACATGCGCAACGGACGACCCGTGTCCGATGCGCGAAGGCCATGGGGCCAGGAAAAACTAGCACCCAGAAGCATCAGCCTTCTCGACCCCAGCGGCGGATCTGGTCTATGGCTCCGCCGCCAACCAAGATTCGGCTGCGGAGGGTAGGAGAGCGGCGTCACACAATACTGACACTCCTCTCCCCCCGCAGCCCCACCACCACGGCATCAATTAACGGTGCGGCCCCGTCAGAATCGCGGAGGATATGGCGAGTAGCGCATCGCCATACCAAGACTCCTCTTCCTCCGCGACTCCACCTCAGCTGCAGCGATAGGGGGAGAGGACACCCCTCTCGCCGCAGCCCACCGACACACATCCGAAGTGGGCTCACCAAGCCCACTCGGAATGGCCACCTCGGGCCGGCCCTACACCATGGGCCAGCCAAGGGGTTCCTCTTTGTTCACCGCGGGTGACCAAGCCACGGCTACTAAGCCCCCCCGCCATCACCACGACAAGGCGGGAACCGTTCGGGGGGATCCGTGAAGCAAACCTAGTGTAGATTAAACAAACACAGTTATTATTCCCTATAAAACCCATAAGTCTAAGGATAATTTGGCGGAAATATACCAGCTAAATTTAAGTAGATTTGCACGTGGTAGAGCCATGCTGCAGCTATGTTAGTATTATAGTTGTAGTACGAATGGGTCAGCTCGAGCGGAGAAGGACCACGCTCTCACAGAATAGCAGCGTAAAATAGCAGCTTAAGGCTGCTGTGTTTCGTATTGGTAGTGTAGAGAACCGAAGACCCCCGTTTATAGGAAATGACACATTCCATCTTAGTCCTCACGGGTGACAACGCATCTGCATTTTGATTTGTAGTTGAGGATGGATGTGGATGTCTATAGGCCACAGCAACTACTTAATATCAGGTGAACTGTGTGCCCGTTTGTGTTGTGTCACGATATATTTTAAATTATACAACGATAGTACGAAATTCCGTATTATTCGACTACGTTTTTGTTATAAGATGTCGTTGATGTTGTTAGAAGAACCGGACTAATTAAAACATAGACTTAGAATACACTGGCGTATAGACTGACATAGTGTGCAAGGGAGAAGAAAATTCCTTATGGCAAAAATGCAAGATAGAAAAGGATACCAAATGTCATGGCTCTGTAACCGATTTTGGATGACAGGTCGGCACAAGTCGGCACGCAAGAAATAAGCTCCTAGATATTTTGTAATTTTTTAGATTATAATAGTGTTAATGTTAATAATTCATAATTTTCCAAAATGGTTACATGTTCCGTGAGTGACTGTGGTATCGATAATTGGAATAACCCCGATGGTTGCACATTTCACAGGTAAATTCGCAAGACGTCGTTACTGCTATGACGCGTCTATTTTGGGTTAAAATTTATGTTATATACTGTTTAAAATATAGAATATTTTCAATTATTTTATTAATTTTTATATTTTGCAAAGAAAAAAGTCACGTCGTTGATCATTTGTGTGATTTTGGTGAATTCATTTTTAAACAAAATATTTTACATGTACGCTAGGGATTGACTCAACTATATCAAAATTAATATCGATATTTATCTTGAATGTTTATAATGAATCGATAAACTTGCCCACACAAAACGGAGAGGAATGAAAATAAATGATCAATTTGCGTTCTATAAACGTAATTTTATTTTTCCGTTTGTTAAACAGATGGATAGAATAAAAATATGGATAAGGTTAATTGGGCGGGTTGGTTGGAATCCAAAGAAGAACTCTACATTTGCAGCAAACATTTTTTTGAGAAATATAAAAGAAAAAGCAGAATAAAAACAATTTTATTAAAAGGAGCCATTTATACATTATTTGTACCAGTAAGTATTATATTGTTACAGTAAAGCTTCAAAAACTTTACTTCAAAAAGTTTAGGTAAAAATAGAGATAGTTTTTATAAATTATAAAACTATAGTATATTAAAAATAAAAAACTATTGAGATTATCCTATTTAAGAAATTATGAACCCAACAAAAAAAATGTATAACCTTACTTAACCACCAGCACCTCACGGTCACACTAGTACAATATTTATAGCATCACGCTATTTTCCCCATGGGGTTGAGCGCAGCTTCGGATTATATTCCCAAGTTACAATGATAAAACTTAAGTGTAGTGAGGTATAGATATTTAGTAATGCTCCTGAAGCGCCGCTAGATATCCGCGCATGAGACGCGCGGTTCAGTGTGCCGTGCCGGGATAGTATAAATTCCATAGTATTTGATACTCACAACGCCCGATGCCCAATTTATGCTTGATGCCCGACGACTGTGTGCCGAGGGCTTGATAGCGTGGTTTATCGCCTACAGCGTTAGTCGTTTAGAAGAGGAACTCGTGGATAAATAATAGCTGCACGGATCAATAGATTTGCGAGATTAAGCTGAACTTGTCGCAGTCAGTCTATGGATGGGTGAACATTTTCTTAACATACCGAGATTGAGAGAATAGACAGTGCATCTGAATCCTCAGACACCTGGTACATTTTAATATCTCCTGCATATTTGGCTAGTCTGTGTAAGATCATTATGTTTTTAAATTCATGCATCTAAAATGATAATAACTTTATTATTTTTCAGGGACAGATGAAAGAGAGAGCCTCATAAACATATTGGCCTTTAAACGGAGTAATCTTATTTAACTGATTCGTACACGTTTCCTTACTTAAATTATTAAGTTTAAATTCATATTTAAGTCAAATTAATTTTTAATGTATTTCATTATTAATTATTAAATGTTTTTAATTATTAAAAGTAATAGTTATATGAAAAATAAAGCAGTCATTATGTACTCCGTGTCCCCGTTTTTTAGTTCAACAGCATATACTTAATTAACTATTATATTTGATTAACATTGAGGTAAAAAAAAGAAATTCCGGGAAAAATCCATGGCAGTAAATATTTTTAGCTCTGAACTACAACTTTTCGATCTCATTCTTAGGGAAAATTGTTTAAGTTTATTCGGTAGACTCACTTCTTCAGAGATTATTGGGATTTTCTTGAATTAAAATTCAACAAAAGGCAGGTACCAGGTAGGTGCATCTTATTCCCGGGAACATGTTATTTGAATATTTTTTAATTATTTTAGAACTATCTTGGTAAAAATTCAGTAAATTTTTGAAGTTATTCAGTTTCGTGCATTAAACAATTTTTTTTAAATCTTTATACCGCGTCCTTAACAATAATTTTTCGATAGTCCTTGTAAGTAAAATGTACATCACTAGCTAACGCACACAATGACAAATCAAAATTGATTACACATTTTCGGTCTGTCAGGTCGTCTATACGCCAGTATATTCTAAGTCTATGAATTAAAATCCCTAATTTTACTAAGTCATAGACTATATGAATTTATTGACAACGTTTCTTGTTTCGCTAATGGCACATCAATAGAGGTGTCTATGTAATGGAAAAATGGCAACAACCTTGTAAAAGAAAGAAGGTGAAAATAATATAGCTTTCTTATTTTGTATTACGTTAAACGCCATAAGTATAAAGAGTTCAGCTATAAGAATTTTGTTCTTATTTTAGGACTCTCTCTATGCTAGTATTGTACATATATATATATATATATATATATATATATATATATATATATATGTCAGTGATACTAGTAATGAGGGCTAATAATCTTCCGTTCACCAGATATTGCTAGTTGAAACTGAGGTAAAGTTTTTTGTTACACAATGTCATTTAATTGAGAAGTTAGTTTTAAATAAAAGTTTATCAGAGTATCTAGAGTATTATAATAATACAAAAAAACAATGCCTCAGTGGTGTGCTCTTTAGTTTTTTGCACATTTTTAACTCTTTTTTATTTTTTTTTACTTTTATGAATATTAGTGGCTTGATTTATTTATTTTTAATCTAATTAATATAAAATATAACTAAAAGTACAAAAATAAACATTAACCTTTACATTTTCCGAACAAATTAACTTCCCCGCTATGAAATCTGTCAAATATTATACCTCATATTTTATATATACATAGCCGCTCTGGTGGCAGAAAAAGTCGTGGATGCCCTCATTACTCTGAGATTTACATACAAATGACCAATGACAATACAATAATTATGAAATGCATAGTATCACAGATTAATATGATGCATACCATAGACTTAGAATACTGGCGCCAGTATATTCTAAGTCTATGATGCATACGCATCGTATTAACCTCTTAGCTCTTAGTAGTCTGTGAATATGACATATGTCTACAGTAGTCTATGACATATGTCATGTGGTCCTGGTCATGTCATTACATATACTCTTTGTGTCATTAGCATAGGTCATCACAATTACAGTCAGTCTTTTCTAGTCATTACTAAAATATTGTAATAAAATAAAGTTATCTTTAAATTTTAGTTGTGATAAATCCATTTGTATAACTTTATGTTGTAATGTTACGGTTATGATATCAGGTTATTAGCCTACATATTATTCAACAATGACTATTTTTAAAGTTTTAGGAAAGACTTGTGGTTTTTTTGGCTACGTTATACAGTATGCTTGTGTTACCCATTGTACCTTTGAATATATAGGAGATTTTGTAATGGTAAAATGTTTACGTAAATGTTTTTATTATTTCATAATAGAATGTTTCAAATGTTTTGCTTTTAAATTACGATTCTTATTTATTGTTAAACGATGTGCCTATATATGTATATTTTTATCCATATATGTCATTTTTAGTGCTCTGGGCCATCCATGGAGCCAACTTTGGAATCAAATAATATTTTATTGACCGACATTTAACACCAAGGTTACAAAGATTGCGCCTGGAGATATTGTTATAACAAATGCCTTCAAATCCAAAGCAAAATATCTGTAAAAGAATAACTGGATTACCAGGTGATAAAGTTAAGGGTCACTTTCCTAAGCGAAGCCAAGTTGTACCAAGAGGACATGTATGGCTGGAAGGGGATAACTCGGGAAATTCATCAGATTCAAGATTATATGGTCCAGTCCCACAGGGTCTGATACGAAGTCGAGTAGTTTGTCGAGTTTGGCCTCTGAACAAAATTAGCTCATTGACTGAATATTAACCATGTGATAGTATAAAAATTAATTAGTATAATTTGTTATAATTACAAACCTTTAATTGACTCATTTAAACATGTAAGTGAAACAATAATATGTTTTCAATACACCCCTTTAAAAACTGTTTGTTATAATTTTATAGTTGCTAGACTTAGTATGAGATGTAGGAGATTGACGGATGCAGGTGACTCAGAACCCTGCTTTTTGGCATTTGGGGGAGGGCTATGTTCAACCATGAACTCGTAATGGGGAGTAATGTTGTGATATGATGAATCTTAGTTAAAAAAATAAACTTAAGATTACTTAGTTGGCTTAACTTGGGTTTATTTCCGAATACAAAAAATGTATCAGGTATCAATGCTGGGGTATATCAAGGGTGGCGTAAATTCTGTGGCAACATAGAAACCTGTGAACAAGCGAATAGGATAAGAAATATCCTAGCTAAACAGAACACGCCGGGATCCATCTCTCTAAAGAAACCCGACGGAGGCTACTCAACATCGCGGATGAAGCCCAATGCATCCTAATTGAAACGCTTCCAGGTTGCTGCGTAACTCAGGAGCAAACCGGCATGAAGATACACTGACACCAACAGCAGAAGACTGGAATTTAGCACAGAGGTGACGCGATGGATGAAATCCATTGGGCCATTCACAGTTTCCTCCCCTATAAGGCGGCAGGACCTGACGGCATATTCCCGGCACTCCTACAGTGGGGGGGGGGGGTAAAGCCCTATTAGTCAGACCTGTTGCCATAATGAAAGTCTCCTGTCTGGCTCTTAAATATGTTCCTAGGGGATGGAGGGAAGTGAAAGTCACATTCATACCTAAACCAGGTAAGAGCGACAACACAGGCGCTAAATCCTACAGACTCATTAGCCTCATCCTTTCTCCTAAGACAATGGAGGATGTGTGAAAGGGAAAGGGCGGCGATAATGAACTTACCGCTACAGACAAAACAACCTACAGCTTAGGTAAATCGAGAGAATCGGCACTTCACCAGGTAATAACAAAGATTGAAGAGCCATCCAAAACAGAAATATGTCTAGGTTCCTTCATAGATATACAACGTGACCACTACAATGGTGACTTTAATTTAACACATGGGTAGGGCTAGTGTCCATTAATCATATTAATTTTGATAGGTTAAAATATTAGGTCCTTACATATGAAATTAGCATTTTGTTGTACTGACCACTTTGATCTGAAATATCTCCTCTTTGGTTAAGAATTCCAAATTCAAATTTATAAATTAATTTAGCTGGTACATTTGAGTTTTGAAAACAGTCATTCTTTTGTTTTTCCTCATTATTTTTCCTTGGCATCGCTTATTACCGCACAATGGAAAACATGAAATATCGTATATAGTACAGGTTCTACCGTGGCTCCAGTGCTGCAGAAACAGCTCGAAGCATTAATGATGTGCGACGCTGGCGTCGCAAAAAGCACGGTACGTTTTGATTTCAACGTTTTCGTTCTGGAAATTTCGACCTTCAGAACCAACCCCGTGGACGGCCGGAGACCAAAGTGGAAAATGAAGAATTAAAGGCTATTGTAGAAGCGGATCCATCACAAAGCACTTCAGAGATAGCTGCAGGCTTCGGGTAAGTGATAAAACCATATTAATCCACTGAAGCAAATCCGGAAAGTAATTAATGAGTGAATCGAACTTGCATAACACGCGTCGACTGCTGTGTTACTTTGCTCAACCGACACAATAATAAAGGGATTTTAAATCAATCATTACTTGTGATGAAAAGCGGATACTGTACGATAATCAGAGCGCTCGTCGCAATGGCTGAACCCTGGAGACCCAGCCAAATCCTGCCTAAACGAAAATTGACTCAGAAAAGTTACTTGTAGTGTTTGGTGCACTAGCGCCGGTGTCGTTCACTACAGCTTTCTAAAATCTGGCCAAACGATTACGGCAGATATCTGTCAGCAACACAACCATGAAGGAAGAACTAGCTGCTAAACAACCGAGATTGGTCAATCGCTCTAGGCCACTGCTGCTTCACGACAACGCAAGACCACACTGAACAACAAACAACCACTAAGTTAGATGAGCTACAATTGGAATGTCTGCGACATCCACCGTACTCCCGGACCTTGCTCCAACAGATTACCATTTTTCCGGAATTTGGACAACTTCTTACAAGGAAAAAATTCAACTCCGATGCGGCAGTCCAAACCGCCTTCAAAGAGTTTATTGATTCTCGCCCCCATGGTTTTTTTTAGTAAAGGGATCAACTTTGATTAATTAAATATATTTTACAAAAAAAAATTGACTTTATATTCCTCCCGTACTTAACGCCAATTTCATTTATGTAAGGACCTAATAACTCGTAAATTGAAAAAATTTTTTCTAAAAAACTAAATAATAAAAAAGTAACTAAAATTGGGATCATCCTTGCAAAAATTAATTCATGAAATTACTTACCTAGCTGACTTACGTTAACTCGGAGCGGCAATGCGTCGCTTCGGGCGCTGGCAACCGCGTAACGCGTCTTATATCTACTCGTGATCGGTCCGATTCTTTGACGGATTATAATCAAAGAAACCGAGCGGCGCGCGGCGTAAGAGGTACCTACAGCGTTGGTGCTTAGTCAAACACATCATATCACCCTCTCTTGTTACTATTAGTTATAACTGTCATCACTAATTACTACTTTTATTTGTCTTTATTTTAAATTTTCTTATTTTCAATGAGACCACCGTGTTGGAGGATACAAAGAACTAAACGGCGTGTCATGTTATCCCGCTCATTTGAAAATAAATTGTCACTTATAGCCATTTCCCTCAAATTCTCAAATGCAGTTATTATTGGATAGCGTAATTGTTCCACCGAATCCACGTTCTCCGCGTACATATCGTCTTTGATGCACCCCCAGAAAAAATATATCGAGTGGCGTGAGGTCTGGCGATCTTGCTGGCCACCTAACGAGGTCCAAATCTACCAATCCATTGAGCACCAAACGTGTCATTTAGCCAATGCCTGGCTGTTGTTACAGAGTGTGCCATCTAATTGGTACCATATTCGTTGGTATCGATGGACGTTTAGGTTGTTTATGTATTCTGACACCGTATCATGTAGTAGATTAAAAAACCTTTCTCTGTTCAAAGGCCCATTAATGAATACGGGTCCAATGATGTTGTCACCGTGAATAGCTGCCCAAACATTTACCGAAAATCTGTACTGATGGGCTGACTCCCGCCAAACGCGCGGATTTTGGTTTTTGGGTGCCCAATGGTGCAGAACGTGCTGGTTCCACATGCCGTTTCTGGTGAACGTGCTTTCGTTAGTCCAACAAATTTGGGAAAGAAAGTCACTGTCCTTTTCAATTTTACTCAGTAACCACTGACAATAATTCACTCTTATTAATTTATCACGCGATAGCAGAGTATGTACTTTTCTAAACTTGAATGGGTGCCACTTTTCGCGCTTTAATATCCTATGGACGGTTCTGAAAATGCCTAGCGCTCTGGCGGAGCCTAGTTTTAGATTGGTCTTCGAAATATTGTATCATTTTCAGTTAACTGGATTTGGTTTTGTCGTGTAGGCGGTCGATCAGGGCGACCTAGGATCCACTGGCCGGTTTTTGCGGATGCGCTGAAGACCTATAATAGTACGAGGATTAGTAGGGCATTGTCTTGAATCGCCATATCTCTCGCGATATGTCCTTATCGCAAGGGCGGCATTTTGACGACATTCTCCGAAAATTAGGATCGTGTCCACATATTCAGCTGCTGTGTAGTTCTGATGTGTATTTGCCATCACGATCACAAGTTTACACAATCACTTCTACACAGTAGGTTATGCTGATGACCTGACAATACTGATCTCTGGAAAGACAGCAAGCATGTTGTGCGACCTGACCCAAGCGGCTCCCCGTATAGTGGAGAGATGGTGCAGGGAATACGACTTAACCGTCAATTCAAATAAAACGGTTCTAGTAATGTTCACACAAAAACGAATGCTGAATAACTATCATCTCCCAAGTCTTTTCAGCACAAAACTCCAGCTATACTCTGAGGTAGAATATTTAGCTCTTACCTTGGACAGTAAACTTAACTGGAAAAAACACAGAAAACAATATCAACAAAGCTAGTATAACTTTCTGGCAATGCAGAAACATGATTGGCAAAAGATGGGGTCTGACGCCAAAAATCATACTGTGGCTGTACAAAACTGTAATTCGGCCCATGATCACATACGGCGCTCTGGTATGGTGGACCAAGACCAATGAAGCCACCACTATAAAGAAGCTTCAGCGCTACCAGAGACTGTCATGTATGGCTGCCACAGGCTGCATAAAGACTACGCCAACAACAGCCTTAGAAGCGATGCTAACCCCGCTTCATCTACATATACAACAAGAAGCGACTTTAGCTGCCATCAGATCAAGACCTTAAATCTTTGGAGTAAGAATAGTGTCCCTCATACAGGCATAATTGATAGAATTCACTCAAAAATTCCTATCTTACAAGTCAAGTACGATAAGATCTCTAAACAATTTGTATTCGATAAGAAGTACAAGATACAATTAAATGAAACCAGTCAGCCGGAAGGATTAAGCCCAAAAGAGCTTATAGTTTTCACCGATGGTTCTAAAACAAATGAAGGTGTAGGATCTGGAACTTTCTCTGAAGACCTCAATATCCACATATGCACACCGCTGGGTACCTATAACACAGTCTTTCAGGCGGAATGTATGGGTATCATTCAAGCGGCCATAAAAATACGTACAAAGAGTTGCGCATAAACGCTCCGAAATGTGCCAGCTTATTTGGGTCTACCTATATATGTGAACAAACCTTTTCAATACTAAATAATAATAAAACAAAAAATCGAAACCGCCTTGCAAATGAAAGTTTGGAAGCAGTTTTACGTGTTGCTACAAGTAAATTTGAGCCAAATATAAAAAAGATTGTAAGCACTATGCAGTGCCACGCTTCAAATTAATAAATACTTTTTCAATTTTAATACATTATTATCAATTTATCCCGTGTAGTGGCGGGTTAGAATACCCACTACCCCATATCTTCCCGTGGGTGTCGTAAGAGGCGACAGAGGGAAACTGAGGCAGAAGATGGGCAGCAGCATCTTTCTGATAACAGCAAATAATAAAAACTGCGGTTGCCAACCCGCTCGCCAAGCGTGGCAACTACGGCAATATCCCCAATGAAGAAAGTGACGAAGAAACGGCCCCAGTCCCGGCGGCCCCGCTATTCCTGGCTACGGTGGCGACCATGGTAACGGCGGGGCAGGGGTGCTAAGAATCTCCGGTGGAGGTTCGGTTGCCACCTACGACGACTCGACCTGGCAACTTATAACGCACGCACTCTGAGGACTGACGAGAAGATCCTGAGCTGAAGAAGAGATAGACAAGTTGCGCTGGAATATTATAGGATTATCCGAGGTCCGAAGAGAGGGGGAGGACACGGTAATCCTCGAATCCGGCAACTTGTTCTATCACCGGGAGGGCGACCATCTGTCCCAAGGAGGTGTCGGATTTATCGTCCACAAGTGTCTCGTTAACAACGTTGTAAAGATTGGGAGTGTGTCGACGAGGGTTGCGTACCTTATACTCAGAATCACCAAACGGTATTCGCTGAAGGTCATACAGGTTTACGCACCAACTTCGGCACACCCCGATGAGGAGGTGGAGGAAATGTATGAGGATATCTCTAGAGCCATGCATTCCTCTAAAACCCACTATACGGTGTTAATGGAGACTTCAACGCAAAGCTAGGCACAAGAGAGAACGGTGAGCTGAAAGTAGGAAATTCGGATTAGGGCAACGGAACCCAGGGGCCAGCAGCTGGCCGACTTCATGGAGAAAGAGGACTCTTTATGATGAACTCTTTCTTCCAGAAGCGGCCCCACAGGAAGTGGACCTGGTCGAGCCCCGACGGTTCGACAAAAAATGAGATTGACTTCATTATGACGACTAGACGCCAACTGTTCAGTGATGTCTCAGTGATCGCGAGGGTGAAAACTGGTAGCGATCACCGAATGGTTAGAGGCACACTGAACCTAAACGTTAAGTTGGAGAGGTGTCGTCTAATGAAGTCAACGCTCCGTCCCCCTCGTGCTCTAATCCAAAGTCCCGAAACCTTTCAGCTCGAGTTACAAAACCGTTTTCAGTGCCTAGAAGATTGCAATGCAGTGGACGATATGAATGACAAGCTCGTGGAAACTGTCCATGCGGTCGGAGCTAAGTTTTGTAAGACCCGCCGCAGAAGAACACAAAACTCTCCGATCACACTCTTAATCTCATGGCTGTTAGACGGGAAATGAAGCTGCAATCTTCAGTAGATTTGATAGCATACAGGCAACTGAACAGACAGATCTCCAAATGCATGCGGCGGGACTTGCGCAACTTCAATACAGCTCGTATTGAAGAAGCGATCGAGCGGAACCAGGGCTCAAAGTCTTTGCCAGAGATCTGTCTGCCAGAAAGAGCCAACTGTCGAAGCTGAAGACCGAGTGTGGCAGCGTCGTTTCCGGGACACCTGAGATTTTGAGTGAGATTGAGAGGTTCTATGGGCAGCTGTACACATCATCGTTGGAGCCACACGCAAGTGTGAGTAACGATCCAAGAGCGAGTCTTATCCGACACTATTCCGATGATATCCCGGACGTCAGTCTGAGCGAGATTAGAATGGCTCTCCAGCACCTTAAAAACGGCAAGGCCCCAGGCGAGGATGGAATTACAGCGGAGCTTCTGAAAGCGGGTGGAAAACCGGTACTTGAAGTCCTTCAGAAGCTCTTTAATTCCGTCCTCCATGGTGGCACAACACGGAGGCGTGGAGCAGAAGTGCGGTGGTCTTGTTCTTCAAGAAAGGCGACAACGCTCTCTTGAAGAACTACAGACCGATTTCCTTCTGAGCCGCGTCTACGTGCTGTTTTCGAGTCATTACGAATCGTCTCGCATGCAGACTCGACGACTTCCAGCCTCCCGAACAAGCCGGTTTCCGAAAAGGCTTTAGCACCATAGACCACATACATACCCTTCGGCAAATTGTACAGAAGTTCGAGGAGTACAATTTGCCACTATGTCTGGCGTATGTGGACTATGAGAAAGCCTTTGATTCCGTCGAAATTTGGGCGGTGCTGCAGTCCCTTCAGCGGTGCCAAGTTTACTGTCGGTATATCGAAGTGCTGAAGTGCTTGTACAGTAGGGCTACGATGACTATCCGAGTACAGAACCAGAGTACGAAACCTATCCAACTGCAGAGAGGTGTAAGACAGGGTGACGTTATATCCCCGAAACTCTTCACCGCTGCATTGGAAGACGTTTTCAAGCTTCTGGACTGGAAAGGATACGGCATTAACATCTATGGTGAATACATCACTCACCTTCGATTTGCCGACGATATAGTCCTTATGGCAGAATCGCTGGAGGACCTAAGCACTATGCTCAATGACCTCAATAGTGCCTCCCAACGGATAGGTCTTAAGATGAACATGGACAAAACAAAGATCATGTTTAATGTCCATGTCACACCTATGCCGGTAGTTGTTGGAGCACTAAGCTCGAAGTTGTTGACGAATATGTTTACCTGGGACAAATAGTCCGACTAGGTAAGTCCAACTTCGACCGAGAGGTCAATCGACGGATTCAACTCGGCTGGGCAGCGTTCGGGAAATTACGGCACATCTTCTCGTCAGGTATACCTCAAAACTTGAAAACGAGGCTGTACAACCAGTGCGTGTTGCCAGTGATGACCTACGGAACTGAGACGTGGTCCTTCACTGCTGGCCGGATGAGGAAGCTCAAGGTCGCTCAGCGAGCTATGGAGAGGGCTATGCTCGGGGTCTCACTGCGTGATAAACTTAGAAATGAGGATATCCGCAGTAGAACCAGAGTGACCGACATAGCCCAACAGATTAGTAAGCTGAAGTGGCAATGGGCCGGCCATATAGCTCGAAGAACCGACAACCGATGGGGAAAAAAGGTTCTCGAGTGGCGGCCTCGTACCGGCGGATTTAGTGTAGGGCGTCCCCCACTAGATGGAGTGACGACCTGGTAAGACATGCAGGAAGTCGATGGATGCGGGTGGCTCAGGACCGTGCTTTGTGGCATTCCTTGGGGGAGGCCTATGTTCAGCAGTGGACTTGTGAAGGGCTGTAATGATGATGATGATGATGATGATTATCAATTCTTTATTGTCTTTTATTACCTATACTTCTGGCGGCCCGCCATCAGTTCATAATTTGCCCGAGTGGCCCCTAGTCTTAATAAGTCTGTGCATCACTGTTTCAGAGGAATACAAGTACTATTGTGGGTTTTTGTAACATTTTAAGCGCACTGATAAAAATTATCGACTTGTGCATAGAGTACAAGTTTAGTTTATTTCGGACTTTTGACGCGTAATATTCTTGGTTCTGTGCATCGTAGTGACTTAATCTTTTAATTCTTTGTTGGAGCAGATATATCGTTACTTTTAACCATAAAATATGGATACCACTGAAGCAGAAGCCGCTCAAGTGGTAGCTCTAGTTCGTGAAGGGCTGAGTCAGCGATATGTGGCAAGGAGGTTAAATTTGAGTCGATCAGCAGTGCGTAGAGTTTATAAACGGTACTTAGAGACGGGAGAGTACCGCCGGAGACCAGGGTCTGGAAGAGGACCGTTTTATTGCCTTCACTTCTTTGCGAAATCGGCATCTTTCTGCTTTTGATGTTCAGGGTAGGCTGAGGGAAACTCGTGGAGTTTCTGTAAGTGAGAATACGGTGAGAAGAAGACTACGGGAGCAAAACCTGACACTACACAAGCCAGCGACGGAAAAAAAACTCATCGGCAAGCAAGGTTAGAATTTGCTAGGCAACACGTGCAATGGAAACTTAGTCAATAGGAGACAGTTCTCTTCAGCGATGAAAGCCGAATTACCCTTGTATTCTGATGGATGTCGTAACGTTATGCGAAGACCAGGAGAACGTTATGCTCAGTGTTGCATAAGAGAAACAGTCCGGTTTGGTGGAGGCTCTACAATGTTTTGGGGTGGTATATCTTTAACCGGATGTACTGAGTTGGTTTTCCTTTGCAATCGTGCGGTTAATGCTGAAAGTTACATTACGCACATTTTGCAACCTCATGTGATGCCTTACGCTGGGTATATTGGGGACAATTTTAAACTCATGCTTGATAACGCAAGACCGCACGTCGCTAGAATTGTAACTGGATATCTTCAGGAGGTCGGAATTCCAGTTATGCAGTGGCCAGCTAATAGTCCGGACTTAAATCCCATCGAGCATCTCTGGGACCAGATAAAAAGAAAGGTTAGAGCCCGAAATCCAGTTCCCGAGACGTTGGATCAACTGGAAGCCGCCTTAACAGAAGAATGGGAACGGACACCCTAAGAAGACATAAAAAAGCTGATCCGTTCCCTTAATAGGCGTATGCAGGCGATGATAAAAGCAAGAGGAGGAAACACCCCATATTAGAGTAGGGTTTACATTTTTTTAAATGACAAAAAATGTAAATATCGATCTTCACAGTAAAATCGTGTCAATGTCTCATCACATTTGTATGTAAAATATCCCATTTCACGCGCCGTTTTTTAGTTTTTTACAACCCTATAATTGCATTATTACATTATCAAGATAAAAAATATCTATCGATTGTGGTCAAAACTCATAGGACACTTTTTTGCGAAAAAACGTAGGTGGGTCGATTTTTTTGGAGGCGAGTGTATTTATGAAACAAGTTTTTGTGGATATTATTGTGTTTAATTTATTTATTTTATATTTCCGACATTTCAAGTATTTTACAGCACCCATGGTCACAGGGGGACCAATGTGTTTGACATCACAATGTCAAAGTTCAATTTAAAATTATTAATTTTTAGTACAACCTACACAGTAAGAACTTGTAGTATCTTGCAATGGTATGCTTGGGTTGGGATTTAATTTTATTAAATACTAGCTGTTCCCCGCGACTTCGCCCGCATTTAATTTATTACGATTGGATTTCATGGGTTTTAATTGTTTTGCTCGGAAACCTAATTCTTTTTCGAAAATAAAATTAGCCTAAGTTACTCCTTATAACATCAGCTACCTGCCAGTGAAAGTCCCATCAAAGTCGGTCCGGCCATTTCAGAGATTAGCCGGAACAAACAGACAGACAGACAAAAATTTATATATACTTTCATATGCATTTTGTAAAAAGCTGTTATTTTGACATTGCAAACAGACACTTCAATTTTATTTATTTGTAGATGGGATCCCAAATAGATGTTAGCACCCAGCCATCTTTTCTTTTGAAATTAGGGTGTTTTTGATTTCAATTATCTTGTGAATCATCCTTGGTAGGAATTGGTGTTCTTTTGTGAGGATTTGTGGTCTATCAAATCTGATGTTTTGGTGGAGTCAATATGAGTCTTTTTTACTATACACATTACACAGTGTGGAAATGGGCTTATCTTCCACTAGCTATGCCCCGAGGTTTCACCAGCGTATATAACGCGTCTGAGCCGTGCGACATGACACTTCACTATTATAGGTGTTCCCGACTGGTTTCCCTTGGTTCTCATCGGGCGACTAGGTTTATGCGTCATTCACGCGCCGAACCGAGTGTAGAATTATTTTAATTTTTCATTATCACTTAGACCATGTGTCCAAATAACATGCTATAAAGACCAATAATTCTAAAAAATTCTCTTTTATCTTTATAAAATTGTCTTGATGATGAAGTAACTTTTGTTCGTAAGGATTAATATGCCATGCCATATAATAACGCTCATAAATCATTTTTTAAATTTCAATATTTTTTTTGTCACAAAATACCTTATTGTGGCTTATGTATAAGAAATAGGCATTTAGTATCGCGGACTTTTTAATCGACTTCAAAAAGGAGGAGTTACTCAATTCGACTGTATGTTTTTTTATGTGTGTTACCTCATTACTTTTTTCTAGGTGAATCGATTTTTATGATTATTTTTTTATTTGAAAGCTGGTGCTTCTCATGTGGTCCCATATAACTGATCAAGGTCTGATCAGTAGTTTTTGAGTTATCCTTAATAATTGTGTCGATACATATCAAACGTGCCTAAGTCACGGATAAACAACTTTTGGGAAAACGATGTTTTTCTTGTCTGGCGTAAATTATACCTTAAAATGAAGTACAGTACTGTCAACACTAATGATATAATATGCATTGGCAATACTGTGACAAAAAAAGTTAAAACACCAATCAGGCAATAAAATAAACGGGTTTTTATTTTGGACTTAAGCAACTTTGATCCTAACACCATGGATTTAGGTTCGTTTGAAATCAACGGTTACCGGACTTAGGCGATAATGAAAAAAACAAATGTGACTTTGGCTGGTTTGATGCAACTGACAAATAGAGGGGCGTACTTGGGACCTATCCTACGAAAATAAAAATTAGAAATTAAAAACAAATAAAAAATAGAAATTAAATCAAATAAAAATTATCATTTATTAATGTAATGGCGTTTAATTATTATTAATTATACAAAATCTAAAATTTCATCGAGCAGATAATCAGAGTCATCATTTATTGCATCATCGTCTTTTTGGGGCAAACTTATGTTATGAAACAATACATTTTTATAATATTGCAAGTCAGGTAAGTCTTTCCAGTCTTCACCAAAATGTTTTTCAAGTAGTTTAGTAACATCTGTTAGTTTTTCAGTTTTAACATTAAAACATGCTTCTATTCTGTTCGGTAAAATTCTAGAAAAGATTTCACGCTTAGTTATGGCTAGTGAATTGCAAATATCATTTCTATATGAAATTTCTCCCCGAACCAAGATTTTGCGACATTCTGTTTTATCGACGATAATTCTCTTCGTTTCACTTATCTGAAAGTGTAACGTTTGAGTGCTTTTTAAAACATCTCGACATGCAGACTTCAATCGAAAATTGGCTTCAGTAACTAAACGTCGGATTGTAGCATTAGAACCCATAATGTCAATGTAAGTTGCAGGATTTGTTATAGTTTCTAATCGTCTTATTTTTTTTTCTGTCATAGCAAACACCCGATCTGGTGGAATAAAACTATGTCCTGTAACGGGAAAGACTATCTCCACCTGGTCTGTACTATGTTGTGTATCATGCAGCCACTTAGCGACCATTCCGAGCAATATCATTTTATTTTGCCGCCGCAACCGTCAGCCACAAGCCTTATCTTCGTTTTGCCATCAAGATTTGAATGATTCAGGCAATGATATAAACAGGACGCAATTTCGTTGGTACCTTTTGATGCCACATCTTCTGTCCATACATATGAATAGACATTATTTTTGGTGAGGCTAGCGTGGGAATTACCTTCTACAATCGTAAAGTTATATATATATAAAGTTCGAGAATAATACGCTGATTGATCAGCTCCTTTCGGTAGAGGTAAATTTTTCTGACAATCAAATGACAGAATTAGCAAATCTTGGTTATCTTCTCTTAATTTGTCAAAAGCATTTTGCCCTTATTTTGTAAACCCTATATTGGGTACGCAATTTTGTTTTCAATTTCACTTTTCTCCATTTTGAGTTTTTCTAATAATTGCAAACAGTCCGAACAGACGTCTGGCGTGGAGACCCAAACCCAATATTAAAGGAGGTATTGAATACTTTTCTAAAAAAGCTTTTGGTCACAGAATATCCTGGCATAGATTGGTCTTCATACATTTTGTATAATTTCGAAATGTTCAAGCTTGTATCAAGATAAACTCTTCGTTTTATTTTGCCCCTACAATAATGGCTTTCCAACGGTTGAAATTTCATTATAAAGTTCTGTATGACTCTCTTGGAACGGAAAGCATGATGTTTCTATCTCCACGTTTTCTGATGGGATTTCTCCTGTGGCTGCATATCGATTTGAAACGCCTTTTGCGACCCTGTTTAATTTTTAGAATTCCACAAAATGTAGCTAGACAGACCGGACTTTTCTTTAGTTTTGTACTTGCTGATAAAATATTGTTTTGAGTAAGCACGCCCGTTTCGTGTATTATTTCTTGTGCGTTTTCACAGGTCTTAAGAGTAAATTTTGCAAAATATAATTATCTTGACTAATTTTGTTAGGCTGGCTATAAAACTTTTATGAAAGTAAAATATCTTGAAGTTAACGTTTCACATTTGTATACACTCTTTGTTGTGTTGACACTTGGGTTTCTCCGGTAAGGCTTTGCGGAGTACCTGAAAGTAGGATTTTTAATAATGCATACAATTTATAAAGCAATATGCGCTAAGTAAACAGGCATACCCATGTCATACGACACGCACGCATGTATTGAATAATATATGGGATAATCTACTAAAAACAATCGATATAGTTATGAATAGTTAAGTAAAATAAATAGTAATGAAATTAGCACTGAATTACATATACAAAATATTAATTATCGAGTCCATCTGAGTCCGCCCTGTTTATGACCGGTATCAATAACCACGTCGCTATAGCCCTACTTAAAACAATACAAAATTAAACATAGAAACTTACAAATCCTGCTGCTTTTCTTCGGTTTTCCTTTCCTATTAACTTCGCCTTCTTTTAGCTAATTCAGGTCTCACAACTCTTATTATATCTTCCATTATTTAATAAAAATCTAAGATACGCACGCCGAGAACTTACGACAACAATGGCAGCCATCATAGATTACTGTATAGCAGCCATGACACTGAGCAGAGCTGTCTGTCATTGGTTGAAGAGGACTTTGGCGGGTTTGATTTAAAATGACATTGTGACTTAGGCGATTTTGAAAAGAAACGTAGAATTTGGAGCATTATTTTTAAGAGAAATAGTGGACTTAGTTAGAATTGATCTAAAACAACGTTTTTATTTTGTGCACATAAATTACCTTAATAAAAAACATCAAAAAATTTGTTTAGTGGACTTAAGCACTTTTGATATGTATCGACTCAATTTATATTGAAGTCTGTTGTAATTTTTTTTTAATTTTACTACTTGTGATGGAGTAAAGATCAATATTTCTGTAGAATATTGTATTCACGTATCACTAACCATTAAGCCAGCGCACGCGGATAAAGCAGTTCGGGAGCGCTTTTTCTTCCGACTTGCTTAACAAAAGTTTATATTTAAGACTAGCTGAGAGGTTTATCATTATGCGAGATAGCCTTATACTATTTCTCATGAATCTGGCTATCATAACAAAAATAATTTTTCAATTCGGACTGGTTCCAGAGATGAAGAGAGAAACAAACAAAAAACTCTTCCGCTTTATGATAATAGGTTGGGGAAAAAGTTTCTTCGTATTTTACATACAAATTCAAGATATTTTTTTCAAAGTTTGATTACATTTAATTATAATATGTATGTGCCATTTTGTTTGATAACTTGTTGCCATCTTGTAGGCAGTGACAATCTCGTTGCTGTAGAAATCTTGGGATTTTTGATCAATAAAATGCGACAAGTAGTTTTGACAGTCTTCTCTTAATGTTAACCTAACACTACCCAAAGAATTCTGAAGAGACCGAAACAGGTGAATATCTGAGGGTGCAACCAAACTCTCTCAATTTTTTCTGAGTGGCCAAAGATGTGTGTGTTCTGGCGTTATCATGATGAAAGACCACTCCTTTTCTGATGCATTCCGGCCGTTTTTTCTCAATCTCTTGCTTGATCAATCTTTTTAAAAATGGTTTGGTTTCATTACGTTTCAATAGAAAATCGCAAATGAGTACACGATTCATTAGGTTTCTTTCAGTGAGATTGTGGTACCCAAAATTCGAGCTTTTTTGTATAGCCAGACTTTTTCAAATGCGTCAAAACTATTTTGTGGTCAATCCTCAATTTCTCGGCTATGTCGTAACTACTAATATGCCGATTGCCGATCTTGCTCCACTTTTTCAAAAATGGCATCGACTTTATGAGGGCGACCAGAGCGAGTTGCGTCTTTTACATCAAAATTCCCGGACTGAAAACGCTTGAACCAACTTTGTGCTACTCTTACTGATTTGACTGACATTAGGTCCATAAACGTCACAAATTTTTTGACATTCAACCCGCGAATTTTTTTTCCTTTTTTTATAATAAAACTTCAGAACGTATCGAATTGTTTCGTTAGATTCGTTCATTTTGGCGTAGATAAAAACTATTGAAATATGGCGGAAAAGTGTTTTTTAATTTTTATGTATCTTTTTCTTAATGTCCTATATGTATTGATATTAAAACCAGCCAGATAGAAACAGTACAACCAAAGAGATTTTTCTTTTTGGAACGAAGAAACATTTTCCCCGACAACGTTCAACAACGTTCTTGGCACAATACCACAAGGAGCAGGACTGTATGATAATTTAAGTTTTTAGTTTGTTTGTCTTATATATAGTTTTTTTAAATATTAAAAAAATACAAACAATAGTATGTATTTCAATGTTTCATTATGTCCACAATAAGCCGTCATGTTAGTTTTTATGTGCAGCTTTAAACCCGCGAAATGGCACAATGCTTCTATAGATATCTAATTTGTCTAATTTGTCAATACATAGCGTTCTATAATTGTAACCATCCTTTTGGCTTCTCCGTAGTTGGGTAAAAATATTCAATTACATATATACACGAATATACTGCAATCGGTATCGATAATTATTGTTGAGGCAGGCAATGCATGGTGTAGCACTATTTGCCACCCACACATGCACATTACACGCACACTTGTGTATTTTGATTTTGGTCTCGCCCTAATCACTTCATTGCCAATCTATACTATACAATATCTATGTATAGATTAGTATAGATTGTCGCCGAAATATTTATGGAGGATTTTGAGGAAAGCTCTTCTTACTTCTGTAAATCTAAAATTCTACAAGCAGTACATAGACAATACTTTCACAATTCTACCATTAGGTAAAGTAACTGCGTTTTAGACCATCTTAGCTCCTGAAATTCCAAAATTCAGTTCACAAATTCTTTAACATTTCTAGATGTATTAGTAATTCGGATAACACCTTGGGTCACGCTGTGTATAGAAAAAAGAACCATACTAACAGATATTTGAACGGTTAATCTCAGCACCATCCTTTGCAGTTTGCTACCATGAGACAATATTTGTTTCAGAGAGCACAAAGGCCGAGAGCACATGTGAAGAAGCTGAACTGATGTGAAGAATCAATGCTCCGGGAAGTTTACAGTCTGTGAAACACTTACAAGATAGCCTCTGGAATTACATCAGATTTGATAGACCACAAATCCTCGCAAAAGAACACTGATTCCCATCAAAAACATCCTAATTTCAATAGAGAAGATGGCTGGGTGCTACCATCTGTCATCTATCATCATCATCATCATCCTATGATTACCTTTATAACCTATCAAAGGTCTACTAGTCTTCTGCTGAATATAGGCTCCTCCATAGATTTTTTCATAGGAGAAATATTTGCCATAGTTGCCACGCTTGGCGGGCGGGTTGGTAACCGCAGTTTTTTTTAAATACTTTTTAGTTATTATTAAAAAGACGCTGCTGCCCATCTCCTGTTTTCTTCCCCTTTGCCGCTTTCTTCGACACCCTACGGGGCGATATGGGGTTGTGGATATTCTTACACCGCCATTACATGGTGAACATCCTACTACTAATAAAATTAAATCCCAATTCTAGCATAATACTGCAAGACTTCTAGATACTATAAACTCTTTCTGCGTACATCCAACCAAAAATTAAAATTGATAATTTTAAACTGAAGGTAGCTATGGTTAACTATGACATTAGGATGTCGAATGCCTAAGTCCTTCCCTGAGTATGGATGCTGTAATGTACTCGAAATTTTGCGAATATAAAATAAGTTAATTAGGTATACAAAACTTAATACTTAAATATGTATAAACGAGATAAAATCCGTAAAAACTAGTTTCATTAAAATTTTTCATCTTTAGTCAATTTTAAAATATATAAATGTTTATGGAGTCTATAGTTTACATGAAAACCTGAAATAAAAATTATTATTTATTCTTCTTGTACGACAGAGGGAAACTGAAACAGGAGATGGGAGCATCCTGATAACCTATCTAAAAAACTGCACGTGCCAACCCTCCTGCTAAGTGTGGCAACTATGGCAAAAGTCGCCCCGATGATGCTATATATATATGGGAAAGTCTATGTTTAGCAGTGTACTTATACAGGCTGTAATGTATAGATCTCGTGTTCTGTGTTCTGTTGATTATAGGTATAAAACAAAAATAAAAAAGTATGTAAATATCAAACTTTTTATTACCTTCTTAAAATCAATAAAGCTTGTATTGGAAGTTCTCATAAAGTTTTTGAAGCAATAAAACGCGACTTTACGCGACCATGACTTAACACCATACACTTATTTAACTGGCGATATTGTTTATGCAATCTTATTTTATATTTTTACGATAGTGATTATAAATTGTGGTTGATTTCGACAGTCTTTACGGACTCGGGTTCCAAAGAAAGATTGATGTATCTACTGCTACTTATCCAAACGCGGACATTCAACTCGAATGATTTACTGTAAAAATAAAAAAGTGCTGAAATAAATATACATGTGTAGTGTACATTTCATTATTTCTTTTAATACAATTATATAAAAGTAAAGTCGATAAATACTGACCGGCGTTACGCAGATATTGACATTATATACAATTTTTTTAGACTACAGTTGTCCAATTGTTAAAGAAGCAGCCTCCAAACTCATACAAGTCGTGGGTTCGAATTCGCCATTCCATTACTGTTGTGAATTACTCCTAACACAAGTTAGCTTTTTTTTTAAATTACAATTAGTAAATAACATATAAAACGACTTCAATTGACGTTGGATCTGATTAAAATTTATATGAGACCAGTTTTTTTCTCTTTCAGTGAAAAAAATCGTAAGCCATGCTGCAGCTATATTACTGGTATAGTTGTAGCACGAATGGGTCGGCTCGACCGGGGAAGGACCACGCTCTCACAGAATACCAGCTTAAAATAGCAGCTTAACGCTGCTGTGTTTCTTATGGTGAGTGTAGAGAACCGGAGACCCTCTTTACTGGAAACGAGGCATTCCATCTTAGTATTCACGGGTGACAACGCATCTGCATTTTGATTCGTAATCGAGGATACATGTAGATGTCTATGGGCCACAGCAACCACTTACCATCAAGTGGACTATGTGCTCTTTTGTCAGCCTTATCCTATAAAAAAAAATAGAATGAAGAGAATACAACATACAGTTGAAAACCTTTTAACTTTCTCGTTTACTTGTATTCACCTCTCTCTCAACATATTTCTGATCTTTTACTGTTACTGGGGGTATATTTGCCATAGTTGCCACGCTTGACAGGTAGTTTGGCAACCCAGTTTTTTTTAGTTGCTATTAGTTAAACGCTGCTGCCCATCTTCTGTTTTGCTACCGTCTTACAACACTCACAGGACGGTACAAGGTAGTGGATATTCTTACACCGGCACTACACGGTGATTTTCTGAACAAAAGAAAGAAAACAAATCAGAAATCTGTTAAAGGCTTATAAAATAACTTACGTATTGTGAAGGACAACAACTATATTTCCTTCCGGAGTAAGAACAGCTATGTTATCCACCGTCGTTGTACTCAAACGTGAAACATCTAAAACTTGAGATCCGCGTGGAATGAATTTAGAAAAATGACCGACAGCGTAGTACATCGGCTGCTTCACGAATTCGTCGGCATCCCCATAAACTATGATCGGCGCATCGACGAAATTGTCCGCCCAATTTGGGCCGCCATTTTTATCCAAGCACAGATTCCAGTCGATCCACCCGACCACGAAGTTGTTCAAATCCTACAAATGACACCTATTATAGTAAAAATAGAGAAGAGTATAATATGATAAATGAATAGTTCTTGTACTAAATGTACAATTCTATTGAGAAAATTTGTTAGTAATACAAAAAAAAACGATATTCATTTGCCTTTGTCTTATTTAAGTTCACTCCCTTTATTTTATCATTACTCCAGTATGGTACAGTTCTCTTTCGCCATCGCCTTTTACAAGTCCACTGCTAAACGTAGGCTTTCGCCAAGGAATGCCACAAAGCAATGCAATGCGTTGTCACCCCTGACGACTAAGATGTAATGCCTCATTTCGGTTGAGCCGACCCATTTGTGCCACCACCATAATGTAGCTGCTGGCTTTACCATGATGTGTAATATCCTATGAATACTTAACTTCTATCTGAATAATGAAAATTCAGCCCCTAATGAATTTCAAGTTCACCACAGCAAAAAGTCACTCAGAGCCACTGCCATACGGCGCGGAAGAGGAACATTACCTCCAGGATACTGCGGATGTAGCTAGCAGCACGCCTCCACGAGCCGATTTTGACCTTGTTGCGTTGCCAGGGCATCGAACCTAAGAATATTTTTTACAATTACTGTAGGTAGTAAAATACCAAATTTCTTTGCTATTCATCTCATGACAAGTATACATTAGTTACTTGTATTATGGATACTCGCAGCCAACTCCTGACTCGGAAGATTATAAGTGCGTCCTCACCCAATGTACTAAGATGAAATGCTTCATGGCCCTTTCACTTTTTTATCCTTTAATCGTGTGTATTATAATATAGCAATCGCTCATGAAACAATGTTCTTGAACGAACGCATTAAAAATCTATGTAAAACATATTCATACTGCTCTTGGGAATGAAGCGAAATGCCATTCTCTTATATATACATATAAATTAATAATTTTCAAAGGAAGTGATAGATTTCCGTCCGATTTTGAGAATGCGAGGTTTCATCAGATCTCCACGTTTTGAGGTCCTAGGAAGCCGTTCCGAATATTCCCGACTGGACGTCCGGCAGTGTGTGTGTGTATGTATGTAAATAAAATTTTGTCGTACGATATCTTTAGAACGAACCAACTGATCGAGATGGGCGACACGGCGATCGAAAGTGTTTATTGAGACTGATTATATTTTTAAGTCAATCGGTCGAGTCGTTTCAAAGATTAAAAAAGAAAACAAAAATGAAATAGATTTTCGAGCGTTGCGCTCAAAAATAAACAGAAAGTTCCAGGGATGGCCTGCAGGGTCTACTGTTTTTCAGATTTTTTTATTAGCTTTAGATTTTAATCCTTAGAAAGCCTTTTGAATTTCACTATTATAAACCGTCCCGTTCGGTGCGTTGAATTTCTGTTAAAACTAGGGTTGCACCTTTTAGTTTAGTTAATTTTAGTGTAGTCAGTTTAAGTAGTTGCCACCAAGTATATTTGTTTTTTAAGTTAAAAAAATAAAGCCTACAACGTGTGAAAATAAAGTACTATTTTAGCACGTTTATTTGATTTGATACATTTTTACGTAAGTTTTTGTTGTAAATGCTGAAGTGGCGGGAATGCTCAGTAGAAATGACATAAATTTGAATAAATTTACAAAATCATTACTACTGCAGGCGATAAATCCAAAAAAATCGTCAGAAATATTTTCTTGTACATAAAAGATAAAATAAAACCTTAAAATTTTTTTCCCACAATATCGTATTTTCACATTAAATGTTCTCATCTATACTAATATTATAAAGAGGTAAAGTTTGTAAGTTTGTGAGTTTGTTTGTAGGAAGTAATCTCTGGAACTACTGAACCGATTTAAAAATTCTTTCACCAAAAGAAAGCTACATTATTCCTGAGTGACATAAGCTATATTTGATTGTGATTAATAATATTTTTTATTAAAAGTAAAAAAAAAAGTATATGGTGATATTTAGATGTATTTTTCCATAGACTTAGAATATACGCCAGTATATTCAAGTCTATGTATTTTTTTATACACGTCAGTCTATATTGAAATGAATGATTTTGTCATTTTGATAAAATTTGTTTTTATAGTATGTTATTTGGTTGTATAGTTTAGGAGATAATTCAAATTATCAAACACGCGAGATAATGAAAATGCCGCCCGACGAATGCCGACGACGAGGGTTGCTTTCGGGTAATGGACCGCTTACGTCTACGCTCGCGCGGTTGGCTACCTACGCAACGGACGTTGACGAAATTTGCTATATCACGAAGTTTACCAGTATTATACTTGGGCTAACAACAAATTTTCACGAAGAAAACGTGGAGAAAATATCGCTGGACATCCCGAAATAAAAAAGATGCTGCTTTGGGAGAGTATACAGTGTCCATCCTTCACAGTCAGAGTGTTTCTATCTCAGAATTTTGCTTCACCACGTACGTGGTCTCACCTCATTCTAGGACTTAAAAACTGAACGGGAACGGAGTTGTCAAAGAAACGTACCAAGCTGCTTGCCGAGACAGAGGTTTGTTAGAAAACGATAACCAATTTTCGGCAAACACTGCCTGTAATAACAAAAAGAACATGCACCGATGTCATCAGAGCATGCTTAAAATCATCTCCCTTATGGAGTTCCGTTGGTACTCTCAATTTACGAACAAATATGAGAGCCTATTTGAGCGACAACTACTTTCCGCAACGACTACTCAAACTTGGAGAAGGAAAAATTACCTCTCCTAGCACTAACAGTAGTAGCGCTAAAATTGAACTTGACGACAGATTGGGCCACATAGTCCATAGATTATAACATCTAATAGACGCATAATATCCGGAATATTATGTGTATTATTTCCGATAAATTATCAAGTATATATCTTGATAATTTATCGGAAAGAAATTGTCACTGGCTTTGCTTAAGGACCATAATGTCACCCAGAAACGATACAGTGAATGAAATAAATAAACTGATTTTACAGAAAATTCCCGAGTCAAGTCAAACAGTATAAGTCAGTTGACACGGTGTGTAATATTGAGGATACAGTGCACTATCCTCAAGAATTTTTAAATTCTTTGAGCACTTCTGGCCTACCACCTCACGACCTTATGTTGAAAGTCGGCATTCCTATCATGCTGTTAAGAAACTTGAGCCCTCCCAACATGTGTAATGGCACAAGACTACTGATAAAAGAGTTGCGGGACAATATAATCGCGGTGACTATCCTCACGGCACCAGCAGTGGGACAACTTGCTCATATTCCGCGGATACCCATGATTCCGACGGATTTGCCAATATCGTTTAAAGTCTGCCGTTTTCAGTCATAGTTTCATTTGCCCTCACGATAAATAATTCTCAGGGTCAAACATTCTCTTTGGTGGGCATTGACTTGAAGAAGGAGTATTTTCCCATGACCGCTTATGCTGACTTATCTCGGGTTGGAACTCCAGAAAATCAATACATTTTGCTACCAGACAATAACACAACATCAAAGTCTACAGAGAAGTCTTAAACAATTGACATACTCGCCCAATACATACTAGCAGCCAACAAGAAATAAAATAAACATAAAATAAATTCTAAACACTCAATACTAAGAACCACACAAGATAATTTCATCACAAGTAAAAATGTTTGACGCCCAGCGAAGTGGGCACGGGTCGGCTAGTATAGTATAAAGTAGGTACGTTTACCCGAAATAATGCACAATACTTTATTACAATATAGATACGGGTGGCAGCCCTACTTAAAACCGATTCTTATAGATAGAAGAACAAAATATAATAAAGTTACGATTATATTTACTAGTGTGCTTTGTGATAAAGGTCTTACTTTTTGAACCGGTGGTACTTTTTGAAGTTAATTATTAAGAGTTTTCAACAATCATGCTTTTAACTTAATAAGTATCTCAAAGAATAATTAAATTTCATTACCTTCACAAGCTTCTGTTGACAAGAGTATTTTGTTGGGATATTTCCTTTGTAAGTTCGACAAAATAGTCGCCGGCATGAAGTTCTCGTAATAATGTATTGCTATTCCATCGATGTATTCAATAGACTTGGGTTCTTCTCTTTCCATCTGTAAAATAATTTAAGTAATTTGTATGTTTTATGAATCAATTCAAGCAGATATGTGTTGTGGTTTGCGACTAGCGGCTGAGAATGATTTCACTCATCCTCAAAAGGTCCATCCGTCTGTCGAGACCATTTTTCTCAGGAACGGGTAGAAGCATCACATTGAAATGAATAATATAAAGTTATAAAGTGCTAAATCTACGATGGATTTTGTTTACCTCCAAAGTATACAAAAATCAAGCTTCTATGTGAACACAATCAAAGTATACAGCGATTTTTGTCACATATTTTGATACTCGCAAACTCATCGTACAATTCTTATCATATTATACAGGGTTATTTTGCAATAACCGGCCAAATTTGCAGAGGAGGTTCAGAATAGATAACATAAGCGAATGGAGAAAAAAAACTGAAAATTTTATATTTTTATCCTCTATATTCAAAATGTGTGGAAATGCATTATTTTAATTGCTTGTCATTCATAAATATGAAGCGCCTACTATTTTATACACATTCGTAAGGGAGTGTTGAGTTCGGAAGAAGCGCTCTTTAGTTGTTTTGACTCGGTAAAAACAAACGCCCCCGCCCTTTCCCTTCCATCCCGGCATTACACCGCTGGGTACGTTCACCTATACATTTTTTTTATAGCCGGCCGACAGTCTTGACTTGATCGTGACCTCATTACGTACCGAGTGTCCGTAAGTGTCTACGTGTGGAAACTACTGAATTCTTCTGGATATCACCCATTTCATAATAATAATAATAAATAGGCGTAGGGAAGTGGCGACCTCACCGCCCGCTGACGTAACAGTTAAGTGACAAAACTGCTCCGTCGGCGCAGTCAGTCAGCGCCTTACCAAGAGGTGTGAGCGCCGTGCCTCGGCAGAATTGAGGGTGCAAAGGTCCATCTGTGCTTATGGCCGCACCATGAAACGGTGCTGGGCCTGGGCGTCTCCCGTTAATTGACGCCCATTCAATGGATGATGGACAAAAAAAGAGTGCGCAAAAGGCCGCTGCCTGGAGGTCGCCAGGGCGCGTCTGGAGCTGGCGCTGGACGCGACAGCATGCGGGTCGCCAGCCAAGCGCGGGGGGCTGCAAGACCACCTAGTAGCCGCCCGCATCCATCATCCCCACCAGAGGGCTTGGTGTCGGCTGGGTCTTCTCGGACTCAGCAAGCGGCACCCGCCGCTGGTGGAACACGTCGCATGCGTTGGACGCAAATGATAAACACAAACGTATTGCGAGCGTATTTTAGGGCAAAAGGGGAAGAAACTGGAATGTTAGCGTACCGGGCTCGGATGCATCGCTTTTTCGCAGAGCTGGAGCCATCTATAACCGTCACCGAGCAAAACCTGGCAGACCGAGTTCGGTACGTCCTGCGCTCCAATATATTTGGTGACGCCGAACTCGAACGACTACGACGTGAGGCTGTTCCCTCATCGGATGAAAATGCTACAGCTGGTAATGCGGCGCCACTAATTGCAGAACAACCTGCACACGTGGATACCGCCGTGGATATTCCAGTTGTGGTTGATTCAGAAGATGATGAAATATTCCCCACAAGTTAGAGCAAATGAGGAGCACATTGGAAGAGGCTATTTTGGAAACGCGCAGTATGTCTCTCGAAAATCGACCGCGACTTTCCCGCATACCCTTAAGCAAGCGGAATCGGGAAAGCGTTAGGGCTATCAAACCAATTCTGATGACCTATTTGGAAGCCAGCCGGGACTTTTGCGGGACGGACTCAATTATTTTTGGCGCCGCACTGGCAGTTTGCCGTATTATTGGCGCCAAACTTCCCACGGCTGGATGCGCTACTAAACAAAGTAGCGCCATCCCAGCCTGGAGAAAAAGAATTGAGGACCGTATCGCAAAGGCAAGAGCCCTCATCGGCAGACTGACAAGCTTCAGGTCGGGTAATAATAGACCGAGAATTGTCGCACCGTCAGGATGGCGTTTGCTGGGACAAATATAAGTTTGTCCCAGCCGGATATTACGCAAAAACTGACGGAGCGCATAGACGACCTGAAGCAGAGAAAGAAAATGCACACACTGCCCACTGAACGCACTCTACCCACGCATTTCTCGCGGCGACTAAAACAAAACCCGCTCGATCAAAGTACCATACTGCTCTCCCACGCGACGGGGCGGGGCGGGGGCCCCACTCCCGCGTCGCGCGCACTGCATCGCTCTTCATCGCCCGCGCCGTAGCCATGTTTATTATAGTATTGGCTGGTAATAATGTATATGGATAGATAAATTCGGCATTGCTTCGCTCATTCTGCAAGCAATGCGTGCAACGCGTTACACTAACAAAAAGCCTAACAAAAGCCGGACAGGCCGGACACATAGAAATTTGGCCGGACAAGGCGGATAGATGGCAACCCTATCCGGGCGACTTCGTTTTTACCGGCCAGCGGCCAGCGCCAGCGCCTTCAGCGCTAGACGCTTTGTTCTCGCCGCCTGAGTAACCATTATTTAAATCGCCCCAACCTATCATTGGCTTTCCAGCTCAACTATCTTTTATACAACCAATTGTTAACATTTACTCTCCACCTCTTTCCCTCGCTCTGTAGTCTAAACTTGTATTTCGAATTATCTTTTGTGTGGGAGTAAAAATATTATTTAATTCGAGGTATGCAGAACTTTTTATTTGCATAGCATCTATCCCAGTCGTCGATGAAATGTATTTTTATTTCAATTTTTTATTAATTATGACGGTCCTAAGCCCGTTTAAAGTATGAAGCGAAAATTGGAATCATAATTCGCGTCGTAGTTATTAACTTAGTTGCGAGCGTGTCATTAAGGGCCTATACTACCTCAAATGGCTTAGCATGATCCTCCGTTATGCCGAAAATACTGCAGCATTGATTTTGAAATAAATATATGGTGAAGTTGAGGATTAATGTTAAGTACTATGTTAGACGAAAACGATTCCATAAAATTTTCTCGATAGAAAAATCCAAGCTACCTCCAAACCGAAAAATAAACCGCTGGTATTCAAAAATACTTCAAATTAGATCATGAAACTTTGCATACTTCTGAACTAACTGTAAAGCCTGCTTTACAGTTAGTTCAATAACTATATTTTACTTTTTTAATTATCATTATTTTCACCGAAAAAAAATTACCTAAACTATCGTCGTTTTAAAGCTTGTTCCCTGCCGCCCGACCAGTGTTGCCACCTTAGTGGATTTTCCACTAAATCTGGTGGTTTGAACCCCTTTAGTGGCAAATTTTTGCTTTTAGTGGCTAGTGGTTTTGCGGATTAGGATTTTATAATAAATTATAAGAAACGAGTCGTTTCATATAAATAGTCGTTTCAAACGTCTATTTAGCCATATTTTATACTTTCAAATATAAACCTATATATTTTTAGGAGTATATTTTACTACATGAACAACAATCCATTTCCATAGACATTGGATTGGAAAGCATTCACAGGGGTTCCCGTTAAATATATTTAGTATAAGGCAACTAATATAAAACGATGGAATGCAAGGGCGAGATCTATCTGTATCGCTCTCCGGAATACTAAATAGTTGAGAGGGATATAATTTCCGCTTTCTATTCTATTTGACAGCATTTTACAATACTTAGTCCAATGTTTTTGAACTCAGTCACGCGATCACTCGGATTCAGTGCCTCAATGTGCGTTGTTGTTTGTTTTGTTTCGTTTTGCGATTACACATTTTAAATAAAAATATTATTCATACGACGTCATGCCGAAACCTCAATATTCCCAAAATTTAGGGTTCTTGGCTTCAAGATCCGATTTAAAAGAATGGCTTCAAGCAGTTGAAAGTACCACTGGCCAAGTAGCAAAATGCAAGTTTTGTGGAACGATATTAAGAAGTCACTACGGAGATTTAAAACACATGCTCTTTCGAAAAAGCACCAACAAAATAGAAAGGTAAATTATAGCTTTGTCTTTGTTATTTATAACAGTTCGAACTTGGTCAATTAATGAGGTTGCATTTCAATTTTCTTATATATTTCATTATTTGTTTATAGGTTATCACCAAACAACCTAAGCTGACATTCAAAAAGTCTACTGATAATAAAAGAAAGATGAAGCCAGAGTTGCCTTATTTACAGCAATGCATACAAGTATACGAACAGTTGATCATTTAGGAGAAGTTATTAACCATAGCCATGAAAAGAAATAAATAAAATGCAGATGCACCGAACTAAGTGCACATATGTAATAAAAATATTTTAGCATCTCATTTTACAGAACTTATAAAAACGACATTAAAGATCAACCATACAGTTTATTAATAGATGAATCCACAGATATTGCTGTACAAAATATTTGGGTTTAGTTATAATTTATTACAGCACTACACATGAAAAAATAGTTTCAACTTATTTGGACCTTGCTGAACTCGACGCATGTAATGCTGAAGGTATTGTTTCTGCCATAAAGCGGACGCTTAAACATTTCGACTTGCAGAATTGAAAACTTAATGGGTATTGGCACAGATAATGCTTCAGTGATGGTTGGCGTAAATAATGGAGTTTTTCCGATTGAAACAAGAAATACCGCACTTAGTTTTGGTACGTTGTTTATGCCACTCCTTGCAACTGGCTGTTTCAGCAACAAAATTTCTTCCGCGAAATCTTGAATTTTTTATTAGAGACATATGATTGGTTTGCTCGCTCGTCTTCCAGACAAGTTATCTATAAAGAGCTATACAAATCCATCAACGATGGACAGAAGCCTCTTAAAATTGTTCAAGCCTGTCAGACTAGATGGTTATCCATAGAGTCTGCTGTGTCGAAATTTATACGCAATGGCTGGAGCTTAAAACTCATTTTCGATTGCTAAGTTGCACGAAGGTGCCACACGTCAGAGCTATTGCACTCTATGTGCGAATGATATAAACTATGCATATGTATCATTTATTTATCAATTTTGATTGATATAAACAGAGTTAATAAAATGTTTGAGTCAAAAAATACGGACCACACCTTATTGTGCGGTGAATTAACAAACTTGATTGATACGCTTGTCACCAAAGTAACGTTGCCTACACATAAGATAGATATCTTTACTCAAAATATTCGTGACTATTTGGACCAAAGATGCTACCTGGGATTCCGATTCGAAAACATATTCAAGAAATGAAAGGTTTTCCGGAAGAGAAGAAGTATTGCGGAATAGGTGCATACAGTTTATAGTTTGTCTCATTGACGAAATAAAAAACAGATTGCCGGAAAATATTACTCTCATGAAACAAATATCCCGTATAAGTGTCGAAAAAGCCCTGCATCACAACAAAGAAAATCTTGTTGATATAATGGCTCGGTTCGTAACAAGTACAAATTAATTGCAAAATTGACGATCAATGGCAGCAAATTCATTTACTGAGATGGAATGAAACAAAAGATACAAAAATTTTTGGGCGAAGTCTTGAAATTCAAAAGTGCACAAGGTGTTGCTCGATTTCAAGAATTAGCAACATTTGCGATTACACTTTTGGTATTGCCACATTCGAATGCCGATGTGGAAAGACTTTTAATGCATGAATATTATAAAAACAAGCAGCGAAACAGAATGAAGCTAACTCTTTGAAATCAATTCTAAAAATACGCTGCGGTATGCAGTTAATGGGAAAGTGCTGCAACAATTATGAAATTCCTTTAAATCTTATAAAACAAATTGGGACGAAGGAGTCATATCAGTCCGATAAGGATAACAGTAAGGCTGAAAATGAAAATGCAGATTCATCTGAAGACGATTTATTAATGTAAATAATATCTTAAGCAACTTTTTTTTTAATTACTAAAAGTAAAAATTATATTAACAACAATGAGATTTTTAATAATAAACGTACTTTTACTTTTTTTTTTTCTTTATCATATTCATATATCTTAGTGGAAATTTTAGTGGTTTTCAGAGGGACATCTTTTTGTTAGTGATTTTCTGGTGGTTTGAGGATTGTCTGGCGGATTGCTATTTCATCCGTTGGCAACACTGCGCCACCACCTCACTCTCGCTTCGGCTTTCGAACGGGAGAGCTGTGTCGCTTGCTCAGAACACACATTACACACAGGACGACGTAAAATTAAAATATTGAAATAGATACTTAGGTTCATAGTGTTGGCGCAATGGGATATAAGCGTAATAAAAATAAAAGACTGGATTGGCGTAAAAAACGTATGATAAACGTAATGAAGTAAGTATCTACCGACCTATCTACTTACAGTATTAGTGATTACAAATATGTAGAAATTTATATATGACACGTTTGGTGCAGTGGCTAAGCGATTGGTTGCTGCGTTACTAGTCACAGGTGTTTCTGTATGTGAAGATTTGTGTTTGTAAACACACCGTCCACGATTCAGGAGAAATCGAGCGTGGGGCAACATTTATAAAAAATAAAAGATAAAAAGTTACCTAAATAGGTTTTTTTTGACAATATACAACAAAATATAGGTATCTATGTAGTAATTGTTTTTTTATAACGTTGCCCTACTCCAGGATTTCTCCTGAATCGGAGACGGTGCGATTACAAACACAAATTTTCACAACTATCTGTAGGCCATAAAAATATTTGTTCCGTATGGGAATCGAACCCGCGACCCGAAGTGCAGAAGCCAAGCACTTAGTAATAAAAAATATAAGTGTGTTCGGTAAGTACCTACCTATCTAACTATAAAGAAATAAAACTGTAACTTACTTATCCGTCCTTACGTTATCGTTACCCAGTGGCGCACAGGCTTAGCAATGAGTTGCTGCGCTGGAGTCCGTGGGTTCGAATCCCGCACGGAACAAGTATCTGGATGTTTGTCCTTGTGCAATTTATATTTGTAAACTGCCACCATAATACAGGAGAAAATCCTAGTGTGGGGGTAACGTTTTAAAAAAAAACTTATCCGACTATAGTGCTACCTACTACATACATAAAAATTATGAACCTATTGAGTACTGACGTACCTTGATATTTTAGCTTTAGCTAAATTATTATAGGTTATTATAATATAAATGAATATATAAATGAAAATAACCCCTGGGAATTAGGTGATCGCCACCATGCTGGTTCTATAAAAATTCATTCAAAAATTGTAACATAATAAATTTATTGTAAATTTAAATATGTTTAAAAAAAGTCCCGCTGGGTTTCTTGCTGATTCTTCCCAGGACAGAGGTTTTTTGCGAATCAGTGGTAAATTAAAAAATGACTTTCAATAAGTATTATACAATAATCTATATTGAATAAAAAATCATTCATTTCATTTCATTCATACCTATCTACCTACCCTGCCCTACCTACCTATCCATCTTATATTTATACAAACCTTAAAATCACGATTCATTTATTTATATATATATATATATATATATATATATATATATATATATATATATATATATATATATATATATATATGAAGCAGTAAAAGTAAGTACCTATACTAGAATTATTTTGTCCGTGCAGTTTGGGTCATAAATCATCGGAGTATTTCTCTCTCTCCTACCACGGGCCTTAGGCGAGCATAGTGATGCGTATTATTGTTGTCGATAAGCGTTATCGATAGTGTATTTAGTTTTGTCATTATGTGGGTTAGTGATGAAAATGAAAAAATTGTTTATAAAACAACGTATTTATTAGAGAAAGTAAAGTGAAAATGTTAAAACATTGTTGACACGTACTTGTGCTGGTATATTGGTGCCAACAGGCAAAATATTATTTTGAATAAATTCTGCCGTTTTGGTACAAAACAAAGTAAGCCATTGTGTCACTAAAGAAATTCATAGAGCAAAGGCGCAAAACAAATTCTCTTCGATATATGTACTAAATTATCATTGCACTAATTTGCAGGTATTAGGCGGGGTAATAATGGAAAACAAATGACTCATAACATAACAATGTCGCACCACCCTTGTATACCACACCGCCGCCGTGTACCTGCCTTGATGATTCATTTGTTGTTATCGATAATGGCGTTGCGCCTGCGCAACATGCGCACCGCCCTAGCCGGGCTGAGGCCGAGCTATGATTTATGACCCCAACTGCACGGACAAAATAATTTTACTATAGTATGTAATACAAGGAAAACTATATTGTTATAAGTTTATAAGATTGTAAATGCAAAGCGTAAACTTACTACCGCCAATGTACCTACCTACAGAACTTTCAGTGCAATGGTGATTGCTCTTGACTAGTTTTTTTGTAGCAGTAGAATTTATGCAGTGGTTTAGAATCGGTTTGCAAAATTTCTTATAGGTATGTATATGTAGGTACTTGCATAGACCTACTACCAACATAATTACATACGTAAAAGGCTGTCACATTACATACATACACGGCGAAAACTATAAAACTCAAACTTACTACTAAATCAACAATGGGTGGATCCTTTCACTATAAGAGAACCTTCCAGTATAAGCTGATCTCGCATTGTATAGGCTTTCCGTACAATGAAGGGTCAACTTATACTAGAAATTTAGCTTTATGAGAATACAGCTAAAGTTCTAGTATATATTATAGTACAATGAAATTAAATCTGCGACATATATTTTTATGTTCATTTAATGACAAGTTAATATTAAATTATGACTGAAAATTTTTACTTAGTGCTCGTCCGATAATAGTTTATTTTACTCTAACAAAATCGCTTTAACTCGTGTTCCCGCGTGACCGCGAGCCGTAGTGTGCGAACGATTGGCGCGGGAAGTAAGGAAATTAGAATTTGAGCTGAGGTAATATAGGCCCTTAAGGAAGTAAATAGTAGGCAAAAGCTTCGTGCATTGACTCTTACACACGCGCGGGTCGTTGTCACATGAGTAAAGAAACCGTACAGAGGCAAAGCTTCTAAGGAGCTGTCAAAATTGTTACCTATTTTGGTAGGGTTGTCACAATAGGTGAAGACAAATTAAACAAAATAATATCTATCATATTATTGCATTGTCAATCAGACATCGGGAAGTGGTTCAAATCTTAGTGCAATATGTGAATATGTGAACTTAACCCACATACCTACTACATACCAACGGTTACCAACCCACCCACATACCTACAAATGTTTAGTAAAAACTTGTAATAACAATAAACAGGTAAAAACACACCGGGTAGTACCCTCTTCTTATTTAAAATAGGATCATACAATAAAATAAAGGTACTTACTTGAAAAAGTAATAATCAAATATTTACTTACCCACTACTCCTTGGGATATTTAAAGTATGATATATTTCTATTAAATAGAAATATATCATTTTTTCTAGTATTCTTCATACACACAGTACAATAAACATATTCATTAAACAAGTTTCATAAATTCATACATTCAATAAACAAGTTTTTACATTAAAATAATATTCAAACTTGCAACTAACAAAACAAACAACGTGCGTCGCACTGACCCTGAGATTGTTGTCCACTGGCTGTGCCAGCGAACCGGTTTTCTCCAGTCTCGCCGCGTACGCGACAAGCGGCCAGTGGTCACGCACACATGCCCCACGTGCTTGTAGTTGTGCAACTGATTCGCGCGGTTGAATGAAGCTTTGCCTCTGTAGGGTTTCTTTACTCATGTGTCGTTGTTGCCCATAAATCACATTCAATTTCGGATATATTTAAATAAATGTAGAAACCTTATTTACGCTTATTTTTCAAAACTGCAAAAAGTGTATATCAGTATTTATATTTTGAACTTAATTATTAAATTTGGCTGATCTTTGAAAAATAACCCTGTATATTGTTAGATATTCATCTTAAAACAAAATAAATGATAATTAGTAGAAACACAGAATACCAGCGTAAGATAGCAGCTTAAGGCTGCTGTGTTTCGTATGGTGAGTGTAGAGAACCGGAGACCCTTTTTACTGGAAACGAGGCATTCCGTCTTAGTCTTCAGGGGTGACAACGCATCTGCATTTTGATTCTTAATCGAGGATGAATGTACATGTCTATGGGCCGCAGCATCCACTTACCATCAGGTGGACTGTGTGCTCGTTTGTCACCCTTATTCTATAAAAAAAAAACTTGTAGTCGACACAATCTAAATTGTCACATACAGATTTAATAATGTAAACTACTTACGCCGCTCATAAACAATGATAGGGAGAAACGCTGATCGTCGACAGCCAGGATCAGGGTGTTGTTGAAGCGGGAATTTCTTATTGTTGGTCCTAAATTGTTTGCGACCCATCGACCCTGTAAAAGAAAGAAATGCTTGTTACTTAAGCCTGCGCTGTAGCCGTACCCAGAAGAAAAGTGCTAAGGAAATAATAATGTCCTCCAGACCGAATTTCGGTCACGGCGGCCAGTCTCAACGGAGCGAACAAGCGGATCTGGATAGTAGTCCCAAAGTGTATGCGCAAGCACAGGTGCACTCCCTATTCCTATTTCATCACTCTCATAGTCCGATGGGACGGTAATCTGACACGCTCAGCTGACACGACCGGAGAGAGATCAGGCGCAGGACTAACGGCCTAACGTGCTTTCCGAGGCACGGTGGTGAATGAAACACTGCCAAATTCTTGACTCCGGGCTGCTACTGAGAATTTCTTGACAGAAAAACCCAATAACTGATTTTAGCCGACCCGGGAATCGAACTCGGGACCTCGTGATCAGCAATCGCGTTTACGACCACTAGACCAACGAGGCAGTGGTGCTAAGGAAAATTAATTATTGAAAATGAACCGACCTCAAATACCGACAGATATTATGGTTTTACTTACTCAGAAATATTTGGGACTAAGGTGAAAGCATATTCATTAGTAAATAAAAAATTAACTGACTAATCAGTCGGTTAAATAAAATCGGTTATCTCTGGGGATATCGTGCTACATACAATAATAAAATAAATACACACATACACGCCTGTAATCCCCGAGGGGATAAGTTCTAGACTAACATGGGAAAAAAAAGTCATTAAGTTAGTTAAAACGCCAGACTAATTATATTAAATCCAATAGAGGTCCACAGGCTGTAAATTTCCTTAAATATTATATCGATATTATCATGTATAATTAGCAAGTATATATTCATAGGTGTTCCATCTTCGTTTGAAGTTAGCTGCAGGTGTCCATTAATTGCAGTAGCCACTTACCATCAGGTGGTCCGTAAGTCCGTACATCACTTTAGTTTTATAAAAAAAATACTTACAAGATGTGACGGTAGCCAGCCCAAAGAGTTGAATTTCACTAGAGGCACGATGCCGTTGACTGGTTCGTTAGTAGTGGTGATTGCCCAGATCTTGACATCTGCCTTGTCGTACTCCTCAATGAAACTGGATGGTGTATAACGCATTGAAATTCAACAAATATTTAAAATCTTTATACGTGTCTTTTTACTGTGTACGTGAGGATAATATGGTCATCCGGTTAATATGGTCACTTTCTTATAACTCAAAAACGGTTGAAATTTAGAATCGTTTGGCAGGAGGGGTCAGGGGATGAGGGGGGGTGAGCGTCCCCTTATCCCCGACACCACTCCCATTAAAAGGTAATACACCGTTCTTGAGAAAAATCAAAAAGAAAATCCCATAGAACTAACCTCAAAATGTTAATATTTATCGTCTCCGGCAGGAGGGGGGAAGAGGGGAGCAGGAGTGTGCCCTATCAGGGAAAGCCCCTCTACCCTTCCCTCCTTGCGGAAAAGTATAGTTTATGAGTAATGTTTTTTGTAAAATCATAACCTCACTTTTTTACACAGGAATATTGACCCAAAGTTACTTCTACAACGGCTTCGGCGCTGCGGGAAGTGCAGCCCCTTCGCCCTTGCGTAGCGAATCACAGACACCCACGCTCACCTCCGCAGCTTCGGCTTATTGGTCGCCTTCGGCGACCAGCCTCAGCCGCTACGGCTCGCACAGGTGCCTGCGATTTGCTACGGCGGGCGGGGGCTGCTCTCCCTCCGCGCCTACGGCTTTACAAAAACACTCTAGGAGTAGGGCAGACAAGACTACGTGGAGTCGGGGCGTGCTGATTCAATTTTAGTACAGATTCGATCAGATTAAATATAAAGTCAGGTTGCCTTCGCTCCCGCCACAACCTTCTAACCTATTACAACTGAAAGTATTTCTGGGCAGTTTTACACAATTCAGAAATAAAACACAAAATTTATAAAAATTTGTATGTGATGCGATTTGACACTTGACAGAGAGTATAGACAGTAGAATAATGTGACACTAGTCTTACGTCTTTGTCGCACTTACACAAAATTCTGTATGCTATCCAGCTTTCACAGTAATATTGTATACGTTTTTCCATGTTTTACGCATTTTAGGTTATAATAGTTTTTATTTATTTTTTCGATAACGGTGCATTACCTTTTAATGTGAGTGGTATTATTATAATCGGGGACCAAACCTCTACCAAATAAAACACTTTACTCCCCCAAATTCCTGCCAAACGATTCTAAATCCAACCCTCAAAAACTATAGCCTTGTTTGCATGGATGGCTCTGTGATTCGATAGCTTTTTATAAGTCAATCAAATAAGAAAGGGTCAAAGGGACGCTGCTTTATCGACGCCATTTTGACAGTTGACATTATTGTAAATATTTTTGTCGATTTTAGTATTGTGTAGTATAGTTAGTTTTATTTAAGTTGATTTCTCGAAGTGTTCCTAATTATTTCCAAAGGTTGTTTGCTATTTTTTTCCTAATATATTAGTTATAGTATACGATTTTGTGTTTTTGTCTCTGTCCTCCTTCTAGTTTTGGTTTTATAGGGCGACAAAGCTTAAGGTGACCATATCAGTATCTAACATTCATTGCTATGGGGATGACAGTACTGGTGATGCTTTTTACTGCGGCCGTGCCAATATTTCTCGGGAACACGTCTTCGAGTAACGGAGCAAACTTGTATCTGAAGTTATGCCTTTGCATTTTCTATCACATTTATCACGGGGAGTATTCAGAGGAATTGTTCGGATTAATTCCAGCCGCCAAATTCCACCAACGCAAATCGCGACAACATTTCCTATACTATCCACACCATCTGCATACTTGGCGGTCCACCACTGTGCGATTTACTAGGAGTTTTCTTCCTTGGACGACTTCTTTGTAAAATCGTAAACTAAAGGCGATTTTCCAGACCGATACGACTTAGGGACCTTCAAGAAACTCCTTACTCCTTTTTAAAAGACCGCCAACGCACCTGCAATTCCCCTGGTGTTGCAGTTGTTCGTGGGCAATACGTTGTTGTTCGTGGGACATAAGAAAACATTTGACTGAATCCGTTACTGAACATAGGCCTCATCCGCATTCATCCAGTACATGCATCATTAGGTACTCGATCGAGTTGGATATCGGCCTACAAAAGAACACTTTTTCGAGATATATTCTACATTTCTGATATCGATATTCATAATTACAGAACATATTTGGTTATATCCATCATTACCTTTACCGTTACCGTTACAGCCTATTAAAAGTCCACTGCTGAACATAGGCCTCCCCATAGATTACCTCATAGGCGGGATATTTGCCGTAGTTGCCACGCATGGCGAGCGGGTTAGCAACCGCGGTTTTATTTTTAGTCGTTATTAGGAAGACGCTGCTGCCCATCTCCCGGTTTGATTCCCTCTGTCGCCTCTTAGGACACCCACGGGATGATATGGGGTAGTGGATATTCTTCCATCGCCACTACACGGCAAGGACTACGTTATTAATATTACTGACCGTAAATGGTAATCAGCATATGTTTGGTAGAACTCGGACTTCAGTCGTCCGAAACCAGTGATCTTTTCGTTCGTCTTCATCCAAACTGGCGGTGACCACGTAGTTGCAGTTATTTTTATGTTATCAGTCGCTGCCAACTTTGCCATTTTAATCATGGGTATCTGAAATACCATGTTATACCAAATGTAGGAATTTTACGGATTTCAATATATTAACCATGAATAAAAATTATATATTTTGTATTTCGCAAAGTAAGTGTAGAGAACCGGAGATCTTTTGACGGATACGGGATTTTTTTACATTTTGATTATTTATTTAGTTGACTATGGGTCGCAGTATCCACTTAGCAACAGGTAGATTGTATGCTCGCGTATCACTTCTTCTTCTACCACTTATTTTCTACCTGTAACTTCTTCGTATATCCTCTTCGTTCTGCTCGGCGGGCGAAGTTTAACGCCGTCTTTTTTTTATTATAGAATAAGGGTGACAAACGATGCCTACCTTGATGTCCACCTGTGATGGTAAGTGCATCTATCTTCAATTGAGAATCAAAATGCACATTATCATTGCTGAGGACTAAGATGGAATGCCTAATTTCCAGTAAAAAAGGTCTAAGGGTTTTGGTGGCTCGCCGGTGAAGCTCGTTAGTGGATCATCGTATTACCGCGGTTTTAAAAAGTATAAAAATTTAAAACAATTAAATACATCCTACATTCTCATGCAAGCTGTATTTGATTTTACCTTATAGAATTTATCTTCCGGGCTGAGTGAGAAGTTAGTCAAAGCAGCATCGTTCCAGGGTAACTCATTGTAAGTATAAGGATGAGTCGAGAAGTCAGCGCCCCCAATTGGTACTCGCATCATGTTGTACTCTAGGCCTTCGGGACCATAGTATGAACTGTAATTAAAGTTTCGTCACAGGTTACTACAAGCTACAACTCTAACGAAAATATGTCTAGGAGCTATATCCCACCAAAAACCTAAATGTGATTAGGGTAGGGGGTCGACATCGGTACAAACCACGTTCGGGGTTGTTGTCTTTGCCAATGAAAGTGTTCAGATCTAAACGGGTGCCAAGTACCATAGCAGTTCCTATATTTTTTTACGTTCTTTTCATTATCGAATTTGTAACTTAGACAGAAATTTAGATAGATTATAAAAATGTTTTTGAAAGCAGCGAAGGACGTAACAATAACATAACAAAACAAAAAAGAGTATAACCACATTTGTCTATCAACGAGGCACAGGCATCACCAGATGACAAACTACGATGGCTAGACCGCTGAGTGATCATCATTATCATTACATCGCTTCATAGATCTCCCCCAAGAAATGCAACAAAGAAGCACGGTCCTCAACTACCTGCATTCATCGACTTTCTGCATCTCCTACCAGTTCGTCACTCCATCTATTGGGGGCCGCGGGTCTCCCTACACTTCGCCTACCGGTACGAGGCTCCCACTCGAAAATCTTTCTTCTCTTCATTTTGAAGTAATAGTAGCTAGCTGGTGATCACTAATTATATACTATCACCACAGCTATCACCACAGAATAAATAATAGTACAAGATCTATCACTAATTATATATAAATTGCGAAGAAACGAGTTAATAAATCAATTTGACTAACTCTTTGGTCTGGTGGTCATAAGTGCGACTGCTGATTATGTTGTTTCTCTTGAGGCTAAAATGAGTTATTGAGGTTTTCTGTCAAGAAATTCTCAGTAGCAGACCGGGATGAGGAATTTCGCGGTGTTTTCTCTGTGCCTCGGGAAACATGTAAAGATGTTGACCCTGCGCTAGATCTCCTTCCATTCGTGTCGGATTGCCGTTCCATTAGACTATGAGAGTGCACCTGTGCTTGCGCACACACTTGTGCACTTTAATTCTGTCCTGCGCAAACGGCTAGTCTCCGTTAAGACTACCCGGCGACTACTTTCAAACATGTGGAACCTTGTTTGAAATCCTAACAGGGAATCCGATATATTGAGCCGGTAGTAAATAATTGGTTTTCGCATTTGACAATTTGTAATTTCTGCTTTCTTTGGTATTGCATTTAAAGCCTGCTTCCGATCCTAGTTCTTAGCTTCGGATTGGAAGTGAGATGGCAGACGTAAAAAACTATGGCACTCATCCGGCGAACAAAAAATGCGTAAAATGTTTTTTCCGTTCACCGCAGTAAATATGTGCCATGTTGCTATGCGCATACTCGTATACATAGTTGTAGCTTTTAAATAATATAATAGATACTTATTATCAGCGAATTAAGATAAAACAATAATCAACAATTTTATCGATAAAATGAATTAAAAGAAGATTATTAAATTAATTAATATTTAAAGATAAATTTAATAATGATTGTTATTTATTTAGGTATAGCTACATTTGGCTGTTGAATAGTCAATTTGATTTTGGTAAAACATCTACACTACATAGTACATGCATGATAGATGATAAACACCACAGAACACAATAATTACTCTCTACCAAGAGATAAACACTCACGCCTGTTACCCAGACGGGTATGCACTAAGCAGAGAAGACGGACTTTTTTTATTTATTTATTTAAGGCAACAAACAGTCATGTATAAAGATAGTAACATGGATAAATATCAATATAACTAAAGACCTATAGTGCCTTTAACTAAACTTATACAATATTTTAAACTTATTGAGCCACTTTTAGGACTAAAGGACATTATAAATTTATTTATTTATTAATACACTAAGTTCTAAGATAAGGTAATTTGGTGTGCAATTAAGGAAAAGAGAGAAGAAAAACCTATGTTAAAAATCTGATTATTATAACACTGACAGATTCAATTCAGATTCAATTAGCGAATTGAGTGCTGCATCATTTTCAGTGATGGGTAACTAGATTATTCACAAGCCAATCATTGAAAGAGAGATGAAGTATTAAATAAATCAATACCTGTGATTTTTTTTATTGTAGACGTTAGTGGAACGATACACAAATGAGTTACGTGTATAATTTTTATGATATCGTGGAGTTACGAAAAGTGGTTTTGGACGTGAGGAGCGCACTGGCAGACGGACTCGGGAAACAAATGACAATCTGCTAAGTAACAACGAGGAGTCGACTAGGTTATTAATAATTTTGTATAGAAATACTATGTCAAACATTTTACGCCTATTGCAAAGAGAAAGTAAATTGTACTTTTTTAATGAATCGGTGTATGACTAATTTAAAATATTTTGGCGATAATTTAGGGATTAAATAAACAATTTTTGGACTCTTTCTATTCTCCTTATATGAACTTCATAACAGGGCTCCAAACAGTGCTGCAAAATCAAGGAAAGATCTGACAAAAGTATAAAATTTTAGAGTTTCAGGACGTTTAAAGGGTTTACTTATTCGTTGTATAAAACCTAGATTTCTAAAAGCCGAAGCTAATATGTGATCAATATTGAAATAAATGATAAGGTCGAATCCATAATTATGCCTAAGTTCCTGATTGTGGTTACTCTATTCAAGGCCTTCTGATTTATGTAGTAGTCGTAAGTAACTGGATTTTTTTTGCGAGTATACGATATTGTGTAGCATTTATCGCTGTTTAGGAATAGATGGTTGGACTCACAGTATGCGTGTAATCGGTGTAAGTCTTCTTGGAATTTGTGGCAGTCACTAATTGATCTGATGATTCGATACAACTTAGTATCATCAGCATACAAGAGATGGTGACTATGTTTCAGGACATTACCAATGTCATTTATATAGACTGAAAACAGTAAAGGTCCAATATGAGACCCTTGAGGCACACTCGAAGGCACTGGAAGAAATCGTGATTGGATCCATCTAAGGAGGCTACCATGCACCGGCCCTCGCAAGCTTCTTTATTACAGATCGTGTTTTATTTTATCAAAGCTTTGGAAAAGTCGGTGTAAACGGCATCCACCTGTAGGTTATCATCCATGGCACGCAACAGAAAGTCATTAAAGTTAACATATTGGTGTCAACGCTACGGCACTAAAAACCGTGTTGTTCCTGGGAAATGTGATTACTAAACGAGTACGACATTTGAGCGGTTACTATCTTTTCTAGGATTTTGCCAAAGATACAAAGTTTCGATATGGGTCTGTATTCGTCTATACATTCACGACTCTTATTTTTTGGAATGGGGGTTACTAAAGACTCTTTCCATAAACTGGGAAATGTCTTAGTTTGGAGAGAGAAATGAAATATGATTGTAATGGGTGTTGCGAGTTCTTTGGCACATTCGGATATGAGAAGAGGATGGATTCCGTCGGGCCCTGCACCTTTATGAATATTTACTTGTTTCATTTCTTTGATAACATTATCTTGGTAGATGTTAATAGAATGTATGTCTACGGATGAACTGCCTGAGTAAGAAATTGTATGATCAGAACTTTTACGGGTAGAAGGGATGAAAACTGAATGAAAATAATCATTAAAAGCCTCGCATATCTCACCGCCAGTGGGAATAATTTTACCTTTATATATCATTTTTCAGGAATGCAACTAGAAGCTTTTTTTGACTTTACGAAAGACCAAAATAACTTTGGACTGGCTTTGATATTATCCTCAGAAAGTTCAATGAATTTTTTATAACATTCTACCTCAATCCTCTTAAACCTCTTCCGAAGACAAGAGAAGGTCTGGTAGTCTCGTAAGTTGTTATTAAGTTTCCATTTCTTATGATATTTAAGCAAGAAGTAAACCACGGCGGGCGTTTATTTTCGCTACAAAGATTTTGAGTAGGTACATATGTATCTATCAAATTGTTTAAAATTTTATAAAAATAACTCGTCATTGAATCAATATCCGTCATGGTATTAAAAACTTCCTCCCAGTTAACAGTGTTAAGTCCAGTTTTAATCGAGCCGAAGTCAGCTTTATGAAAGTTTTTTTTCTTAATTTTGGCGACATATAACTCAACAAAATTATATTGATGATTATAATGATGTCAACTTACTCGATTAATTGCTGCTGTGTAGCATCCGACAGCTTGCGCCAGTTGATGGCGGCAGCGTCAGTAACCGATCCGCCGAAACCTTCGATGATTTGTTTCCTCGATGACGTGAGAACTCGGAGTACCACTGAATTGGTGTCTGCTATTAAGTATAACAAAATCTATTAGTGGACTCTTTACAAATTGTGATATATATATGATACTGTGAACTACGCAGCATTAATGCCTAAATCTTAACTCTGCTTTGAGGCACACTCGTCTTGACTTTCAGTCAGTTAAGGATAGCTGCCGTATCGTAAACATGCAAAAAAAACTAGAAATCGTATAATTCTATTACATAAATTCAGAGTTTATCAACTAAAGTAAATAGGTCGTTTTTATATTTTTGAACGAGAGTAAAAACATAAAAATAAGATAAAATAAAATGTTTAAATTATAATTTAAATAAGAAAATATGAATATACATTCGTGCGTTGCGATTTTTTTTCGCCTCGTATATCTTGAGAGAAAAAAAGCTCCAAACCTCCAAACCAATATTATTCGACATTTAATAGAATAATGAATTATTGATTTCAATGAAAGTTATTAAGCACGGCTTATTAAATATTCAGTAAAAACGATTCTGTAGATTTTATAAAACAAAAACATCCCAGTTGTGAAGTTGATGTTGAAGACAGGGCGAATCACACCAACACCCTTTTTTTTATATTTGGAATATACTTACCTTCATTGTGAATAGTGGATGAATCTTCATTTCGTACGTCGTCAAAAATTTTGTAATCATTTGCAACAACCCCTTCATTCTGTATAATGCCATAGCTTTTATCAAAACGTTGCCCAGCCTGTTTAAAAAATATATGTATTTAGTAAATAAAGACACACGCACGCACGCATGCACGCACGCACTCTTGTTTGCTTTTTGTATATTTCCTGTTTATCATACATCTAATATTACTGAGATTATAGACTGAGCCGTGTGGGGGCTGGTGATCTACCAATGAGAGACTGGTGTCTAAAATAGGGTTCCCTGTATAATCCTATTTTAGACACCAGTCTCTCACAAATTGATTGTAGCATATTAATGTTACGCTGTAGGTATGTTATGTTCACTTCTGAATTTGAGAGAATCAAATCAAATTTATTATTAACAATTATTATAAAATCCAGCGCAAAGATTGAGAGCAAGATTTTTGTATTGCCGGTATATAAAAAGTCACTTGACTGCATTTATTTCTCCATTCAATAAATTTTTGTTATGAAAGTGATTGTTACCGTGACTTCTGTTCCTAATCTTTGTTTTATAGGAAGTAGTCTTGCGTTCGTATCCTACGTAGATCATTTTTCTCTGTTTGTTTGAGCCTTCTACTAGAGAATGTACTTAATATTCTCAATTTTTTTTCATTTCACTGCAATATATTTTGTGCTTTGTTAGCTTTTGTTTTAAATGTATTAAACCATGCAGTTTCTTAACGTCACTCGGTAAAATAAGAAATTGGGAGTGTGAATGCCTAAAGGTATAAAAACTTTCAAATTAAAACTTATATACCTACACATATTTTTATTTAAAGATGATGGCCGCCCTCATATTATATTGCAACAAAGTACGTTCCTGAGTGACCTGCATCCAACAACTGTCTTCGTCTTTCACTAGGTCGTCACTCCATCTACGCCTAACACGTAGTACCTACACACAGTACACTTTCCAGTACGAGGTTGTCACTGAAGAACCTTTCGCCTTATCGGTTGTTCAAGCTGATGGTTGGCTACTTCAGCTTACTAATCCACTGGGCTATGCTATATCAGTTACTCTTGTTCTCCTGCGGATATCCTCGTTATGGACTTTATCCCGTAGGGAAATTCCGAGCATAGTCCTTTCCATCACACGCTGAGTGATTGAGCTTCCACATACAGCCAGCAGTGAAGAACCACGTTTCGATTCCGTAAGTAATCACTGGGCATACGCACTAATTGTACACTTTCGTCTTTTTTTAAATAAAAAAAAACTGGCAATGCTATTAACGTTACGAATATACCCTTTAACCACTCCTGTTAAGCTTAAAATGCTTGTGTTAGAAGTGATTCACGACAGTAGTTTTAAGATGAGGTCTGAGGAAAATCAGACAAGAAGTTAACGTGAAGTAACGGTGTTAGAATATCCACTACCCCCATATCATACCATGGGTGTTTTAAAAGTCGACAGAGGAAAACTGAAGCGGGAAATAGGCAGCAGCATCTTCCTGACAGCTCAATAAAATTAAAAAAACTGCGGTTTATGTATACGTACGGCAACTATGGCATATATCTCCTCTATGAAAGTTTTTTGTTAAATATCTATTCGAATTTAAAAATATTTCTCTTCAAACATTATTTTTAAAAGGACTTACATTACTGCTTGTGTAAGCAACAAAAGTTCCACGCGCTGGAGTTTCTCTGGTGATGGTATCGCAGTAGCTGGCATCACACACGCACACAATTGACCGCCCTTGTATACCGACATCTCGAGCTTGACATGGTAAATCTGTTTCATAATATTCATTCATTTACTGTTAACCGTCTTCGAAACAAGGACGATGTTAACATTTCGACTGTATGTTATATGTATGTATGCTACGCGGTATCTTCGTCAATTGTGAATCGAATTTCATGCTTTTTTTATTAAGTAGGTTATACTTCAGAGTAGCCCCACATAAATTTGAAAAAATAATTCCATCCCTAAGGATGGCAAAACAGGGGATAAAAGTTACAGCCTATATACGTCCCATTGCTGGGCACAAGCCTGCTCTCATTTCTAAGAGGGTTTTAGGACAAGGAAATGTCTTCGAAATATTTTTTTCCTTATTTCTCAGACATGCAGGTTTCCTCACGATGTTTTCCTTCACCGCTGAGCACGTGGTAAATTAGCACTTAAAATTGCAATTTACAATTTCCTTCGTGCGGCGGGGATCGAATACGGGTGGCACGCGTACTGTGAAATTTACACCCAGTGCTAAGCCCAAAAAACAGGGGACGACACTATTTAGACGAATTTGAGATTGTGAAAATCCTCCACTCAAAAGGGTTAAAAATTAGCTCACTTCAAAGAAGTAATAAGAATAAAATATTTTTTTAGGTATTTCTTTTTTTATTAAAAGTTTATCCTTCTTATTGTACCGTTAATTTCGTATAAAGTCAACAGTCCGTTGTTGGCAGATATTGTTAAATTTGACTCTAAGTATTTCGCTACCGTACTTACCGCAAAGACTTGGTGACAAAACACTAATTACGATTGTTAAAATTGTAAACAACTGCTCTGTATTTACACCCATATTTAAAAACAAAAAGATGTCAAGTAACAAATGTTCATAAGTGGATAATATTTTATACTGTATCTCCAATCATTTCAATAGATTAATTATTATTTTTTGTTAAAAACTGCCTAATACAATATAATCATTGATTGATAACGATAATTTAGATTGTATGAGTAATTGAAGTGTTCTTTATAATGACTAAGGTGCGTGAGGGTCAGTGAGGGTAATATGGTCACCTTAAGCTTTGCCGCCCTATAAAATCAAAACTAGGAGGAGGATAGAGACAAAAACACAAAGTCATATACCATAACTAATATTTTAAGTAAAAAATAGCAAACAAGCTTTGTCAAAAATAAGGAACACTCCGAAAATTCAACTTAAAAAAAAAACTAATGACACTACACAATACTAAAATCGACTAAAATATTTACCATTAATACTATGAAAGTCAAAACAATACTATCTAGTAATATCAGCTATCGAAGGTTGGAGTGCGACTGGCTTAAGAGCCACCCCAAAGTTGTTCGCACTGCTCGAACTGTTCGCGCCACTTTGCAATACTACCTAAAGCTTATGAGATTCGTTAATTATTATCCAATAAGAGTACTGCAAAGCCCATTTCTGGGTCTCCTATCTACCATCTTTTTGCCTTGCATGTTCACTCGAGTGTTAACGGGGTTCTCACAAGTTCAGAAGACACGCAACCAACCGCATCGCATATATCTCGCGTCATCGCTCCCTCCGTTGTGTAATTTAGATATTAAACTATTCAAAATATAGTAAAGTATTTGCTTTATTTCGTGATAATCTGTAAAGTTTATATGTGTGAAGACAGCCGGCATGCAACCATCGTGGCCGCAGCCCTTGAGACACGTGGCAGATTAGCAGAAGTCCAGATGAGTACACATACATTCCTTCACATCCTTCCTGTAGCCCGAATTTAGGGACATTTGCAGTATCGCGAAATAGTAAATTCGCATCATACAGTCCATTAATTTACGTAAAATTATCCTTTTAATAACTCTGAACAAGCAGTTGGTCATTTAAACCAACACAACACACATGGGAGACCGTTTTTTTTTTTTTCATTTTATAGAATCCAATGAGCTTTATCTAAATCATTAACTCCAGTCAATGACAGTATAACCTGAGTCGACAGAGAAAAACTAATTCAGGAGATAGGCAGCAGCGTTTTACTGATAACAGCTCAATAAAAATTAAGAAAAACTGTGGTTGCCAACATGCTTGTCAAGCGTGGCATCTATGGTATATATCTTCTTTATGAATGCGGTTGGAAAATACATTAATACCCAGCATTGCAATCATCAACACGCCTGTTAGGCAGGGGAAAAATTCAGCAGTAGGCTTCATTCATTACAGCTATCAAAATCCACTGCTGATTATAGGCTTTTTCCATAGATTGCCCTATGTCTCATATTCATTCATTCATTCATTACAGCCCTTCACAAGTCCACTGCTGAACATAGGCCTCCCCCACGGAATGCCACAAAGCACGGTCCCGAGCCACCTGCATCCATTGACTTCCTGCATGTCTTACCAGGTCGTCACTCCATCTAGTGGGGGGACGCCTTACACTTCGCCTGCCGGTACGAGGCTGCCACTCGAGAACCTTTCTTCCCCAACGGTTATCGGTTCTTCGAGCTATATGGCCGGCCCATTGCCACTTCAGCTTACTAATCCTTTGGGCTATGTCGGTTACTCTGGTTCTACTGCGGATATCCTCATTTCTAAGTTTATCACGCAGAGAAACCCCGAGCATAGCCCTCTCCATAGCTCGCTGAGCGACCTTGAGCTTCCTTATACGGCCAGTAGTGAAGGACCACGTCTCAGTTCCTTATGTCATCACTGGCAACACACTGGTTGTATAATTTAGTTTTGAGGTTTTGAGGTATGCCTGACGAGAAGATGGGTCGTAATCTCCCGAACGCTGCCCAGCCGAGTTGAATCCGTCGATTGACCTCTCGGTCGAAGTTGGACTTACCTAGTCGGACTATTTGTCCCAGGTAAACATATTCGTTAACAACTTCGAGCTTAGTGTTCCCAACAACTACCGGTATAGGTGTGACATGGACATTAAACATGATCTTTGTTTTGTCCATGTTCATCTTAAGACCTATCCGTTGGGAGACACTATTGAGGTCATTGAGCATAGTGCTTAGGTCCTCCAGCGATTCTGCCATAAGGACTATATCGTCGGCAAATCGAAGGTGAGTGATCTACTCGCCATTGACGTTAATACCATATCCTTTCCAGTCCAGTAGCTTGAAAACGTCTTCCAATGCAGCGGTGAAGAGTTTCGGGGATATTACGTCACCCTGTCTTACACCTCTCTGCAGTTGGATAGGTTTCGTACTCTGGTTCTGTACTCGGATAGCCATCGTAGCCCTACTGTACAAACACTTCAGCACCTCGATATACCGACAGTCCACTTGGCACCGCTGAAGGAACTGCAGCACCGCCCAAATTTCGACGGAATCAAAGGCTTTCTCATAGTCCACATACGCCAGACATAGTGGCAAATTGTACTCTTCGGACTTCTGTACAATTTGCCGAAAGGTATGTATGTGGTCTATGGTGCTAAAGACTTTTCGGAAACCGGCTTGTTCGGGAGGCTGGAAATCGTCGAGTCTGCATGCGAGACGATTCGTAATGACTCTCGAAAACAGCACGTAGACGCGGCTCAGAAGGGAAATCGGTCTGTAGTTTTTCAAGAGAGCGTTGTCGCCTTTCTTAAAGAACAAGACCAACGCACTTCTGCTCCACGCCTCCGGTGTAGTGCCACCATGGAGAACGGAATTAAAGAGCTTCTGAAGGACTACAAGTACCGGTTTTCCACCCGCTTTCAGAAGCTCCGCTGTAATTCCATCCTCGCCTGGGGCCTTGCCGTTTATAAGGTGCTGGAGAGCCATTCTAATCTCGCTCAGACTGACGTCCGGAATATCATCGGAATAGTGTCGGATAAGACTCGCTCTTGGATCGTTACTCACACTTTCGTGTGGCTCCAACGATGACGTGTACAGCTGCCCATAGAACCTCTCAATCTCACTCAAAATCTCAGGTGTCCCGGAAACGACGCTGCCACACTCAGTCTTCAGCTTCGACAGTTGGCTCTTTCTGGCAGACAGATCTCTAGCAAAGACTTTGGAGCCCTGGTTCCGCTCGATCGCTTCTTCAATACGAGCAGTATTAAAGTTGCGTAAGTCCCGCCTATATATATATATATATATATATATATATATATATATATATATATGTATATATATATATAGATAGTTGCCACACTGCGAGCTTTACTTACAGTAAAAAACATACGTCTAAGACATATACGCTAGACGTGTCAATGAGTGCGTTCGTATTGTTGAACAGGCGCGAAAGAATATATATTAAATTTTTACAGGTCAAAATAATAACTTGGTGGATGCTCTACTGTATGGTTCGCTCGCAACTGGGAAACTAAAGATGAGAAAAGAAGAATGATGAAGAAGATTACCAAAGTGGGCAACTGCTGAACGCCCGTGAGATACGTGACGCACACTGCCAAAACGTGCACGTACACGTCTAACCTCAAGTAAAGTTCAAGCGCAATCGTGAATTGGAAGAAATATAGCTGCAAAAATGTCTTGCGAGACTAAGGCGTCGCGTTGGTTTAATTGGCAACGATCGTATGAGCAAACGATGCGATTTCGTCGCACGACGGGACTAGACACACACATTTCTTTGGTGTCCTAATTGAAGCTTGGAAGTCATCGCGCGACCACAGGAAATGCTTAAGTACGATAATACGATGGGTTTGATCGTACTGTTATACGGAGACGGGCTGATTGGTTTTTAAAAAAACAATTGTTTAAAACACTAATATTTAATCAATCATAATAAATGGATTATATATTACAAAATGATTAGAATTTAACTTAGGTCCGTAGACAACCGAGCAGATTCGAAGATGGAAGCAGACTACTGTGGCCAAACTGCTCCACTGTTATACTGACTGAACCTTAAGGCTTAGCTAGCATTATTAAGGGGCAGTGCAGCACTAAGGCTAACAAATACAGGGTATAACATCTCCCCCCTTAAGAAGAGATTTTAGGGATGATATCGTAAAGTCTCTATATACTAATTCATTAATAATATCTTTAAACTTGGGTTCTAAGCGGTGCAACATTATCAGATTCGGAATCACTATTTTGTTCAATCACAGGTTGTATAATTTTAAATGAGGTTGAGGTGAAGTTTTTATGAATTTCACTTTAGGAGTGCTACTAGTATTATTTTTTGTAAGGCGGATGTTACAAGATCGACGGAAAAGCTTAAAACCCAAATATACAAAATACAACAGAATTAAGGTAGCAATGATAATAATAATATGATAATAATGTGAGGTTTATTTCCTATTGTATTTAGGTTACTTAATAAAGAATCAACAATAATTTTATTTTTGAATTAAATTTATCTATAAATCTACATTTTGTAACTTAATAGGAGACACATTTTCTACAACATGGTGGAACTTATTAATATAACAATAAGTGTCATTGATGAGGTTATAATCAGGCATAAAATTTATGGGTGATGTAATATTTAGAACATTATATATAGGTAACAATGTAGTGCTTTTACGAAATCCAATACAACCATCAGGAATTGTAATTATGCCTGTGCCCAGAATATTTGCTTCAAATAGTTGAGACTTAATACAATCTATAGAAATTTTATTTGGGTCGGACTGAATATAAATCCACCTATTATTTATTAGTGGTTTCCAGATATCCAATTTTCCAAAAATAAATTTAGTTTCGCTTACAGTTCTTCAGCTTATTCCGTTACAGTAATTTCACTGATCACTTTATATATAAGTTCACTTTCACAGGATGGTTTAGCGTCCACCGAATACACGTTGTTTACGTCACAGATGAATGTTCCTGGTTGCACAATTTTACACTTCCCTAAGTCGTCAATATTGCATTAATGTGTTTTGTCTTTGGTCATTGCAATTTATTTATTATTAGGTACAATTAAACTAAATGAATTTGGTTCCTTTGGGTTATATGGTGTAGGTAGAGCTATGTTAAGAAACAACATATAATTTTCTACATTTACCTGTGGCACTTGCAACAAAAATATGATTTTATTATTTATATAATAGCAAAAAATCTTACAAAGTCTTAAAATTAAATCTATATTCTTAATATATAAAGAAACAGGCAATACTAAATTACTAGGTAGATACCTATAGTTATCGGCAAGTTCTCGGTGTAACTGTTGTGGCGTTATAACGGCTGGATGTAAAATATCCATACTGCTAAACGAAATAGCATTTATGATATCTTCTAATTGAAAAGTTCTAACCTGTCAAAAACTTCATTAATATTAGCTGATATTTGTAGACCATTAGTTATTTCAGAAATATTTTTTATTCTAATAGAGAGATTGTCGATAGCTGTAGTTAGTTTTGCTTCGTTGTTTTTTATTTTATTTAATGTATCATTATAATACGTTATTACAGAGGTAGTAACCAAAATGTTTTCTTTCATTAAAGAAGCCAATTGTTTTTCATCATTTTGTACAGATTTTATTGCTTCTTCATACTTTAGTGCGTCGTCTTCATTTAGAGTACCAAAAATATGCTTTAACATTGTACCAATACCTCCAAATCAAGCGCTGCGCTTGGCTCTGTTATCTAATAAGTGTGAGATGGATCCAAAGTCCTTGTTCAAGTCCTGGTTACGTACCGCTAATGGTTGAAGCATATTGTGACATTCGGCAATAATCTCTAGAGTCCTAGTTTGGTAACATAAAAATTTAATTGTATCTAACGTGCTTCCTATATTTCTTATGTGGAGGCTAAAGTGTGAAATATCTATTGGAATTAACGTTTTCAGCTGAGCGTTATTAATTTTTAATATACTTATAAATAATGTAAATAATCTAAGTAGATGTTGAATATAATCTTGATGCGATTGACCTCGAGTTGGAGTTCCGTAAATAATTACTATAGTTAATACTAAACAAAGGTAAGTATTAATTAACTATTTTTTTTCTATTTTTTTCCAGATTTCGAGGGCTTCGGGAAGTGGGCCGACGATGTCCAAGGATATTCTTTGGCATGGTTCTGTAGATGTACTGGTGATCTGCATTGGAGCACGGTTGATTTTCCTAAGTGCTTTATTTTCCTGACATGTTTTACATTGCTTTACATATGACTCTATATCGCTTCGCATACCTTTCCAATAATACGATTTTTTTATCCTGTCGTACATTCTTACAGAGCCTAAATGACCGCCTAGCGGAATATCATGGTTTTCGAAAAGGATTTTCTTAATTTCTGTCGGAGCTGGGTATATAATATTGTTATGGTAAATATTCATTTTAATTCGAGTATCATGAAAGAGATAACATAGAATATTATATACTTTATTGAATGAATGTTTTTTGAAGGGATTTTTCAGATCTGATATACCGAGTTCCTTAATTCCCTCGGAAGTTATTAATTCATTTTTGATTAGGATAGGAGGCCTCATCAAAATGATGTACCTTGGTGAACAATAAATAATAGCATTTATTATTTGTTTATATCTTTTTAAAGGAGAAGAGTTCTTTCTCGGACTCCTGTGTGTCGGCGATAATTTCAGGGTCGGTTAATATTTCTTGAATGTACGGGTTAGATTCATCTAAATCGATAGATATGGGGACCAGGATTACCTTCGCGGGACATTTCATACGAGTTTCGTTGTGCTATTCTACTTCTGTGTTAAAAATCTATGTCATGCAAAGATAAGTTTTATGGAAAGATAAGATTTAAGGAAAGTTCGGTAATCATCAACAGGTACGTCTGGGGATGAACTCGTGGATGGAAATGGGACTTTATCGGTTTGAATTTCAGGTGGTGCTATCTGTTCAGGTTCTGGTTGAGGTAAGTTAATAGGTTCATTTTCGATTTCTTCCCTTAGGGTGTCTGGAATATTGGAAGGTAAATCAACGTAGGGTAGTGGGGGAGCATCTTCAGCTAAATCACGTGTAGGAGAGATTGCTTCGTCTGGATTAAAGTAAGGTGGAGAAATTAGTAAGTCCATAAGATCCTTGTCTAGATTTCGACCTGGGTCCACTATAGGAGGATTGAATGTTGGTGGGTCTGCAGGTTGGACATGGTTCACAGGAAACCGTGATAACGCGTCAGTGTTTGTGTTGGTTTTGCCCTTTTTATAATGTAATTCATATTCAAATTCTTCCAATTTAAGCCGCCATCGGACAAGAGGGGACCAGGGTCTTTACAATTAAAAAGCCACTGGAGAGGTTTATGGTCCGTCATTATTGTGAATCGGTTACCATATAGATAAGGACGAAATGTTTTGGTGCCGAATACCATCGCAAGGCACTCTTTTTCGGTTACGCTGTAATTATTCTCTGCTTTATTAAGTGTGCGCGAGGCAAAAGCAATAGGTCGATCTTGTCCTACTGGACCTTGGGAGATAATAGCAGAGATAGCATAGTTTGATGCATCTCATGTCAATAGGAAAGGTTTTGTAAAGTCTGGATATGCAAGGACTGGAGCTGTAACGAGTTTACCTTTTAAGGTCTCGAAAGAAATCTGTTGTTCATTCTTCCATTCAAAAGAGACATCCTTTTTTAAAAGAGACGTAAGGGATTTGGCATATTTAGAGAAATCGGGGATGAAACGCTTGTAGTAAGATACTAGGCCGAGAAAGGATTTAATGTCTTTGGATGATTTTGGAACTTTAAATTCGGTGACAGCCCTCACCTTTTCGGGATTGGGTTTGACACCATGTTCACCGATTATATGGCCTAGATAAATTAGTCTGTTAAATACAGCATTGAGGTTATCTATGTGAGAAGTAAGATCGAAAGAGTAAATAACGATGTCGTCTAAATAAACGAAACATCTTGAACCTTGAAGTCCTGATATGCATGCATTCATAAACTTCTGGAAGGTGGACGGAGCGTTTTTAAGCCAAAAGGCATCCTATTGAATTGGAAATGCTCCTGAGATACAAAGAACGCTGTTTTAGGTGCATCTTCAGGATTAATTAACAATTGGTGAAACCCGGAAGCTAAGTCTAAAGTTGAGAAATATTTGCTGTTACCCAGCTGGTCTAGGATTTCAGAAATTTGTGGAATAGGATAAGTTTCACCAATAGTAATATCATTAAGTTTGCGATAGTCAATTACTATTCGCCATTTACGTTATCCTTGGGAATCTAATTTCTTAGGCACAATCCAAATTGGTGAGCTCCAAGGTGAGGATGAGGGTTCTATTATGCCCTGGTCGAGCATATTTTTGATTTGGGTCTCGACTTCCGTTTTATGACATTCTGGGAACCTATACGTTTTAGTATGGATGGGCGCCTCGCTGTTCGTTTTGATTTGATGGTTAAGGGCGGATGTATAAGTTAATTGATCATCGGGCAGATGAAAAATGTCGGAATACCGGGAACAAAGTTCGATGAGGGCGTTGGACTCTTCTTGGTTTAGATGTTCTATTCTTAATGAGTTTATTACATCGTTTATTTTTTTAGTCGTGTTAAAGATGTTCGTGTTCACCTGAACTGCGTCAGAATGTAAAGGTGTAACTTTAAGATTTAAATTTGGATTTAGGTTGACAGGAAACTCTGAAGTATTGGCTATAGTTAACCATTTCACTGTCCCATGAATCATATATGAACATTTCAATTGTTTAACTATTGTGTCTATTGCTCGGACAGGGAAGTTGTTAAATTAACGCGTTTATTTTCTTTGATTTTTACGATACAATTGGATATAAGTAAATTATCTGATATGTATTCAGTGATAAGGCCTTCTTTAAGATTAGTATCGCAAACCGAACATTCAATGTCAGTTTCGGTGCGTGGTGGAATGATATAGAATGGATCAACGAAATGTAATTTTATATCTAATTTACCGATCTTGAGGGTATCGTTTGTGTAGTCAATTTTACAGCCAAACGCGGTTAAGGAGTCGCAGCCTATGATGCCGTCATATGGCAGGTTGACATTTTTAATGACATGGAATTTATATGATGCGGATGTAGTTTTATTTAATTTTAATTTTAACGAAAAATGGCCCTCGGTAGTTGTAGATTCATCGCCCGGGTCTATGCCCTTAAGTTTGATAGGTTCTTTTATGAGTTTGAGATTTCTCTGGATACTAGACTGTTTTAATAAACATATGGCAGACCCTGAATCGACAAGCAAAGATAGTGGGATATCCGTGACGAATTAATCGAGCAGGACATGTGGTAACAACCTTTTAGTAGTATCTAGATTTATCCCGTAAATTTCGATTTTGCTTGTTGGAGAGGGAACTTTCAAGTTATGGGTCTTGGATGACTGGACACTTGCTTGGGGCTGGTTACCCATGTACCCGTGTGGAGTTGCCAGAGCTCCCATCGGGCGTCCCCAGGTGGCGGATAGGGAATGCAACTCAGATATGGGTGGTAGCGGAAACCGTCGCAGACCAAAACTGGCTGGGTGAGGCTTGCTGGATAATGGAAGGCCTACTAGTTGCTTCCTGTATCCTCTCCGTTGAGAGGAACAGAGAATGTGACATGCGCGGTGTGGTGCCAGGTGCACTCGGCTTTTGCCGACGCCGGGCAACCCGTAATCGCGGGATTTTCAGGACCACACCCTGTAAAAACTGAATGGGCTCAGTGTTCCCTCACCGGTCTCTGGGCAGGCATGGGATGAACCCGTATCGACTCTGCCACCGTTCGAACCTCGGAATCCTCTGGCGTGTCGTGGATCGTCTCTCGCGGCGCCTAGGGCCGAGGGCTCTTAGCAACCGCCTGGAGTCGCGAGGATAATAACCTCTTTAAAAAGTCACCCGAAGCTCAAGCGTGGCACGCCGTGAGGAGCTGCATCGCTGATGGGTAAATGTTCAGTCGTTAGCGTTGCCCCGTCAGGGTACCGGCCGACACCCTTGACGGGTTACGCATAAACTTATCCGGGCAAGGCGCTGCTCGGATGGACTTTTATTTCCTCCACACTCGTGGGATAAAATGGAAAAAATAAATACCTAAAAACAGTAGAGGTTGAAAAAAGCTGGATCGGATACTGGAAGCGGTGGAAATCGGTCGCGTGGGACGTCTTCCGCTATGAAACGTCCAGTGTGCCGATCTTCAGATGAGGAAGGCCTGCCGGCCCCCAGTTGCCGACTTCGGGAGGGTCGACAGGCATCGAGAAGGGCGAGTGCTTCGCAGCCGCGGAGGGATAAGCACGGACGGTTCGTGCTCCAATACCTCGGCGGCTGGTGAAGCGAAAGTGACATGGGGTTCACTACGGAGGACCCTGGCGATGGCGGTGCTGTGCCTCGCTGGGGCTCAAGGCGGAGCTCAACGCCGCCAGAGGACAGCGCAAAGCCGTCGCGGCCGACGAAGTATCGGAAATGGCCCGACGCGCTCGCGAGCGACGAGCTGCTCTTGCAGCGGAAGGGGAGCCATCTGCGGTGGCCTTGAGCCAGCTGGCTCTGGATGGGTGGACTTAGTCCTGAAGGTTGCCACAAGTCCGGCAGCCTGAAAGGAACGTTCACCCGTGGCTAGGAGCTGCCGCTGATATCAGGAGGCGGTTGGCATCCTCCTCAACAGGACGGCCTCTGACGAGGTCGCAAAGCTGCAGGAGGAAAACAGCCGCCTCAGAAATGACCTGGAGGACCTCCGGCGGCAAGTCGCTGCGCTAATCGAGCAGCAACAGCGACGCGTCCTCGACCGCACCTGTAGGTGGCCCCGACTCCCGCACCGCGACCGGCAAGCCCTCGTACCGACGAAGGTCGAGCGCATTGTCCGGCTCTGCATGCTCCAGCGCGGGAGCATGGTTAACGCTCGGCTGGAGGCAATTTCTCGGCGTCTCCCGGCGGATCCTCCGTCCGCCTTTAGCGGCTGACACGCGGAGGACTGAGGCCGCCGAGACTTGCGCCTCAAAAGGAAAACAAAAAGCCCGCGGAGAGCCCCTCCGAGCGACCAGCCCGACTGCCAGGTCTAAGGTGAGACCTGGGCGAGTCGTGGGCCGCAAAAACCCGCAAAGCCGCCAAGAAGGCCGCAGCATGCATGCGCCCAGGTGGAACCGCAAAGACGGCTCCTAAACCTGCGCGGCGGAGAACGGTCGCAAGAGACCGGCTGTGCATGTTCCGCGGTCCAATGCTGTGACGCTAACGTTGCAGCCTGGAGCTGTGGGCGTGGCGTGACGTACCAGTCGGTCATCGCCGAGGCCAAGGCCAAGATCAAATTATCAGATCTTGGCGCCAGTCCGTCACCCTCAAGCAGGCTGTCACGGGTGCGCGGCTGTTCGAGTGGCTGGTACTGGCGGCAGCAGTGCCGAAAGGCGGATGCACTGGCCGCCAAGATGAGGAGGTCCTCAACCTGAGGACGTCCGGGTCTCCAACCAATGAAAACCACAGAGGTGCGGATTGCTGGCCTGGACGACTCGGTGACCTCTGAGGAGGTGGTGGCCGTTGCCAGAAGCGGAGTGTCCGCCGGACAAGGTGCGGGCTGGCGATACGCACCGACGCCACCGGACTCGGCGCGGTCTGGGTTCGGTGCCCTGTAGCGTCGGCGAAGAAGATCGCCGATAGCGGCAGATTGCTGGTAGGCTGGGTGGCGGCAAGGACCAAGCTACTACAGCCCCGGCCTTTGCGGTGCTTCCGGTGCCTGGAAAAAGGGCACGTCCGGGCGAAGTGCACCGCCGAGGTTGACCGTAGTGACCTCTGTTATCGCTGCGGCCAGTGGCCTAAGGCGGCCCTGTGCTGCGGCGCTTAACTGCAGCCTTTGTTCTGCTGCGGGAAGGCCAGCGGAGCACAGAGTAGGCGGAGGGGCCTGTGGGGCGCCTGCCAGCAAGGCCAAAAAGAAAAAAGAAAAGAAGAGGAGCACTAAGCCTGCCGGGTTAACCTCGCTGCCCCCGCAGGCTAGCAGCTCCGCGGCCGACTCCAGCCCAGGACCGTTGCCGGGGAATGGAATGTCAGTAACGGCACAATTCCATTTTCTCCAGGGCAATATCAACCACTGTGCCAGGCTCAGGATCTCCTACTCCAGAGCATGGCAGAGTGGTCGATTACATGGCTGTGGTCGCCGAACCGTACTTCATTCCCGCCCGTGACAACTGGTTGGGATGCGCTGACGGTTTGGTGGCCATATTAACGAGACTCTGATCGACCCGTCTCGAGGCCGCGGCTGGGTTGCTGCGGTCTCGGGCGGCATCGTTATTAGCAGGGCGTATTTCTCCCCAACAAGAATCTCGCCGACTTTGAGGTTTCCTTGTCGAGTTGGGCGCCGTCGTAGGCCGCTATCACCCTCGTCCTGTTCTGGTGCTCGAGATCTCAACGCCAAGTCATCGGCGTGGGGATCTCCGGTCACTGACCCTCGGGGCGAGGTGCTAGAAGAGTGGACGGTGACGACTGGTCTGGTTGTCCTGAATCAGGGTTCGGAATACGTGCGCGTGCGGCAGCGGGCGGGTCGATAGTGGACGTCTCGCTCGCTAGCCCTCTGTCGCCAGCCGAGTCCGCGACTGGCGTGTCGCCGTAGAGGTGGAGACGCTGTCTGACCATCGATATATCCGGTTCGACGTGCCCAGTCCGCGAGCGGCCGTCATCAACAACCCCGATTAACGACGGCCGCGTTGGGCGCTAAAGCGCATCGACGAGGGAACTACTCGAGCTGCCTTAGTCCAGTCCTGGATCTGGGTCGACGACGGACGGCCCGTCGACGTCGAAGCGGTGGCGCTATGGTTTCGCGGGGCGATGACGCAGATCTGCGACGCGTCTATGCCCCGTGTCCGCCGGTCCGCAAAGCACCAGGTGTACTGGTGGACCGCCGAGATCGCGCAATTGCGCATAGCGTGCGTTGCGGCTCGTCGCCGTACACCCGATACCGGAGGCGGCGTCGAGGATTCCGCCGAGGAGGACGCACTATATGAGGTGCCGCGCGTTTAAGGAGACTCTGGCTGGCCATCGGCGACTCAAAGTCGCGTGCCAGAAGGGCGCGGAGGGGGTTGTTCGAAGCGCAAGCACTGCGGATTATTTAGTAGCCATTAGCTTGCTACATATCTATTTATCTATGGTAGCCATGGAGCAGTGGAGTGGAGAGCACCGCGCTTTTGCCGTCGAGGCGTACATTTCAAGTGGTTATTCGCTGTCTCAAGCACGCCGTCGGTTTAATACTCGTTACGGTATTCGTCGATTACGTGATGGACCATCGATCAACCTCATTCAGTCTTTTGTAGCAAGGTTCAGAGCTACAGGATCAGCATTAAATAGATCCGGACCGGGACCAACACCAACGGTAGCTACGGAGGAAAATCTTGAACGTGTTATGGCTTCTGTAATTGAAAGTCCTCGTTTATCACTTCGTGCACGTTCATCGACATTGGAAATAACGAAATCAACTCTACAGGTTATAATGCGAAAAACTCAAGTTTCATCCGTACAAAATTCAAATTGTTCAAGATTTACGATTCTGACTTGCATTAAGAAAAGTTATGCGGAAATGATGTTATTGAAATTTCGTAATGCTGCTCGGATGAATAACATATTCTTTAGTGATGAAGCCCATTTCCACATTGGAGAATACAAAATAGGCAAAATTTTCATTATTGGGATGTTTCCAACCCAAGACAAATGCATCAAGAGCCTTTACATAAACCCTAAAGTAACAGTCTGTGTGCAATGTCTGCGTCTGTCATAGGGCCGTTTCTTTTGAAGATCAACGTGGCCAAACTGTAACGGTGAATTCGAGAGATATGCTGAGATGATAAGTAATTTTTGGGGTACAATTGCAGAATACTCCATATTTCAACAAAACACGTGGTTCCAGGACGGGCTACAGCTCATACTGCTGGTGTGTCGATGAATGCAGTGCGGCAGTTATTTCCGGAAAATATTGCCCGAAACGGCACCATACCGTGGCCGCCTAGGTCACCAGATTTAACTCCGTGTGATTTTTTCTTATGGGGATACCTAAATCTGTGGTTTACAAAACAAATCCGAACACTGTGACACAACTTAAAGAAAATATTCGAGCAGAAATTAGCAGGATTCCCAAGTCGCTCTGTAAACGCGTTTTTGAAAACATACGTGATCGACTCGAGGAGTGTGTCAGGGTCGATGGTCGCCATTTGGAAAACGTTGTTTTCAAAAAATAAAATCCGCATATGTTATCTTAATATTAAAATAAATGTAATTTGTATTAAAGGTGTAGTTTTTTTTTTACAAGTCTTCAAAATTTGAAATCTGCCACTGGACACCCTGTATATTACAAATTGATTAGAATGTAATTTAGGTCCGTAGACAACTGAGTAGGTTCGAAGATGGAAGCAGACTACCTATATAGTATATTATCTATGCAGACTACTGTGGCCAAACTGCTCCACTGCGATACTCACTGAACCTTAAGGCTTAGGTAGTATTATTAAGGGGCAGTGCAGCACTGAGGCTAACAAATACAGGGTATAACAGTACGATCGTGTAATCAAAGCTACAAATCTCTGTTGAGTGTCCTAATTGGTCACGCGTTATCGCGCGAGCGCAGCAACGCGACGGGTGAGGGGCGACGAGCGGCTCCGGTGAGTCGAGTTAGAGACGAGTAGAGACTTGAGAGAGTAAAAACTGTGCATCTCAGTAAACAGCCATTGTTTAAATGGTACGGCGGCATCGCGTGATGGTTGCGCGAGCTATTATAACACCAGTTGGGCCATCGCACGATCTCTTTCATCGTGCGATGAAATCGCATCGTTTACTCGTATGATCGATAGCCAATTAGGACGACGCCTTAGGCTGGTATTCAAAGACGACTTCGATTTTAACACAAACTCCACAATATCAATATTGGTGTAAATACGATGGCATAGACTCAAATTTCGACACGATGAAGTTTCGAGTTTAAACTCGAGATTATCTCTGAATGAAATGGTAACGGTATTAGTCTTTCACTGAGGGGCTTCACTACACGAGCCAAGACAGGCTCTTGATATTTTGTGGTGAGCGCATATTACATATTATAATATATATTTTAGAAGGGTTTGGTAAAAAAATAAACACGAAAATTATGAAGACAATATAATTAAATTTTCATACAAATCTTTAACGTAATATTATCTTTAAAATACTGTACATATGTCGGCTGACGTTGTAGGTAATCATTTGCTTTAAATTTACACGTCTCAGCTCACAATACAACTTAACGTAGAGCGAGTTAAAATTGTTAAAAAGAATTGATCAAAACAACTAAACGTAAGCAAATGACTCTCCAACGCCGTCGACTAAATCTGTTTTATTTTCATATTGATATGGCAAGTTGCGTCCCTGGGCGCCTCCACTAACACAAAGCAACCCCCAGTTGCTAGGGCGGTGGTATCGGCTCTCTTCCTGAACGAGTGGGACACGTTCCCCGATGGCTTCGCCCTCAGCCACAGACTCTCCAGAGAGCACCGATGTCCCCGAGGTGACGCAAGCAGAGACGAGGCAGCCGTGTCGCGACTCGGACTAAGAACACAGCGCCCGGACCCGACGGAGTTCCTGGTCGAGCTCTCGTCCTGGCTCTGAAGGAGCTAGAGCCCAGTTGAGGGCTCTTCACGGCATGTCTCCAGGGTCAGCTTCCCAGGTGTGTGGAAGGAGGAGGCTGGTCCTGCTCAGGAAGGGCGCCCCACGGACTCACCGTCCGCGTACCGGCCCATAGTGCTGCTTGACGGGGCGGGCAAACTTTTGAGCGTATCATCGCAGATCGCCTCGTCAGCCACTTGTGCAGAGGGCGGACCTGGACGAGAACCAATTTGGTTTTCGTCGCGGGCGCTCCACCATAGACGCTATTACGCGTAGGGGCCTGGCGGAGGAGAAGTCGGGGTGGGGTAGTGCTGGCGGTGTCTTTAGACATCTCGAACGCCCAACACCCTACCTGGAGTTGTATTCGGGAGGCGCTGAATTACCATCGCGTGCCTCCCTACCTCCGCCGCTGGGAAGCTTACCTTGAAGAGAGATGCGTTACGTATCGGGGACGTGACGGCGCTGGTCGGCGCGTCATGTCGTGCGGTGTTCCGCAGGGATCGGTCTTGGGACCGCTCCTGTGGAACATCGGCTACGACTGGGTGCTGAAGGTGAACTCCGTCGGGCGCCGACTTGACGTGTTATGCAGACGACACGCTTGTCACTGCCCGGGGGAGCTCGCACAGGGAGGCAGCGTTGGTTGCCACGGCTGCGGTGTCACAAGTGGTGAACCGCATCCGGCGCCTGGGCCTGGAGGTGGCCCTAAACAAGTCGGAGGCCATCGATTCCATGGCCTCGACGCGCCTCGGGTCCACATTGTGGTCAGCGGGGCCCGGATAGCTGTCGAGTCCACCATGAAGTATCTGGGATTGGTGCTCGACAGCCGATGGGAATTCGGACCCCACTTCCGGCGGCTGGCGCCCAAGTTGATGGGTGCAGCGGGCGCGCTTTCAACGTTACTTCCCAACAGGGGCAGTGCCGCCTGTAGGCGGTTGTGCGTGAATCGTGCGGTCCATGGCCTGTATGGGGCCTGTGTGGGCGATGGACATGACGGGCACTCTCGCCATTGCGTAAACCGCAAGGGCGATGGCCGTCAAGTCGTCCGGGTATCGCACGATTTCCTACGAGCGGCTTGCGTCCTGGCCGGATCCCGCCCTGGGACTTAGGGCGAAAGTACTCGCGTCATTATATCGATGGCGCGAGGAAGAGCGGGCACGGGGCTCGAGGCCGGTGCAGCGGCAGATCGCGCTGCGCCGAGCTCCGTCAGGTCTTGGTGGCGGAATGGCGGCAAAGGCTTCTGCGCCTGCCGGCCTGCTACCGTCGAGCGATCCGCCAGTACTCGATGACTGGCTCGGGAGGCACGGCTCCCTGTCGTTTAGGGTGACGCAAGTGCTGTCAGGGCACGGCTGCTTCGGCAAGTACCTGTGCCGCATAGACAGGGAGCCGGACGCTCGGTGCCACCACTACGTCCATTGCAGGGAGGACACGGCGCAACACACGCTCGCCGAGTGTGCACCTTGGGAGAAGCAGCGCCGCGTCCTCACAAATGAAGTAGGAAGCGATCTGTCGCTGCCGGCCTTAGTGCGGAAGATGGTCGGTAGCGCAGAGTCGTGGGACGCGGTGGTGTCCTTCTGCGAGGACGTGATGTCGCAAACGGAAACTGCGGAACGGGAAAGGAGATCTCGACTCCCTTCCCCGGCCGCAGAAGGCACCGAGCGCAGGAGAAGGTGGACAACGCCCTTTTCCGGCCCCATGAATGGGTCAGGGCGGGGATCTGGAAATCCCGCCCCCTCTTCGATGGCCCCGGTGGGCGCGTGCGGGTGTCGGCGCGCGCCTCTGAGGCGATGCACGGGGTAGTCGAACACCTCACTACCCGTGCAGGAGACGAGGCCCGGACAGACCGGGCCAGCACTGAGTGTGGGGTTGCGGAATTTGGATTCCCGCGGCCCCGCGCGCACGTGCGAGGAGACACCGTGGTGGTTTTAGCCGGTAAGTGTCCGGCACGCCCTCCGCCTTTCCCCAGGCGGAGGTAGTCCATGATTTCCCCGCAAAAAAACCCGTGTGGCCCGTGGGTTGTCGGATACTTGTTTGGGGCTGGTTACCCGTGTGGTCCTTGGATTTTCGGACACTTGTTTGGGGCTGGTTACCCGTGTGGTCCTTGGATTTTCGGACACTTGTTTGGGGCTGGTTACCCGTGTGGTCCTTGGATTTTCGGACACTTGTTTGGGGCTGGTTACCCGTGTGGTCCTTGGATATGAGGGAGGAATGGTTGGTGCCGGCTTTAGGATCTAGTCTCGGGCGACACCGTGGCGAGACTCTTGATCGTTTAAAGTTTGATTGTCGCTGTGTGAAGGATGGAATTCTTCTTGGACTTCCTCATCATTGGGCTGCTTTATGAAATTAACCCGTGGTTGTGGCCTATACTGGAATTGAGAGGTTGACGGAATATTTTGATTCTTGAATCGATTGTTGGAATATTCTCGTTTTTACAGAAAATTGAGAGGTTGACGGAATATTTTGATTCTTGAATCGATTGTTGGAATATTCTCGTTTTTTACAGGCCATAATGTCGTGTCCCGCCGTCTTACAATATCGACAAAAAGCGTTAGTGGAGCTCTGTTGGTTAGGATTTGGGTACTGTGAAAATTTTTGAGAAGTAGACGGCTTAGAATTAAAAGTTTTTACGAAGTTTTGCCTAGGTTTGTGTTCATATTTTGTTTCTGGCTGTGGTCGTTTGTATAGGCTTTGTTGAATACGTTCCTCCGAGATGGCTAAGTTTATGGCTTCATTAAGGGTCTTTGGAGACCTACACCTAACAATGTTCGAAATGCGGGGATGTAACCCCATAAGGAAATGATGGAGGGCAAGGTCCTCCATGGCCGCAACCCAACCTGGTAATTCTTTTGCTTTAGTATTACATAGGGATATTTCTGTTAATAGTTGTGAAAGACTGGTTTCCATGCGGAGTGCGATTTGGATGACATTATCATGTGGGCCTTGTTTGCTCTCTTGTAGTTCGGTAAGGATATGAGCATAGTGTTTACGTTCAGTAAATTGTGCTTTTAATAAATCCTTGAGCCGTTCCCAGTCTTTAAACTCTTTTATGGAGCAAGCAATTTCCACTTTACCATGGAGTTGGCTAATGATATACTTAAATAAAATTTGTTTTTGAGATTCTGTGGCTAATTCATAAGCATTATTACAATTAATAATAAAAGAATTTACGGTCTCCCTACTACCGTCATACGGTTTAACGAATTTGAACAAGGTGTTTAAATCCATCTCGGTCATTGCAGCAGTTGCAATGCTGGCCTTCGTAAATCTTGGAGTGGCTGGGGTGGATTTCAGGGCGTCGTAAATCTCTGAATGAAATGGGAACGGTATTAGTCTTTCACTGAGAGGCTTCACTACACGAGTCAAGACAGGCCCTTGATATTTTGTGGTGAGCGCATATTAGATATTATAATATACATTTTAGAAGGGTTTGGTAAAAAAATAAACACGAAAATTATGAAGACAATATAATTAAATTTTCATACAAATCTTTAACGTAATATTATCTTTAAAATACTGTACATATGTCGGCTGACGTTGTAGGTAATCATTTGCTTTAAATATACACGTCTCAGCTCACAATACAACTTAACGTAGAGCGAGTTAAAATTAAGTGTTAAAGGAATTGATCAAAACAACTAAACGTAAGCAAATGACTCTCTCCAACGCCGTCGACTAAATCTGTTTTATTTTCATATTGATATGGCAGATTGTCGATATGAAAGACCGTTTGTAGAAGCAAAATACACTTACGAACCTACAACTGAAACAAATGCACTAATAGTATCTTTCTATAACACGATACAATGTGGACCCCGGCCATTGAACGTTATCAGCGGAGAAGAATCGTGTAAATTCCAGCAAATCGAATAAAGTCGGGTTAATCTCATTTTGAGTACATTAATTTAACATTAAAAAATATATAAAAATCACAATGAAGCAGATCTCTTTAGCTCCTTTCCAGTTATTTTTATTTTAGGCGTTCGCAACGTTTCGTTACTTCAGTAACGACAGAATTAAAGAAAAAAAAAACGTAAACATTTTTAATGATTGCAACAAAAATTAAGTTTATTTCGCTTAAGTACTAGTTATTTGAAATTACCTACGATTTTGCTGAACGACCATCGCCATATTAAAAAAAAACTTAAATCTATTCACTTTACAATTTATCTAATATAAATCTATGAAATAAATACAAAAATCTCTTATTATTATCTAAGATAATATTTTGCTATCGCATGTCTTCAAAACTAAACTATTTAATGCACGTAAGGTTACCGCTGTAAACTTAAACGGGAGGGGACCCTAAAAATATTTGACTAAAAGAGAGATCAAATCATTGCCACGTAAAAAAAATAAACTTATGTATAATCAGCAGACCGTCACTCTTTGTACTTTGAAAGTTGAAAGAAAGCAGAAGAGGCCTAATTCGGGGATTCTTTGAAAATATTATTGGCTTATTAGATTTACATTGGAAATGACGAAATAAAAAAAAACAACGAAATTACACTGCTAATTAAATAAAAATGTCCTATTCTATATTTCACTTTTCGCAGGCATATATCAATCACAAACAATGAATGATATTAACTTTTAAACTTACAAAATTATTTAAAAAAATGCATCTAAAAAGATAGGAAAGTGTCAGATAAGAAAATATAAAAAGTACCCCTGATAAAATTTAGTAAATCGCCATTTCCAATAGCGTTTCAGACTTAATGATCTGTAAATTACATGAACTTTATATTTCTAATTTTTAGTGACAAATAGCTGCACAGATAATGTGTTAATTTAAAATATGCATAGAACCCAAAACTTGATATAGCGTGACAACTCTCATAAAACATAATATACTATAACTCGTAAAGAATTTCACATATTTATTGCAATAAAAACGCTAAAGCTCTCGAAATCATGTTCAGTGGCATGACATGATAAATTATAAATAAGCCTTAAATAAATTCAATGTAAAATACAAATCAGCAACATGATTCTTAGAGCCTCGCCTTACAAAATATTTCCTGATAATTTTTATAGTATTTGTAAAGTAAATTGCGAACTGACATATATTTATCATAACTTTATATAATACAATTTTTACACCCATAACAACCTCAACAAGCTAACTGTATGTACAATGTTTTGTTTAACCGAGTGGCAAAGACATGTGGCAGAGAGACTTTCTACATCTTAAAAGGTAAGTAACAAGATTGAAAACATAGTAATAAAGAAGACTAAATAATAAGCTGCCACATTACGTCGCTAGAAACAAAAAACAAAATCAATATGAATTCGAGGTCATTTAAGTCAATACCTAAGAAAAGTAACGAAAAATGATGAAATTGTTCCGAGAGCACTAAACGAAAGCCCGATAGATTTCTAGACGTTTTAATAAATCTAAACTTATCCAAACTATTGCTGAGATCTATAGACCGTACTTTGACTTTGCTCAGACTTTACTTACGAAAAACTTTGCTGAGTATATGCTTAGATTAACCTTTGATTCTGAATTTATAGTTGTATCGGGCTAAGATTAAGCTAAGCTTATGCTAAGGCTCAGACAGTCAAAAAATTAATGGATGCTTCATTCCACACATTATGTTCTTGATTTTACTATAAAAATTAAAAAAAGAAAAATATTTAAAAATCTAAAACAGTCCAAATTGTAATTCATAAATAAGTTATTATTACATGAAAAGAAAACGGGCGTATAAGAACGGGAACGGGTGAGAAAAGTGCAAACTCAGAAAAAAAAAAAGATTTTAAAAAATTCGAAATAAGTTTCAAATTACGTTAATAGAAAATGGATTAATGCTATTTAAAAGTATAAGACGGCCTTAAACTTCCTATTCATTGTTATAAATAATTAAAGTAACATAAAAACAACAATTTAAAATTAATAAGGTGGTTTTGGATAACATCCTGAGTTTTACGCAAGTCGTCGATTTCGTTGACTTAGGCTTTGCAAAGCGCGCACTCAGTACGACTTCGAAGTTAGCTCTATAAATACCGACATTGTCTTACCTCGAAAGTAAAGTCTGAGCAGTCAAAGTACGGTCTATAGATCTCAGCCTATGTATTGATTCGCAGTATCCTAAATTTTAACCTCCCCACTGCTGAATTTATTTTACAGACACCTGCCAGAGATGCAGTGGGAAGATTAAAAATGCTCAAGTAATTTATGTTAATGTAACATAATTATAGAGGCACTGTGTGTATTGAAATCTATAAATTTCTTATATTTTACACGCAATTTTAATATAAGGTGATGATTTGTGAAATTCTCAATCGTGAACCATTAAAGATTTTAATTATTTTCTTAAAACCACAGACACTATTTCCGGAGATCGCTTCGAACGTCCGTTGGCGCTATATGATACAGTTTATTTAAAAATTGAGCTATACATAAATTTCCATTTACAAAAATACTTGTAGCGTAAATATTCAGATCACATTTTTTTTCTCTACGCATCACTAATGATATCAACGATCTTTTCGTTCCACTTTTTGTTTAAAATCGAGCCTGTTGTAGAATGATGGGACCAACATACGAATTTCGCTAATGAACGGTCCCACTTACAGATGGCCAATTTTTCTTCAAAAGAAACGACCATAGATGACTCTTAATAATACTTATTAAGTAGATAATCGCAATAAATTCATTAAGTTTCCCATGTTGAAACTTATTACATTTTGTATTATATACAGGATAGAAAACTGTCACTAGCTGATTATTCCATAACTGACAAAGATATCCCGAAGATTCAAATTGAGTACGCTAGATAGGTAGCCTTATAAAAAAAGGCGTAGTGATTTAGAACAAAGTATGTATATATTAAATTGTTGTTCAAGAAATTATTCCTCCCATATAGTGTATTTTTTATTGCACATGCATTGAAAAGTTGAAATTAAGTAATCGAAATATGTAGTTAAAATGACCAATCACATCCTCACTTATTTGAAAGTTACATCAAAAAAATTATCAATACATACGTCTTTATTTTAGGGAGACGGATATTTTTTTCAGTTATGTTTCAATTAAATTTGGATATGTTATTCAAATACAAAATGATCAGCTTGAGACATTTCTCAGTTTCATTCTATACAGAAAAAAAATAATTTCAAATAGAATCGTGTACCGAACAGTTTTCTGTAATGTTCGACGAGTGGCGGGCGACAGAGTGCGGTGAGTTCCGCAGTGTACGGTAGTGTGAGATGCGCGGGAGAGTTCAGTCTTTGACGAGCCTGTAGATGTGATGCTGTGCGCCGTGCTCACTGTTCGACACTTCAAACACAAACGCCGCACACAATAATGTCTCTTGAGTATCTCTATTTGACACCACCTGAGAGAAAACGTTTAAATTAAAATTCAAAGTTCATCCTGGCCGACATTGTATAGCAAAAGTAAAAGTTACAGCCTATATACGTCCCACTGCTGGGCACAGGCCTCCTCTCACTTCTGAGTGGGTTTTAGGGCTACGAAGTGTCCGCCGCGCTCCCCCAATGCGTGTTGGTGATCTTCGAAATATCGTTTTTTTTCTTATTTCACAGACATGCAGGTTTCCTCACGATGTTTTCCTTCACCGCCGAGCACGTGGTAAATCAGCACTTAAAATTGCAATTATCAATTTCATTGGTGCCGGCGGGGATCGAACCCGGGTTACTCGCGTACTGTGAAATTTACAGCGAGCGCTTCGGCCCTGAACTACCACGCCTGTCAGACTATTAGAAAGTTTGTATAGCAAACTTTCTGATAGTCTGAAGTACCATTAATACTACACTCTGTGCCACTAATTAAATTGTACGTGGTAGAGCCATGCTGCAGCTATATTAGTAGTATAGTTGTAGCACGAATGGGTCGGCTCGACCTGGGAAGGACCACGCTCTCACAGAATACCAGCGTAAAATGGCAGCTTGACACTGCTGTGTTTCGTATGGTGAGTGTAGAGAACCGGACACCCATTTTACTGGAAAAGAGGCATTCCATCTTAGTCCTCACGGGTGACGACGCATCTGCATTTTGATTCTTTATTGAGGATAAATGTAGATGTCTATGGGTCACAGCAACCACTTACCATCAGGTGGACTGTGTGCTCGTTTGTCACCCTATCCTATTAAAAAAAAAAAAAACTGGTTATTTCTTGAAAAATTAATTAATTCATTCATTACAGCCTAAAAGTCTACCGCGGAACATAATATGCCTCCTATCGATTGCCTCATAAGTTTTTGTCATAGTTGCCACGCTTGGCAGGTGGGTTGGTACCGCAGTTTTTAATTTTCTGCTTTGTATTAGGAAGATTTTGCTGCTCATCTTCTGAATTGTTTTCCACCGTCGCCTCTTACGATACCCACGGGACGGTGTGGGGTAGTGGATACTACACCGCAACTGCACGGTTGAAAACAGAGGACACTCGTCTTAATTTACATGTGCTCGATATACCGGCGCTGTTGCAGTACCTGCGGTAGCATATGCTGAGTCGCAATCCTTTTTGGCATCACATCACTCATAGAAAACAATTTTCTTGCTGAGAACTATTTTTATTTATGTTTCCCTTCTGGTATGTTTTTTATTTACTTCTAAATGTATACTATGTGAGTGTATTGATGCAAACAAAACGCATGTCTATTGGCCAAATACTCAAACGCTACACAATTTTAAGAATTTGTTAAGTATCGTGGTGTCACAGTCACTTTGACTTAAAGTGATAGAGACAGCACGAGACTTAACGACATCTTAAAATTGAGTAGTGTTTGAGTATTTGGGCATATGTAATGTATGCATATAACAATAACCAGATAAATTGGTTATTGTAAGCTATTTTTTCCCCTTTTGTCTCATTTTGACATCTTCATGTTGCTGAGTATTGTCAACTTTATTTGTTTTCTCTGTTTCACTTAAACTCTGTTTACTGTGCATTTATTGTTACCAATTTAATATTACTTTGTGAATAACGGTGCTGGTTACATAATGACTAATATTATTTATAAATTGTTATTTGGTTTAAGCATTATTATGTAATTGTTTGTTGTCCTGAACAAAATAAAAAAATAAATAAAAAATATATGTCTTATAACATTTTGTGTTGCAGGCAATCTAGTTGGGGGCCCTGAACTCGAAGACGATGACTCGGAAGATCGGACATCGCGATAGCATTGCGAGGGTTCTAGGGGCAGCAATTATTGCCCCTCGGGAGAACTTCAGATCCCCTCCCTCAATGTGAAGGAGCTATATAAGGGAACGTTTTCGCACACTACCGCAGCTCCAACAAAAATCAACACCGAGAGTTTTTAGCCGGTAGGAGCCCGGCATAATCTGTCTGTTGCCCCCGCGACAATCAGGTCCAAAAGGATTTCCCCACGGGAAAAGGGTGAGGTGAGATGGACGTGCTGACCTGCAGTATGGTGAAGTTCTCGAGCACGCTGTTCATCATGTACTTCTCGGGCAGGTGCTTGAGCTTGTGTATGAAGTTGACCATGTACTCGCACATGGGCGAGCGCTGTATACGGTACACGAACCGTCCGGCTTCGAACCGCGCGTACTCCGTTTCCACTTTTTCCACCACTTGCTTGCCGAACGAGCACACCTTCGTGCTGCACGTGATCGTCATGTTCTCGTTGCTCTCGTACCTGCTCAACAAAAACAAACCACATTTAAATGTAAAATTTACGTGCCTTTAAACTGAATACAGATCATCATTATTCACATTATAGTCCGTACGGATAAAGAATGGGATTGGAAATGGCGGCTCATCGGGCCCGTACCGTCAACGTGCACAGTACCAATAGCGATAACCCGCTAATAACAGTATATCATTTATATTATTCAGTTAATTGGAAATTTATTATTATTGGGAAAATATTTGAAAGGAATTGTATCTCAAAGTAGGTATATTAAATTTAAAATATCATTTATAACTAGCGACCCGCTTTCGCTTCTCTTGGGTGGGATCTATACATTATGTGGCGTTATTTAGACTTAAGATAATCATTAAAGACCATTTAATCTTATCAATATTTATATTTTAATAAAATCTCTAAATTTTTCGGATATTTAGTCTAGATCACTCCTGGTATTACTCTCTATTTGTTCGTGAAGTTTTATTGCAATCGGTTCAGCCATTCCGAAGATTTGTTCGGACAGACAGACAAACGAAATTTAAAAATGGTTACTCATGTCTCAATGGCATGTAAATATTTTATACAGAAATATTCTCAGAACGCGTCGTAGCTCACAAATTAATAAAACCGTACTGATTTTTTTTTAATGGGAATTTGTTATCATTGATTTTAATGACAAGTTGGACTGAAGTTATAGAACGTACGAGTCGCGGCACGTAAGACTAGCGCTGAACGAAACGTGGAGGGGACGCGCACGAATTGAATTGCACGAATGCGACTGGAGAGCCAATTAGCGCGTGCGAACGATACGCACGAGGCAATCAGCGCGACTTATGCGCAATAAAGATTACCGCTAGACTTTCGTGCCGCTACTTATACGAAAAACGCATATCAGCATAGAGGTGAATAGAGGCGACACCATTTCCAACCCATTCTTTAACCGCACGGGTAGTACATTCACCAGTCTTCCTAAGGGACTAAAGTCCGAAAATGCGCTTAGGAACGTTTCCCGAAAATGTGCCAGATTGCATGATTTTTTGAAAGACTTGGCTACTACTATGCAAAGTCAGAAAGTCGGTGGTGTTTAAATCCCGTGCCTCGGAAAACACGTAAAGCCGTTAGTCCTGCGCCTGATCTCTCTACGATCCTGTCGTATTACCGTCCCATCGGACTATGAGAGTGAGGGAATAGAGAGTGCACCTGTGCTTGCGCATACACTTGGCCACTATAATACTGTCTTGTGCAGATGGCTTGTCTCCGGTGAGACTGGCCGCCGTGACCGAAATTCGGTCTAGAGGACATAATTACTAGTAACAGTATACATACGTCGAGCAAGCAACACTTACACACTAGTGACTCCGTAGAAAGCACCAGGGTCGTCCAGGTTGTTGGTGTTAAGGTCTGCCCAGAACTTGACGAGGAAGAACGCGTTCCTTGGGCCCTTCTCGTACAGCTCCTTAAGGCCGCCCTTCTTCTCCGGGAACTTGTCGTTTATCTGTTGCACGTCCACTGACTGGGGGACAAATTAGTTAGTTTGTTATTTTTATTTTTATTATTTTTATTTTACAAACGTCTTCAGTACAGTCCGTGCGGTAAGAGAACAACATTTCCTTTTCTTATTATTTTAATTAAAAAGTTACCTTCACACTAGGATCTTCTCCTGTAACGTGGAGGCGTTTTACATACATAAATTGCAATAACACAAACATCCAGAACCGGAACAATAATTTGTAGGTCATTGAAATACTTGTTCCTTGCGAGATTCCAATCCACGGCAACGCCACAGTCAATTTCAGCCAGTGATTTTTTTTAAATTACACTACAGTCGTGGTAGTTCATGGGCTGAGCTATCGCTTTATATTTTACAGTATGCAAACAACCCAGTATGCTCATTTGTCACTCCAGTTATCCAGAGGGTTAGGCAGAGACTACGGACTTCCATTTGACACGATCCTGATACACCTCTCTCGCTCTTGTCTCATTTATATGTCTACAAGTACACGCTTGTCGGTTAAAGGTGCTCTAAATTAAGACTTATCTTCAATAATATGACCAAGTTGATTAATAAACCTCAATCTATTGCGACCTTTGCCGGCTCTGCCACTCGCACTTAATTGTATAAAAAATAATTTATAACATTTACTTGTATATGAAAAGTAATCGTCACGCTTGACGGATTGACAATCTTGTTTTGTCCCACACTTGAAACTTCCACAAAAAAGTAAAGTACTTACTTCTAATAAGGGATCCGCGTACGTGACCGTGCCGCCTATGTGGACGAATAGGTGCTGCGCCGGCGCCGTACTTGGAGGGTACTGAAAACAATATGAATAAAAAAAATAAAAAAAATTGAGAATACAAATATAAAAGGTTCTTACTTAAATGTTCATTTAGGTCAGTCAGGATGGATGTGGTTCTTTAATTTTTTACCATTGCTTGACTACTTATAACACCTGATGGCGGGACGAGAAATCACAACTAAGGCATAGGAACATAATCACAGTAATGGAGCCTAGCATAGAGACTTCGGGAACGCCCGAAATTTGCCCTAGCCTGCAGTCGGCACCCGTCATGGTAGTCATTACAGAATTTTTCCTTAGACGGGGCAGTTAATCATAGTAGACTACTAATTGGGCTTACTAAGATGCGCCCAACACAATAAAATGACCGTTCTGCAATCTGTACATGGCCAGTTGAACACGTAAAGTGGTACACACTGTCGGCGTCCCGAGGATGCTTGACGAAGGCCGAGAACTCAACGTGAACTAGCAGAGGGATAACTTCAATGCAAAATGAACCGTATGTGTATGTGTAATGACGTGTGAAGTGGGTCACCGTGTCGGCGTCCCGCGGGTGCTCGACGAAGGCCGAGAACTCAACGTGAACTGGTAGAGGGATAACTTCAATGCAAAATGAACCGCATGTATGTAATGACGTGAAGTGGGTTACCGTTTCGGCGTCCGGGATGCTCGACGAAGCCGAGAACTCAACGTGAACTGGCAGAGGGATAACTTCAATGCAAAATGAACCGTGTGTATGTAATGACGTGAAGTGGGTCACCGTTTCGGCGTCCCGCGGGTGCTCGACGAAGGCCGAGAACTCAACGTGAACTGGCAGAGGGATAACTTCAATGCAAAATGAACCGTATGTGTATGTGTAATGACGTGTGAAGTGGGTTACCGTTTCGGCATCCCGGGGATGCTCGACGAAGGTCGAGAACTCAACGTGAACTGGCAGAGGGATAACTTCAATGCAAAATGAACCGTATGTGTATGTGTAATGACGTGTGAAGTGGGTTACCGTTTCGGCGTCCCGCGGGTGCTCGACGAAGGCCGAGAACTCAACGTGAACTGGCAGAGGGATAACTTCAATGCAAAATGAACCGTATGTGTATGTGTAATGACGTGTGAAGTGGGTCACCGTTTCGGCGTCCCGCGGGTGCTCGACGAAGGCGGAGAACTCGACGAGGCGCAGCTTGTGCGTGGCGATGGCGCGGCCCTCCCACGGCGGCGGCGCCACGTCCGGCGCGCCGCCCACGCCCACGCCCACGCCCATGCCGCCCACGCCCTTGTACCCGGCGCCGGGGAACGGCTTCACACTGTACACACGGTAAACCTTGCTCAATCTTCTTTTCTTATTCAATATACATTACAACACTTTTTTTATAGAACAAAGGTGACCAACGAGCACACAGTCCACCTGATGGTGAGTGGATGCTGTGGCTTATAGACATCTTCATTTATCCTCGATTATGAATCAAAATGCAGATGCGTTGTCGCCCCTGAGGGCAAAGATGGAATACCTCGTTTCCAGTAAAAAGGGTCTCCAGTTCTTTACACTCACCATACGAAACACAGCAGCATAAGGCTGCTATTTTACGCTGGTATTCTGTAAGAACGTGGTGCTACCCCGGCCGAGCGGACCCAGTCGTGCTACAATATAGCTGCAGCGTGGCTCTACCACGTATAATAAATAAGAATACTTATTGAAAGTCATTTAAGTTTTACCACTGATTCGGAAAAAAGACTTCTAATAACCTGTAATAACAACATTAGTATATTACATTGAGGTGGCATAAGAGAATTTTTATTATCGCGTTTGGTGATAGTGTATTAAAAATCCACTACCCCATATGATCCCATGGTGAGTGCAATAAAAGCGACAGAAGAAAGCTGCAACAGGAGATAGGCAGCAGCATCAGGTGTAGGATCAAACATCGCTAATTTTCTGACTTTGGGCTGCTACTGAGAATTTCTTAACGGATAAGAACCCGGACCTCATGATCAGCAGCCGCGTATACGACTACCAGATCAACAAGGTAATAGATAGCAATATAACTATATCGTTTACGCCACGCGTAAAAACCCAAGTCGGCGATGATACGGGAATCTATACTGCGATCGTCAATCCGCCTGTGCCAAAGGTGGTTATCAAAACAAGTCTTTCCCACAATAGGAGAGAATGTTGTCTAGATTTTTCTGGTTGATGAAGAAGGAATATAATCTTGAATTCATTACACTTTTCACGTGGTAGAGCCACGCTGCTATATTATGGTTGTAGCACAAATGGGTCGGCTCGACCAGGTAGGACCACGCTCTCACAGAATACCAGCGTTAAACAGCAGCCTAATGCTGTTGTGTTTCGTATGGTGAATGTAAATAATCTTAGACCCTTTTGACGTGACAACGTCTTATAAATTGGTTTGCCGGGTGACACTTCAAGAAACTGCGTTACGCTCCGCTCACGTTATGCGCTCACAATGAGAGCGAGTGAGAGGCACGCGTCCCTTCCACTCGGGCATGGTTAGCCCGCCTAAGAGCGAGAGAGACAGACATAATAAAATTATTTTACCACTCAAAGTCGTTGTCACGTAAAACTTTCGCCCGTATACCGACTTTACAGGCAACCAATTTTTTACTGGAAACGAAGTATTCCGTCTTAGTCCTCAGGGGTGACAACGCATCTGATTTTGATTCTTAATCAAGGATAAATATCTATGGGCTACAACATCCACTTACCATCAGGTGGACTGTGTGCTCGTTTGCCATCCCCATTCTATTAAAAAAACATTATTATCCCCGGGTTTGTCGTGGACGTGGTAAAAGTTGACTATGGGAAATAGCAGTATAATCTTATATTTTGTATTAAGATGTAATATACTAAGGCCGACGTATTAGTATCAACGGTACGACACACAGCGACAAGTCGTTCTTAATAACAGACGTCCACGCCCAGCAATGGACAGTTACTGGGCAGAAAAGACCGTACGATAGATAACTTTTAAGGTACGATTACATCTTGGTTGAGAAACGAGCTTTTAAGTGGACGGTCCACTTTATGGTAAGGAGTAACTGCAGCCCATGAACACCCGTTACCAACTTCAAAAAAGTGGGGTACATATGCGTTATCAACTCTTAAGATGAAGTGCCTCACAGTTTGTTGTTATACTATCTCTCTATACCTTTTACACCGCATCACAGATGTTTCTCCTAAGCTGACCTCCCACCTAGTAATGTTTCATATTTTCGCTTAAAAATTTTTGGAAATGGGACTTCCGAATTCTACCGCAACATGACTTCCGAATACTACCGAAACATGTTAACTGTACAGAAGGATAATCAGGATGCCCTGCTAGGCAATTTTATTAACTACTGAATATTTTAGGATGTTACTTTTGAGATAATGATGTATGAAGTTTGAATCAAAATTCAGTAGTAATGACTTTCTTAATAGAATAGAAAGAGTTACTAGACGACACAACATTACAAAATACGATTGCGTGACATATGACTACATATTATGTAAAATGATTAAATTTAAAAGTTAACACATTATTTAATATTGCAGTCTGAAGGCCAAGTACACATTAATATGTAGTAAAGCCTATTTGGTATTAAAATAAATAAAATGTCGGTGTAGACTGTATTTAAAATGCAGCAATAAAGTTGAAAGATTACAAAATAATGATTCCTTCACATTATAATGATTTCATTCAATCTGAAGGATTATCTCCAGCGCTGATTTTCAGTGAAAAGCAAAAGCTTTTTTTTAACTTATTTCCTTCCAAAAATTCTACACAACTATAGTTACGGGACTATCCTAACTTAAAATAAATCTAGTTTTAAAAGCAATAACTTTAAATTGAAAATTTAAAAAGCCCCCGAAACAAAAAGAACTGATGATCTTCAAACGGCAGAAAAGATTTTCTTGAATCATAGCTAAGAACACTCTCGATGAAGTCACCTTTCAAACAAAAAAAAAACTAAGTCTAAAGGGATGAACCGATCATCCCTTTGGGAGCTATCGTAGCCACAGACAGACACACAGACACACAGATACACAGATAAAAACGTTAAACATATAACACCCCTCTGCTTGCGAGGGTTAAAAAAGAGAATACAATTTTTATTAAAAAATGCTCTAACACTAAACACATTATATTGTCATATGATATGAACAGGCGTATAATATTATGTTTGAGGACAAAATTGATTGACAGTTTAAGATGACTTCGATTAAGTAATTGTAGTTTTAGTATTTTATTGACTGCTACTTTTACTGTGACTCTTATTTCTAAATGAACACACAGACTGTAGGAATTACTATATTTTGACATACAGAAAATATAGCTCATTTTTCTCCGACTTTTTTAACTCTTATTTAGCCGAGTGTGAGTTGATAATTTTGGCGTATTAATGCCCATATTATTGTAACGTACGTGTAAGTGTAAACTCAGAATATTTTACTCGTATCCGACGATAAAATCGTAGGTAGTATTTGATTAACTCTCGAGTACTAAATGGTGATGTACCACCTGTGAGTACTAGCTGGTGATATGGTGTTGGGTTCCGGTTTGAAAGATAAGAAAGCCAGTACAATTACTCACTGTGAAGCATTGCATCTTATTTTTCAGCAGTGTCAACTGTCATCTTTGTTTGAAGTTGTTAAACATGTTTATTCGCTACAATAGCCACTTACCATCGACTGAAGGGTTACTTTGTTGATCACTGTAATCTAATATATAATCAAATATATAAAAGTTATGTTTGTTTGTTCGTATTTCATGCGCTACCATACCGTTCATCAGATTGCGCTCAAACTTTGTCAACTTATTGCTTACACTTGCGCGAAGATTATAGGCATAGTACAATTAACTTGCAGTTGGTGGCGCGCGTATCGTACCAACAAATTTATTTGAAAGTCATATATTATCATTCAATTGCAATGAAAATCATCATTCCTATTTAAACAATATAACCCTTCCAAATTTAAAACTACATTTCCACAATTATTTCTTCTGCGGCAGCAATGCGCCGGGTACCAGCTAGTGTTGTACAAAAAATGGTAGGCTGCGATGTTATTCTAATAGTGAATACGTTTATATCACTCCCGAAAATAAAAATAAATATGATTTTTGTGTAATTATAACCACCTCAGGCTAGAATCCTAAGTTAGAAGATTTCACATCTTCTCGGAATATTGTTAATTTCAAAGACGTGCAAATTTCCTCACGTTGTTTCCTTCATCGCAAAGCACGTGTTATATCGGCGCTTAAATTGTAATTAACAATATCGATAGTTCCGTCGGGAACCGCACTCGGGTTCCATATTCTCACAATCTTTATTATATGCCAGGATGCCAAGAGATTACAACTAAAAAAAATATATAACAATATACAATAGATGGGATCTGGTCGCTTCAACTTCTGTAGATGCTAAGTTACTTTAGAGAAGGGTACTGAGTACGGACTAATATTAAGTAGTGATGTTAAGTGTAATAATAATAAGTAAGTCTTTACTTTTTATGTTCTCCTATAAGGATGGCATTTTCCATGAAAAATAAAATCCTTTGAAAAAACGATAAATCCGATTACTATTAACTACTTATTCATGAAGTGTATAACACATATAATAAATTGGTAACGTTTAACTTATGACAAACATTATGTAAACCCCTTTTACTTTTACGCCATTATCTACTTTCTAACTTTCCATAATAATAATAATATTAACTTACTCTTGAGAGGTACCGGCTTGCAGTCCAGGTTGCCAAAATTGCTGAAATGAGAAATGAAGATTACTGAAGATAATGTATTAAAAAAATCATAAATGTTTTAATGAAGCGAAATGTATTAAAAAGTAGCCCACGTTGTTAAGAGCAGCATATTTAATTGAACACACTATTTAATTGAAGCACATTTCAAATTAGATGGAACACTTTTACACATCTCAAGCTTTAAGGTCTAACTATTATAACATTAAGAGATAATTACTTTTAAAAACATTTTTAAAAGTCTAGAAATAGGTAGTTTGAATTAAAATTAATACTTTGTGCTCTATAACTCTATACGACTAGCAACAGTCACAGTAAAAAAATACTAACGACAAATTTTATTTCAATCTTTTCATTTGCACTGATTGTCATGAAGTAAGTAGCAACAAATTAGTATTGCAGAGAGTTCATTAGGGACGGATCATACGTTGTACAATGCATGTACATACAACAAGCACAACATACTACCCTACACACGTGTTTCAATCAGAAGGAGAGATCAAAAGTTTAATGCATGGAATCGTTGAAATATTTTTAATGTATTTAATCTAGATAGATGGATACATCAAGATGAAGAGAATGGTAATGACAAGAACAAATTAATTAATTAATTCAAATCCAATCAAATAAACTAGTATATTTAATTGTAAAAATCGAAATACACAGCCCTGTCGGTGCAGAAAACACTGAGTTATGTTGTAAGTAAAGCAATTCGTATTTGTGATGTTATTTCGATTATCGCGTGGGTCATTGCGTGAGATGCAGCGGCATGCCTCCTTGTAACCCGTTCACTGTAACTCGTCTTCGCCAAAAATATATTTGTAAAACTAAAAAAAATATCTTTTCATAAGATAAAATCTAAATGATTGACCAATAATGGCAACAACGAACAGATTGAGAGCAATGCCGGGAGGGGAAAAATGTGAAGATTTTTTTGAAAACCGAATAATTCATAAAATGATATTTAATCTAAATAACGCCACATTATTAGATATTATCCAGGCGAAGCCAGGGCGGGTCGCTAGTCTTTGAATAACATCGATAACATAATACATCAAGCAGACGCTAGTGAGCGAGGTAATTGTTTAACCCGTGTTTGAAACGGTGACATCACAGTTTCAAATTGCCTAGGCGTGGTCCAAATTAACGCGTCGACTTCTGTCCTCACCTCACCTGTACTTTAACCAACTTTTGGTGTTTTTATCAGAATAGTCGATCATAATTAAGGCTGTAGACGCGTTATGATTTAGGATATAGAGTGTTATGAAATATTCCTTATAAGTTCTAATTAATGCAATTGGAGTTAATTATTTTTTAAAGGATCGTAAGGAATTTTGTTTTAATGCTAGATGTAAGTCTATTATTATTAATTTCATTGTGAAACTAGTAAGTAATTAATAGAAATTTAGTTTAACATTAGAAATGTTTAATTATATATGGTACCTTTGCTCGGCGTTAGTTAAAAAATATAATTTTCTCAGACAATTACACCTATTTAAAATAATTTTAAATGCATTATCTTTTAAATAATTAATTTTATTGAAATAATTAGAGCCGCTTCCGAGAAAGCAGTTACAAATAAATATACATATATTTTATTTTTATTTTAATTAATCAAAAAAATATTAAATAAGTGTATTAATACAATGGTTTTCTGTAAAACACAGAAAAATAACAGATTTTTCAACCATAGCTTTGACCTCATGGTTAAAAAGTACGCATATCGCCATTATAAATATCCGTAACTCCGCAAATTAGTCTATAATAATTTATTTTTGCCCAGCTCTAGAAGGAGCATGTGGTCTAGAATACAAAAGAATAAATAAAAACCGTAGACCGTCATCTTTAATATAATATATTGCTCGTATAATGATACAGAACCAAACTTCACGTCACGTTAAAGTCACGACATCCCATATTATTCTTAATTTGCCATTTATTTTTTACATCAAATATTTCTGTTAATATTTAGATGCTCAACCATTGTAAAAAGATGACCCAAGCCCAAGCAGCAATAAATTTAAATTCATTAAACAAACTGACAATTGACAATGCAAAATAAAACCTCGTTAATTGGGCGAATATTTTTTTACATATTTAAAACACTCCACAGAGTATTTATAAATGGAGAAAATAAAAAGCTCCACGAGCGCTCGCCAATTGACATAACCCGCGAGATACTTTAAATTGCTGAATCAGTGCAAACGCGCTTCACAATGCGGCGCTGCGTCGACCCCGGTGCCGTGGCCCGTTATGAAACAATTTTCAAAATATTTTGAATAGCTATTTTCAATAATTGAAACTGCAATTGGACAGGAATGCGACGAGGCGCTGTGGGAGAAGCGCAAATTTATTTTACTTGTCGATCGAATTTAACGTACCATTGCGATTTATATTAATTGTATAATATTGATTGGTGGGCAATAAGTTTAGAATAATTTATATTGATGACTTATTAATTTTCTTCTGAACGATTTAGGTCACGGTAATAACTTCCGAGGACAAATAAAAGCTTTCAAATAAGCAGGAAATTAAATATAAAAGTGTCGAAAGTGTACACGCAAACAAAGAGGCAACTACCTACTCATCCTGAACGTAATCATCCGAAGTGTCATGGGAACGTTTACAAAACGTTAAAACTGTCAAACCATTTTTTGTTCTTGCGTAAATATTGGCTCTGTCTGTGGTGACCACTAAGCCGTACGATTGTCAAAAATTAATCAAATCTTTTATTTTAATATGTGGTAAAACTTGTTCTCTTCTGCTACATCTTAACAACATAAACTCTGCTTAGGAGAATGGAGGAGGAGACTCTGCTTAAGAGTCCGCCTGTGTATGTAATACACCCTTGCCTACTTCTGTCGTTAAGCAGTAGTGCAGCTACCGTTGTGTTCTAGTTTGAAAAATATGTAGAGTAAGTATTAAGTTTTTACGTGGTAGACCCACGTTGTAGTGTATTATGGTTGCAGGACAAAAGGGACGGGGAAGACCCACGCTCGCACAGAATATCAGTATAAAATTGCCATTTTACTAGAACCGGGGAATCTTTTTACTGGAAACGAGGCATTAGGGTAGTACTTAGGGGTGACAACGCATCTGTATTTGATTCTTAATCGAGGATAGATGTATCTGATGGGCCACAGCATCCACTTACCATCAAGCGGGCTGCGTATTCGTTTGTCCTCTTACTTCTATTAAAAGCGCCGAACAGGATCATAGTGCACGAGTATGTGCGCACTCTCTGTTCCTTCACTTTCATAGACCGATCCAATGGGACGGCAATCCTTACGACCGGAGAGAGATCAGGAGCAAGCCCAATGTCTTTACGTGCTTTCCGAGGCACGGGGGTGAAACACAGCCTCCTGACTCCAGGCTGCTACTGAGAATCTCTTAATACAAAAATTCGACAGATTTCGAGCCGACCGAGATTAGAACCTCATAATCAGCAGTCGCATTTACGACCACTAGATCAACGAGGCAGTCAGTAAAAAAATAACAGGTTGTGAGTTTTGGTATCTTAGTCTTCAAGTAATAATAATAATTAACCTGTAGTCCTTTTTGTTTAAAGTTGGTTGTAGGTGTCCATGGATGATTGCAGTAGCCACTTATAATAATCTGGCATGATAAGCTTATTTGTCACTCTTTAGTTGAATAAAAATAAAAATAAAGTGTAAACAAAAATATATCAAATATTCAAAGCCATATTATCGAATCCATATCTCGCATATTAACAATAAACGCATTCCCTTGCCATTATATGCGGATATAACGGCTCGATAATGTTTTAGCGAATACACCGGCAAAATTATTCTCCATTATAATGGGCGCTATGATATAGATACGTTATATAATGTATATACGGCTTTACTTTGTTGAGAAATACGGCTTTGGTATTTGACGACGGACTTTATGTGCGAGATAGGTCTTTATCATTGTTAATGTTACCTACTGCTTACTGCTTAGAAATCTTTAAGGCGAATATGGTTCACACGAAATAGATTATAAGTATTTTAATGTATATGTATTAAGACTGATATAGTACCTATATAATAAAATATAAAAAGTTCTTTATTCATAAGATATTGTAACAGAAATTAACCTAGTGCATATATGATGTATCACATCTTCTAGGCATTAAATTTTTGGCGACATATCTAATATCATGTGAATGGCTTTGATAGGATAGGATTCGAATGAATGACCCCTGTACTCGTATTTACTCTAATTTACTATGTCACGTAGTCGTCAAAAATGAACTGCAAATAAAATGCAAAATCGAATGGTCCACCTGATGGTTAGGGACAGTCACGAAACCCATGGACACCTTTAAATATATGTAAAGGCTACCGAATGCACTGTTACTTTTAAGGTTTATTATGAGATGCATAATACTAGCCTGAAATTACAATACAATACTTTACTAAACACCAAGGATAGAATAATTCAACTAAATAAATAAATATTGCGGAAAACAATAGGCGGCCTTATTGCTACAGCAATTTCTTCCAGACAACACAATTTTTTAAATAACAAGTGGTAAAATTATAAATTTTGTACAACCGCCTTCAATGTAAATTATTAAGGATAACTGAAAAACTTACTGATCAGACCTTGATCAAATTTATATGGGACCACATGAGATTCAAATAAAAAACAGATCATCAAAATCGGTTCACCTAGGAAAAAGTTATGAGGTAACACACATAAAAAAAAGAAAAAATACAGTCGAATTGAGTACCTGCTCCTTTTTGAAGTTGGTTAAAAAGAGGAGAAAGGTTAACGGGTAACGTGCACTATAATAACAAATGACAACAACTTATGCACTACAAATACAACAGACTTTCGGCGATAGATACTCGTATAATGTAATATAAACACATAAACAGAATCTAGGGATATTTTATTTTTCATCAAATATCTAAAAATCTATGAAGAATTTTCTGATATAGTAAATGAAGAATGATAGGTTATTTTAAGGTCTTTAATAAAAAATAAAAAACATTTCGTAAATGTTACTTTTTTTAATCGCCGTAAAAAATAAGTATGATAAAAAAAACTTCATTTCTTCTTATAAAAATATTAATTTTAATTAACATTGAAAAAATCATATAAAATCTAATTATTAATAATCAGTGTTGCCACCCCTTACATTAATTACACATTGACATCGATTGTTCATACTTAAAAGTAAATTGTCAATGTCTTTCTGCGGTGTGAGGTCCCATGATCTTTGCAAGTGTTCGTAAAGTTGTTGTTTCGTCGTCAAATTTGGCGGGAAATGCTCGATAGGATTTAAGTCGGGCGACTGTGATCGTGGTCTCGGAGGGTGGCCGACACCAGCCGCGCCGTATGGGAAGGAGCATTATCGTGCATGAGTAGAAATTCCTGGCCCATTTGTATTATGTGTGGGACAATAACAAGCTCTACTACCTCCTAGCGGTATTTTGTGCAGTCAAGCTGCCTTGGATCCAAACGAGCTGGGTTCGTCCGCCAAGACCAATTCCTGCCCACACCATGATTGTCCCGCCTTGGTATGAGTGGACCTCCTGAGGGTGACGTAGACGGCTAACTCTCCCTGGAGTTCTCCAAACGCGTGTTCTTCGTGAATCCGGATGAAACCCAAACCGGGACTCATCGGTGAACAGCACCAAAGACCATCGTGCGTCACTCCATGGTAAATGCTCCCGAGCCCACGAAAGCCGCATATCGCGATTGCCACGTCGCAATGCTGGAACACGTAGCGGTCTTCGAGCATGAAGACCAACTTCATGCAACCTCCTCCGCACGGTTTGGTCACTTATAAGCAGCTGGTGGTCCTCCTGGAGCCTTTGTAGTAGTTGCATCGCTGTGATATTGGGTTGTCTTCTGGCGGTCAATTGGAGAAATCGATCCTATCTCTGCGTAGTAACATGATATCTACCCGTGTGCCGTTCAGCCACATATCCAGTACTGCGATAACGTGACCACAACCTTGATATCACGTTTTGGCTGGTGTGTAGGGCCTCGGCAACGACGCGTTGAATAGCACCATTTTCTAACATGCCCACGGCTCTAACATTTCATCTCGACTCAAATGATGACGTGACATGACTCTTTAAAGCTCACACGGCTCGTTAAATTAAAAAAGAAAAACAATCTATCCCTTTTCATTAATTAACATCAGTAGAACAATTCGTTACGTCAAGGAAAATCCTTGATACTAATAATTTGCCGGCGCATTTTGTTTTTTCCTTTGTTTCTTTTTATTTACATTTTTAAATTTTGAAAATACAATAAAAGAGATTTCAATCTGTATATAAACTTTTTATGAAAACTAAAAATATTTTAAACTTTAAAGTCGTAAATAATTTAGGACAAAGGTATTCCTAGATTCTGTTGATGTGTATTATATAGTAGATCTAAGTGCTAAGTCATAGTGTATAGAATAATTAACGCCCCCGACTTCAAAAGCTATCGTGTGGAAATTATTTTATTCATTTTGTTTCTCGTCGAAGTCCTATTTATTAAAAAATAATCATTAAATCGGTTCATAGTGGACGGAATATTGTCTGACATACATACAAAAAACATACACTCGAATTGAGAACCCTTCCTTTTTTAAAGTCGACCAATAAAAAACAAAACCATCTGGTATATTTGAATCGCAAAAGATCCAACGTCACAATTTTAATTTAGCTAATAGTGTATTAATTCGTGGACAATGAAAGACTCGGCTAGGCCAAAGTAAATTGAAATCTCATTGAATTCGGGGAATGCGATGGCGACGAGAGAAGGCTGGTGCGAATTTAATTAACCCCTTACTGGCTCGTTTGCCCCAAACGCATATTACCTATACATACGCAGCTACATATGTTCACGCACACATCTATGCGCGAATTGATTGCTCCCGGGCTAAATTTTCATAATTGAGCGGACCGCCTCGTAAAACCATTGAAAACTATTGCTTACGTAATAGCCTATAAATCGTTTCGAACTCTTTAAATTGTTACTAAAATATATTTTAAGAAATCTGACGCGTTTATGCTCTCCACTGCTGAACATAGGGCTTCCCCATAGATTGCCCCATAAGGGTGATATTTGCCATAGTTGCCGCGCTTGGCAAGCGGGTTGGCAAACGCAGTTTATTTTTATTTTTAGTCTGTGCTGCCCATCTCCTGATTTGTTTCCCTCTGTCGCTTCTTACGATACCCACGGGATGATATGGGGTAGTGGATTATTCTTACACCGCCACTACACGGAAAATTGTTTTTTTGTGTATAATTTAATAATAATAGCGTTTGATTCAAATATGAATTTATATAAATTAAAAGTGTATGAAATTTTATTAAGCGCTGAAGAATTCGGCTCCATACAAAATTGTCTAAAATTAAAGTGAAAGACAATGGGGAAACCCGTGAAGTAAACTTTTGTAGACTAAGTCGGACATTCTTAAGATTGCTATGGAATTATGGCACCGTTTCGTTCGTGAAGTTTTCACGAACGAAACGTTAAGAACGAAACGTTAAGAACGAAACGGGCGTTAAGTTAAAATTAGCGATAGCTGCGAATAACGAAACGCAATCAAAACGAAAATAGTGTGCAATAATCTTCAAGCTAGTTGCCATTTACGGATATAACTCAAAGCTTTATAGACTTATTAAAAACGTCTCTTCGGTTCGTTAACTCAACCACAGTGATTTCTTCCGGGCAGAGGATGAGGACATTTTATGTTTCTCGCATAGTCATACTCATACCAAATGGAATAGCGCGGTTGATGGCAGCTGCGTTTTACCTGAAGGCCAAAATGGAATGACTCGTTAGCATTGCAAAGCGTCTCAGTTTCTCGTCACTCACACAAAACACAGCAGCATTACGCTGGTATTATACGCTGGTATTATGTGCAATCTTCGGAATGGCAGAACCGATTATGATGACATGTACTGGTATTAAATTAAGGTATGATAAAAGTATTAAATTTTGTAGTGATTTTTGATAGAGCTAATACTATAATAGTGATTATACTCTATCTCTTTGGTGGCGGCACTAAGAATAACACTACCAATGATATTTCGTCACGAAATTAGTACTAGAAATATATGCCTATAAACCAGCTGCAACAAGTGACAACGGCGCCCGCGAATCGACAGCTTGAGAGTGCCTTCACCCGAATCGTCGTATGCATCCTTAAATAGCGCAGTGCAGAGGATCAAATCGGTACGTTTCTATTCCGCGGCTAATAGAAAAACAAGAGATCATTATTTATTAGTTCGTTAGTTGGCTAATTTGGTCTGCTGGCGGCGGCTCGGCCACGCTCTCGCGCACGTCGCCCGGATGAAATTGTGCGTGCGAGCTGACTGACTCTATGAATATTCAGCGTTTTCTACGACATTATCATCTTTGTCATTATAATCGGTAAGTTCTATGTATCGATTTTAATTTCTATTGTCGGGTTTATTATAGTTTTCTATCGGTATAGGTAAGTGGATAAATATAAAATACAGGTGTATTATTTTATCGTATACGACTAAATTAAATAAAGGTTTAATGTTATACTATTTATTAAAAATAGATAACATTATACGTGTAAAAAACGGAAAATTTAAAATATGACACGTAATAAGATACGATAAATGTGAAGCCTTTTACTTTTGAAAAATATAAGAAGTTATGTAATGATATGCATTCTTCCAGACCTTCCTTCAGACCGTGTAGTTGCGGGGTAGGAATACTAGGAGTTTTCACTAGGATCACAACAGCTCATAATCAATGCGTGCTGTTTAAGTTTTTCTATATTATTAATATTATTATTGATTTACCAGTATTTTTTTTTCAAATCAAATTAATAACTTTAAAAAAAACAATGCCACATGGGTTTAATGTTACACTAATATTAAATACAGCAGCATTATGCTGCTATTTCACGCTGGTATTCTGTGAGAGCGTGGTTCTTCCCCGGTCGAGCCGACACGTTCGTGCTACAACTATATATCTGCTGCATGGCTCTACCATACGTCTCGTAAACGTAATTTATCCTATAACTGAAGGGATATTGAAGAACCATCAGAAACACATTAACGAAACGGAGGCTCGACTTAGCGATTGTTTTCGATTAGAACTACGGATCCGTAAATATTTTTATTATTAAAATAGGTATTCCATACCGCATTATATTTGTACATTTATATTGCCTCGTTGGTCTAGTGGTCGTAAACGAGATTGCTGATCATGAGGTGCCGGGTTCGAATCCCGGGTCGGGCCAAAATCAGTTATTGGGTGTTTCTGTCAAAAAAATCTCAGAAAGCAGCTGACGGAGTTTCACCCCGTGCCTCGGAAACCACCTGAAAGGTCATGCGCCTCTCTTTGGTCGTGTCGAATTACCGTCCCATCAGACTATGAGAGTGAGGGAATAGAGAGTGCACCTGTGCTTGCGCATACACTTGGGCACTATAATCCTGTCCTGCGCAGTTGTCTAGTCTCCGTTGAGACTGGTCGTCGTGACCGAAATTCGGTCAGGAGGACATTATTGTTATACATAATTGTAAAGCAGTAAGGGTGTCAAATGAGTACATAAAGGTATGTGGATTCTGTTGCCCATAGTCATCTTCATTTATCCTCAATTGAGGTAATACATAATATTCTATTTCACGGTGGTATTCTGTGAAAGATTGGTCCTTCAACTGACCAACTGATGGAACTGTGTTCCTGGCCGATTCGTGCTGCAGCCATACCACGCTGAAACGAGGCTTGACCACATAGTTATTCAGGGTTGAATCTACTGAACAAGACAACAATGTCGATGTAAACTATTTGTCGATGTAACTACTAATACTTCTGTAAATCGAAAAAATTATTAAAATGCGAAGACTTTACAATTATTTCATTAAAAGAAATTATCATAAGCTGTTAAACATTACTCTGTGTGTTTATTTTAATTTTAAAAGTATTTTTTTATTGATACTCAATCTGTAAAAGGTATGTAATAAAATTATATTGTTCAAAGCGAAGTAATCTGTTTCTTCTTGAAAACTACGTTTCGAATAGAGAAAGCAAAAGGACAAAGTGGCGTCTTCCAATAAAAGAAACATTAGAAAGCTCAAAGCGGACAACGCAGAATTTCACGCTGACCCAAACTGAAGATATGCAACGGATCGTCGCGGGAAGGGTTGAGTTAAGACGGCTCTAAGGAGGTTTTCTCGGGAGACAATCGGGAGTTATGGCCGAAGACGGGCGGGGCGCTAAACAACGGGAGCGAAACCCGCCCCTTCTTTATATTTTCTTACTGCGTTCGCCTGGCGGCGCGGCCGGGCCCCTTACACGCTCGCTCGCTCACTAATTGCGCATTCTTCGCATAGTTTAGCCCTCCCAACGTAGCTCCCCTCACACCCCCGCCACCCTCCGGACCACGTGAAGCCGTGCCGACGAAACTTTCATACTGCCACGATATTGAGCGGTTTTGAATGTCTTAACTCACGAACGCGCCTGCAACGACGCCGCCGGTGCTTTGTTGCCGAACTGTTGCCAACAGCTCACCGCATAGTGTGAACTTCACTTGTCAAGTTATCGCTCACGTATGGACTATGACGAGGTCCGCCCAATAATTGCGATGTTAATTTAAATTCGGAAACAATGGAGCGTACCAGACGAAGTTGCAGTTGTATATTATGTGTTTCGTGACCTTTCACAAAGCGCAGTTAATTTATTTGAATCTCTCTAACATATCTGTCGATTTAGATAGTCAGTAGCGATAAACAAATGCTAACTGTCTTAAGAACTAATGGAATATGGAGATGCAGCTTTTCATAAAACAAAATGTCGAAAGAAAACTATAACTAAAAATAAAATATAACTAAAAACATTCCTCCATTTCACTCCTAATATAAAGTTTCACAGTTAATCTAAATTTAGGTATATGATTTGCAGAAACTTCCACTCTGAAATGAACACACGCTAATATAAGCGGTGGATGTAAGGACAGTTTAGTAATTTCCCGGACATTACACGAGCCGGGTAAGGGCGAGGGCAGCGGAACAGACGGACAAGGGTGACGCACTTGAGCGCTAGATTAAGCCCGGGCCAACACGTCCGCGAGTAATGTGCTCATATATTGTCCGGACGAGACGCGACGCGTGCCCGCAATTATATGGACGCACTAGAGACTCGCCCGCGGCTTCGCAGGTCAGTCAATAAAATAACCATACGGTATAGATGCTTCATGCCTTGTCAATAGCTATTATCAGAGCTGTATAGATACCGACCCACAGGTAATTTGACTAAAAATGGATTTTTTTTTATAGAAAAAGCGTGACAAACGAGCCAGTCCACCTGACGGTAAGTGGATGCTGTGTTCCATAAACATCTACGTTTATCATAGATTAAGAATCAAAAAGCAGATGCGTTCTCACCCCTGAGGACTAAAATGGAATGCCTCGTTTCAAGTAAAAAGGGTCTCCGGTTCTCTACACTCACCATACGAAACACAGAAGCATTAAGCTACTATTTTACGCTGGTATTCTGTGAAAGCGTGGTCCTACCCCGGTCGAGACGACACATTCGTGCTACAACCATAATACCTATAGCTGTAGCGTGGTTCTACCACGATAAAAAGAATACCAAATAACCAATATTTTTTGTTTTCAGTAGGATTAAACTGACATCGGGAGTTTGTGTATAGTTTACGAGATTGCTCTACCTTCTGAAGTTACGGATCAAAGATTCTTCTATCTTCAATAATTGCAAGTTATCAGTCATTTTGCTGAGTTAAAATAAATACCTATATTCAGTTTTAGCAAAATATATCTCCAAAACCTTTTAAATTATATTCGAAATAATTAGTTTTAAACAGAACTATTGGAGAATGTCTGAGCTGTATAATGTTTTCGATTAATTTTTTAAATCAATTTTTTTTTCATTTATTGACTCACTGACTTGAGTAATACTTGGGAAACATAACTGATATTATTTATGCTTTTATTATTACCTAGTGCCGTTTGGTGGTGCACCTAAAAGTAAATTCGCAAAAATGTTCACATAGTATGCGTGTAGCAGTTAAGAAGTGTGCAGCGTTGAGAAAATCTTTCAATGTCCGAATCATTCATCATAGATCACAGCCTATCGAAAGTCCACATGCTGAACATAGGCCTCCCCCATGGATTGCCACATAAGGGAGGATATTTACTATAGATGCCATGTTATATTATTTTGAGTTGTTATTAGAAAGATATTACTGCCTAGGTATCTCTTGTTTCAGTTTTCCTCTGTCGCCTCTGACGATACCCATGGGGGTGTCCATGGGTCTCTTGCGACACCCATGGACACCCTCATACCCGGTGGGATAGTGGATTCTCTTATGCCGCCACTATGTGTAGTAATTTGGTATAATAATATGTCTAATACACTAACTCTTAATAAACTATTATTAGTTACGGACAAATTAACTTTCTAAAAATAATATTAACATTTGAGACTTTTTGAGATATAATAATACAAAAATTTTAAATGGAAGAAATAAAGTAAATAAAATATTCTTTTTTTTTTGTTAAACTTTTAATAAATAAACCCATATTATAAAAGTAATTAAATAAACCTAAATTAACTCGCACTAAAACTTCAAATTCATCTTAATTACTTATATTACAAACAATTTCGCGGCCCCGTTCCCTTGTCCACCGAAGCGTTTATTATTTAAATGTCGCATTTCTTTACGTCCATTAAATCACTTAAGGTGGACACAACGCCTGATGTAGATTTGTTTAGCAATTCCATCTGGCGGCGCGGCAGGCTTAGCGGACAGTCCTTTAATTAAAACCCGGCCATATAATGTTTGCTTGACGCGAACTTAATGGCAGTCCGGAGGCTTAATGGCCCTGGACGCCTTTAACGTCAATTGTTTAGCGTAACATACGTGACGCCTCCGCCGAAAAATGAGACTTAGTAACGCCTAGTTCACATGAAGTCTAGATAGACTACGATACATTACACTTTATCATACAGATTGCGTGTAGTGGCGGTGTAAGACTACCTACTACCCCATATCGTTGGGTGTCCTAAGAGGCGACAGAGGGAAACTGAAACAAAAGATGGGCAGCAGCATCTTCCTGATAACAACTCAAAATATTAAAAAACTGCGGTTGCCAACCCACATGCCAGGCGTGGCAACTATGGCAAAATCTCCCCCTATAAGGCAATCTATGGGGAGGCCTATGTTTAGCAGAGGACTTTTATAGGCTATAATGGAATGAAATAGAGAATAAAATTAAACATGTCAAGTCAATTTACTCGAAATTAGATAATTTTTAAAATTTTGCGTTAAAAGTGTGGGAACGGGTGTGGCATTCGCAACGTGGGACTCAAATACTAATTATAAAATATATGAGGATAATTAATTAAATAAAAAAGTCACGGAATCACCGCTGAGGACTTAGACGGAACGCCTCATAGTATAATATGTAACTTTAATGGCTTTTTATCAGACCGGAACACAGCAGTGCAAGCACAGATATTCGTCGGCAGAAATAAGAGGCATAGAAAGAGAAAAATAAAGGAAAAAAGAGAAAGAGAAAAAAGAAGGCAGAAATAAGGGTCTGGTACCACCCACTCAGATGGACTTATAGGCAGAAAAGGAGCCCTACCACCTGAATATAAACTTGATTATAAAATGAGCGGAGCGGCAAAGAAATTATAAAATATTCTGACTGGACGCCAAACATTTAACACTTTTGGACAATCTACTTGCCTCCTCCTCAAAAACTTACAAGTGACAAAAGTAATATAAATGGTCCTAATAATGATCTTTCCAGAAGCTCTTATGAAAACGATTTCATACGAATGAAGAAAAACATGGATATCGTATCAAATATGTGAGGAAAATTCTATTATGCGTTATTTTATTCAAAATTAATTAATTTTATCAAAACTATAATTAATTTAAATCAAAAGTATATAGCATTTTTTATAAAATCAAGTGAATAAAACAGACATTTTGCTTGATCGAAAGAACAAACCAGCAACGCAAGAGGGGTATCGATATCCTTCTTCCTTATCTGGTAAAAATCTTCAGAGCAAGTTTTGCATGGGGATATATTCCAGAACGATGGACAATTGTCAAAGTTCTATTTATACCTAAGGCTGGTAGAAAGGACTACGCTTACCAAAGTCCTTTAGACCTATAAGCCTTTCTTCCTTTCTTCTGAAGACATTGGAAAAGGTTATAGATAGATATATTAGGGATGTAGCTCTAGCTACGAGACCTATACACTACAACCAGCATGCTTACCGCAGAGGCAAATCTACGGAAACAGCCCTGATCAGTGTTATTGACAGGGTCGAAAAAGCGCTGGAGGATAAAGAAATAGCTCTTTGTGCCTTTCTAGACATTGAGGCCGCCTTCGACAGTAGCCCTACATCACTGCTGGTTGGGGGCCCGATATCTAAAAATGTTGACCCCACAACCATCAGGTATCTGAAGTCGATGCTCTCAAACAGAAAGGCAAAAATAGAGCTGTTTCAAATTTCGATTGAGATTGCAACTACAAGAGGCTGTCCACAAGGTGGTGTTTTGTCACCCCTCCTTTGGACTCTTGCGGTTGACCAATTATTGTACAAGATGGCAGACCTTCGCATTGAAACACTGGGTTATGCTGATGACCTTGTGATCATTGAGAGGGGTTTTTGCCAAAGTACTTTATCATCAATCATACAAATCAACTGTGGTAGAGCCACGCGGCAGCTTGTGCTGTCGCACGGATGGGCCGGCTCGAACCGGGTTGGTACCACGACCTCATAGAATACCAGCGTGTAGTAGTAGTAGTTTACCTCTGCATTTCGCTTGGTGAGTGCAGGTGGCCGGAGGCAGATCCCAGCCATGGTTTGGTCGCTCCTGTAAAATAGCATCACGCTATAAGCAGGAGTGCTACCGAGCCTGGGCTGACGCATCAACGTCTTGGGATGTAAACACCAGCGCTCTTAAAAAGAAGTATAATTCCGCCTCCAGGTCCTTCAAAAGAGTTATTGCCAAGGCAAGGTCTGAACACATCGGCAGAATTGGCGAGAAGCTACTTCACCTTCTTTCGGGAACCCGTGCATTCTGGTCTCTCGCCAAGGCTGTCCAAGGGAACTTCTGTCAGCCATATCTACCATCTCTGCACAGAGAGGACGACTCACTGGCCCATGCCGCAAAGGAGAAAGCCGATCTATTAGGCTCTCTCTTTGCATCCAACTCGACTCTGAATGACGGGGGGAACACATTGCCGATCATCCCGCGGTGTGAGTGGTCCATGCCGGACGTGCGGTTTACGCAGCGCTCGGTTCGCAAAGCACTCCTCTCCCTGGACGTCAGCAAGTCGAGTGGGCCTGATGGAGTCCCTCACATTGTGCTGAAGACGTGTGCTCCGTGTTGGCCCCGGTTTTAACGCGTCTTTTCCGGTACTCCTACTGCCAAGGCGTAGTCCCGAATTCATGGAAGACAGCTTTGGTCCACCCGATCCCTAAAAAAGGCGATCGCTCAGACCCGTCCAACTACAGGCCTATCGCCATCACCTCCTTGTTCTCCAAAATAATGGAGTCTATTATAAACTGCCAGCTCATGAGGTACCTTGAGGATCATCGCCAATACGGTTTTCGTCGTGGTCGATCGGCTGGTGATCTTCTGGTCTACCTGACTCATAGATGGGCGGAGGCATTGGCCGTTAGTTTGGACATAGCGAAGGCCTTCGATCGGGTCTGGCACAAAGCGCTTCTTTCGAAGCTCCCTTCCTATGGGCTTCCCGAGAAATTGTGCAATTGGATCACCAGTTTCCTTGCTGATCGGAGCATCAAGGTAGACGTAGATCGTAGTAGACGGTGCATGCTCTGATTACAAGCCTATCAACGCTGGTGTTCCACAAGGCTGCGTGCTATCACTAACGCTGTTTCTCCTGCATATCAATGATATGTTGCAAACTGGTAACATTCATTGCTATGTAGACGACAGCATTGGTGATGCCTTATATACCGGCCGTGCAAATATTTTTCGGGAAAACGTCGCCGAGTACCGGAACAAACTTGTGTCTGAAGTCGAGTCTTTGCTGAACAAAGTCTCGGATTGGGGGCGACTAAATCTAGTCCAGTTTAATCCCAGAAGACACAAGTTTGCGCGTTTACCGCTAAAAGAACCCTTAGTCGTATCTCCTCAGTTTCAAGGCACTTTGTTGCCTCAGCCAGTATCGGATTCTCGGTGTCGACATATCGAGTGATGTGCAGTTTCGTGGTCACTTGAAGAGAAGGCCAAATTGGCCTCTAAGAAGCTTGGCGTGCTCAGCAGAGCGGACAATATTTCATGCCGGCACACCGCTTGCAACTTTACAAGGCGCAGGTTCGGCCCCATGGAATACTGTTCCCATCTCTGGGCAGGGGCCCCAGTGCCAGCTCCTTCCACTTGACCGCATCCAGCGCAGAGCGGTTCGAATCGTCGACGACCGAGTTCTTCCGATCGGCTTGACTCACTGCCACTGCGTAGAGATGATGCATCTCTTTGCGTATTTTATCGCATCTACTACGGGAGTGCTCTGAGGAATTGTTCGGACTAATTCCAGCCGCTCAATTTCACCATCGCACATTGCGACAAAACTCGCGATACCATCCATACCACCTGGATGATTGGCGGTCCACCACTGTGCGATTTAGAAGAAGTTTTCTTCCTCGCACAACTTCCTTGTGGAATCGATTACCACCAGCGATTTTTCCGGACCGATACGACTTAGGGACCTTCAAGAAAAGTGCCTACTCCTTTCTAAAAGGCCGGCAACGAATCTGCAATTCCCCTGGTGTTGCGGTTGTTCATGGGCGGCGGTAGTCACTTACCATCAGGTGAGCCGCATGCTCGTTTGCCCCCTCTCATATAAAAAAAAAATACAAAGAGCCCTAAACACCATAAACAACTGGTGCAGGGATAACACTTTATCGGTTAATGCTGATAAAACTGTTATAATACCCTTTACCAAAAAGAGACGGTTGGACAAATTAGTCACACCAAAACTTAAGGATAAAAAGTACCATTCCACTGAAGTTAAGTACTTGAGCGTAACAATTGACCAAAAACTAACGTGGAACTCTCACCTTAGCAATGTATGTAATAAGGCAAAAATTGCTTTAGGTACGTGCAGTCGCATGGTCGGGAACAACTGGGGCTTGCGTCCCAGTATGATCCTATGGCTATACAGCAGTATAGTGAGGTCGATTCTTACCTACGCCTCCACTGTCTGGTGTAATAAGGCCAACCAAAAGACGACTGCGGACAGACTAAATAGTCTACAAAGGACTGCCTGCTTAATGGCAACTGGAGCGATGCGATCATCGCCTGGAGCGGGTCTTAATGCATTTCTAGGCCTAACGCCCCTTGATCTTTACTGAGAAAGGAGGCGAAGGCTAGCTTGTATAGGATTAACGCTCAAGGCGGTTTGAGCTTGCTTTCCTATAGATTGAGATCCATGCTCGACTCAATCAAGGAAACACCGGTCTTATGCATGATCTCAGATATCATGCGTCCACTATATACTTTTAACAAAAAGTATGCAGTGGAACTACCTTCCAGAGAAGACCGACTGAATGGTCAGGTCATCTGTGAGGTCGGTAGCCTTATATGGTATACCGATGGGTCAAAAATGGGCCTCAACGTAGGCTTTGGAATTTATGGGGAGAGACCCAAATTCCAACTTAGTATGAATTTGGGTAGATTCACCTCTATCTTCCAGGCAGAAATTTTCGCCATACTTCAGTGTGCGGAAATCAATCTGCAAAAACACTACGTTAACCATATAATCTATATTAACTCTGATAGTCAAGCAGCACTGCTAGCGCTGAGATCAAACTTGGTGAACTCGAAGCTAGTTGGAGACTGCGTAAACCGCCTAAACGCCTTGGGAGGTAATAACAAGGTAGTTTTAAGATGGGTTCCGGGTCATGCGGGTATTGTACGCAATGAAACTGCCGACAAGCTCGCACGGGAGGGCTCAAAGAGTACAAAATTTGGACCCGAGCCATTTTGTGGAATCTCAAAAAGCCTCGCCCGATTGACCTAGGAAACTCTTTACCACAATAAATCACTTAAGATCTGGTCTGATACACCAGGCTTAAAACATACTAAATCCGGGCTTTCGATCGTAAATTCGCTTCGGAAGCCCTGGGATTAGGTAAAAATAAATTGCGCATTCTGGTAAGAGCCCTGACTGGACAATGTTGTCTTAAAAAGCACATGTCCATCCTGGGACTAAGCAACTCAAGGATGTGCCGGTTTTGCTCCCTAGAGGAGGAAACGCCTTTACAAAACCTTACAAATTGCGGACCCTTAATGCGCAAACGCAGCACTCATCTGGGAAACTATATACTTCGCCCAGAAGAAGTGAAATTACTCACAGCTAAGCAACTCCTTCTATTCATTGAGGACGTAGGGCTTAGCAGTGAACTGTAGACATAGCAGCGATCACAATAGATCTTTTAGGTCGCAGTGATACTGGTCTCTCTAGACCTGCACAGCTGCTCGTACATAATTTAAAAAAAAAAACAGCGACGCAGATGTTTATTGAAGTGGACAAATTATGCGGTCTACATTTGTAAACATAAAAACGCGGTGCAATGATCTTGGCCACTCTCCTAATGTTAGTGCAAGTCAAGCTCGATATTTCGCACATTCACTATCAGTCAGTGTCAAATAATCGAAACCATTAATTAGAACGGGTTTGTGAACTTATTTATCGTGTGAGTACTATATCGTGCAAATTAAGTAAAATATTGTTTGTTGGTTATAAATAACAAAAACTTAATGAGGATTTTTTGCTGAACGTTTTCGCGACTTGAGAACCGTTAATCCGCATAACTTGTATTTTATTTTAGGTAATTTCTTTATCAATTTGAAAGTAAACCAGTTATTTATTTTTGATGATAATAACTCCATGTGAAACATGATTAAGGGTATATAAAACCACGTCAATAGGTCGTTTTCGTAAGGCTTGAACACTTTAAAAGTATTTGATTGCGTGTCACTAATGACATTCGATAAAAGACTAAGAGACTTGGGTGATGACAGGAAACAGACTTAAATTTTCTATGTAATATCTTAAATCTATCCACTTGTCTAACTTGACACATTATGACAAATGAATCCATATTAGTTGCAAATAGTAAAGTTCAGCTAAATATAAAAATATCAAATTTCCATTAAAATACATGTCTTATGATTCAGCCGGGGCTCAAAACACAAGAGATTTTCCGGCGCTGTTAATTTTCTGAAGGAAAAGGTTTCATTTAAGTGGCAATCGGCACGTCGCGTTAACGAGCTTTCTGAGTTAACAATGTAACGTGAAAAAATGTTTACTTGCCTCGCCCGCCTTTGAGGAACCGAGCTTTCCTTGTAACCGTCGCGACTTAATGAATTCAGCTTTAAATTAGGTCGAGGTTCAATTTTCTCTAACACATTTCGACGACGAATTACGAAAGTACTCAGACAATTAACACTCATTTAGTATCAAGGCAATGAACAATGATAGTCGAAACACTAACTTTTAACTGTGTCTGTATTTTTTGTCTCTGTTAACTTTTATACGTGAATTTTGATAATAGATTTATTTTTACGGTAACCGTGTATTGGCGGTGTAAGAATATCCACTACCCCATATCGTCCCGTGGGTGGACAAGAGGCGACAGAGGGAAATAAACCAAATGGCCACCAGCGTCTTCCTAATAAAAACTACAATAAATAAGCGTTGCATCTATGGCGAACCATCTTATGAGGTTCTGCAGTGGACTTTGATAGGCCGTAATGAATAAATGTTTTTTACGGCTTATTGACCGCTCTAATCACATGTACTAGTATTTATGTTTTAAAACTGAATTGACAAACGAATTTACAGTCCATGGACACCTGCAGCTAACTTGAAATTGCTACAGATACGTTTCGCACCTCTGAGGACTAAGATGGAATGTCTGGAATGAATGTGGTAAATAAAAAATGACTTTCAATAAGTATTATTATGTAATCAATATTGAATAAAAATCATTCATTCATTCATTCATTCAATGCCTGTAATTATAATTATACTGGCTCTCTATACACTTCACGCCAATTGTTAACGCTTGAGTACTATAAAAATAAAATCAACGATAAGTTACTTGACTTAATATTCAGATAAGAGTATGTGTATGTCGCAGGTTTATGACAAAACCTGGTTAATTTAAGCTTAGGTTAGGTTAGGTTAGGTTAATATTATCATAAAACTAAATCAGTCTAGGTTTTTGATCAAAAAACAGGAGTTTTTAAGGTTAATAAGATAAAATTAAGTAATAACTTTTCTTATTCCGATTTTAGATCAAGACTAGGTTTTTGATCAAAAACCTGATTTTACCATAAACTTATGACATATATTAAGCTTTGTTAACCCTGTTCATATAACACATAAGCGATAAGATCAGAGAAAAGCTTGGATGCAAGATCAGAAATACGGGAACAATCACAACACATCCAGTATATAGAGGACAAAGTGCTATACGACATCACAGCTCAGACAGTCTTTTAAAAAAGGCCTAAGCTTTATTTATTAATATGAAAATGCCCTTAACGAAACTTCCTTCAACGGTGATAATAGATTTTACAACCTACATCATGTATCTATATAGCTGCAGCATGGCTCTACGTGGTAGAGCCATGCTGCAGCTATATTACTGGTATGGTTGTAGCACGAATGGGTCGGCTCGACCGGGGAAGGACCACGCTCTCACAGAATACCAGCGTAAAGTAGCAGCTTAACACTGCTGTGTTTCGTGTGGTGAGTGTAGAGAACCGGAGACCCTTTTTACTGGAAACGAGGCATTCCACGTTAGTCCTCACGGGTGACAACACATCTGCACTTTGATTCGTAATCGGGGATAGATGTAGATGTCTATGAGCCACAGAAACCACTTACCATCAGGTGGAATGTGTGCTCGTTTGTCACCCTTATCCTATAAAAAAAAGTGTATATATGGTGAACCCTTTGCTACTTTTTATGGTTCGTTGATTATCGCAGTAGGTGTTTTGTTTCTGGCCTGTGAATTATATGTTGTGTATATCTTTTCTAATTTTCTTGTATATTGTTATCTATCTGAGAGTCCGTCTGGGTAGACCACCCTCTAACCTATTTCTGCCGCCAAGCAGCCGTATCGGATACATTTTATATAATGCGTCTAAGTAATGATTACAACTATGTAATATTGTGTATGTAATACGAACTTCATTAATAAATTGTACTAATTACTAATTCTATGCTTTACAACTACATACGTATATCTTTTTAACAAAATAAGACGGAATCGTTTTGTCTTTAGCATGGTCTATCCTATTGAGACTCAATACGGATTCTCGGAATTACACATTTGAGGTTTATTAAGCTCTCTCGAAATTGCATATAATAATTTCCCGTTAATAGTCCACTGCACTGGTAATGGGTCTATTCCACTGCAGAAGGATTAGCTTAACAATTAATTTATATTATAATTAAATTAATTACTGTTTTGTAATTATCTGAAACAGTTATTTTATACTGTTGAACGTTGCCGATTATACTCATAAACCTTAATTTAAAAAGTTTTGTTTAATGAAAGTTTCATAAGTTTCATCTTATTTTAACACCCTTTAAGTTCTCTAAAGTACTTCCCTTTATTATTTTCTCTTCTCACTAAGAGTTATTTTGTCCCATATTCAGTTAATAGTGAAGAGGGGACAAAAGCAAAGCGAATCCTCTCAACTTCCTCGAATTCGCGACAAGGAGCGATCGGGAGATAATAATTGTCGGTTCACGTCTTTCCGTGGAATCCTATTGCGCAAACCGCTTTGTCGGCACCCATCAATACCCACCGCGTCTTTTGTCTCGTGCCTCGACCATTGTTCATTTTAGGACGACCTTGATGTCATTTCATAATACGGACGAGTCGACGATGAGTAAGTAAGTAATGAGTTTGAATTAGTAGCGACGTACAAGATACCACTTGATTAATATTACAACGTGTTACATAATTTACGCAACCCGTCATTCTAAGCAATTCGTTCCATAACAAAAATACTTGTTAAATACGTATCTAGGTTTGCTTTGCGTTTTGACAAAAGTTTGAAAAAAGTATTGAGAATGAGAGAACAGATGGCCTCCCAGGCACTGAAAACTATATTTTGAAAAGTGAAACTGTATTTTCATAGAGCTGAGTAGGTCGTTGTGAATGTAAATACCATCTTGATTACTTGTTTGACTTTTAGTACTTTATTCAATGCTATTAAAAAGGTTGAAAGTATGATATAGATATACAAATCTTTAGACAAGTCAACACGGCAGAAAAGCTAGTGAGTTGGCGGAGAGACGGCCTTGACACTTATCTAATATCAAACAATATTGTGTTTCCAACAGAATTTAAGTAATGTTTGATCAATAACTGAAAAATACATAGACATTCAATGTATTTTAATTTCAATTAAATAAATGTGGTTTTTTCCTAAGCAGCTTTTAATAAGCTATGTTTATTAACATCTTAATATTCTTCTGACCATGACTGCGGCATCTGAGAACTACCTACTATATATAGATAATAAACGTAACGTGTGATTCTAGTAAAACTACCATCACCTATCCAAGAAGACCAGAAAAGTTAGTGTCAAAGGAAAGTAGTTGGTTTGACAGAAAACAGTTAAGAAACAAGCTGTAATATCCACAGTTAGACAGGAGTTATTCTTATGACACGAAGCTCTAAAATACTGAGTGATCTTCATTTAAGAAAAATTCGTCTCAGAAAATTGAGCAATTACTGAAGACTACAATGTTTTGAAAATAAAAAAATAAAATAATTAAATTTAATTAAAAACTAAAACTACTCAGATCTAACAGTCTCCTTTTTTTAATTTATACTTTTCTTTCTTCTGTTTTCTCAGTCTCACTTTTCTCTCTGTTATAGCCATTTTGTTTGTTCATAGCTTTCTTTTTATTATTCTTTTTAAATGAAATGCTAAGACAGTAGCCAAACAAGCTTTAATTTTCGTTTTTGAATCCATTTTACGCGCATAAGCAGTGCGAAACGCAGTCGAATAGACTAAATTACAATTAATGACTTGATAAATATTGAACGTCTATAGTGGGTCTATAATTAACCACCACGGTCTTAAAGCTCCGAACAACGAAGATTGAGTATTATCCGATTTTTTAAATATACCTCTAAAGTAAAGTACACCGATTATCGTAAGTGCTATTCTAATTAGTCGTATTATATTTTCGATGATATGTTGATACATGACTATAGATGGCGTTGTTTTGAATCCTAGCGATTTAAAACAGATAACACAAACTTTTTTTTATCTGTGGACTTGCGAAACAGCGACAATAATTACGTTTCAATTCACGCAAAATCTCAAGATTTGTTTTAGGCCTTACTTCTGGAATTCAATGTAAAAGAAACATTTTAAGTAAGTATTTCACTTTACAAAGTTAAAAAAAGCTGTTTCAGAATAAAAATCTATAATTACAGGACCTATTTCAACTTTCACTTAAAATTGAAAATACCATTTGATTTGAAAACATTGTTTACCTGTAATTAAACGTAGGGCCATCCATATTCGCCATCTTAATTTTTTGTTTACCTCTGTTCTATCTTTCGAGTGCGAATAGACGTATTTTTTCAAAATTGTGAATCATTATTAATTTTAAATTAAGAAAATAAAATTAAGAATGTGAAAGTATTTGTACAATTGCAATATGTGGTAGTTCTAAAGAAAATCAAAACTAAAGTTTTTAAAAGGTGTAGTGTTTGTAATACAAATCTATTAAATAAAGAAAAGGGAGATTTCTATATAACATTAAGAGAACACATAAAAAACAAAAGTTGTTTAACATACCCTGCTACTGAACTAATAAATTGTTTCTCAAATATGCAAGATGTTGTTACTTATATTATTCGAAATCATACATGTGACAAAAATATAAAGACTTATAGTAAAACTATATTTTCGGTTGCATTAAATTACAATTTTATTTCTTGCAATGAACATAAAAAAGGAATTATACAAACATTAGAAGATGTCATGTAATTTATTTTTATTTACTTGGTGTAAAAATATTAACAAAATTATGAATGGTACGAGGATAGACATAAATAGAGATGATTTGAATGAAGTTATGGCATATAATTATTATGTGAAAAGATTAAAGAAAATCAATAGATTAAAAAAGTATTTTTATTTTAAATTTCCATCTGTCTAGTTAAAAATTAATAAACTTCATTATGAGAATTTTATTTCAAATCTATACAGAAAGAATTATTTTCATGATGAAGTTTATTAATATTACCTTTATTTTTTGTTTATCCTAAAGAAAGCATAGGTATAGTATCTATACATGTTATGTATACGATTTATGGTTATGTAGTAACAATCACTAGTACAGATTTAAATCTTAAGGCGGCGCTGCAAGCAATTTCAACGACTGATTACTCTATCCTTGGTTATAAAAGATACTCTGTGTTAACCACTACGAACTATCCGTACTTATTGTACTATTGGAACATCTAGTCTTCGCCTGACAACTTAAATATGTTTATCTAAAAGGTGTCAGATTATTTACATGTTTCTATTATTAAAGAGTTGGTACCTGGCGCGTTGCTGCCACTGAAGAAATAATTGTGGATATATCGTTTTAAATTTTGAAGAGTTATATTGTTTAATTAGCAATGTTAATACATTCATTTAAGTTGAATGATATACAACTTTCAAATAAATTTGTCGGTACTATACGCGCGGCACCTACTGTAAGTTAATTGTACTATGCTTAACCTACGCACAAGTGCAAGCAATAAGTTAAGTTTTACCGCAATCTGATGAACGGTATGGTATGGCAGCGCATAAAATACGAACAAACAAACATAAATTTTTATATATTAGATTTTCATTGAATATTTATGATATATATATAATATATTATATTTAATGATATTTTACATTCATATTTAAATAGGTAGATTGGAAACGACCAACTTATCAAGGAATCTTTAGGTTATTATAGTTATGTTTATGGTTTATGGTTTTTAACTTTCCCCTTTTATCGCACATGTTAGAGCAACGCTGTAGCTATATTATGGTTGTAGCACGAATTAATTAAAAAAATAAAGCACTCATCGTCAGATAAAAGAGTATTTGAGATAAAGTTCCTCTAGCATGTCCGGACTCACCGTACATCTTGCCCTCGTCAGAGAGGATGATTTTGCGGCGGCCGCATGGCGGGTAAATTGCCAGCGCCTCCTGGAAGCTCTGCTCGATGTCCGGACTCCATACACCCTCCGCGTCCGCGGCGGACAAGTCCTGGAAACACAGCTATTTGTGAAACACGTTCGTATGTACATTTGAAGGTGGAAATTAGATAATGTAGGCCTATACCTAGATAATATAGAGTACAGAATACCAACATGAAATAGCAGAACAATGCAGCTGTGTTTCGTACGTGAGTGAGAAGGACGGGAGATCCTTTTTATTATTAACGCGGCGATCTTAGTCCTAACGACGTACCTGCATTTCAATTCTTAATCGAGTATAGATGAATGTGTCTATAGGCTACAGGATCTATTTACCACAAGGGTAGTGTGCTCGTTCTCTTCGTCACTCTTTCTTCTATGCTGATGATAATGGGAATCCGAATCACAAACAATCCAAAATTAAAAAAAATCTTTGTAAGTGGTATACAGATGTTGATTAATTTTATTCATTTAGCGAACGGGATTTGCTATATTGGCTTCACCTTGACCTTCGTTCCTTTAAATATTTGCGCTGCGTAAAAAATAGTATTGGTATTCAGATGTAAATAGTGAATTGACATCTTTTGACGAGAGCACGAGACTTAGTTGAGACTTGGTTAGACGCACATTTGGTGAGTGCGTCGAAGAATATGCAATTTATTTTTACCCGCAAAAATTCTTCTTATGGACACAGGCTCTCCCTAAGTAGTTATTCCTTCCATCCGCCATTACTGCTGTTAGAGGCCACAAAATACTTCTGACATTACAAAGAGTCAACTCTCACTAATTGTCGAGTGGTGGTGTAAGTGGATCCAAAACCCATTTCCTCATGTCTGACTTTTGGAAGCTTCATGTTGGTCTTATAGGTGCTAAATTTATGTAGAACTTATAACAAAAAAGAACTTACTCGTATAACTTGCCTGTCGTAAAAGGCGTCTGATGAGATATTGGATTTGTGATAGCTTATACAAGCTGTAAGCTATCCACCAATTACTTTTCAGAATTTTCCATTTAAACCCATATTTAGCAGCGAGGTATTCGAACCACGTTTGACCAAAAAAGGTCAAACGTGGACCGAATAGCTCGCTGCTCTTTGGACATGGTGTCTACCCACTAGAGACATGATGCTATTAATTAGAAGTCTATTGGAAGATTCAAAAAGATCTCACAGTTTCCAATATAGGGCAGTGTAACCATCTCTTTTACACCAAGCGACCATACCGCAGCAGCAGGATTAGCGGCAAAGTTGCATGACGTCTGGTAATGCAATCGGCAATCCGTCTGCCAAGTCTCACGTCCAGCGCGGATTTGTGTGTGATAAAGTAGAACATGATATTTTAGGTGCACATGAGCAAAGTAATAGTAAAGATATTAAACAGATATAATAAACTAAATAATAAATGAAGATTTGATAAACTACGGTAGCACAATTAGCTAGAGCAGAAATAATATAGGTTTCCACACAAATCTGCTACTACTGCCGACATAGTAGTGGCATATTTACAATTAAAAACGTAGGGAAATAAGTATAATCTTTTGATTAATAGTTATTAGTTTACCATGCGTCATTCGACACATATACCTAACAAGTATACTTTGAATGTTTAATTTTAGGCCCTTTAAATGCTTAACTTGATTTTATAGTAACAGTTTGTTATAACGTCAAAACAATGCCATGAATTGAGCGAAAATAGCATAACGCATTAACGTTTACAACAGTTTATTAATAGTGCTGGCATGTAAAACGACACAATCGATCAACAAAAAAAACTTGTGTGTGTTTGATGTCCAATACTGCCGATTTCTCTCGGTGGATAGTAATAGTGTGCTGTGGCCTATTCGATCTATAAAATTCAGTTCATTTAATGTAGTTATTTAATTCAATGACAGATCTTTTTTGAAACATATGACTTCTTACTTCTTTTTAGAAATTTAACTTTCTACACACACTTCTAAACAACGGTTTTTCTCTTAACGTTTTTTTTTAGTAATCGGACGGCATAATCTTTTTATTAAAGTTATAATAAATCATATTACGCGCCCACAGATCCGTTCGCATTTAAACTGACCTTGGTCATATATACTTTATACGAATTAACATTAGAAAGATATATTGCATAAATGAATAATAATGTTCTATTTATGACGATATTAGCTTTATATTATTATGTGCATTATACTTATTATGGACATAACAATGTTATATAATATTGGTAATAATATTTGATTATTTGATGTTATATCTACATATTTAAGGTAATTTAGTGCTAGAATTGGTTGAATTGTTCGTGGAACATTCTTCCCTATAATACAACTTTTATATGAAACAGCGCATATATACAAAATTGGAAACATTTAAAAAACTACACGCATTGAAAATGCTATAGTATTATCAAGAGAGCGAGGATCCAGTACATAAAACAGATGTTATTGAAGTCTGATCGTCTCGGTTTCTACTGGAGTCGGAACATAGGACGGGAAATGCGTCATTGTAATTAATAGACTCGATTCTATTCTCAAAGGTAAGTAAAAATACTCCGATGCCTTCGACTTCGCGCCGACGCCGACGTCGCTCGAAAACATCGTGAATCACTGTTCTTTGAAAACCACTCGAAATATACTCGAGTCGATCTCGCCGAATTATTAATCCTCGATATTATACCACCTGTTATTTGGATATTATGCGCGCGTCAAAATAAATTAGCCTTTACAGAGTAAAGCGTGTTGTTATGTTAATTTATGTGCCATGTAAATCGGTCCTCGATTATTTTACATTTCGAATCGAACAAGTGTCTTAGAGTAATGTTTTGTTTTGTTAATTGTTAAAAAAAATTGAAAATTGTTACTAGAATAAAATTGAGAAGATAAAAAGAACACTTCCTTCGGCAGACCGAAGGGAAGTAGCCATAGCGTTTTTCCCGATATAGAACTGTCTGCCATTTTTTGCGGGGGGAAATCTGCGCACACAAAAACAATCGTCTGTCACTACGAAACACACAGATAAGAATTAAAACAATATACTAACAATTTCACACACACACATAGATACATTTCAACACTATCGCTCAGTGACAGCGACAACTCGGACACAGACTCGGACCAATCGCTCGACCGAACCGCATATTGTAAATAAATCCGAAACTACACTACCTTTATTATTGTTATTTTTAAGTTTAAAAAGAAGTAAATTACTTATATATGGTAAGACATGCAGGAAGTCGATGGATACAGGTGGCTCAGGACCGTGCTTTGTGGCGTTCCTTGGAGGAGGCCTATGTTCAGCAGTGGACTTGTAAAGGGCTGTAATGATGAGGATGATGATGATATATAAATGGTAACGCCATCATTTTGTAAATTTGACGAGGCAGATCTCTTTTTGCAGCATAAACTGAACAATTCGGCATTTTTGTAGGACGTTAATTCACCCGCGCAACTAGATTTAGTCTAATGAGCAGTGCAGCTGCAACTAGTTTTATTGTTCGCATAGGACCGCGTGGACTTATACTTTGACAGAGCGGAACGCCTGCGTATGGCTACTCCCCTCGGGTCCGTCGGTGGCCCGTTTTACTCTTTGCAAAAAAAAACAGACAATATAACATAATTAATCAATATTATATATATATAAAATAGAGACATTTACACATTGTATAGCAGTAAAACATAGTTAAAATCTGAGATCAAGTTTTTAATAACACAAAACTCAATGTACACGTGGCGCAGAAAGGTTGCATTTATTTTTTAAATGTTCTTGTTACACACAAGTCTGTATGATATATGATATAATTTAAAAAAATGACTTTCCAACTAACTTGAATACCAGCGTAAAATAGCAGCATAATGCTGCTGTGTTTCGTATGGTGAGTGCAGAGAACCGGAGACCCTTTTTACTGGAAACGGGGAATTCCATCTTAGTCCTCACGGGTGACAACGCATCTGCATTTTGATTCGTAATCGAGGATAGATGTAGATGTCTATGAGCCACAGTAACCACTTACCATCAGATGGACTGTGTGCTCGTTTGTCACCCTTATCCTATAACAAAAAGATCGTCATTTTTATATTTTTCTTAAAACTAATTGTTACTGTTTTGTGAACAAAATTTGAAATTATAATTCTTTAGAGTTGTAACTTTAATCGAAATTGGTTAAAATTACAAACAAGTGGCCTAAAACACTGCAATTATAACCATAACCGGCAGAGTGGAGCGTATACGAGACGCAAAGGACAAGGACGAAAAATAGTAACAACAGCAAGGGTCGATACTCGACAGATTTATTGTAAGCAGTCAGTTAATTTGCTGGAAGTTGGACAAGTGACATTTACGAGTAGAACCAAAAACATGAGAAGAAGAATTTATGCGACTGGAATACTTGTTTGCTACAGAGAGCTCGTTCTAGCTTTGCTCTTTTACACCAAAACATTGATGGTGCTGCCTACAGCAAAGTAATGTTCACTGAAAAGTCCCGGTTTTGTCATAAGCCCAATGGTAGAAGGGTAAAATGGGAATGATAGGCTGAGTGCACTATTTTTGGAAGAGCATTATGTTGGAAGGTCAATATTGAAATGGGACGGCATTTGTATATAACACAGGTATGGACCTAAGCATTGCTTAAAAAGGGATTTCCGTATGTGGCAGGATATGCAACGGATATTTATAAAACCAATTGTTATGCCTTTTCTTCGTTTGGTGGAGGAGGCTTTTGAGAAACTATCAAACCAATTCGTGGATGCCAACATGGAATGCTTTAGTTACACTACCACGATATGAAACGCTGTTTGGACAGCAGTGTACTAAAGGTTTCTCTATAGCCTAACAAACGAGAAATGACGAACACCACTAGATTTTATTCCGAAGAAATCCAACATAACTTCCATGCCGTTCCTACAGCTTAGAGATATACGATGATATCGTTTGATGGATGGAGTATGATGATTGGACGTAAATTAGCAAAAATTATTTAATAAAAGTTGAAACCTACATTGTTTTGACAATTTATTTTAGTTTTAAATATGTTATAAAAATAAAGTAATAAAGGTGTGAAAGTAAACTAAAAAGGTACTATAAATGTACTACGTGCTTTAATCACTTTGACATGTATAATTTAATTTCGCTCTGGTTGTTTTCGCTATCTCCGCAACAATTAATGTTTTATACGTAACTAAAAGCGTACTCGGTCGACGGTGCCGTGTTCGCGTTATGTAAAAAAGTTTAAAATATTTAAAAAAAAGACAATTTTTCTATATTCCAACTTCATCTGCCTGTGGTGCCCTGTTCATCAACAAACGAGGCTTTGACGGTCGACAAATAAGGGCGGTGTATACATTCGAACATGCTAGTCTCAAATTCTACGTGATAATGGGGCGCAGAATAACATTGCTCATGAGAGAGCATTTGCCAATTATGCGTTATATTATATATTTACGGGCTGATGATGATGAAGAGGTTTCCTAATGAATGTTACAAAAGATATTATAAGCTCAACACATTTCTTTTTAAAACAACTATAAAGTAAATCGACGAGCTGTTCTTGATTACATGTTAGTTATTTTTAATAAGGAAACTTTCCCTCACGCTCGGATTTTCTTCTGTATCGCATTGGCAGTTTACATATATAAATTGCACATGGATAAACATCCAAACCCGGAACAAATATTTATATTTGTACAAATACTTGTTCCGTGCGGGATATACGCCACGAAGCCATCAAACGTCATTCTTAGAACTGCCAATACCGCCGTAGATGAAGAAATTAGGGTATCTCATCGAGATTTCTCGAAGCGGGAATTCTCGAGATATTTGGCCTTATTCGAGACGAGAAAAAAGTGGTCGATAACTCGAGAAGTCGAAAAATCACGTATCTTTAGGCAAATGCTACTTCCACACGATAGCGCAGCCTCCATAGAAGCCGAGAAGCTGGGCTTGGCCTATCAAACTGCTCAATCAATAATATAAACTAATAAAATAACTCGTAAACTGTTTCAAACTATTTCGAATTTCCCGCGCGCTTCTCTGTCGCTGTCGCTGACCTGTTCTACACAGGCCATAGATTACTGTATATACACAGGCCTTATAACGTCAACACGCGGCAAAACTGCGCGATTAGGTTGTCATAAAAATAAGTCGTCTCTCGCGCACGCGTGGGCTTTTACCGGGCTTTCGAGAAGACGATCGCTCTCTTTCTAACCTGTGGTAAAATGTTCTATAATGAAATATAACTACGATTGTTTATATAGCAATTTGTACGTAGCGAAAAGCCCGGCTTTTAGTGTGAAGTTAGTCATTAGTCAAGCGCGGGCGATACGTTTGTTACTTCACATTTCAATGTTTACTCTGTGTATTTACTTGAGCGAATGAATATTGCGAGTTGAAAATTTATGCTTTTTTATAGATTTTTAGTGAAAATGGAGGATAATAGTGTTCCTTGTGATAAATTGAAGTGTTAAAGTGCTAATCGGCGAGGAAAAGATAAAATCGAAAAAGAGAAAAGGTAAATTTTTATAAAACTGCTAAAAACAACAAAACCATATCTTGGGCTTGCCCTAGCTTGGAGCCCTAGCTTCGCCACTGCTTCCATACTAGATATATAAATAAAATAAAAAATAATAATCCAGGATATCAAACATGAATGTACCATTTATATAATACCTTTCACGAATTGTGATACAATTACTCTATCGATAACCAAAAAATGTATTACTTATTCCCGCGATTTTTCTACTAACCGTCCACAATATTTCTAAGTCGAGCTGTTACGAGGTCGAGTGCTTTGCGATCTCATCCATTCTTCATTTTTGTAAACACTTTAGTTAAAAGAAAAAAATAATCCTTAGTTGATAAATATTTAAATGTAATTTTTTTGTTCTGTGATTAAAATTTCCACTTAGTTAAACTATAACTATAACAAATATATATACGTAACGATAATTCAATTTTTTATACTTCCGATACTTATTTGCTATTAACTCAATGAAACAAAAGACTGTGTTATTAATTAAGCTACATTATTAACATAATATTCAATATAATAAATAATAACCTAAACAAGACTAAATCATTAATAAATGTTGATGATTTGATGATTATTAAAACGCGGAAGTTTATTTTCCTTTTTTTTTCAAAGAAGTTATAGAAAATATAAAATTGCCAGGTACATGTACTGACAATTTTATGACTTCTTTCAAAATTTAAAAAATATTACACTTAGTAGAGCCAAGCTGCAGCTATATTGTTTGTAGCACGAATGGGTCGGCTCGACCGGGGTAGGACCACGGGCTCACAGAGTACCAGCGTCAAATAGTAGCTTAATGCTACTGTTTCGTATGGTGAGTGTAGAGAACCGGAGACCCTTTTTACTGGAAACGAGGCATTCCATCTTAGTCCTCAGAGGTGATAACGCATCTGTATTTTGATTCTAAATTGAGGATATATTAGATGTCTATGGGTCACGGCATTCACTTACCATCAGGTAGACCGTTTGCTCGTTTGTCACTCTTATTTTATAAAAAAAGTAAAGAAGTTTACCTTTTCATCGTCACTCGCGTCGCCCACGTCGAGATGCTTGGCGTCGGCGCCGCCCGAGCCGTTGGTGTCGGGCGCGCCGGCCGCCGCGCTCCACGGAGACGCAATGGTGCCGGCTGCGAGCGCGCCGCTCGCTGCTCACAATACAAAAATACTTATAAAAATACTTATCTACATATTCATTTTATTATCTACACATTAATACGTGAAAAGAAAACTGTAACTCTTTTATATGATATGAATAACCAACGGTAAATTAATCCAATCTTAAGTTTGATAAATTTTACTCATCTTTAGGGTCGTATAGGTAGCGTAGAGACTGAGCGCTTGTAAATTTCACAGTATGCGAACAACCTGACTTCGATCCCCGCCGGCAACAATGTAATTGTTAATTACAGTTTCAAGTACTGATTACCACGTGCCCGGCGGTGAATGAAAACATCGCGAGAAAACCTGTATGTCCGAAAAATTAAAAAAATATTTCTAAGACATAATATGAAGTCCGCCAACACGCATTGGCGCAGCGCTTCGGACATTTCCCTGCTCTAAAACCCTTACTTTACTCTTTCCTTCAGGATTCACAATGAATTATGGGGACGCAGATATATTTGTTGCATTTATTTGGCCTGTCAAAAGCGGTGGACTTTTAGGGGTTGTTAAACTAGTGAAGAATTTATATTTTCCAGCCTACATTCACTGAATATCTGGCAGAATTTTGGTCATTTATTAAACTGTTCATAAAATAATCTAGAGATTCTATACTGCCTAGAAGTCCTTCTAGGTTGGTACCCCCCCCCCACTCCTCCTCTTTACCTTTTTCCACTAATTAACATTGCACACCCAGATGTGTTTCAGTTTCAAGTGTGAGAGAGCTTGAATAAATAGCATTCCATCTTTGTCTTTAGCGATCACAATCACAATGCATTTTTTGTCCAGCCGTGATTAAAGTTTGCTTTCTACGGGCTGCAGTAGCCATTTACCATCTAGTGAACTATTTATTACCTCGTTTGTCACTCCAATATAAAAAAACGAACGTGGTCGTTTAAACGGTCAGGTAAAGAAAAGGTCACAGAAATACTGAATGTGCAAGATTCGTAACCTCACAACTTAAAACATACATAACTGTGTCCACCGGACGGATATATTATGACTAAATCTCCTTATTATTTAAAAATATACCTTTGTCTGTAGTAAAACATTCTTAACGTGCCACTAATAATAACAAAACCAAATTTCGCAAGTCCGCTGCAGAACTCTTCTTCACTATGTTTCATTTTCCCGAAGGAATGCCACTAAACACGGTCCTGAGCAACCTACATCCATCGACATCCTGCATGTCTTTCTAAGTCTGATAAAAAATTAATTAAATTATAAATCAGAATATCAAACAAAGTATGGCGTACAAATAACTGTTTGGGCTTTTGGGTTTGGATGTTTGTAGATGTGATAAAAATAAAATGATTATATTGGATAACTACTTTTATACGAGGTAGAGCCACACTCTCACAGAATACCAGCGTAAAATAGCAGCTTCCTGCTGCTGTGTTTCGTATGGTGAGTGTAAAACCGGAGACCCTTTCTACTGGAAACGAGGCATTCCAAATTATTCGTCAGGGGTGACAACGCATCTGCATTTTGATTCTTAATCGAGTTTAAATGTAGATGTCTGACTGTGTGGACTGTGTGCTCGTTCGTCACTCTCATTCTATAAAAAAAATCTAGTCCTCAATTAGTGTAAACAGTGTAGTGGCGGTGTGAAATTATCGAATACCCCATTTCGTCCCGTGGGTGTCGTAGGTGGCGAAGAGGGAAACAAATTAGGAGCTGGGCAGCAATCTCTCTAATAACAACTAGAAAATAAAAAAAATAAAAACTTCGGTTGCCAACCCGCCTGCTAAGCGTTACAACTACTTAGTGCAAAAATGGGGATATTTTATGAGGCAACCTAAGGCCCCAAACCCCCATTTGCTAAGTTCAACAGTGGACTTTTGACAGGTATAATAAATGAATGAATGAACTAGTCGTAGTACTAGCACTAGTGTTGGGTAACATAAAATAATAGATGTTTTTATTAAGCACGACTCTTAAAATCTGAAAACATATAACCTCATCTGATTTTGTTATCAAAGTTGTAGCAAATTTTATGGTAAATTAAAATCACGAAACGAAAATCGTATAAATATCTATAAGAAATATTGTCCGAATTTATTAATTTCAGAAGGGATCTGTGACAGTTAGTGTCCGACTGAGGTTTCTGCTTCTGCTTCAGCCACCTTCGGCCAAAAAAATCACCTTCGGTTTCGGCCAAAATGGCCCGAAGTTTTACCGTGCGCCATGTACAAGTACAATGTAACCATATTGACTTTATTACCCTACAAATCGGCACCCAACCGTAGAAAGGCAGAAAAGGTGTCATATTCGAAACTACCCCCAAGTGAAGACAACTAACCACCTCTATATTTGTAACATCATCGCGACTGTCTACATCGATATTCCCGTTGTAAGAGCAAAATTACGTTGTGAGCAAAAATACTGCCTCTGTTCGTAATTTAATAGCGGTCATATGAATGGTCGCGCGTTGGACCTGCGTTTGACGTAAACCGATGTTTGCTTACCGAACGGATAAGCAAACATCAGGATGCTTGGGTTGTACACTTCTGATCGTATTATGGCTCTGGCACGTTACATTATGGTAGAACAAGATTTATAACCGTACACAACACATATAAACTTGGAAGCAAAATACTCAGTTAATTTTTCGAATAATTTGTTAATTTGAGGAACGAAATCAAATAAAATAAAACTTCAATTGAAACAAGGGGAAAAGATCTACTTTAGTTTGTTAGTAAAGTTAGTAAAATAAAGGTCATGTGTACGTTTTTAAAGGTTAAACTGGTACCCGGCGCATTGCTGCCGCAGAAGAAATAATTGTGAAAATTTCGTTATATTTGGAAGGGTTATATTGTTTAATTAGGAATGATAATACATTCATTGAAATTGAATGATATTAGGTCCTTACATATGAAATTAGCGTTTTGTACGGGAGGAATATAAAGTCATTTTTTTTTTGTAAAATATATTTAATGAATCAAAGTATTCACCGTTGTTATCTATGCACTTGTGCCATCTCATAGGTAGTTCATTGATCCCTTTACTAAAAAAAACCATGGGGGCGAGAATCAATAAACTCTTTGAAGGCGGTTTGGACTGCCGCATCGGAGTTGAATTTTTTTCCTTGTAAGAAGTTGTCCATTCCGGAAAAAATGGTAATCTGTTGGAGCAAGGTCCGGAGAGTACGGTGGATGTCGCAGACATTCCAATTGTAGCTCATCTAACTTAGTGGTTGTTTGTTGTGCAGTGTGTAGTCTTGCGTTGTCGTGAAGCAGCAGTGGCCTAGAGCCATTGACCAATCTCGGTTGTTTAGCAGCTAGTTCTTCCTTCATGGTTTGAAGTTGCTGACAATAGATATCTGCCGTAATCGTTTGGCCAGATTTTAGAAAGCTGTAGTGAACGACACCGGCGCTAGTGCACCAAACACTCACAAGTAACTTTTTCTGAGTCAATTTTCGTTTAGGGCAGGATTTGGCTGGGTCTTCAGGGTTCAGCCATTGCGACGACTGCTTCCGATTATCGTACAGTATCCACTTTTCATCACAAGTAATGATTCGATTTAAAATCTCTTCATTATTGTGTCGGTTGAGCAAAGTAACACAGCAGTCGACGCGTGTTTACAAGTTCGATTCACTCAATTCAAGAGGTACCCATCGTTCAAGTTTTTTTACTTTCTTCGAGCTGTTTCTGCAGCACTGGTGCCACGGTAGAACTCGTACTTGTAAATATACCGATATTTCATGTTTTCCATTGTGCGGTAATAAGCGACGCCAAAGAATAAAATAATGAGGAAAAAACAAATGAATGACTGTTTTCAAAACTCAAATGTACCAGCTAAATGAATTTATAAATTTGAATTTGGAATTCTTAACCAAAGAGGAGGATATTTCAGATCAAAGTGGTCAGTTCGACAAAACGCTAATTTCATATGTAAGGCCCTAATATATGACTTTTAAATCACAACACGTATAAACTTGGAAGCAAAATACTCAGTAAATTTTTCGAATAATTTGTTAATTTGAGGAATGAATTCAGATAAAATAAAACTTCAATTGAAAAAAGGCGAAAAGATCCACTTTCTTTTGTTATTAGTAAAATAAAGGTCATGTGTACGTTTTTACCCGGCGCATTGCTGCGGCAGAAGAAATAACTGTGGAAATTTCGTTATATTTGGAAGGGTTATATTGTTTAATTAGGAATGATAATACATTCATTGAAATTGAATGATATATGACTTTCAAATAAATTTGTCGGTACCTACGATACGCGCGCCATCTACTGTAAGTTAATTGTACTATGTCTATAACCGCGCAAGTGCAAGAAATAGGTTGACAAAGTTTTAGCGCAATCTGATGAACGGTATGACAGTCCATAAAATACGAACAAACAATCATTCATTTTTAATTAAGAAGATATAAAGGAACAAATCCCAACAGATCTTTACAGATGGCAAATAACCAATGACCATTTTAAAAATCAGTAATATGCTGCAGAGTTTAGGGTGAATATGGGTGTATGTGGTATTTACAATATCATGTTCGTGACACAAGAAACTTTCAGAAATCAAAAAACAGTTTTTAATCTACAATAAAAATTAAAGTAAAACTGGCGAGCCTGAATTTCAGAACGTCGAATGTAAAATTTCTTAATACGGAGTGTCTTTGTTCCCTCAAGATCCGAAAGGCGAGGTCGCAGGTATTCACGAAATTTTCATATTTACCGTTAGAAGTATGCAGGTACGAAACGTTAACAATATAAATATAATATCAAAACGGAGAATTTCGTTATGAAGATCGGATCGGGAGCCGGGAGAGTAAAATATGCGCCGCCCGCTTTCGAAGCAATGTCCCTGCTACTTTATAAATCCTGCCTTTACCTACCTTGAGCGAAGTAACTTTTACGAGCGAAGTATTTAATCTATTTTTATCTGTTATTAAAGAGTAACTCACTTAACATTCGTTTTTCGCTGTGCCTTGCCTTTATCAAGTTTATTTTTATATAACTTTGCGTAGGCGAATCTATTTATCTTATACCAGTAAGAGAATGAGTATTAATAGCAAGCAAGTTATTATTATTGGTGCCGTGTTTGGAATTACCATTGATAAATTTGACGGAACTTGTTTGTTCAATTTTTGTAAACAACTCGCCAATGTCTGTATGAAATTAATTCGGGAATTTAAAGTCAATCGTTCGATGAAAGTGGTATGTAATGAATCATGGGGAGATTAGTGTTCATCTTAGAAATATACGATTTCGAATTTGCCTATAGCATATTTTACACCGATTTCATATACATTCATTCGTGTATAAACATTAAACTATGACATATGTAGGAAAGAAAAGTTAACATTCTACAACTGTGTGCAGAGAATAAGCCCTCTTCCATTCTCATTGGTAGGAGCAGAGTACCTACTTTACACAACGCTACAATAGTAAGGGTAGGCGGACAACACATTTCTTGAAATCTTCCAGAAGGGAACATAAATTAGATGAAATACTGCAATTTGAACATTAGAATTATAAGCAATTCTAACGCATCAATATTTCGCCACCAGCAAAATGACTCTAAAGTGAACGTGGCAATTATATGCTGAATGTAACCGCGCTCCGTTTGTCGTGTCGAAAGTCTGACTGCACACTGCCCTATATCCACGTAACAAATTTGCAGTTGCATTATTTACACCGTGTTACATTGTACGACGTCTCACAACCAGCGTAAATAATGACTGGATTCTAACAATATTCCCATTTTAAAACATAAGTGGAGTGGGTTTATTGAACATAGAATCTATAGACGCGCCTACCTAAATCTTGAATAACTCGCTCCAAAAATTCAATACGTTGTGAGGCAAAATAGCAGAATGAACACATTGCCCACTTGGAAACTGATGGGTGTAGGTTTTAATTTACGAGCCACGTCACTGAGCGTTGCTCCTCGCAACATGCAGTCCATTCATAATGCAATTACAAGACATGTTCATTTTTATATAATCGTGTAATTACCTACCTACTTTATGCCTTAAGTAAATTATATTGCAATTAGTATTGTTATGGCTTTAGAAAAATATCTTCCAAAAAAGAGATTAATTATCAAGTTGTTACCGGTACTTATTTATGTCATTCACCATGAACGTTGTTTGATTTTCGTCTATTAAAATAACTTGTCGGTGAAAAGCCAATAAGCATTAGTGCTGATTAATAATTAGAGCGTCGAGAGTGTTCAATTACAACAATTCATGAGCTAATTCAAGTCCGCATCAAAGCGTCGCCGCGGTCGCCTCACAAAGGGCGCATCACGGCCTGCATGCAATAATTAAAATAATAAAGCATCCCCGGGTTCCGGCGACCCACTCGCATTGTGTTGATATGACAAGTGTCTGTAATAAGTGGGACCCTCGTTCTATCGGTGGGGTCCGCGTGGATGACATTCAACCGGGAGCCGGCCGACAACTCGTGAATGATAGTAGATTTTCATTTATTAATAGGTATATTTTGATAATACAGTTTAGTTTAATTATATAGTTTTAAAAATGAAATGATGTTGCACACCTCGAACGCGAATCGAAGAGGTTAAGTCTGTCAATTTGACAAGGTACGAGTGTCTCTCATTAAATCTGATCTCGATTATTATTGTATCCCGCAATAAAACGTGAAGAAAAGCACATTATATTGAGAGGAAACTGATGTTTTATTTTAAATATATTTTTGAGGTACGCTAGACATAATTCTATCATACAGTTATAATATAATAGTAGTATTTTAAGCCACTTTAGTAGGTAAAAACATATTAAATTAAACTAATTTTACTGATTTTATCGCGTTTAATGTAACTTTTTAGTACCCGACGCGGACTGCGGTGTTTGACGTCCCGATGTTAGCCTGGCTACCTTCAGTTTTTTAATATTAATTTTTGGTCCGATCTACGCTAGGGTAAACCTGCGCCCCCTTTCCCTTAAGGCTAAGTTCACATGACCACGCGGTACCGCGCGGAACTACCGACCGCGCGGTACAAGATCTAAGTTAGGCTAAGTTCATATGAACGCGCGAAGCCGCGCGTCACCGCGCTGTTGGAGCATTCACATGACGGCATATGTACGCGCGGCAGTCTTGCATTTTCGCTACTCATTTTTCCTGCATCTATGCGTCAGTCCGTCTCAACTCGCGTGGATCATCTGAACAGGTCGATATAGGTTCGTAGAACTTGAACCGCGCGGTACCCCGCGGTGTCGCGCGGTTCAAGATCTTGCGCGCGGTCGGTAGTTCCGCGCGGTACCGCGCGGTCATGTGAACTTAGCCTAAGGGGGTCGCATCCGATTCGGCGGAAAGGCCATACAGGCCAAAGCCGTTCCCACAGGTGGTGTTTAGTGGGTAAGGCACTTCTTCAAAGTGAGTCATTGGTGAGCATTCACCACCTCCCTCCCCCGCTTCCGGAGGGTGTCCTTGCATTGGGCGCAAAAAAAAATATGTTAACCTATACAATTTTTATTGATTACCAAAGTTGTTTTAAAGACCAAAAGTAGACTGTGTAAAGTGGTATTGGCCATTTACTATTTTGCATTCTCTATCACACGATGGAAAATCCTGTTGGGAAACGCTAATAAATATGAGATTATGAAGAAACTTCCAGTCAAAGACTACATTGAGATAAAACAAGAAAGTATCAAATAATTTTTAACACGTTAATTGGTCGCTGCTAGTGTGGATAGTTTAGGTTTTCGCTTGTTGTTTAAAAGCTTTCGTGTAGCGAAACACAGCAGCATATTGCTGCTATGGAACTAACGTGAAGTTAGTATCCATATCATAATTGCAACTTGGAACTACCACATAGTAATACATTTTTTTTTTCTATAACTAAAGACAGTGTGACCATTACAAACGTCAAGAAAATTACTATTAATTATAGTAGTCTACAAAAGATTAAATACAGTTTTAGAAGAGAACCATTTAAGTAAAATGGCCTCCCCTCTCTTCCCCCAGTCATACCGAACAGCTGTTAACACAGTATCCGATGTCTGTCACCGGCGGCTTTATCGCATCGGGCAAGATAGCACGCTACAGGTTGCAAACGGTCCCAATCCAATAATGCTCTTCCTTCCGCAATCCAATAACTAACGCCTGAGAAAATCTGTTAGTATGAGTGTAACTCGGTCATTTAAGCCGTAGTTAACTTTTATAGAACTTGCCTTTTCACATTTATTTTCTCATTTGTTATACGTGGTAGAGCCACGTTCCAGCTATATTATGGTTGTAGCACGAATGGGTCTTCTCGACCGAAGTAGGACCACGCTGTAACAGAATACCAGCGTAAAATAGCAGTTTTAATGCTGCTGTGTTTCGTATAGTGTAGAGAACACCTTTTTGGAAACAAGGCATTCAATCTTAGCCCTCAGGGCACAATCTGCATTTTGATTCTTAATAGAGGATAGATATAGATACCCATGGGTCATAGCATCCATTTAACATAAAGTGTCCTGTAAGCTCGTTTCTCTTCTAGTTGTATTGTAGTATTAGGCAAGGTCATTCATTGGGCGTCATAAATCTAGTTAGGGAAATGGATCGTGAAGCATCCGATATTAGACCAAACCTGAAGAACCTAGATCGGTAATAGAGATCAGAGTCAAAAGAGCGAGACACCTAGAAATGCCATCACTAAACCTCCTGTCAAACGTGGCAATTACCAAAAAATATTCCAGTAATGGGACTCATAACCTCAGACCAATGAAAAAGTCCTCATATTCAACCGTGAACTATTTATGTGAGTGAGACATCGTGGGTGAAGGGAACGAGTTCGAAAGACAAAACCTACGTTAGCTGGCGGTATAGTCATTTAATATTTTACCAAATATAAAACACTCAATCCGAGGACGATAAACAGCGTCAAAGGTAACAAGCCACTTGAACTGTAATCGCTTATCTGACTGCCGAAATTCAGAATTATGGCTAATCCTTGCTACCGCAGAGGTTGATGTCCAGCGGTGGACTATTTGTGTGGAGGAGAAGAGAAGACAATTTACTAGGAGGCGATCAAACGATCACACAGTCCATGTGATGGTAAATGAATGCGGCCCATAGACATTTACATTTATCTTCGATTAAGAATCTAAATGCACATGCGTTATTACCCCTGAGGACTACGATGAAATCCCTCGTTTCCAGTAAGAAGGGTCTCCGGTTTTTTGCACTCACCATACGAAACACAGCAGCATTAAGATCCTATTTGACACTGGTATTCTGTGAGAGCGTGGTCCTTCCCCGGTCGAGCCGACCCATTCGTGCTACAACCATAACTTAGCTGCAGTGTGGCTCTACCACGTAAAAAAAGGTGGCTAATGGACATCGTATTAAAATGCTTGAATATATAGTAAAAAGTTTCCTTTTCATCGATATAAACGCTACAACAGATGTATGCATTAGAAACAGACAAAATATTTTACGTATCATTGTTGAGATGACTGCATCACTATGATAGAGCTTTTTTAGTTTTCCCTCACCTTTGTGTAACCTCCGCAACAGCGAGTAGTTTGATACCTGTATCGATCATACAACGGAAGTGGTGCTGACAGTCACGGCGAGCACTTACAACTGGACGGATAGAGAGACCAAAGACAGAGAGAGGCGTATACAGAAACCTCTGTGCGGTGGATAAATGCATCTTTATCTATGCACCTACTCCACATTTGTATTGTGTAAATAGTACGTGCTTATGAATAATAAAATTGTCGTTACTATGTTTAGTTACTTGTAAATCTATTGAGCGTTTAACATTTGCACAATTGTTATTTGTTTGACATTTTATTGTCAATGTTTATATTATATTTATAATTATTAAGTATTATATATAAGAACGCTTTTTATAACATAATGATAAAAAATTGTATAATCGTAAAACCACACCCTAAGAAGGTAAATACGTTAGTTATAAAACTTTTGTAAAAACGTAACGTTGCTTTAAAGTTGTTTGCTTCCTCATGTGCTTCGTCATTCAGTGAAATAATTTGCCAGCATATTATGACTTTCCATCTGATTACAATGTGAGTGTCTTCAAGGCAAGAGTGAGTGAATAGGCTTTTTCAGCGTTTTTTACTATTTTCGGCTGCACTTAGCACCAAGTGGGATAGTAATCAAGATTGGCATATAATAGTAAAATATGTCTGAAATAGACTGTTTATAATTTAGTATTAGCATTATGTTTGCTATTTAATAATTTAATAGTTGCTGCAAAACTAAATAAAATAAGTTTATTTAATTAGTAAATCAATTGATATAATATACCTTAATAAAAAGCGTCAATATAATGCATGCACTTTAAATATATTCAATATCACCAATCACCACCTTATTACGTACTTATAAATTCCCACGTATGGGTTAGAAGAGTGTTTAACTTCTACTGTATTTTCATTATTTAAATACTTATTGCATAGTTTATAATATCTTTCATTATCCTATACATAATATAAGTGCTTTAAGTGAGCAATTCTTGTATAAATATATTATTATAAGTCTATAAGTCGCCCAAGTACATTAATTTTACTTATATGAAATCTCTGCCGCCACATTATTTACTATTGTGTTACGCATTATTTTATGTGTTGTGCAATTAACTCATTGTGGTGTCAACAACAGACCCTTAATTGCATTTAAGATGAATATGCATGATTTAACAGGTAACAATTTCAACATGTTTAGCAAATAAGACAATTTAAACCATTCACGTACACTTAGCACAATGTTAATGGAGTGTATACTACGAAATGGCCTACAAAAAGTGTACGCTGTCCTCTATTGGAGCGGCATGGTACACATGCACGCGATTCCTGAAACAGGAATGCATTTAATACCAACAACGGAATAATGTCGGTAATTTAATGCCGTGTATATATACCCCCTTTATCGCATGTCATTAAGAACCTAATAAACGTTTTTTCACTTCTCGCTGACTTTAATCGACTATAAATATAAAGATCGAATGCCACTTGCTTTCACAAACGTAAAAGCACTAAAAATAGGAAGCGCGAATATTAACAAAAAAAAATATTTTGTAGCAAATCAAGCCGTTCCGCAACAATTTCCACATGTTGTATTTTTACACCGCCACCGTGTAAGTGTGATGTAAGCGTCCATCACCAGGAGTCTTTCCATGGTAAGAGGACTCTATGGTGAAGATCAGAAAGATCTTATGACCTCCGATAGATGGCCGGGACAGGGTATATCTCGTATATGTAAGATGGAAATTACCCAAACTGGCTGCAAGAAGTAATGTTAAAGATGCGAGACTTCAATCGCCAATCTTACCCACAATAGGAGAGGCTCATATCTAGCAGTGGACTGTTACAGAAGGAAGAAAAAATACATCAAACAACTATCGTTGTATTTAAAACCGATTTTTCTTTTAGTTTTTAATATAAGAGTTGTGTCATTTAAGGGGCTGATGACCTATTTGAACCATTCTAATGTTTTCAATTACAAGTTTGTTTATTATTTAACCAAACCTATATATAAAAAATTCTGCTTATTAATAATTTTTTATCAATAAAATAATATTTAATATTAGTACGGAATCATGTAAAAACAGAATAGAAATAAATTTAAGTATAACGTCTGAAAATTGTATATATTACATATATACAGTCGCTGCCTTTTTAATTGCAAAAACTGCATATCAAACGGACTGCAGATTTTACTAAACGTTGCATCCATATACATAAAATACATAAACACTCACGCCCGTCACCCAGAGGGGTAGGCAGAGACTATGGACTTCCATTTGGCACGATCCTGACACACCTCTCTCGCCTCCTCCACATCCATATATCTACGCATACACGCTCGTCGGTTAAGGGTACTCTTAATTTGGCCCATTTTAAATATATCGCCAATTTTGGTCGATAAATTTTCGCCTAGGGCGTCCCTTCCAGACCCTGCCGTTCACCTCTGCCAGATAAATTTGCTTTGTCACTCTTTCGTTGCATCCATTCGAAAAAAGTTTAAAATTACTCTCAAGTCGCATCTAAATAAGTTTTACTTCAAAATTATTTACATTTGAAATGTTTTAAAACTATTTAAATTCATGATGATAATCTCAAAAAAAATATTGTACTTCCCGAAACTACTACTCCGCGTGTGGGAAACCACGTAAAACAGTATTGAGAAAAATGTCTGTGATAAAAAACACCAAGGAAAAATTAAATTAATAAAAAAAAAATATCGTTTTTAAACTAATTAATTTAACGTTTAAAGAACCGTAATTTTAATATGTTAATACTCGCAAACGTGGCTATACTCGTAGTCTCTTCGATGTTCGCCTAATTAATGACGATAATTTTTTAGTAATAAATGAATGGTATCTATTTAACTTATGACATCGTGCTTCAAGTAAATAACCCTAACACAACGCACTCAATCGTTCTTACATTGAGCTGTATTTGGGTACAAGGCGACTCAGGAGGAAGGAATACTGCAAAAAAAAACAGTAATTGAAAAATACAGTTTGCAAACAGTATGCAAATTAACTGTAAGAAAAAGGATATTTTTAGGAATTTTCATGTATCGGCATTGATGCGCGGGTATTCAAGTTTACTGGTTTTTGTGAAAAAATATTTTCTGACTAATCAAGTTTTTGTTAAACGATGCATAAATGAAACGTTAATGATAAAATGTTCGGGACATCAAGACAAAATTGGAGACTGGCTAATAAGGGAAACGGTACTTACCAGCACTGGCAGTAAAAAACTGTGCCGGTCCTACGGAGTTGTAAGTAAAGCAAACAAGCGTCTTGTTTAAATAAAAATGGTAATGGTAATACTTTTACCTTTTTTACAATTAGCTGTTCACAATTATCATTTTTTTTAATTTAAAACATTGAAATTATATAGCGATTTCTTATAAAAACATTGGAACTGAATTTTACAAACAATTGTTTATTTGTGGATTTTTTTTGCCAAATCCTACAATATTAAAATCGTTTACGTAGCATTACGTCACATCTTACGTTCTCTGCTTATAAAATTTATTACACTTTCTGGCTTTCAACCAATAAACCTCAGCTAATTGTCAAAAGTTCGTTGCAACAAACTGTTCATAATTCAAATAAAGTGCATAGCGGGGAAATAGAGAAATGATTTCCGTATCAGTTGTTTCAACGGCGGGGGGCGTTCGGGGTGGGCTGGGCCACCTGTGAATACGAGGGTTCAACGCCAAAGTATGTTAATTAATTTTCGGTTGACCGTTCCACTGCTGTACGGTCGCTCGAATCTCTCTCGCGCGGTTTACCGACATTTTGTTATGGCATATTGTGATCTTTCTGTTAACATTTGTAATATACCGGTGCTTTTTTATCAGTTCCATAATGTATTTATGTTGTGTTACATTAAATATGGCAAAGATATTTATATATTTCACAAACATAAATGTAGCAAACATTTAATTACACGTTTTTACTATGCGCGCGTAGGATAAGGATATGGGTAAGGAGTCAGGAAAAGCGTCGGCAGGGCAAGGGCGTGCAGCGTGGCGTCATGACAAACAGACAAATACATGCTGAGTGGCGTCCGCTTAATTTGCATGGGAACTATGCGAACGGCAATTTTCATGACACCGCCCTAGCACCCCGACACTATACAATTCCTCTTTTATTTTAAGTAAGATACAACAAAATCTATAATCGGCAAACAATTAATAACAATTCAAATAAACATTAATATTGGTTAAATTGTATTTTGACTTTGATTATTTTGCACATCCTACAAAACTTCTTTCTAGGTGATAGGGCCCTTGACGCCATTTCAGCCGCCAAGCAGTAGTGCGTGCATTGCCATGTTCCGGTCTTTAAAGGTATAGAGAGCCATTATAATTACAATCTTAGTCCTCAGAGGTCACAACACGTTTGTAGCCTTCTTTGTTTAAAGCCCATGGGCTGCAGTAACCACGATCAGGTGGACTGTAAGTTCGTTTATCACTTCAATTTAAAAAAAAAACAACTTGAAGTTAGTGCGCTAGGCGAAGTGAAATATCATTCTTATCGTGCAAAAGCTTTGATTTAGCTTACTTTGTAAGAAATGATATCGCCAGAACTCACAAATGTGTGTGACCTAATTGAGACTATATTAAATCAATAAGACATAAACTCAAACGTGACTGGAGTTTAGCTCGGGCTCAATTAATTATTCATCGAAATGAGTCCGCCATTCAACCCGCTGAATATTATTGGACGGGTCTCGGATACCCGGTCGGTTATCGGAGTTTGATTTGTGACGTAGAACTTGTTCGGATGCGCGTGTACTCACAACGATGTTAATCACGCGGTGCGTATGTTTACAAACTCTGGGTTGGGACGCGCTAAGGCAACTGATACAATCTCGAGGAGAAGCGAAAGAGTCTGCATAATATATGTTACCGTACTATTAGTTTTGAGCGGAAAGGTATTTTTGACAGCGCACCATTTGTAATACATGAAACTGTGTAGGAGATTATACTGTCTGCGTAACTACCCGCTGACGATACTGATATATTTTGACGTTACGAACGTTGTAAAGCAATATTCCGAAAAGGAGAAAAATCTTCCAGAATGGCAACGTCGTACCGGCAAACTGAGTGTAGGAAGACTCCCAAACATATGCCGTGAAGACCTGGTAAGACATAAATCGATGGATGCAGGTGGCTCAGGACCGCGCTTTGTGACATTACTTGTTCAGCAGTGGACTTGTAAGTGGCTGTAATGATAATGATGATAACATGAACCAAATCGCCGAACAATAATCGACCTAGTTTTTACTTTGATTAATTGTGACAGAATTCTACTCTCTTTCGCAGCGAAAACCTACCGTTTTCTACAACATATTTTACTTATCTTCTAATTTATAATTTCGTTTAACGGTTTATTTAATATTTGTATATATATGTATCCAATGATGATGATATTTTATTCCGCGTATTTACTTCTGTTCGCTTCCATGTAACTTCTTTCTTAGCGTTATTCAGTAATATCGCTCTAGATAATAACGTTATGCAACCAAACAGAACGTGTGCATGTGTGCTGCTCAAATAAAATAAGGTTTTTGGTGAGAAAACGGATTAATCGTTATTTCACAACAACTACAAATTGCATTCATATACAAAGGTAATATGTACACACATACTGTATGCACATTGGTCGTAATATCGCTGGAACCCTCAATTAACTGTAAGCGTAAAGGCGGCTAATGAGCCATTTCAGAAACACGATCGTGATCACTTTCGAACTTTTTTGCAGTGTCGAAGCATTTTTTTTGTCAGTTCCAAAAGCGACCGCGTGGACGAAGATAATCATGGGAGCGCACTTCTGAGTCACACTTAGACCAGTGCCAAGTTACCATTACGCCGAGAATAAAGTCGTATCAGCCTATGTTATGCCAACTGAATCACGACTCTAACTGGCCGTCAAAAGATTAATAACAATACGCAACTATACAACTGTAACTATACAAAATAGACAAATGAATCATCGGCCGGTTCGCCAGCTGCGAATTAAGACTCGTATTCTCGTGTTCTCGACGAATAGCGCAGCTCCTCTTACATTATGAAACGCAATAAAAACAATAATACATTTGCAGTGTGGGACGTTCTAAGCTCCTTTTTTATTTACTATGCTATATCGATAAAAGATTCATACCTATGCATGTGCTTTTACTTTCACTGAAAATAAAAGCGAATTCGGGCTGTGTGGCGTTCAGTTGCTCTAGAAAGTTTCTAACACTCAGAGTTCACACTTCAGCGGCATTTAATCGGCGTAACTTGAACAATTTGCTCAAGTATCGATAGACAGCGGTAAACTTTCGAATTGTCTTAAATGTTTATCCACTTTAGAGATGTAGAGCATTGAAAGTAGTCGCGGGAAATGACGCGGGCTGTATTCAGGTGTTGCCGGGCGTGATGTAAACAATGCGTGGAAATATCTACCACAAATGCGCCTGTACGAGGTAAATAGTACCGCTGACGTCTATCGACACCATAGAGGAAATTGATCGACACCGTAGTTTAAACTGCTGAACCGTGCTGCTTGAATTTCATTTATGCTTATGGTTCATCTCGTTTTATTTTGATAACGGGATGAAAATAATTTTGATCAAAAACTTTGTCAATAAACTAAACTAAACTAAAAACTAGTTATTGACATTTACAAATGCATTAATAGTAAACATGAATATTTTGGCCTTCAAAACCAGATTGAAACTTAACTAAAATATGACACGTTTGGTGCTCAAATCCAGCTCACAATATTATTTACCTAGGATATTTTCCAGTGCTACGTGAAATCGAAAATCACTCTTAGACAATCGATTTAATAACGCACTGCAGAATACAATAAATTCTGTTAACTGTTCAATTTGTATCGTCGTATAACGTAATAATGCAGGCTGCCTATCGGAGCTGAATGGCCCAAAGTTGCGTTGATCTCATGGGTCAAATGTTAAGTGCCCTGACAACTACTGGGTAATATTGAAGAGTTGTTTTACAACATACTTTGAATGCAGACATTCAAAAGTCAAAAAAGGGAAATACATAGACTACGCATGAATATTTATTTTAGGTTATTTCAAGCACAATCCCTTATTATATTAGCTACATAACAGTTTTTATAGTAAAAGACATTTTTTGGATGCCTTACATAATGGAAGACCTGCGTCCTGCTTTTGAACTTTACAGATATACAGACAGACAATTAGTATTATAGCTACGTAGTGGGTGATATGAGGGAATCTACTACCTCATATCACCCCCATCTAATCACTAGCCCATGTACCCATTACCCATGAAGCGATAGAGGGCAATGAATTAAGACGCGTGCAGCAGCATATTTCTGATAACGACTCAAATTGCCAAACATGGCAACTATGTCAAACATCTCCTACGAGACTATCGTATTGGGGAAGCCTATATTCAGCAGTGGACTTTAATAGGCTGTGATGATGACGATGATGATAGATGGCGGCTTATGAGAATTCATCAAACCATTTCGTCCCGTAAGTGTCGTAAGAAACGACTTTAAAATATTTATGGCTACCGATAAAACTCGTATAATATATGTATAAGTATATCCGGCGACGGGGAGTAGCGTCAAAGGTGCAAGACGGCTGACTGCGATCACAAATACGTCTACCAAATAAATGATTCCTTCAATAGACGAGGTGTTCAGCAGTAGACTGTTATGGACTTTGTAAATGATGATGATGATGATGATGATAACGATGACGATGACGATGACGATGATGATGATGATGATGTTTATTATTACTATTATTGTTATAGATTAGATCAAATTTTGTATTGTGATAATAATATATTTTTACCTTTTTAATAATATAGATAATTATATCAAATAAATGTCTATTAGCTTTAGCTACAGTTTGAAAATGTAAATATTTATTTAAATAGTGTTTTTATACAAAAATTAAGAAGTCAACAAATATTTAATTAAGTATAAGAGTTGCCCGCGCTATACAAATTACTAGAAAAAAAAACTGGTCACAACAGGTCCAACTTCCATATAAAAAACACCTGTTTGAGAGATACGCATACATGGATACATTACGAATAGGTACATATTTGCAAGTTTTTACTGTTGATATTAAAATAGATATAAAGAGTTTTTATATTAGAAACTTTGTACCATCATTTGTTGAATAAAACTAATGTTATGGATTTATCACTTTTATTATACTTATTTATTATTTGTAGTCCGTACTGGTTCACATAATTGGCAACCATTTGTAATAAGATTGTATTATAATAGTAAAAGGAGTTAAATAATTTGTTAACGCAAATCCCTCCAAATTTAAATTATTATATTTTCACATATTTTCAGTATATTATGATGATGATGTATTATTTTGTGAAAAGCATGTAATTTATGATTCATACGCCGCGCCGTTTCAACTCCCCACAAAAGTGCTGTTTGAGAAACGAATATTTAATTTCTTATATTGAAAAATACAGAGACTTCATTTTATTCCAATAGTTTACTGTTAAAGTAATTAAAACTAGTGCTTTAGGAAAAATGCATAAAATGACACAAGATCCGTGTTAAAGGATCGTTTTAACTCTTAAATTTTCTGTGAAACTGTTAAAGTTGGATGACTTACTAGCAATGTAATAAAACTCTCCATATAATATTATAGACGCCATGGCAACAAAGAGATACTTATGAAATTAAAGTAATAAATCAACACGGGCTAAGCGGGCCGGGTCGTGAATGAGCGTAGGAACAACGGCTTGTATGTAAATATTGTGCTGCCCGTCTGAATATAAAGTAATATGCGTAATATACATAATATAATATAAAACGTGGGTGTGTTATATCACATGTAATATAGCTAAAGATGGTAGAGCTCCCAATGAGTCTAGAATCGGCCAGGGTAGGCGAGTATACCAGCGTAAAATAGCAGATTAACGCTGCTGTGTTTCGTATGGTGAGTGTAGAGAACCGGAGTCCCCTTTTACTGGAAACGAGGCATTCCATCTTAGTCCTCACGGGTGACAACGCATCTGCATTTTGATTCGTAATCGAGGATAGATGTAGATGTCTATGAGCCACAGCAACCACTTACCATCAGGTGGACTGTGTGCTCTTTTGTCACACTTATCCTATAAAAAAAGACCCTGTTACTATATCTCCTTCTTACTACCTTTTTCTGACGTCAAGTACATCCACTGTTCCGATTCGATCTGTTAGAGAGCTAGTATAATTGTTGTTAGGCATTTCATCAAGTCATCACATATAACAACGCATATGTAAAGCCTTTTTTGTTTGAAGTTCATTGTTGGTGTAGCCCACGAGCTACAGTAGCCACTGAACATCAGGTGGGCTGATTGATAGTTCGCTTAGAATAGAACAAATACGCTAAGAATTTAATAATAAAGCAAATGATCGGATACGATAATTGCGTTTCATAGTTGTCTTACAACTACGATTTCATGAATGAATAACAAGACATGAATATTAACCGTTTTTTTTTAAATTTCCTTATCAAGCGTAAATGATAACATTCGCCATGAGGATAAACATGACATGACATTTATTTTTGTATTTTCAAAATAAATCTACAAGTGTTTGGGATAAAATATAGCCTAGGTCCCTCCTGGCGTTGCTCTCTATCTGTGTGTAAAACATCACAATCGCTTTAGCCATTCCAATTTATTTCATCATCACAATCGGTTTAGCATTTGCAATTAGTTGAAACAAACAAAAATTTTAAGTGGTTATTTTTTCTCAATTGCATGCAAATAATCCCCTGCGTTTAATAGAAGAAAGTTATTTTAATATTACAGACAGACACATTAATTTTATTTATATGTATAAATTAAGAGGTCGTTTTCATAAAAATGGACCAAGTTTTGTTAGAATACAATATCTTGCAGCGTACAACGTTTTTAGCGAGATAAACGTAAAGATGGTGTCCTCACTGCATATTTGTAGTAGTCAAATTACTTTTAACAATAAGAAAGTTGAAGCAGAAAATATTGATCCGTTCATAATCATTTACAGCTTTCTCAAGAACAACCCACGCAAATCCTGTGATAATATCGGTCTCTACCAAACCACACATTTGCTCATCTAACTCTATTATAACAACGTATATAGTTGTATAATACTCGTAAGCAACTTTTACAAAATATGCAGAGGCTGTATATAGCGCATATGAGCGATAGTGCGAAACGAAGATAAGAGGTAGCAAAGAAGCGGAATTGATCGATTTGCAAAACTAGGTTTTATGTTGCATTAATACTTATTTTGCAGATGCTGTTTTGTAAGGTATCGTATAATGGAGCGTGTTCGCGTTTTACATTTTATACTCGTCTTCATTAGTACGGTAAACAGTTCACAGTTGGACTTGGTCTTTTCCATGGCAGGGAAGATTTACCATAATGGCCGTAGGTACTTAGTAGACGCATTGGCGATCGTACACTTCGATGATGCTGTTGCTGCTCTGGTTTACACGTGGTAAAATATCATATCGTTATAACGCTTCTACCTGGGGCTATTAGGTCTTTCGAGCATTCCCCTAAGTGACTTTAGTGACACCCACGCGACGAAAAAGGGTGGTGAATTCTCTCACGCCGCCACCGCACTGCAGTTGTATTTTATCCATCTATCCACTCTAGCCTATAAAATCAACTAAATAGGGAAGGTTTTGCCATAGTTGCCACGCTTGGCAGGCGAGGATTATAATTTTGAGTTATTATCAGGAAGATGCTGCTGCTCATTTCCTGTTGCAGTTTCCCTCTGTTGCCTCTTATGACAACCACGAGACGATATGTGGTGGCAAATATTCTTACACCGCTAATATGATGGGTTGACTGGTAGAGAATGCCTCAAGGCATTAAGTCCGCCCTTTGTATTCTTTTGTTTTAAGGAATGCAATAAAGAATAAATAAATAAATAAGAAATATAATAATACACGGTTAATTTTACGTTTGTATTTAATGCTTAAAAGTAATTATATTAAGTGGTAGAGCCACGCTGCAGCTATTTTATGGTTGTAGCACAAATGGGTCGGCTCGACGTGGGAAGGACCACGCTCTCACAGAATACCAGTGTCAAATACTAGCTTGATGCTGCTGTGTTTCATATAGTGAGTGTAGAGAACCAGAGACCCTTTTTATTGGTAACGAGGCATACCATCTTAGGCCTCAAGGGTGACAACGCATCTGCATTTTGATTCTTAATTGAGGATATATGTAGATGTCTATGGGTCACAGCATCCACTTTGCCACCTTAGTCCATAGAATAATTAGGTATATTCGGCAAGCAAACAATACTGCAAAACATATCACGAGTTCTTTCTTGAGGTAGTTTTATGACAGATTTACCGTCATCGTAATAGGCAAGGGGTATCCTGCACACCGCAGAAACAGCGCTCAAAATTGTCGTATCTTACGTAGCTTTAGTCATTAGTGGATTTACATATCTATTATTAGAGACTTATCATAAATGCAATATCAAACAAAAAAAAATGTATCGAAAACTAATTCTGTTAGAACTTCTCATACTGCAAACTCTTTCTCTCTCTCTCTCTAGACCACGGAAGACTGTGATTGCCTTAACAGATGTGAAGATACATTTACTATGAACAAGGATCTGATGCAACCGCCGCCACGCGCAACTGCTACACTACAGTGATTATTTAGGTCCGATGCATCGCACATGCATTGAGATACTCAAGATAGGTGTACTATAATAACAGGGATATGATAATTTCGTCTGTAAGTGGGTTGATGTTTTAGAAATGGCAAGAGCTCTTCATCGCACAAATTAAATAATGAAATATAAAAAAAAATATCACCGATTTATGCCTATTCGGACTACTCGAACTATCGCCTATTCGAACTATAGTTACTCAAAAATAGCTTTATTTTTACATTTATAACACGATAATAGCTAAACGTAGCCAAATTGATGCTAGAATAAGGTAAGTAAAGGGTAAGACAATAAATATTACATTTTATTCAGTCATTAATTTTCCAATAATTCAGCAAAAAGTCAGCTAGTAAACATAGGTCTCCCCCATCGATTGCCTCATAGAGCGGATAATTTCTATAGTTGTCACGCTCGGCAGACGGATTGGATTCTATTTTACTTCACTCTGTTACCTATCACGAAACCTACGGGCATGGACATGGGATAGTGGATTCTCTTGAGCCGCTACTGACTATATTATAAAATAAATAGTCCTTGATGACTATCTTAAACTTCGATGACGCAACGTTAATAGATCTAAGCTAGTGCGAAGCCGGAGCGGGTTGCTAGTTAGCCATATTTGTCTTCATAAGAACTGTTGTGGCGGCGCAACGGAATCTTTTACCCCATTTCGTCCCGTGGGTGTCGTAAAAGGTCTCATGTCTTCGACATATTGCGGTATAACCATATTGTTTACTCCAAACATAAAATACCCATACGGGTGACAGGGAGTAGCGTCAAAGGTGCTAAACGTCTAGTTCTGCGATCTCTAATTTGCCAAGAATGATGATTATGGAAAACTCTCTCCAACGGGAGACGCCTATGTCCAGAATTGGATTTTAACGGACTTATGATGATGAAGAAGAAGCTATGTTGATGAATGTTGTAACCTCTAACAAAATATATTATAAGCTTAACGCATTCCATATTTTTGTGACGCGTTTCTTTTTTATACAACTATAAAGTATATCGAGCTATTCTTAGTTATGTTCTCGTTTAAATATATACATTTCTTGATTATAAAAGAAAACCTTACCTCCACTCTAGGATTTCCTCTTGTATCGTGGAGGCAGTTTATAAATATCTATGTAGACCATACAAATACTTGTTCCGTGCGAGTTTCGAACTCGCAGACATCAGCATCGCATCTCATTGCTAAGTCACTGCGCCATTGAGCCATCCATCGTCATGTTATTTAGTTGTATTGTTCATTAACAGTCTACGATGATGAACGTTACTATTTTTATAAGGCATCAATAACCAATAACGAATTATTAATTTAATATTCATAGTGTACGTACGTATGGAAGAATTCTAAAAACTCGACCCATTGAACGTTTGGACCTTAATATTCCCGGTCCGTCCAGACTTCGATACGTGACCTGAACTCTTTCCTATTGTGGTACAATATCACACGACTACGTCAAAAACAATGAATTCATGACCAACTTCCAGCAGAGTGCGTGAGCGAACGGAATATTGAGTAACAGTGGTCATATATATTTGTGGGGTTTCAAAGTAAATAGTCGACTTAGACTTCCATCGAATATAATGTACCTAATTGAAGTTTAACAATATAGCAATAAACGTAAATCTCTACGACGCAGTGTTCAGTAATCGCTTTCGTAATTTGTAACCGATCGTGTTCGTATTTGTTATCGTGTCACGTAGTGTTTGGGAGAAGGACTGATAAAAGTAATTTATGTATTAAATGGATTTGAATGGCATTCGAATCATATTTTCCTAAATGTCTCACAGCCTGTATAATTATCCAACCAAAGCCACTAGATGCTTTTGGCGTATAGGCTTGCTACACGCACCGGGCAAAAAAGGGGTGATGGAGTTTTACACCACCACAACACGGCAAACCTATCATAAATACTACTCTTATATGGAGGTAAATAAAACGCTTCGCATACATTGAATATAGGTCAGGCACTAGTTTCATAACGGCGCAGTCTGTACGCGTAATGAAGGGAATCTGAGTGCTTAAGCTAGATCAAGGTGCACTGATAATCGTATTAATTTGTGCTGCACCGAAGCCGATGTTGCCGACAGACGGTTAACTTAGTTTATGACTATGCTAGGTACGCTCTCAGCGCAACAAGTTTCTTGCGAACGTCTTGATTGCTTTGAAATCTGTTAAGCAGTATAGACTATAGAGCCGTTCAAGTGCACCGCTCGATAGTTTGAAACGCTTCCTTCGGTTAAGCTGAACAAAGGATGGGTTTGATTGTTGTTTAGTTTGAACGAGCTGTTTACATGTGAGCTGATGCGTTCCTATATATTTATACAACATTTTGTACGATTAAGGCATGAACCACTTGAACTAGAAAAATTGTCTTTTTCTTTTTCAAACAGTCTTAACCGTTCCACCCATTTTGATACTTTGAGATGATAAATTTCGTAGATATATTATGTATCAATTTCATTATACGACAAATTCAACAAAAACCATGTTAATAAACATTATATGCGCAATAAATCGATGATGTTCTCTTCGCCGGTTTTGATTTCAAAAAATTAAAGGGCTACAAATGTCATAAGAGCTGGATGAAATTTGTATGGCACTGTGTAGAAAGTATTCTCCATTGATAAATAAACAAATCAGCAAATTGGTAAACTAACAAGAATTTAAAAAAAAAACACACATTCAGCCAAGATAAACGTCTTTTTGAAGTTTGTTAAAAATATTTAAAAACTACCATTGACGACTTTAAAGATAAAACAAATACGCACACAAGGAGTAAATCTAGATTGACATGGCAGTAAAAAACTAGTAAGTTATAAATTGCAGTATCCAAACGGACAATAGATTATGCGGATGTGTGTCATCATAAAGGGCTTTAAAATGATGGGGGCTCCTGCAATTAACACCGCCGACGGCTACATCGAGTTGCGAGACAATTGCCGACAATTCGCGCGAGTTGAATGACCACTTGGCAGTACACAGCTTAGAAAGCTCGTGTTGTAGCTGTATTAACGTCTTTAATATAGCTATTAATTGCTTTAATTATTTTCTTTAGTAAGTAACAATGCAATACGCAATAGCAAATTAAAACTTAAGTTTAAAGTCTAACAACGGCCAATTATTTACTTAAACTAATAATAACTCTTTAAAATATTATTTTGCGATTAAATCGCCTAGATTTCGCAACACTATTATATGATAATGCGACACTGTCAGCATAGATAATCGCTTTTAATACACGGTACAATATCGCTTAGAAAACTTTAAATGCATTTATCATTCACGGAGACAGCAACAACTCGATCTGCGATTTAGTTTTCCAATAAAGGTTACAAAGATTTATTTGTATTAGTATTTATTGTACTGTCATTATGTTCGCACAGCGTTTAATGACAGAATAAAAAACAAACAACGGTATATTAGCATTAACATTTGGAGTGCTAAATCTACAATGACACATCGAGAGCTGCTAAGGTTCCCACAGTAATTACCTGGTTATTATAAATCAGCGTTATAATATTTCTCGTTTGTATCACGTTTAATTGGATAGCAATGCGAGTTGGATCTATGCGGAAGAACGGGAGCGACATCTCTCGTTACATTCTGTGTCTAATTCCGAGAACGCCATGGGAATACTATGCGTGTAAGTGAGCTAGCATTGAATAAGACTATGTTGGTACGTATGGCCTAACGAAGCACTAATATTTCCTGAGATATAAAATACGTAAACCGTAAAACGCCATATGCCAGGGATCAGAAGCCATTACGAAATGTGTTATGTGTCATGGGTATCATTGCACGATGCTTTTCAACCATAATATCTAGCATTTTTGTAAATACTTAATAACACCTACACTGAGGATTATTGTATTTTCATAATATGTTATCTATTTTAAAATTTATCTATTTTACTTTTATTAACTAGAACGAAAAGAAATATATTTGTATTGTACCCCACACTGTGGTAGAATACACAATACGTACTGTAAATTTTACTAACATTTAACTTACTGTATTCACAAATAAATAAGCGAATTGTAATTAATTAAAATAAAAAGTTATATCAAAAAATAAACTTAAAAAAAGTGTAAACCGACTTTAATAACATAGAATTAAAAATTCACATTAAAGCTTCTAAAGACGGAGCTTTAATTCTTCGATACACTGGCCCAATTTACACTGCCGCGGAACGGAATGGAAGTGAATTTTTGTAACGAAATTGTACATAGTAAAATGAGTTTTATGTTAATTGTGTAAAGTTCAAACTAGATATGAGTCAAAAAAACGTCGCGCGTCTTCCGTGGAATTCTCGCGCATTCTCGAGAATTCCCGTAGCTACTGTCGGCGCAGTCTGTGGAATCCGCGGGAATTGACGCGAAGGGTGACATTTTCATTTCTTTCATAATTCATGAACCCAAATATTTCTTTTCCTTTTTCTGATATTCTTCCTTTTCTCATCATTTTCTTTTTCTGCCTCACAAATAAGCAATATGAAAATAATATCCAATCAACCACTCTTGTCAAATAAATGAGCGCAGTCGCGGGAGCATTCCCGCGACTGCGCTCATTTATTCGCGCGTCTTCCCGCGCGACGAGGCGAAATTGACGCTTCCATTCCGCCGCAATGTAAATTGAGCCCATGTGGTCTTAGAATCTTGTGGAGTTTTTTAATTCTTTTTTATTTTTTGAAGTCGGTTTTTAATTTTTTAAAGTTTATTTTTTACCCTTTTGAGTGGTCTAAAGAATATCACAAGATTAAGATGACAACTAGAATGTCGTCGTATTTTTCTACACTTAGGAATTATTATTTTTTTAATTATATGGGACTACCCCTTGAAGTATAAACCTATTTAATGAAAAAAAAAATCGGTTCATAAAAAAAGTTGCCTGAACATACATAAAAGATATAATATATACAGACAAATTAAGAACCTCATCGTTTTTGAAGTCGCTTTAAACAACGAGCTTTTTACTACGGAATAAATACAGTAGACACAAAGGAGCAACATTTGTCTTAACGCGGTCATGTTTAAACAATAACAAAGCGAGGGAAACTGCTCGGAGAAAAAAAAGTTACAAAATATTTCCATTGAAATTAACCGAGCGCGAGAGGTTAAGTGAAAAAGTCGGAACAAAGGCGACTAGCTCGGTGCGCTATTTAGTATGCATTTGGAAAGGAGAGGCGAGAGCAATAAGTTCGAGGCGGCAATTTGCATAGATTGTGGCGGCGCGGCTGGCCGGCGTTCGGTGATTTACTTCGCGTGGGCGACGACCGATAGCACTTGTATCACATATACGTATCAAACCGAAGCACCTCCTTTTTTGGGGCAAAAGTAAAAACTCGACTATTCTGCGTATGGGTACTACGGTCAAATTTTAAAAGAGCGCCATTCATACCAACTTTCACACTCGAAAAGAATAACAAATCTAGACTATATCAATGGGAACAAGTATTTATATGGCCTACAAATAATTTTCCGGATGTGGATGTTTGTCCTTGTAAATTTTATGCATGTAGACTACCTCTACGATACAGGAGAAAACCTTAGTACGGGTAACTTTTTTTTAAAAACTAATATTGTGATACAGGGATAAGAAGTAAGTAAGGATATGAATATTAGTGTCAATACACTGTAGCGGATGACGGAATAAAAAATCCATCATCATCCCGTGGGTATTGTAGGAAGCGACTATGGAAAACGTTAAACAGATCTAATGACCTTCGACAGATATCCAGACCGGCGACAGGGAGCCAGGGAGCAGGTAATGCGATCGGCAAGTCGTCTGCCAAGTGTGGCGTAACTCTTTATTAGGAATATTAAAAATATTTAGTGACGCAATAGAAATACTACTTATAAAAAAATAAAAAATGAGTGCGGTAAACCTGAACTCACGATTGAAGGAAATTTTATCTTATTAATCGATAATATAGATAATAGAATAATAGATTGTGAGACATTTGGTTTTAGTCCTCAGGGACCTCACTGTTGTTGCACACTTACATACACTTCTGTAGCCACTTACCATCACATGGACTGTTAGCTCGTTAGTCACTAGAATATTAAACACAAAAGTAAAGAGAATTTACAGAGTAATGAACAATACTGTATCTACAAATGTTTCACTTGCAAGGCATAAGTAATTAAGAAAATTTATCAGTATTTACATTTAAAATTTATTTCCTTAAATGTGTTTTTTAAGAAATTCTAAAGCCCTAATATAACATAAAATATATATTTATTCGAAATAAAATCAAATAATATACATTTCATTTGAAATAAATATATTCGACTTCAAGACTAGCGTTCTGACAATTGTATTAAAAATACAGATTGTCAGAACGCTAGTCTTTAAGAGATTTAATTACAAGACCTTAAAATAAACTATTTAGATTCATGCTCATCCAGAAAATTACAACATTAGCCTTCATACCGGACCATGACAGGTTATCAGGCAGTGCCTGCTTTGTGAGATACTCTGGAAACTAAGCACCCTGTTGTCTGCTCGTACATAAACAAATTATTGTTCACTACTCTGTGGATGTATGCATAATGTTCTAAATTATAATATTATGTATTCCTAAAATCGCGTACGTACAAAAACAATGATGCAGTGTCCGATCAACTCTAACCGTGCATACGAGCTGAGCCTTGGAACTCATGTCTCGTGTGCTCAATCGAAATATAATTACGGTGTTCATTTCACGCTGACCTCTCTTGTGTCAAGGTAATAACTGTTTCTTAGAAACCTGTGAGCATAATTAACATGGATTAAAACTTCTAGTTTTTCACAACTTACATGTGTATGTCTTATGTAAAACGATAGCGCAGTAATAACGCACAAAGTAAGTCTTCATTATGTCGTGTATTAAAGAAAATATTTCGTTAATTGTTACGGTGCTTCTTTTTCCAGACATTTTTATCCTTTATGTATATTAGTCGCTTTGGTAGAACACCATTAATTAATCCACGATAACAATATTAAGAAGAAAGATTAAATTAATTAAACCGTGTAGTGGCGGTGTAAGATTATCCACTACCCCATATCATCTCGTGTGTGTCGTAAGAGGCGACAGAGGGAAACAATCAGGATGGGCAGTAGCGTCTTCCTAATAACGACTAAAAATAAAAATAAACTGCAGTTGCCAACCCGTTTTTGCCAAGCGTGGCAACTACGGCAAATATCCCCTATGTTCAACAGTGGACTTTAATAAGCCGTAACGGTAAGATTAAATATAACTGAATAAATAATGAGTTCTCCTAGTTCCCTTGGAATATTATATTGTGCATCATATGTATACCTACCTATAAAATGAATTACAATAGTCTACGGTAAGACAATAAGTTAGCATGTTGTTCTTAGACCGCAGACAATTTACGTTGAACAAACACATATCCCGTAGCAGATACCTTGTCGGCTTTGTGCCGAGCACATAGATCCATTCACGAGCCGCCTGCAGGCTCTACAATCAGCCGAGTTAAGGAGCCTGCTTGTGTTTAAATTGCACTCATTTACAGCGGCAAAACGTACATGGCACGAGCGAAATGTTGCCAGCGACGATTAGCGAAATTCCAGAACTGCTGGTATGAAACATAAACGCTAAAAAACAGGGCCCTCGCAACGGACGCGCGTACATACTTACGTTTGTTCATGTTGATTCTCCATATTATATGTAGAGCGACGCTTAGGTTAGTCCGATGCATCAACCGCCCGCCAAGATAATGATCGCGGTTTTTACCAAGTTTGTTAACTAGCATTTGTTTTCTTTCGTATCAGTAATTTTCCGTAACGCAGTACGGCCTCAATATTTATAAAATATATTAAATCCAATTTTATATATTACATAATTCAAAACTAATATTTATATTTTGTATTAATTAAAGTACGGAATCTAATACAAACGATAGAATTCAGTGCAAACTATAACAATAAATGTCATATCGACGATCAATATCATTGACCCGACTTGAAATATCGCTAAGTTTCGAGAAAAATCGCATTCTTTTTTTCAAACGTTGCCTTGTTTTAAAAAATGAAATATCTTTGCCTATTACTGGGTTATTTAGTTTTAAAATGACGCTGTGCAAATGGCGCAGTAATGTGGCAGTAATTAAAAACTTGGCGTTTGCGACAGCGCGCCGCCGCACGATCACGAGAGCACACAATCACCGGCAGCGTTTACTATGCGGGTTATTATGAGCAGTTGCGTTCATAAAGATTTGTCAATATAATACATTTGCATAACTACACTGAGTATTGTTGTAAATATAGATTTTTTATTACACTTTTGTACAAATGTACGGTAACGTAAATACTAATAAATCCGTAGCCTGACTTTAGCTATGCAATGAGAGCATCCACGACTTTTTCTGCCACCAGGGTGGCGCCATTTAAAAATGAGGTGTAATATTTGACAGATTTCATAGCGGCGAAATTATTATTTTTTCAGAAAATGTAAAGGTTAATGTTTCTTTCTGTAATATTAGTTACATTTTATATTAATTAGATTAAAAAATCTAGAGATAAAAATGTTCAAAAAGTAAAGAGCAAACCACTTAGGTTTTGTTTTGTGTATTAATATAACTCTAGAAACTGATAAACTTTTATTTAAAATTAACTTCTCAATTAAATGACATTGTGTAACAAAAAACTTCACGTTCAACGTAAAACTTCACAGTAAGGTTAGCCCTCATTGACGAAAATATCGCGTAATAGACATAAAAAACATACGTTCGAATTGTAAGCCTCTTCTTTTTTTTAAGTCAGTTTAGGTTAAGCTCCAATCTTATCATGTCTTGCAATCATGCATACTTATATTATGGTAATTCCCAGTGATTTGACTAAATAATTTGGTTAACACTACGTCTTGTTCAATAACGAACGTATTTTACCGAAACATTGTTGATTCAAACTCAGTCACATGAAACATGCCGACGCGCTTGGGAAAACCATAACAAAAAATCCAGTCACATAAGACATCACGCGTAGAAAATAATACAGCAACGTCGGAAACTTATACCTACGTATTTTTAACCGACTTCAAAAAAGGCAGGAGGTACTCTATCGACTATATTGTTTTTTATTTTGTGTGTTACCTCAGAACTTTTTTTAGGTGAATTTTTTTGATGATTTTTTTTTATTTGAAAGGTGGTGCTTTTCATGTGATCCCATATAAATTTGATCAAGATCTGACAAGCAGTTTTTGAGTTATCCTTAATAATGTGTATTTAATTGACTTCGACTACCTTGATGATCTTCTCATTTTATTTATATTGAAGTCGGTTGTACAACATTTTTAATTTTACCACTTGTTAACAAGATAATCTATTATAACATGGGTGGACTAAAGACACTGAAAATATTTCTATATTGTCAAATTTAGGAAATCAGCTGAAGTACTTGTTTTGAGTACTTGGGTCTCTGCGGATTTTGTCATTCTATAACAATAACATTCTAATATACCTTAGTCAATTATCGATCAGTTTTAATTGACGAAGGTGTAATATAACAATAGCGACGCCAAAATATTCAGACTAAAAAGTACTTTGTAATGACAATACTAAAAATCTTCGTTCTCAGTCTTCTCCACTATGGTGCTTCATTAGTATAACCTAGGGATGAACGATATATCGGAAAAACGATAAATATCGATATATTGACGCCTAAACATATCGATATTTATCGATACCGGAGATATTTATCGATATCGAAAAAACTCAATATATCGAAAGAACCCGCCCAAAATCAAATACCCACATCTTCAGAAGATGAAGATAAAGGTGAATTCGAGTTTTGGAAGCACCATAAATCTCTGGCTCAAACACAAATAAAAGAAAATTCGATGGCGACGACGAGCTTACATTATACCTTGCTGCTCCTGTAAGCACTCTAAAAGTAAACGTTCTCAAAATTTAGCAAGAGATGCAAGTTTTATACCCCAATCTGTTTAAAGTGGCAATGAGTCACTTACCAATTGTGGCAACGAACGTGCCGTCTGAACGCCTTTTTTCAAAGCCACAATAACTCAAAGCCGAAACCAGCTATATGGAGGTAGACTATCAAAGACATTGTTTTTAAGTTCGACGGCGGGTACAAAATCTGGGTTTAAAGATTTTTTTAATAAATTTATGATAACACAATAATAAAACGTATTTTTATTTCATAATTTTATTTATTGATTTTTCACACATAAGAAATTACCATAATCCATGAACGTTTGATACAACTAAAAGGACGTTTTAGATTTATATAGGCTTTACACAAATTAATAAATATCGATATCGATCGATATGTTATCGATATTATAGTATGATCGATCGTTCCAGACCGATATTTAGACATATCGATATCGACTTAAATCGATAAATATTGATATCGATATTTTTATACAACTTGCATCCCTAGTATAACCCATCCGCAATTCTAACTGTAATGTAAGTGTGCTTACTCCTATCTTGGACCTTTAACTCCACCGTGGCCCTACCATGACCTAATATGCTACAGTCCGACTATGTTTTTGTATTTAATATAGAAGTTCTTTAAAAAAAACGTTGTGGTAAGCTAGCAGGTTGGATTTCACTTTGAATTTCATAGAAGGCGAATAACCGGACATGTGAAGTTGTGAAGTCTGTTACGTGAAGTTAAGTGAATAAGCGTGGTAACAGTGCGGCGAACTCCTCCCTGCTCTCTTTTCGAAACAAAAGGCCTTTGCTTCAGTGGAAAGTTTATATATTTAATATATATAATTAACTTATTATATTATAATTTAATAAAATAAGTTAATTAAACGCGATAAAATCCGTAAAAGTAGTTTTATTCAATGTGTAGTGTTCGCGTAAATATAAGAAATCATTAAGTTTATATAATTATTGTCAATTTAATTGTGGTTTTCTTTTTACAAAAAGTGCTTTTGAATAAATAACATTTTCGGATAATTTTCTACACGATCGAACAATTTTTATCTCTAATGACTAGTTCAATTCATACGAACTTTTTGTGAAAGGAAGTTAAATTGTAAAAGAGTGTATTATATCATGTGTGGTTATTGGCCGTTTGACGTCAAAGGCAGTTTACACAGGCAGCGTGGTATAGGCTGCTACGGCGCCTGTTTACACACGTATCGTTACGGTTGAGATGGCACAGAGTGTGCAAACATGAGGCGGTGTGTGCCGCGTACTGAATTCGGACAACTTAGAGTTGATGCATGATAATTTTTGCAAGCCATATAGGTATTTAATTATTAAATATTAACCGATTACTATTTATAACTACTATTTTTAACGGCAGAGACATCTTTTATTGAATGTCTTCCGAGTAAGATAATTAACAGTCAGTATTTGCGCAAATATAGGCTTTTTTTTTAAATAAAAATGAAGTGACAAACAAAGAAACAGTCCACCTGATGGTAACTGGCTACTGCAGTCCATGGAGACCTTTTTTATAAAATAAGTGTGACAAGCGAACACACAGTCCACCTGAAGGTATTGGATATTGTGGCCCATAGACATCTACATCTATCCTCGATTAAGTACTAAAATGCAGATGCGTTGTCACCCCTGAGGTCTTAGGGGTCTCCAGTTCCCTACATTCACCATACGAAACACACCATTACACTGCTGTTTTACGCTGGCGTTCTGTGAGAGCGTGGTCCAACCCCGGTTGAGCCGACCCATTTGTGCTGCAGCCATAATATAGCTGCAGCGTGGCTCTACCGTCTCGTAAGCCTTTGGGTGCAGCATGTTCTGTATAGGTATTCTATATTCGATGTGTATGTTTTTTTATGTATCTTCACCGATTTCTCGGGATCGACTGAACCGATTTAAATTATTCTTTTTGAATAAAGAAAGAAACATGCCATCCCTAAGCGTGGAAAATAAATACTACACTTCATCATGAGGTATATAAAATAGATGGAGAAAGGGAGAAAAGTGAAGATTTTTATGACTTAACTATTATTTATATTTACCTTAACCGTACCTTTTGAAGTCGGTTTGTACTTTTAAAAGTTTTATTATGTATTACTTTATGTAATACATAATAAAACTTTATGTACGTCCGACCGACTTGTTGCGTCCAGTATACGGACGCAAGATTGACCCACCCTGATAATCAGCCAACAGACTTCATATTATCGGTAAGCCATCTGGGCAAAAAATTGACATGGACGTTATTTCATCATTGCAATGAATTTCGGCGAATATTTTAGTTCAGCGACATGCCGCACAATATTTGTAGGTCGCTACTTCTCGGCGTATATCGACGCTGTGTATATTCGACTTTTTTCTCCATCTTTTACTCCGCGTATCTTGCTACCGTATATTGTAAAGATTTTTAAAGTTTTTATCAACTCAAATCAATGATTTAATTACTTCCTCACAATGAGCTCCCGATATGTGCTGTACGGGGAAGTAAAAACGAAAGGGGGCGGGAGCCACTTACGATTCGCGTTCGGGCGAATATTTGTTTCTTAGATAATGGTCTTGTGGTCGGTCATTTGGAGTCCGTTTGGAGCGGTCGCTACAAAATCTTAAAAGTGAAGTGAGAATTTTGAGATCGTCTTGCTTTCTCATAACATTTATTTGAATTCTAGATTTACTGATTGTACTGATTTTATAAAAAAATTAAAACAACAATATTTGATTAATCTTTGTTAAATGTTATATAACCGAATAGTCATTTAACCGATCATGCGGGTAGATTTGTTTATGACTTTGCCTTGGCATATAGTCTGGCATAACTGGTTACTTCGACTACACAAATCCTAAATGTGGAGGATTATGCACCTTCGCTGTTGGACCTTCTGCTGACCTCTCATCTTCGGACCAATGTCTGAACGACTTCGACAGCCATGCCTCCCATCTCTGCACAGAGAGGACGACTTACTGGCCCATGCCGCAAAGGAGAAAGCAGATCTGCTAAGCTCTCTCTTTGCGTCGAACTCGACTCTCGACGACGGGGGGAACACACCGCCGACCATCCCGCGGTGTGAGTGCTCCATGCAGGATGTGTTGTTTACACAGCGCTCGGTGCGCAAAGCAATCCTCTCCCTGGACCTCAACAAGTCGAGTGGGCCTGATGGAGTCCCTCCTATTGTGCTGAAGATGTGTGCTCCGGAGTTGGAACCGATTTTAACGCGTCTTTTCCGTTACTCCTACTCCCTAGGCGTAGTTCCGAATTCATGAGCGAGATCCAAGAGCAAGTCTTATCTGACACTATTCCGATAATATCCCGGACGTCAATCTCAGCGAGATTAGAATGGCTCTCCAGCAGCTTAACGGCAAGTCCCCGGGCGAGGATGAAGTTACAGCGGAGCATCTGAAAGCGGGTGGAAAACGGTACTTAAAGTCCTTCAGAAGCTCTTTCATTCCGTCCTCCATGGTGGCACTACTCCGGAGGCGTGGAGCAGAAATGCGGTGGTCTTGTTCTTCAAAAAGGCGACAGCACTCTCTTGAAGAACTACAGACTGATATCCCTTCTGAACCGCGTCTACGTGCTGTTTGCGAGAGTCATTACGAATCGTCTCGCACGCAGACTCGACGACTTCCAGCCTCCCGAACAAGCCGGTTTCCGAAAGGGCTTTAGCACCATAGACCACATACATACCCTTCGGCAAATTGTACAGAAGAGTACATTCTGCCACTTTGTCTAGCGTATGTGGATTATGAGAAAGCCTTTGATTCCGTCGAAATTTGGGCGGTGCGGCAGTCCCTTCAGCAATGCCAAGTGGACTGCCGGTATATTGAAGTACTAAAGTGTTTGTACAGTAGGGCTACGATGGCTGTCCGAGTACAGAACCAGAGTACGAAACCTATCCAATTGCAGAGAGGTGTAAGACAGGGTGACGTAATATCCCCGAAACTCTCCACCGCTGCATTGGAAGACGTTTTCAAGCTATTGGACTGGAAAGAATGCGGTATTAATCTCAATGGCGAGTACATCACTCACCTTTGATTTGCCGACGATATAGTCCTTATGGCAGAATCGTTGGAGGACCTAAGCACTATGCTCAATGACCTCAATAGTGTCTCCCAAAGGATATTTCTTAAGATGAACATGGACAAAACAAAAATCATGTTTAATGTCCATGCCACCTATGCCAGTAGTTGTTGGGAGCACTAAGCTCGAAGTTATTGATTAATATGTTTACCTGGGACAAATAGTCCGACTAGACAAGTCCAACTTCGACCGAGAGATCAATCGACGGATTCAACTCGGCTGGGCAGCGTTCGGGAGATTACGACACATCTTCTCGTCAGGCATACCTCAAAACCTCAAAACTAGATTGTACAACCAGTGCGTGTTGCCAGTGATGACCTATGGATCTGAGACGTGTTCCTTCACTGCTGGCCATATGAGGAAGCTCAGTCGCTCAGCGAGCTATGCAGAAGGCTATGCTCGGCGTTTCTCTGCGTGATAGACTTAAAAACGAGGATATCCGCAGTAGAACCAGAGTAACCGACATAGGCCAAAGGATTAGTAAGCTAAAATGGCCATGGGCCGGCCATATAGTTCAAAGAACCGACAGCAGATGGGGAAGAAAGGTTCTTGAGTGGCGGCCTCGTACCGATAGGCGTAGTGTAGGGCGTCCCCACTAGATGGAGTGACGACCTGGTAAGACATGCAGGAAGTCAATGGATGCAGGTGGCTCGGGACCGTGCTTTGTAGCGTTCTTTGGAGGAGGCCTATGTTCAGCAGTGGACTTGTGAAGGGCTGTAATGACGATAATGATGAAATTTAATCCAGTTCAATCCCCAGAAGACACAAGTTTGCGCGATTACCGCTAAAAAGGACCCCTTTGTCATATCTCCTCAGTTTCATGGCACTGCCCTTGTGGCCTCAGCCAGTATCGGAATCCTCGGCGTCGACATATCAATGACGTGCAGTTTCGTGGTCACTTGGAAGAGAAAGCCAAATTAGTATCTAAAAAGCTTGGCGTGCTCAGCAGAGCGGGACAGAATTTCATGCCGGCACACCGCCTGCAAGGGTCGGCCTCACATGGAAGACTGTTCCCATCTCTGGGCCGGGGCTCCCCATTGCCAGCTCGTCCCCATGTGAATCGTCGGTGACCGAGCTATTTCTGATCGGCTTGACTCACTGGCACTGCGAAGAGATGTTGCATCTCTTTGCGTATTTTATCGCATCTACCTCGGGGATTGCTCTGAGGAATTCTTCGGACTAATTGCAGTCGCTCGATTTCACCATCGCACATCGCGACAAAACTCGCGATACTATCCATACTATTTGGATGATTGGCGGTCCACCACTGTGCGATTTACAAGAAGAATTTTTTTCTTCCTCACCAAACTCCCTTGTGGAATCGACTACCACCAGCGATTTTTACTATCGTAAAAAGACGCAAGAAGTCGTCAACGATATATAATTCATGTATTAACTACCGCCAAATTATAATTAACAAATAAATAATTATTGCCTACCCAATGATAAGGACGGGGGTAGAGGGGGCAGATAAAAAGGCAGGCAGCTGAGAGTTTAAAATAATAACTCGTCAATAATAAAAGAAGCCAACCTAGGGCATCTGCTGGTCTTAGTCTAATTGTATCCGCTTGTAGTAATAACAAATCCAATTACAGAAGGAAGCATTACTTGCAATATAACTAGGATAAACTCGATAAAACAAATAAATACTTTTCTAAGCAAAAAGAATATCAATATATACGATTAAGTACTTAGATATGTGGACGATGGAGCATTATTTTATACTTAATTAATTCAATACTACTTAAATAAATTAGGCAATTTATCACCATAATTAAATTATGTTTTTAGATGATATTTAAGAATATTCTGTAAAATGTTCTATTTCTCTTTGAAATTAAAAAACAATCTTATGTAAACGGGAGCAATTCGCAATGAAGTTACATAGCTAACTACTCTACATAAATAAATAAATCTACAAAAGCATAAATCAGTCGTATCAAACTTTAACTCTTCTTTTCTTTTTGCTTACTTACATTCAGATCGCGTAGGATAGTGGCGTGAGTATTAATAATATTTTTTCTAGATGGAGTGATAGCCCGCACAGGATGGCTGGAGCAACTGGATGCGAGTAAATGATCGGGTTAAAACTTTTAAAAGGCTACATTAAGAATTACCATAAGAACATTAATTACTCTTCGGGTCATTTGACATTAATTAATTTCAGATATTTACATAAAACAATTATAACTTCTATCTATGTATACAACAAGATACCAACAATTAACGTGTTTAATAAATGATATACCACTTTAAAGTATTATATTGAATATATTTTGCTAAACGATTACCGTTACCGTTACAGCCTATTAAAGTCCACTGCTGAAACATAGGCCTCCCTATAGCGGGGGTATATTTGCCTTAGTTGCCACGCTTGGCAAGCGCCAACTAAGGGTTAACTATGGGTTGGTAACCGCAATTATATTAGTCGTTATTAGGAAGACGCTGCTACCCATCTCGTGATTTGTTTCCCTCTGTCGCTTCTTACGACACCCACGGAATGATACGGTAAGAATACTACACGGACCAATTTTAAGCTATTGCCAGCGAAGCGAAGTTAATCTATTGGCAATAGCAAAATATTTTGACTAAGGAAAAGCAGCATCGATGGCGTATGAGAATCCTCTTAGCTAAAATCTAGCACCGGTCTATTTGCTGACCATGATAAACCATCATATTTGTTGCCTGTAACCATTACAATGATTATAGAACAGTTCTGTATAAATTTAGTACTTTATATCGCCCGAAGTGTCGCTTTTATCTATATGTACTAATATTACAAAGAGGGAGTGCGAATTTTGTGAGTTTGTGTATAAGTGGAGGTGGAGTAAGCTCCGGAACCACTGCACCTATTTGAAAAGTTCTTTCACCATTTTAAAGTTACATAATTTCAAATAAACATAGGCATATATTATGTAGGTATATATTTTTTGGTTAAAAGTTATGGTACATATATATATTCTTGAGAGTTTCTATGGCGTGCCCTGTGTCAATATTTAAAGATACACAAAAATAATGAAGGGCTGAATTGTTCTTCATGAAACGTTCTAAAAAAAATCCGCGACAGTTATCTATCTTTTAAAGAAAACTTACAGTAACCATTTTTATATAAAAACACGCGCGATGAAATTTATGGTTGCGGTCGGCGCGGCAGTGGCATGTTGGTCTCTCTAGGTCAGGAAATGTGGGGAATCAATTTATTTTAAAACCTCAGATAACCGGAACAAAAAATTTGGAATACCTCAAAATTTGAAAAGAAATTATACCTAAGCCGGGGCGAGCCGCTAGTATTTTATATCTTAGAGTGGTCTAAGAAAAGAATTAGTCTTTCCGCAACCCGTACATTCGCGTATAACTGTAAAGGCGTCGATGTCGACTTCGGTCACGGGCACTGTGCCAGCGACACTGGTGTGCGTCTCGAATAGGGTTACCAACATAATGCGTTTTACAGATCTTACTACTATACTAAAGAAGTATGTACATCATACGTACATATTATAATGACTATTCAGTACAAATTACTATATTTTTAACATTTTAATATAAAGGTAAATAATTACTATGTATGGTATTTTTCGTAACAAGCACAAAACTGACAGATAAGGGCTGTTGTCGATAATCTTTTAAAAGTAGCTTTGATTAGTAAAAGTGCGATAAAGATATGAGCTTTCCTTAACATTAAAAAAAAAAATTAATATAAAAAAGTAAAAATCATGTAGGGATTTATTTATAAAAAAAATATGAGTTTAAAACCCTATGAAAATGAACACTATGAAATATACTTTATTTGGATTTTCGTTTGATCTACTATGTTTTTGTGTATCATCATCATCATTACAGCCCTTCACAAGTCCCCCGCTGAACATAGGCCTCTGGAGATAGGCCTCTAGGAACGAATGCCACAAAACACGGTCCTAGCTACCTGCATCCATTGACTTCTTGTATCTCTTATTAGGAGGTCGTCGTCGTCGTCGTCGTCGTCGTCGTCGTCGTCGTCGTCGTCGTACTCTATCTACCGGGCAGCCGGCAAGAGGCTGCAACTCGAGAACCTTCCTTCCCCATCGGATGTCGATTCTTCGAGCTATATGTCCGGCCCATTGCTACTTCAGCTTACTGATGCTTTGGGCTGATATTTTTGTGAATACTCACTCGAACTCGACTCGAAAATACTATATTGAAAAAAGTTGGCAACCCTAGTTTCGGATCATTTCCGCGGCAATCTCGAGCTCTTGCCGCTTGTCACTCGCCGTCGCTGCTCCGCTAATAATAATCGAGGTTTTGTAGTAGTTGTATAGAATCATCGTCGATTTGAAGAAAGCAAATTATACTAAAAAGATTGTATAGCAAATTGAATTTTATTGTATTAGAGCGTCTACTGGTTTTCTCAGGCATAATTAAATTTATATTGGGTTGAGCAGTATACATATTTACGAGTAGAACGTGTCGGAGATAGGCAACATGGAATACATAGATGATGCCTTGACTCTATAACAAAAAATATACAAAAGACAGATTAATTTTTTATGTTGTTTAAACATTTTATAACAATATACTCGTAATGTAACATAAAGTGCAAAGTACTATAATGTACAAAAATATTAGCATTTTTCAATTTCTTCTTTACTTTTTATTTTTTCTTAACTTTACTTTTTCTTCTCTTTGTACTTTTTATTTCAATATTGTAAATATAAATTTTAACTATATTTTTCAGGGTAATAGACCTAAAATAAGACCTATATAAAAATACATTTATTTCTAAATAAAGCAATATTATTGCTGCGATTCTATAATTTATATACAAAACTACGCATTTTCGTTAGTAATGTTATTTTAAATTTTGGCTCTAGGTCCAGACTAGGAAGTCGGCCGTTACGTTGGTTAGTGTTTACTTACAAGTATGATAATATATTTTGACTTAAGAAGTTGCTATTCAATTTATTTGATCTAAATCTAGAAAAGAGAAAATTAAACAAATGCGTAGATTTATTAGGTTTTCGTTTGAATTAAAAGATCATATTAATGAAAAAGAGCTCACATAATAGATAATCCAAGTAACCAGTAACATAAAATCTTCCAAGTTTGTAGAGCTGTGAGCACGGATCTTTGTCATTTTAAACGATACACAAACAAGTTTTTAATAAACGAGTTCTTTTGAGTTCTATGAGTTGATAAAAAAAACAACACACCTCTCATATCGTGCGATAAATGAAAGGTTGATTTGGGGCTATAAGGACTAAAGTAATGAATCCGTTTAAGACAACACTAGCTTATGTGTTGTGAATAGGGGACATGACGTAAGTACAAAGGGTGCAGGCGTCCGAGTTGTCAAACGAGAAGTTTTTATCGGGCGGCCTGTCGGCGTTGAATAGAAATGAGCCTTGAATAATGCATGTGGACCTCGCCCCCTCCGGCCGCCAACGACCCCGCAACGAAACTGATTTGCCGCCGATGTTGGTACAATACTACCGGCGACAGGTTCCGTACTTTACCGTTGTTATCAAGCAATTATAAAATTGTTATAGATCTTTTTAAGAAACGATTAAAGCTCTAAATTAATAACAATAAGCTAGGAATATTGTGTGTTTAATAATATCTTTATACCATCAATTAAGTTTGCGTGGTTCCCTAATCAGACCAGACTGATGAGATCTCGTTCAAATCCTAACAGCTTAAAACCAACATTTGTACAAATCAACAAGTTCTTAATTTCCGAACCAAATGTTTACTCAAATTGCATGTGCGTTAACATCGCATACGGGTAGATTATGAGTGCAATTGCGTACGCTTGCGGCACTATAATATTGTCCGGTGCAGTTGTGAACTTCCGATATTATACGAAAACTAACGTCGTGATCGTAATTTTATGCGTGGGAGAGCCATGCTGTACGTGGTACAACCACGCTGCATCTATATTATGGTTGTAGTACGAATGGGTCGGCTCGACCCTTTCTATTGGAAACGAGGCATTCCATCTCAGTCCTCAGGGTTATACGCATCTGCATTTAGATTCTTAATTGAAGATAAATGTAGATGTAATAGGCCACAGCATCCACTTACCATCAGGTGGACTGTGTGATCGTTTGTCACCCTTATTCTATAAAAAAAAATTAACACATCATGCTCTTGCTTCACAGGCGCCATGTTTCACATATAGCATGACCCAGACCCAGATATAATTCGTGATTTAATCACAAAATAAATAATAATTTAAAACAATTAAAAAAAACAAGTAATTATAACGAAAGGTAAAACAGTCTCTTTAAAGAAGTTATTAATTAAGGTTGCAGTTTTTTGTGTCAAAAATATGCAGTCTGGTGAAAGGGACAAACTCCATTTATGCTTTTTATTTTTACTACTTCGTCCTTTCTCTGTCAAGATGCATATGGCCAGCAATTTATTAAATCAGTCCGATGTGGGAAAAATAAAGTTAAAAAACCGTATACCATAATATTGATCATGGCGATCATACCTCAAGAGCGAATTTTGTCTTCGGCTATTTCAATTGATACCAACTACGTAGAACACTCAATAAGTTTTAAGATATACAAAAAGTATTCTAGATACTATTAATATTTATTTTACATCTTTTCAAAATATTCTCCATCATGCTCTATACAAAGTTCCATTCGCCTAAACCAACTCTGAAAACACTTTTGCCAGTCTTGATCTGACAGGTCGGAAATCGCTTCTTCGTAGGCAGCCAAGTCGCTTGAAAAAAACTTGCCTTTTATTTTTTCTTTGACTCTTGGGAACAAAAAGAAATTACAAGGAGCTAAGTCAGGGCTGTAGGGTGGGTGACTTAGAGTTTCAACACCAGATTCCTCAATAAATGCTTTTGGTCTAAGGGAGGTATGTGAAGGTATGTATAGGAAGTTATCGTGATGCAGCATGATTCCCCGAAGCCCGGTCTTTGGTCTTCCCTCCCGCATAGCTTGAAAAGCTTTGGGTAATGCAACTGTAGTATACCATTCAGAGTTGACTGACCTACAACCTTTAAGATTAATTTTACCCCTTTTGAATTAAAAAAAAAACACCTAAAACTTGTTACACGTGATGGAGCTGAGTCCCCTAATGCTGATTGTAACCGTTGTTAACTTAATTGTTCGGTTAAACCAAATTTAAAATCATAATATATCATAGCGCGCAAATGTTCATGGTTAAGATCCATCGTTTTAAATGAAAAGCGCGGGAATCGTTGCAGGAAAATTAATAGAACTATGTTTTTTTTTATATTGAGCAATTGGCTTATGGAGTTCTATTTTTAAATAAATTTGCTTTTTAGAAACATATAACAAGAGTGCGTTCCATTTTTAAATTTCGAGCATCTCAAGACTTATTGAGTGACCTACGTATATTAGAAGCTGGTATTAGAATACACGGCCCACAACTGCCCTGACAAGCACGTCTGCCGTTTAGTCATATAGTCATCGTGAATCTATACAAATGTGATATTTATCTATACAATAATATCCTTTATCCCGATTCTGTCGGGGACTGCCTACCTGACGAAAGTATTTTGATTAAGGTAAGACTGAGTTAGGTATGGCGTTTTGATTTTTATCATTAGTTTTGTTAAAATTACAGGCATTCTTTGAAATTTAGCGTTTCGTATTTTAATGTATTATCTATTTAGGCCTTAGGGCCTTGGTCATAGAGTATACATAAGCAAGTTACTTATGTATACTGAACAGCCTAGGTTACGCCGTCTAGTTTCTGTGATGTTAGTGCTGTTAGCCTTTTGGCTTTTACTGTTTCATCGGACACAGGGCTCGCGGCCTGAGATGCCGTGTGATATTTTATGTGGCGATTATAACAAAAAGATTTTTGGTAAAAAGTTTGTCATTAGAGGCACAAATGCCTGGCTAAGTAGAGAAAACTAAGCAGGAAAGTTGTTTTTATTGAGAACATAGACCATAGAGCAACATAGAACTACACGGACACGGTGGCCCGTGTTGCTCGTCGAAATTTGGGCGTTGCTAGAGTCAATTTAGCGATGCCAAGTTGACTGTCGTTATATTAAAGTGCTGAAGTGTTTGTACTGTAGTGCTACGATGGCTATTCGAGTACAGAACCAGAGTACGAAACCTATCCAACGGTGTAAGACAGGGTGACGTTATATCCCCGAAACTCTATCGCTGCATTGGAAGACGTTTTCGAGCTACTGAATAGGAAAAGATACGGTATTAACATCAATGGCGACTACATCACTCACCCTCGATTTGCCGACGATATTGGTCTTATGACAAAATCGCTTGAGGACCTAAGCACTATGCTCAATGACCTCAATAGTGTCTCCCAACGGATAGATCTTAAAATGTACATGTACAAAACAAAGATCATGTGTAACGTCCATACCTACGCCGGTAGTTGTTGGCAGCACTACGCTGGAAGTTGTTGACGAGTATGTTTACCTGGGACAAATAGTCCGACTAGGTAAGTCCAACTTCGACCGAGAAGTCTATCGACGGATTCAACTCTGCTGGGCAGCGTTCGGGAGGTTACGACATCTTCTCGTTAGATAACTATACCTCAAAACCTGAAAACAAGATTGTAAAACCAGTGCGTGTTGCCAGTGATGACTTATGGATATGAAATCCGCAGTAGAACCAGAGTAACCGAAATAGCCCAAAAAATTAGTAAGCTGAAGTGGCAATGGGCCGGTCATATAGCTCGAAGAACCGACAACCAATGGGGAAGAAAGGTTTTTGAGTGGTAGCCTCGTACCGGTAGGTGAAATGTAGGTCGGCCCCATGGAGTGTCGACCTGGTAAGACATGCAGTAAGTCAATGGATGCAGGTGGCCTTGCTCGACCGTAGATCGTGCTTTGTGGCATTCCTTGAAGGAGGCCTATGTTCAGCAGTGGAGTTGTGAAGAGCTGTAATAAATGAATGAATAATCTGCCATTCACTTCTGCGACATAAATTTGCTTTGTCACTCTTTCCTTATTCATTCTTTCTACATGCTTAAGCCTTTCTTAATCCTGATCACAACATCATTTTGCAAACCACACTTGTCACTTATAACAAAATTTCTCACCCCGTCATTCAGTCAACCCTATATCGAACCCTCGATCGATACTGCTGAACCGCATTTCTACAGCATTTATTCTACTCTCGTGCTTCTTCTGCCACACTTAACTTTCACTACCACTTTTCACTAAGGTAGGAAAACACAGCATTGTGAATTGCTCTTCTTAAAATATAGTTTATACCTGAGACGATCAATCAACCACGTTTTGTAAGAAGATCATTTCTTGTCTTGTAAGCAATATCTGTTGCTCCACAAACATTGTATCGAATAATATGTAAATTGAGAAAATTCGTTACACGTGTCTGCGAAGATTACGAGGGCACACTAACTTAGATATTTAGTCGCAGTAATCAAATAATATGGTGGTCCATTTGCGACTTCGCAATTTCTATTTTAATTTCCCTGCAAGCTGTATTAGGGGCTCGTAGGTAAATTAAAATAGAAGCTAATACTAAACAAAAGTACACGATTAAGGTCGGAACACATATTCGGATCACGAACATCAAGCGTCACATAAATAGAATTTTTGCCTATGAATTAGGAAATTGCTTGCAAATGCAATTCGTTCTTTCTTCTACAATTTAGCTCACTCTAAATAAAATTATTCTATTTTATTATACAGATGTTTATCACGTTCTTTTTAAAGATTCATAAAAGCTGTTCTCGAATAATCGGAAAATTGGTTGTTACTGAATAGTGAATACCTTGAATAATATATTACGTATTCTGTAGCATTGCAAATTCTGAAAATATAAACATAATTGTTTTATTTATTTTAGGACTATAGAAGACAATGATTTTATAATTTTTAAGATACTTAATAATTTTGGCTTCAGTGGCAGCTACTCCTACGCTACTAACCCAATTACGGCCCATAACTGGACACAGGTCTCCTCCCATTTCTGAGAAGGTTATGGCGCAATAAATTTGCCGCGCTGTTCGAGTACGTGTTGGCGAACATGTTTTGTAAATATTTTTATTCCTCAGGCATGAAACATTCTCACGATGTTTTCCTTCACCGCCGAGCCAAATGGAAAGCATTGCAATTGCGTAGATATATGGAAATTGCAATTTATAATTATATTGGTGCGGGGATCGAACTGGGTTGCTCGCGTTCTGTTAATTTTACAGCCAGCGCTTAGGCACTGAGCTACTTTGTCTCACAACCATTATGGGCTGAAACATTTTTACATATATTCAGCAGTTTATGTTAGCTTTACAATAGATTGAATAAAACTACTTTTACGGATTCTATCTATAATTATTCTAAATTTTAATTTAGAAATCTATAATTTAAATTCCCGACGTTACGGGTGCTTTTGAATCCGTAAAAGTAGTTTAATTCAATGTGTAGTGTTCGCGTAAATATAAGAAATCATTTACGATAGATGTTCCCCTAGCCGATTTCTTTCAAATATTTTCGCATTAACAAATAGTACGAGTAACCAGCTAGGTAAGTAACCTGAGTAACCCGTTCTTATTAATTATGTTTTTGAATTAGTCGTTTTAATTGTAGTTTACCATAAAATTTAATTTCTGTTCTGTCGATTATTCAAATCAAAATTGAAAAAAATAGACGAACAAATTGGATTTCTTTACTAGTACTTATAACATTTCCAACTGAAACAGTTACTCAACATTATTTTAGAGCAAGCAGAGTAAACTTTATAAATGATAAACTTTAAGAAGAATCAAGTCAATATTTAATAAACAGTAACAATTATATTATGGTTGAAAATAAAAACACTTTCGAATTCAGTACACCATTGCCATAAAGGGAGTTAATAATAATAAATTTATTCTTAGTTAAAGAAAAGCTTTTGCTGATCTCTTAATCTAAGAATGGAATACAATAATTTTTATTTAATACTAGCTGTGCCCCGCGATTTCGCCCGCGTGTAATTTACTACGATTGAATTTCATGGGTTTTAATTTTTTTTTGCGCGGAACCCTAATTCTTTTTCTAAAATAAAAGTAGCCTAAGTTACTCCTTATAACATCAGTTATCTGATAGTGAAAGTGCCGTCAAAATCGATCCAGCCGTTTCCGAGATTAGCCGGAACAAACAGACAGACAGACAGACAAAAATTTTAAAAATTGTGTTTTTGTTATAAGTACCGTATATAGTTTCATATGCGTTGAGTTAAAAGCTGTTATTTTCACATTACAAACAGACACTTCAACATTATTTATTTGTATAGATGTATAAGTAGACTAGCAGGTACACAGAAGAAATAATTGTGGAAATATCGTTTTAAATTTGGAAGAGTTATATTGTTCAATTAGGAATGATAATTGATAATACATTCATTAAAGTTGAATGATATATAACTTCCAAATAAATTATTCGGTACGATACGCGCGCCACCTACTGTAAGTTAATTGTACTGTGCCGATAACCTTCCCGCAAGTGCAAGCAATAAGTTGACAAAGTTTTAGCACAATCTGCTGAACGGTATGGCAGCCCATAAAATACGAACAAACATTAATTTTTATATATTATTAGATATAAGAATACTTATTGAATGTCATTTACATATGCTTTTATCACTGATTCGAAAAAAGAAACCTCTGTTCTGGGAAAGAAAAAAGAAGTAAGAAACTCAGGGGGACTTTTTAAATTTTTTTATAATATTGTGTCGTGCAATTAAATGTAACAACATTTAGAAAGAGCATGGTACGAACGGAAGAACACCTCATTCCCAATTATTGTACTCTTTAATATTACAATAACCATTTTATACAACTTTTATTTAATAAAAATATGAACTTTTTGATAGAAAGGCCTTGCATATTTTCGGGGACTTTGTTATAAAAGTGCTGAAAGAAAGTTTTGATTGATTTCAGAGAATACAAATTTGATTTCAGAGAATTTAAATTTCGTGATTCAAATAAAATCCAGTTTAGAGATTTAAAAATAAATTAATTTTGAAATAAACATATTTTTCACAAAATTAAAAAAAAAATAAGAATAAAATTGTATTAGACAGAAATATTAGGTAAGTATTTTTCTTATAACAAAAATTAATATATCAATGTTCTTAGTAAATATGCTTTCAGATTTACAAAATATTTTGAGAAAGTGCTGTCTTGCTTAAAAAATCCCTTTTAGCTGTTAAAACATGAAAAAGATTTGCCAACACTCACCACGCTGCGAGGGCATAGCGAAGCTCGTTGCTCCCAACTCCCATCATCAGTTTGTGTGGAGTTTGGATTCAGCGCTTTTGAATAGACATAATATTGTGCCACTTGCCAGGGCCTCGTTTGTATATTAGCACGAGAGAAAAAGTTCCTACATCCTACATAGGCATAATACTTGTATTTTACTGCTTACTAGCTGATAACCCGCTCGCTTCGCTGGGCGCACGGATGTAAAATATTAAGAAAATTATTTTTTGATTGGACTATCGTAAAATCCGTTCTTAGTGAGCGTCTACATTGTGAAATAAGCAACTATACTAAATTTCAAGTCCATTCATTGGGTGTATAGGTTTAGAGATCTCGTGATGAGTCAGTCAGTCAGAGGTACTTCACTTATATATTATATACGGGTGATTTCTATATCTTGACAACAGCGCCACCTATCGGGTCGGTCCAGCTGTTTAGGAGGAGTTCAGTCAAATACACACGGACAGTAGAATTATATAATATAAATATAAAGATATTTAGAATATATTATAGGATAAATGAGAATGTCCCGCGACCGATACTGATTAATTATTTATGCAAAAATATCCTATATTCGATCCGCCCCGGCTTCACACTGGTGATTTCTGGATATAGACAACAGTGCCACCTACCGGCTCTAATCGTGAATCCAAACCATTTAGGGACCCCCTCAAACACATACAAGAAGAATATTCTATGAAAGGAATATTCCTACCTAATTTCAAGCCTTTATGCCTTATGGTTCCAGAGATATAGTGATGAGTCAATACATAGGTGGAAATCCTTTATATATATATATATTTATTTGGTTTTAATTTTTATTAATTACTTTAACTTTAAAAGTTTACGTTACATAAGTCTATGACGTTTATCCAACTTCACCATCGTCATCATCATTATAGCCGCTCACAAGTCCACTGCTGGGCATAGGCCTCACCCAAGGAATGCCACAAAACACAGAGCCACCTGCATCTATCGACTTTCTGCAAACACACCAGGTCGCCACTTCAACATTTCGCTTACCGGCTCGAGCCGACGAGGTTGCCATTCGAAAACCTTTCTAACCTTCGATTGTCGATTCTTTGGGCTATATGGCCGGCCCATTGCCACTACAATTTACTGACCCATTAAACTATATCCGTTACACTGGTTCTATTATTACTCTTGTAGTCTGTTTTTATACAAATTTTTGGTAAACACTACAAGCATAACATCTTTTCATTTATTAATTCATAGTTCAAAAGATAGTTTTTAGCGCACATCTTATCTTCGACAAATCATAGACCTCGTATACACCCGTATCGTTATCACATGCGCCATGTTACAATACACAAATACAAGATTTTATTTTTCCAAGTCATTTCTTCCGATATAAATATGATGTATTAAATTTACTATCTATATGCTGTCTATATGTATATATATATGATTGCTTCGTTAGCCTAGTGACCGTAAACGCGACGCGTAAAGCGACTGCTGATAACACAGTCACAGGCCAAAATCAGTTATATTGGGTTTTCTGTTAAGAAAGCAGCCCAGAAGCAGGAAGTTCGGAAAGCACGTGAAGCCGTTGGCCCTGCGTCCGGTAACATCAGATTTGCGTCCCATCGGACTTTGAAAGTAATGGAATAGAGAGAGCTCTATAATCTTGCTCTGTGCAGATGGCTAGTCTCTTCAGTCTGGCCGCCATGACCGATATTAGGTATGGTGGACATTATTATATTTAAATATCTAAGCCATTGATATAAATCGTACTACGTTTAATATTTACAGGTAGAAATTAATCAATAAAGTCGAGCATGATATACACAATTAGTGTTCAAGGACTTCAAGTACATCCGTATTTAGAAATACATAAAAAATCTGAAAAACAGTTGACCCTGCAGGTCATCCCTGGAACTTTCCGCTTATTATCGAGCGCAACGCTCGAAAATCTATTCAATTTTTGTTTTTGATTTTTATTTTTTGAAAATCTTTAAAACGGCTCGACCGATTGACTTGAAAATCTAATCAGCTCGAAGTCTCAATGAACACTTTCGAACGCCGTGTCGCCCATCTCGATCGGTTGATTCGTTCTAAAGATATCGTACGACAAAATTTTAAATAAAATAAACACAACAATCAATTATACATTATGAAAATGGTAGTTCAAAGATATTTCATTGATATCCCATTTGATAATCTTAAAATATTATCCAACTTCTCTAATTTAAAGGGTTGACAAAGACTACGGATTTCAATTTGGCATCGTGCCACACCTAGCACACCTTTTTCGCTTCTTTCACATCCATATTCAATTCATTGGTAGCTCAAATTATTCCTATGCCTGTGCCTGTGAACAGAAGATCTCATTTTTGCTTTTATAGATTTGTATAATGACTTCTGTTTGAGCCTGTTTCCGGTACCACTAACTAAATAAACGCAAATAATAAGTACTGAATTTTCAATAAAATCTTAAATAAAAATTAAATTTGACAAGTTCAAGTTTTTTGAGGCGCGTGTTAATCGATGCTCAAAAGAAATTCTAGCCATTCGCATTGTGAATGTTTATAAAAAAATTACCAAGTTGCGTGATCGCGTCTAATACACGGCATATAGGGCATGAAGCGATTAATTTGAATAAATCCTATTTGCATAAAGGTCTCGTCAGAGGAGAACGCATTGCAATAGTATAGCGCAGTGAAAAAGCTCGACCGTGTTCGTCAACGCCGCCGCTACAACCTACAATGCGTTTACGACATCGAATAAGCCCTACGTATCGATCGTTGAAAGGTGAGTTAAATATCAACAAATAAACTTAGCGATAATACGACTCACCTTTGTCAAAGGCAATAGATAAATCACTTAGTTTTACTAAGTAATTTTCCGATTCATAAATTGTAATTGTAAATATCTACATGCTTTAAAAAAATCAGCGTGTCCGTGGCGTCTTCTTTAATATTATGTGACACAAAAAGAGGTAACGATGTTAATAGCAACAGATAAGAAAAAAAAGGCTCAAAGAATAGATAGAACAAATATTTCAAATAATCCGTAAACAACGGGTGAATAGAAAAGGATCTGTTTTAAAATAAAAGGATACGTTGTCAGACATCGGTGTAAGATAAATAAAGCCAGTAACAACAATGAAGCCTTAACGAACGGTTGTTGCAGTGTCTATTTCGCTTTTGTGTAATTACTAAGTTTAGACCTGGTTCACAAGAAACGGAAGCAAGGCCGCTTTGATAGGCAGCAAAATTATTACTGTTAATAAAATACAATTTATTATAATCTAAGTATTTAAGATGTAAGTTTTTCTCGGGATCAAGGCAAAAGAAAAGTCATCTAGTTCGCTGCAGAGAATAATAAGTCCGGCCCACGCGACGATGAATCATGTCGAAGCCGACCGTTGCCGCAACTCGGCGAGCACAGCAAAAACATTACCTACTTTTGAATACGTTCCCTTTCTCTTTCTACACCTCCAAGGTGCACGTTTGGGGCCATTCATTACACCAACACCAACAAATTTCCTTTCAACCTCATTATATAGACACATATAAACGAACTCAAAACTTATTACCGCTATGGTATCTTTCAAATATTTATAAAAATTAAGTTCAGCGCATCTTTAATAAAAATTAAAACATCACACTTAAAATTACTCGCAAACAGGACGCAAAACGTTTTCTGTTTCGAAACGAAAACACGCCAAACGGCACATAAACGTTTAAAGAGCCGTAAATATGCGATGACAAATAAAATGTCCTTTCACCTGCGAATGCGAGTAGCTTTTTGCTCCGAATGAAAACAGACTCTTAAATCTGCATGGAAGTTACAGTTTAGACTGATCTTGTATATTTACTCATTGTTTTTGTTTGTTGGTTTTGGTCATTTCATCTAAAAATGCTTTTGCCTGCGTTATATTATTAAAAAAGTTAAGCGAGCAAATAATTAGAAAGTAGTGTTAAGCTTCGGTCGTATGGAAATGTATCCTTGGCCACAATTGAAATGAAAATAAGTTGATTAAAAAGTAGTTGTTACTACAGAAACTACCGTTTTAACAAAAATTGTTGCGACATAAAATTGTACTTTGGCAATTATTTAATTGCCAAAGTAAATAACGAGTCTTAATACTCTTCCCTTATAAGGATATTCAATGTGTAACCAATGTTGAAACTATTTTTATTATTTTTGATATGTATATATTTTGAATATGTATTTAATTTTGACATAAATATAGTGTCACAGAGCAATAATTCATTGTAGCCGAAGTGTGACAGTGTTGAACGAGTGACCATGAAGTGCGTAGTTGCCAGCCGCTTGCCGTGATACGTTAAAATGGTGAGTCATGTGGCGACAGAGAATATAAACAGCCATGCGCCAGTAAGGGACAGAAGAACTAAGGAAACCGGTTCGAGATTTCGAGTTTCAATCCGATATGCTCCTGTCTGTAGCGAGTCAACTTTGCATGAGTAGCTCTGAACTCAAGAAGTAGATCATTGCTTTGTTTTCTTCTTAACTTTTCTTTAATTTACAGTTTTAAGGCTGTATTACAGCTCCTTTAGTGGTAAAAACATTGTTATGAATTAGTTTGTTATAATGCTTTATCTTATCAGCCGTAACAAAGGTTACCTACTGAATAATTCTTTATCGTGAAACGGCCTAAGTAGAGATGATGTCATTGCTGGTTTAACTCTATTATCTCAAATGTGATAAAACGCAACTTAGGAATGTTGGATGCAAAGTTTTTAAGACGTGCAGTTGATGAATTTATGTCAAGCTGTATTAGGTACTTGTTATGCGTAATATTAGTCAAACAGTGTTTGAATTCGATAGCAAAGTCTACAAAGTAACAGAAGGAGGAGGGGTTTAAAGAGATCAACATCGAAGTTTAGAGATGGTGCATGGTACCCACTGGTAAGAACAAAGCCATTTTTATTTAAATGTTTTTAGGTTCTCATATGACTTCATCGGTGACAATGTTTTCTGTAGCCTTCTTTATTTAAGTTTTGTTGCAGTTCAATAATGTTTATTTGATAAATCGATCCACATTCAAAATCAATAAACCCAAATCTGTTTTTGTGCTAATTTGTGGTTTTTATGGTCCGTTTCCAATGTGGTCATAAGTGTATTCACTTTTAAGTGCATTTAGCACTAGACACCAACAGCCTACTCATAAACGTCGATGTCAAGTAATGCTTTAAGTTGCTCTCTCTTTCTCTCTCTCTTTTCAATAAATGACAATAGAGGACAACTATAGAGATAATAATTAATACTTAAGTTAAACAAGCGACAATCAACGATTAGAAGGCCGCAAGTTATTAAAGTGGTGTAAAAAAACTTTTGGTTAATTATAATTATATATATATATATCCAAAGCGGAACTACTGTTTCGCACGTCAGATTCGCGTGTCGAGATTATCAATCCGCGTCGCGATCTCCGAAGAAAGTCTCGCGAAATTACAGGAATTTTCCGAGTGGCTGGAAATGGTTGCGTTTTGTCTCTAAATTATTTAACCTTTTTTTGTTTGCGACATCCGTGGTGAAAACACTTGTGCGATTTACGTTTCTGTGTTAATAAATGTAACATACATTGCAATTGTTTCATAACATTTGTATTTATGACATTTTCTCTCTCCCTACGATAGAAGAGACACATGTCCAACAATATTGATTGTTTAAGGTCTAGAAGAGAAAAGAGGTTTGGAACATATCTTCTTGCACCTGTAGCATAGTGCAATTTACCCTTACTTAAATTTAACGTTTGCATTAAATCAAACTTGCATAGGACAAATTAGCCAGGGGGATATCCTCGTTAATACCAATCCATAAGATAAGACATAAAGATAGAAATAGTAATTTATAACGATTATATTATTCGATTTTTAACAAGAACCCGTATACTACTTTTGTTGTATTAATAGAACAAGGTGTGAAATTCATAAATTTAACGTAATAAAAATAATATGTTAAGATTCGCGTACTAAAAATGTGTTTTTACTAAGTGTGAAGGGTGGAAGTGTGTTCTTAAAACTACTCGGTAACATACATTTACCTATAATGTACTACCCCATATCGTCCCGTGGGTGTGGTAAGAGGCTATAGAGGGAAACTGAAATATCAGATGGTAAGCAGGACCATCCTGATAACAATTCCAAATAATAAAAAAAAACTGCAGTTGCCAACCCGTCTGCCAAGCGTGGCAACTATGTTATCATAGTTACAGGACACAGGAGAAAAAGCGGCAGCGTATTATGGCTACAGAAAAATGGCTCGGCTCGATCACGCTTCTAGTCCCTGCAGCGCATTGCTGCTGTGTTTCGTATGGTTAATGATGAGAACCGGAGACCCTTTTTTACTAGTAACGGGGCATTCCTCTTTAGTACTCAGGGCTAACAGCTCACCTGCATTTTATTCGAAAATAGATCATAGTTTCTACAGTACCAAGGTATTCACTTACCATCAGGTGGACTGTGTTCTCGTTTCTTACCCTTACTTTTTAAAATCAGCTACTTGTTAAAATTAAAAAAAAAAAAACACTAACACCCTTAACCAATGAACCTCAAAAAATTGAAACCTTTCTTAGGATTAATAACTGTAGAATTAGTTCACGTATTGTCCACGTGCAAATAGCAAATACAGAAATATAACAAAACAGACTAAAGGCTTCTGAAATGTCAATAATATTTTTTTGAAACAGCTAAAAAATAAAAATAAAGTTTCCGCTCGTATAAAGATGAATAGATAAATTAAAGTCACGCTAGATCGACGACAGCGGGCAGGAAAACATGTAAATCTGGATACTGACTCGTTTCAATACATTCATTCGTCATGCGTGACCGCTTGCCTGTCTATATCACCATTTATTTTATATTTTGATACCTATATTTTTTTCAATACAGCCTTTGAAAAGTCCACTGTTGAATATGCTTCCACATAGACCAATGGGAGGATATTTGCTATAGTTGCCACGCTTGGCAACCATAGCAAATATCCTCCCATGGGTCAAAACAAACAACAAAACACAGTGGGACAAAAGCAGTTGATTATTATTTAAATTTGTTATCAGGAGGATGCCGCTGCTCATCTCCTGGTTCAGTTTACCACTGTCGCCTCTTACGACACCCACGGAAAATATGGGGTAGTGGAGTCTCTTAACGGCCACGTTGTTGTTGCAAATGATTTTAGGAGTATATTATTGAGTGTTCTTCCATTAAGTTGAACATGATTTAGGCGTTACTTACCTACCTATATAATATACATAAAAACACAAGTTAATGCTCATCATGTTATATACATTTTTTAAAACCTTTTAATTGTGTTTATAAGTTTATTTACATTCTGCAGGAAAAATATTATCTTAAGAACATATTTATCTAAATTATCATTAGTTCCGTAAAGTATATTTTTTTGGCTTTTTTCACTGAAATGCGATAAATTGAAGTCTAAGTCTTAAGTCTAAGATTATTTAACTATACTTACATTTCCGTTATTCTTATTGGCACAATCTCTTTAACCTTTTGTTATATGATAAAATAATTTATTTCCTAAATAAAATAAAATAAACTAAAACCTTAAATTATCATAGTACAGTCCTACTCCCGCGGTATAGTGCTAAGAACGCTGGCAGCGTTTCCTCGCTGAATGGGTATACCCAGCCTTTGTGTGAAAGAAGAACCAGCCTTTTTGTCACCAGCAGCGACGACTAGTCGCAGATTCAGTATGTTGCATCGGCTGGAATTAAAACTTAAATCCTTAATACAATAAGTACGGCTGCTACTTCATAATTAATACTTTTAAATAGTAATTTAGAAAATACAAATAAAAAAAAATTTATTTCAACCATTACATCACAATTAACCGATTGTGAGGATAATGTGATAGCGCCACTCGCAAAATTTCCTTTCTCATTGGCATTGTATAAAGATATGACGTTTATCAGTCATGTTTAAACACTTTGACCGTATAACAAGTCGTTATCTGATAAGAAATTAAACACAACTTAAGAGGCGATAAGTGGAGAAAGCAATAACATGGCTGGCGTTACTAAATAACGATAGTCCCGAGACTACGATTGGCGCCATTTCGGTAGAGGCGGTGGAACCGGTTGGTCCGGCTGTCGCAACAGTAGCTTGAGCGATTAGCGGCTGCCGGTAAAATTACGGACTGTCCCTATAATATCTAAGCCCTAATTTAGTTTCTATTTAGGTTATTTGATACGTAATACAATGAGTAAAGCTTAATCGTTTAAAGATAATGTATTAAAATATAATAATAATAAATGCTTTATTTCACTAATACCTTTTTACAAATAAATGTACTCCCTGGCTCCTAATGTAGGCGAACCTGTATCTCAGTAGATTATTGATATGATTTGTTTAAGTCCACATCATGTGAAATCAAGGTATCTATTCTTTACGGTACATAAAAAAATTCAAAAATAATAGGTTAGGTAATTTTTCGTCACGGTTCTCTGGACGACATTAATTGAAGGAATCTTATCTTTCTTATAATATTAGGGTAAAAACAAACACACAGCCTACCATTTGGATAAGACTGCAGCCATGCGACAAATGTAACCGGAAAGGAATAAGATGAAATGCTTTGCAGCTTGTAATAATACTCGCTGTTTGACTTAAGAGTCACTCAAGAATAGGTGTTCGGCTATACAACTAGTAATAAAAACCCTGTGGTCCCCGTTAAGTGCGTTATCGGAATCAGTATTCAAACGTATAGAAAAACCCGTAACTTAACTTCAGAAAACTCGACCATAATTTTTTTAATTAACTTTAAATAAAATTTTATTTGCAAATTGTATGTGGTTTTATTACCTCTAACTGACACACGCATCGGGAAAGCAGCAATGATATTTTATATAATATAATATCATTGGAAAGCAGGGTCTTACACTTGACAATACTCTTACTCCCGGCCAATACAGAGGTAATAAAACCACATACAATTAGCAAATAAAAATCTATTTAAATTTAATTTAATTTTTTTATGGTCAAGTTTTCTGAAGTAAAGTTATTTCTATAAGTTCAAATACTGATTCTGATAACGCAATTAACAGGAACCACAGCTTTTTTTGTTACATGTCGTATAGCGGCAGAAATAGATAAGACGTTGAAACCAAACCAACTAAGACGAACTGTACAATCTAAAATTCAAACTTTATAAATACGAGTATAATGTCCTCTCTCCGTAACAATGGATATGTGTTACAGAGAGAGGAGAGATGTGCGACACTACGCGCGTAGAAATTTTTACTGTCTCCCACTCCCATCTATAGAGTACTGCATCCGCATCTAGTTACCGACGCTGCTAGCGAGTGATATCCGGTGACGAAACACTGACATTTCGAAAAAAATCACCGCGTTTATCATGTCTTGGACTTTACCTGATTGGATATGTCTACCTCGAAACGGTTTTCAGTCGTGAAGATTTCGCTTGCAAATGTCGTTGAGTGCAATATATGAACATTCGTTGACGACGAATCAACATATTATAAATCAATTCATGTTTATTGCCTCGCGCCTGTGCCAAGTTTTAACTTCCTTGCAATATATAGCTCTTGTCACGCTTCCAAAATGAAATTGAATATATATTTTTTTCAATTATTACAGATGAGCAATTATGAGTGTAGCGCCAAAAAGAACTCAATCTGTTCCAGTGTTACGATTTATTATACATTATATCACTTTTATTATGTTCTTTATGATCGATAACTTTGTACATATTTCGCCCTATTTTTGCAGTAGATATGTTTCAAAGAGATCAATATTTGACTATAGTCAAGACTCAGTAATGTTTAATATGGAATGAAGCCATGGTCAGGGGCTAAGCGCTAGCTGTAAATTTCACAGTACGCGAGCAACCCGGGTTTGATCCCACCGGCACCAATGAAATTGTTAATTGCAATTTTAAGTGCTGATTTACCACGTGCTCAGCGGTGAAGGAAAACATCGTGAAAAAAACTAAAAGGAAAACATCGAGAAATAAGAAAAAAATATATATTTCGCAGACATGTGAAGTTCGCCAACACAATTGGGTCAGCGCGGCGGACATTTCCTCCTCTCCAACCCTCTCAGAAATGAGAGGAGGCCTGTGCCAGCAGTGGGACGTATACAGGCTGTAACTTTATCTATGGAATGATGTTTGCATGCAACAATTATCTACACCGCCAAAGCGAAAGGCGAACCTCTTCCTAAGTTCTTAATCTTCTAATATTAATCTGATATATCGTAGAAAACTTTATTTTAAAAACAAGTTCGTTGTCAGTCTAACCGGATTTAATTCTAAGCTTAGTAAGCTACTTATTTGATAGATACATCTGGTGATAATCGCAGAAAAAAATCCACCAATGCAGCCAAAAGTATCACTAAACTGAAGTAGCATAGAATTGATAACATAATTTGGGGAAGTTTCCGGAGCAGCAGCCTCCTATCGGCAAAAGCTGAGTGACGATAAAGATACCCAGGAAATACACGGATGCACAAGGATTGATTTCTAGCTTTCTCTGTGGCATACCTATGATTGACACGGTGATATTTAATAATATAATATATATATATAATATAATGAAACAATCCAATTTGATGATTTCCTAGTACTTAATAATTTGAGTTTAACTTAGCCTTTTTTTAATAATAACATTTAAATTTTCGATTGTCAAACATTCATAACAAACTGCTTTTATTTAAATAAAAAAGACCTCTAGGTTCTCGTAGTTACAATTATTTAATTATTTTGCTACATAATATATTACCCCTCATTTATATAATGTGTCTAAAACAATGAATGAACTACAATTATTTAGTAATTGGCAGCGAACACAAACTCTTATTAAGCAAGCCTAATTTAGATTTTGCTCTAGTGCCAACTAAAAAACGATCATCAACGAATTATCGCGTGTAACAAGTAAGAGGCTAAGTGGTGGGACGTGCTCGTATATACTGTTCATTTGAAATCAAAATAAAAATATAATGTCAGTTAAAAATTCGACTTCCTGCGCAGGCCGTATTAGGTGGACGTAGCAACCGCCCACTGAAAAGTATCGCGTGTTGAAACCTCGCGTGGTGGTTCACTTTTGGTAATTTCATTCGGAGATTTATCGCCGGAGGTTGTACACCTGCGGGCGATGCGTTTCATTCATGAGCCGGTCGCTCGGAGAGGTCGAGAACAATCCGCGCTGGATAATAACAATTGGCTTTTCTCGGAAACTACGGCGCGGAGGCTTCGGAGGGAGCGCGGGCGTCTCCCTCGCTCTCGAACGAGTAAGCGAGAGCGAATGGGCGGGGCTTTCATGTTATGTCACAGCGGGCCAGAGGCGTCCGAAGTAGCTCGCTGCACTCACTGCATCCGCCGTACTTCCCGGCTCTTCATTACGAGCACATGTCAAAGGACGTCGACGTCAACTCAGTAGCGCTTTTCTCAATGACCGACAACATTAAATCTGCTCGAAAACCACAAAGCACAAAGAAAACATTATATGCGTTCGAATGAAAGATAATTGGCTTATTTAAGCACAAACTGCTCATCCAATCTTTGGAAAAAGAGTTTGCATGATCCAGCCGCGTTTGGAAATAAAACAGTCGATGTTATTAAGCAAAACGACGATTAAAATTAAATTTTTATTTATCGATATCGAGAGACGATGTTATTGTGTATTCACGTGTGTGGATTTGCATTTCTCCGTGCCTCAGGTCAAAGCACACGTTCAATACAACAAAGCACAGTTGCTTCGAAGAATGATATTATACATGAACGTTCAGTTCACAAATTACATTATTACATTCTATGTACTAAATATCAAATTTGTCAATAAAACAAAAATACAAATTATTCATCTAAATTTATTTTATCGCTTCAAAGTAGGCCCCATCGCTTGCAATACATCTCAACGCTTCACCAGTCTTCCATACATTTTCATAGGCTATTTGCGGTATGGCCTTTAGCTCATTCAGCGAATTTTTGTTATAATATCGACTCAAAACGTTTTCCTCGAGTGGTAATTTTAACTTGGGAAATAAAAAAGTCAGACGGAGCCATATCAGGTGAATACGGTGCTTGGTCAAGAACTTTTGTTGAATGTTTCGCTAAAACTCTTTCACTATAATGGCTGTGTGTGATGGTGCATTATCATGGTGCAGCATCCATGAGTTGTGTTGCCACAAATCTGGACGTTTGGCGATACTCTCACGCAAACGCTTCATGACGCCTAATAATATTCTTTATTCACTTTTCTCCTTTGAAGCAATTCGAGTGAACCACACCACGGTAGTCAAAAAACTGTCAGCATCACCTTGATTTTGGACGACTTTGCCGCGGTTTTGGGTTTCGCTCGTTTTCGAGACGCCATTCTGAACTGTTGGCTTGTTTGCATGTCGTACTCATAAACCCATGTCTCGTCGCCAGTTATTATACGTTTCATAAGGTCGGATCGTAGAAGCTCGAAACCATGTCTTCAGCGACATACTTTCGCTGCGCTCTTTGAACAATTAGCTCTTTGGAACTAGTCGAGCGGCGACGCGTTTCATACCTAAAATGTCAATGAGAATGTTGTGGACGGACTTAAAGATATGTTCACCTCACTAGCCAACTCTCTCAGACTCATACGTCGATTTTCGAGCACTAACTTCTTGATTTTGTCGATGTTTTCTTTGGTCATGCAGTTGAAGGTCTACAGAACGAGCAAGTCTACTACTACTTCTCAGCCTTCTTTAAAAGCCTTATACCATTCATAAGCCCTTGTTTTCGATATACACGATTCGCCGTAGGTATTTCGCAACATTTTAGTGATTCACCACATGAAATATCATTCGAAACACAAAATTTAGCACACTCTTTGTTCAACTATATTTTCATTGTAAAAATCGCCGATAACTCAAAACTATGACCAACAAAAGTGTAGTTTAAAACAAATTAAATGACAGATCCGCTCAAACTTTGCGCTAAATCAGTACAGTTACTAACATGCAGTAAAAAATTAGAACGACCTCTTTTACGCGGGTCTTTTATTGACATATTCGATACTTTTACACAGTTGTATAACTAGTAAAGCTACGGCGTCTATTTATTATGATTATGTAAATTATCTTGTTACTCTCTGTTTTAATATAGGCTAAAATTCATAGAATACATAAAAATACTGCTTTTAACTTTTCTAAAGGGACCTACGACAAAACTGTACAAACCTAATGAGAGCATCCACGACTTTGGGCGGCGCCACTTTACAAAGAGGTAAATCATTTGACAGATTTCATAGCGGGGAAGATAATTTCTTAGAAAAATATAAAGGTTAATGTTTCTTTCTGTATTATTAGTTATATTTTATATTAATTAGATTGAAAATAAATAAACCATTATAGTTTGGTACATAAATAAAAGTAAAAATAAATAAAAAAGAGGTATAAAAAGTACAAAAAATTAAAGATCAAATCACTGACGCATTGTATTGTGTATTAATATAACACTCTAGAAACTGATAAACTATTATTTATAACCAATTTCTCAATTAAGTGACATTGTGTAACAGAAAACTTTACCTCAGTCACAACTAGCGACATCTGGTGAGTGGAAGATTATTAGCCCTCATTCAGTATAAATAGTTGCAAGGGAAACAACATTTCGTTCCGCGTCTGAAAGACAGATGCTAGAGAGCTTATAAAGGTAGGTGAAACCGGAGGGATATCAGTGGTGTATAATTGGCTAATCAATTATTGGGTTCAATACAAACGGGCGGGCAATTAGACGCCGCGCGAATGTATTGAATTGCCACCGATTTGTTCTACGGTAAGGGAGCGGAAGCGATAGCTTCGAAAGTGTGTCATTAAAATTAAATCTTTAATAAAAATTTAAATGAACAGATTGCTTATGGGCTGAAGAAGCACATAGAAAATATGATTTTAATACACATAGCACAACTAATTGATTTAAATTAAAAAGTAAAATAAGTAATAATTTATAAACCGGTAACCGTAACCGTAACAGCCTATTAAAATCCACTGGTGAACATTGACCTCCCCATAGATTGCCTCATTTGCCATAGTTGCCACGCTTGGCAAGCGGTTTGGCAACCGCAGTTTTTGTTTTTAGTCGTTATTAGGACGACGCTGCTGCCCATCTCCTGATTAGTTTCTCTCGGTCGCCTCTTACGACACCCACGGGATGATATGGGGTAGTGGATATTCTTACACCGCCACTACACGGCTCTATAAATAAACCCACCTTAATATATTGGTTTATTTATATTCTTATATTTTATACTATGCAAGACACATTTACACACATCACGTCTAACAGAGAAAATAAATATTTACAACAGCTTCACAATTTCCAAACATTGCAGATCTTTAAATGATAATTTGAAAAGTTCTTATCAGTCTAATAGTTTTTAAATTTTTACATCTTATTTTTTTATAATAATCATTTCAGCTCATTCAATTTACTGTAGGTTTAATTTGTGTTTCATCATCATCATCGGCCTCGGCCTCACGTATTTTTCAAAACGAGGAAAGTAATCACCACGCTCATCGAATAGTTGATTGCAGCAACAGATGGTTCTAAATGCTCTTTTATTATTTTTAGTACTTATATTATTTTTTTTACCGACAGAGTGTTTAGTACACGAATCGTTTAGAGCTACTTTCGAACCCCCATAACGACCTACATACGCCCCTTGAATACAAAATTTCATGGGTAGACCTATTATAGTTCATGAGTTATTAAGGTCTGAAAAGCGCCATTTTTATCACTTACTGACTCACCAAAAACCTAGGCCAGTTCTAGGTTACTTAGAATCTCGAAATTTTAAATGATGGCATTAAGTTCGATCATAGGGCAACAACAACTGAAACAACTGAAAACTACAAATTGTCGATGTTCGGTGGGTCACACCCGTCGTGTGTTTGATTGGTGCGGTTAGTCTTATGTACAGTACCTACTTGAAAGTAGACGCACCAATAACTTGGCGACATTTCATTCTTATAGTTTAAATTAAAAATAAAATACAATGAAACTTAAACACAAGAAAAAGAACGATTAGCGTCATATATTTTAGATTTAGATTAATAAAAGGATAAAAGTTTTTTCAAAAATTAATGATATCCCACCAAAATAATGAATGTGAAAAGTTCGGTACAGACGACGTGTGGGGTTTACGGCTTCGCCTACGATAAGCTCCATAGCAGTTGCTTAATTCATAGGATCTATTAGGAATGTACAACGTTCTTTGAAAAAAAATATACATAAACTGCTATGAAGTTTGTTGCCCGTTTAGATCTAGATCTCGAACGTCGTTTGTATCGAACTTGGCCACCTTTTCATATTCATGTTTTAGTGGAATTATACTTTCAACGAATATTATTGTATTAAAAATTGTTTCGAGAATGTTAATAAAAATCATATTACGCGAAATGTAGTGGCACTAGTATATAATATTATTATAAGAATTCCGATGCCATCTGTAAGTCTGTCAAGTCAACATATCAGCCATAATAACATTGAAAAATCTTGATAACGAATGACGAACTAGGACCCTTATACCCCCGATCCGTCCCGAAACCGTCTTACTTATCCAAACCAAACAGTTTTTGACAAAGCTCAGTTACTCCAGAACTTATTCTTAAAATAAAAAATAAAAACTGTCAGTCGTAGGACTGCACATCAGAAGTGAAAACGTATTAATGTAGTAATAAAATGTTCATTTATTGTTTTATATAAAAAAGAATCATTATTATCAAACAAATTTATAAAATTATATTATTTATTTACATATCAATTTTATAAAATTCAATCAATTGAATTTTCAACATTACTTTCATAAATTTTATGTATCTGAGCGTGACGGTCACGCGAGTTCAGTGCTTTTTCCCCATCCCAAAAGTGCCCAACGTGCCTAAAGAAGTTTTCACATCAATAAAACACGAACTAGGTGGCTGGACTCCTTTTCTTTCCTTCCTTCCTGCCTTGGAGTCCGTCTGGGTATATGCTATGCACTGCTGTGTTCCAGTAGGAACCGTACATAGAGTCAATATAATTACGGGTTGATACTTGTACCTGTAGCCTTCTTGTTAACACCAGATGGAATGTTAGTTCGTTTGTCTCTTCAGTTTAATAAAATATATATTGGAATAAAACAGTACCGAAAAAAAGTAGTTGAATATTCGTAACCACAACTAATTTACATATACATTTTAATGGCTCTCGTTACACACGTAACAGGGTAATTAATATCGAAAAAATTAAATTAAAATTCCTGTTACACAATTATTTTTATAATAACATTCACAGGCCCTTCATTAATTATTAGGAACGGGCGTTACTTTGCGTTGAACCGTTGCGGTGTACGGCAGCCGTAAATATTTTAGTCCTCTTAAATACGTAAATTCATGGAACGACAATGTTTAATATACGCAAAATGAATATATGCTTGTTATTGAGTTTGTTTTATAGTTTGATGTTGCAGTTAAAACATTTTTCGTTTTTCTTAATTTTTGAACGAAATGTCTGCACTAGTCATAAAAATAATATAATGTGTGTGTATATATATATATTATTACTAAGTTTAGATTTAATCGCCTTGTCTAAAAAAAAAGATTCGCAAGTCATTTAGCGGCTTTCTTATTACCACGTCCAATTCTCACTATATTACCGATTTAGCGTGAGTCATCACTCGGGACCTAATGCCAACCCAACTATCATCAACTTATGCAAAAATAATCCAAAACTAATATCAACGTTATGGATTCCGGTTTGAGTAGATTGCCGCGCTTTCCGGTAATACGAATTACGTCGGTTTTAGTATTTCTACAAAAAATGGAATTTTACGTAAGCAAAATTAATTGCATCTATGTATATAAAATATACAATATGAGCCATGATAGCTCTAGTGCTAAGTGTTCGCTGTAAATTATATTATCAGTTTTAAGTACTGAATTACCATGTTCTCTGCGGTGAAGTAAAAGATTATGAGGAAACTTACACGTTTTAAAAATAAACTATTGAGTACATGCGAGGTCTGCCGAGACACACTGGATCTGTGTGGCGGACTACCTGCTCCATTAGGTCCATAACCCCCGAAGAAATGAGAAGTATCCAGTGGTGGAACGTATCTATGTAGGCTGTAACTTTTATTATATGAAATATATAATTTTCTATCTAATGGACTTAACTTTATCAATTAATGTTTTAAAATTACTTTGGTATAAAGAATATATCATTTTAATCGTTTACATATAATAGTTAAAGAATAACTGATGCAAGCGTATAGTATAGATAACAATTCAACCATTGTTTTTGCGTACAACGGACTGGAATATTAGATAAATGAAAATAAGTTATTTTTAAGACGCCAGTGTCCATCTAATAAATTACAGCTAACTGAATATAAAGGTGTGAAAAACTAAACTGTTTTATTCAAATGTATTTAATACTTGATTTGATAATGTTATATTTTATCCTATGAATAACTTTTAACTGATTATTGTAAATTAATCCCTTAGTAATTTTAATACAACAGAATTGATGACAGATGTCGGGCAAGTGTCGCATTTTTTCTTTTCTATACAAGAGGAAAACATTTGGAAAAAATTCACAATTAATTTAATTTACCAACATTGAAACACCGGCATTTACACATAGAAGAGAAGACTATTATCAACATTAATAAGTTTTTACTTGAATTAATTTCATTTTACCGAATCGTAACCACGTAGGAAATTTTTATTTGTCGTAAGATAGATTTCAACAGAATGACGACGCTGCGGCAGAAAGCGGAATATGCATCCAACACCTAAAATATTCGATACAGTACTGTAAACATATCGTCTTCTTAAACGTGGCTATTACGGCAAAAATGCCCTTTAGTATGATGCTGGAAGTAACGATGAAGATGATTTGTTTTTTTTATACTATACGTGGTAGAGCCATGCTGCAGCTATATTAGTAGTATAGTTGTAGCACGAATGGGTCGGCTCGACTGGGAAAGGACCACGCTCTCACAGAATACCAGCGTAAAATAGCAGCTTAACACTTCTGTGTTTCGTATGGTGAGTGTAGAGAACCGGAGACCCTTTTTACTGGAAAATAGGCATTCCATCTTAGTCCTCACGGTTGACAACGCATCTGATTTCGATTCTTTATTGAGGATAGATGTGGATGTCTATGGGTCAAAGCAACCACTTACCATCAGGTGGACTGTGTGCTCGTTTGTCACCCTATACTATAAAAAAAATTGACTAACTCTAAGGACTAAGATGGTAATTCTTTACAGCCTAAAATTAAACTACTTCTTCATTCCCTACAAACCAGAATGCAACAGTGGATTGTATTGCTGCTTGGAAACTAAAATAGGCAAAGTGGTACAGTCTACTCAAACGGTCTCATCGGCGCATCCTCGACATATTGCCAGGCGACATCAAAACAGATGTTGTTACATTTATTTTATCGTAGGAGATCGGCTAAAATATTCTTATGCAGTAAAAATCAGTTGTCCATATATGAGGTCTTTAATATTTAGATGCCTTCACATCTATTCCTTTTATCGTAATTGCAAGTACATATTATGAATCGATATAACATCCCTTGTCACGATTAAAGGAGGTTTTATGCCCAAGTTAGGCTCGCCACATGCAAGAGATGTACGTGGTTTCAGTATCCGTAAGACCTCCTATTTTTCAGACCTCTGACTTCAACATGGCACTCGCAGCATTGATGCGGGGCCGATCCATGAGGAAGAGGCCTTAACAAGCTGAGTGAGTGATGTGAATATTATTAAAAACCTACTTCAAAATATGCTAAAAAATAAATATGGGAACCATCAAAAGTGCCAATGGTGCATAAAATTTGAATTATTTTGTGATGGGGTGCAGACATTTATTCATAGAAATGAATAAATTATCATATTTTAAAATAGGAAGTTTTCGCAACTGATGTTGTTCTCGATAAAATAGTAAATACAATAAATCTTTTTATATATTTCCATCAGTGTTTTACGGTGTATTTTATTAGTTTCACCTAAAAGCGATTTAAAATTGTTATGCGTCACTAATAAATTATTCCGTTAACAAAAAACCAAATATGGATTGACGTGAGTTCATTTAAAATTAAATTTAATAGCCAGCTACAAGAATAGGTTATAAAAAGTTAAAATGAAAATCCTATGAATCTGAGTAACTTTTAAGGAAATTACAATCGCTTTAAGTCCGTCTGTACTTTCATATAATCTCACTAGAGGTAATGTCTAGTAAATATTTAATAGGGATATTCATAAAAAGTTATAATATTTGTATAGTTATTTGCAACAACCTAACCACACACCATGTAGTGGCGGTGAAAGAAATCCACTGGCCCATACCGTCGTCCCATGGGTATCTTAAGAGACGTCAAAGGGAAGCAAACCAGGAGATTCAGCATGATGCAACATATTGTTACTACGAAGCTGTTCATCGAAATGTTAAAATCAAAGTCGCACAATTGGCGAGACAGACAACGTTTCCGATTTCGAGCTATGTTCTGGCAATGATCATGCACTGAATGTCGGAAACAGTCAACGAGATAAGACTGACATGTAGTTTCTGAATAATGACGATAACGTCCGATTTAATAAGCGAATGAAAAATATGTTACCGTAAGCCTAAGACGTGGCATCGTATGATTAATTAAATCTTTAAATACTGGAAAACTAATTAATTTTAAGATGGTACATGTGGTACGGTATGATGGTACAAAATTTTACTTTTATTATAAATAAATAAGAGCTACTTTACTCTTATATGTAGGTTATCGACAGTCGATTTAAATCACTACTTCCTACCAATATTACACTCAAATCGCCTTTATGACGTCGTGTCGTTTTATCTACAACATTTCGCAGAAATTATAAACTGATAACGAAGAATAATAAAGACAGATAACGGCGTTTAGGTAAGATTACGTTTTCTGTATTATTGTAATGATAAGGGTCTCTTTTAACCTAGTAAACAGTATTGTTTATTTATTGAAATATTTACCTTTACAAAGTACAAGAAATGCAGGCAATTTTTATAATAGCTTTCGAATAAACCGACACTTAATAACAAAAATAAATGATAAAAAAATCAGAAATTGTCATAGAGTTTTAGTTTAGTCATAAAGACGAAGACGTCCGGACGAATAGAAAGTTTGGCGTCCTTACCAATGTTGGCGTAGTATCCAGCGGGATGCATCGTGTGCGAACTGATCACCGGTCGAAACTTTCCATTTGACACTTACCTAAAATAAACAAAACATTCAATAAATAAAAACAAAAACATAACAAAAGCTTTTTTCTCATTGAATTTGCTGAGGAATTTTATACATGATAGAGCTACGCTATAGCTACGACCGGAGAAGGACCGTTCTCAGAGCATACCAGCGTAGAATAGCAGCTTAATGCTGCTATGTTTTGTATCGTGAGTGTAGTGTACCAACGACTTTTTACTGGAAATGAGGCATTCCATCTTAGTTCGCCGGGGTGACAACGCATCTGCATTTTGATGCTTAATCTAGGATAGATGTCTATGGGCCACAACATCCACTTACCATCAGGTAGACTGTGTATTCATTTGTCACTCTTATTCTATAAAAAGTGGCAGTTAAAAAATCAATTTAATATCATGCAATGATGCAAATAAACGTAAATGAGATCGTCCGAAACAGATGCAACAAGGTCTAGTAGTACGAGTATATTCTCTATTTTACATGACGTATTTCGAAGTAAAAGTTTTTTGTCGCATGAGTAAACAACTATAAAGCGTTGCCAACTTTCAAAAATCGTATTTTAAACGTTCATGATTCATGCAATTTATAAGCGATTTGATTTTCAATAGAGTTGATTCTGAAAGAAATATCGCTGCGGGATGTCGCAGTGTTGTTCCTATTAAAATCAACCAAATATGTTTTATACAGCTTCAAAGAAATGAGGCTACAGGAACGTTATCACCTCTGAGGACTAAAATATATCTCATAGCATGTAATTGTGTTGGCTTTGCACACACACGCCTGCGCAGATGGACTGCTATCGCAACACACACGCCAATTATTAAAAAAATTAAAGAGGGGCAAACGAGCAGGCGGCTAACCTGATAGTACTCATAAGTTTTCTTTAACTCGTTTATCTTATTATAACTCTTCTACGTGTGTACATTTTTAACGTGGTAGAGCCATGCTGCAGCTATATTACTGCTATAGTTGTAGCACGAATGGGTCGGCTCGACCGGGGAAGGACCACGCTCTCACAGAATACCAGCGTAAAATAGAAGCTTAACGCTGCTGTGTTTCGTATGGTGAGTGTAGAGAACCGGAGAACCTTTTTACTGGAAACGAGGCATTCCATCTTAGTCCCCACGGGTGACAACGCATCTGCATTTTGATTCGTAATCGAGGATAGATGTCTATGGGCCACAGCAACCACTTACCATCAGGTGGACTGTGTGCTCGTTTGTCACCGTTATACTATAAAAAAAAACATAGATCAATGGCCGATGATTGATTATACATGTTACTCCAAGTTCTTAGATTTTATCGAATTAGAAATATTATAAAAATTATTATTTTGATTGCAATATTATTAAAACAGTACTTTCCAAACTAGTAAAAATATACAATCAATACATTTCAAAACGATATATGGAAAGCCATTTCAAATTCAAGTGACATCAATTTCGCCAGACTGCATTACTGGATAGCAATGCACGCGTCCATTGTGCATGGAATATTCGGCATAGGGGCCAAAATGCGAGGGTCGGCTGCATATTCAGGGCGAGGCATGCGGAGGCGAGCACACGTGGCTTCCACGGCAGCCAGCTTCGGAATCTGACCAAATGCCCATCGGGGCCGATTGTTAGCTGAATAGCGATGGCTTATTTATGAGATTTTGCTGAATGCTGCGGCGCGAACAATCCAACAAGGCGAGACATCAGTACGTGGAATTTTGAAATGTACGTTAATTGACTGTTGAAATTCATTTCCTTTTAACTAGATATAAAACTTTATATACATATGTAATTAGTCCATTCCTAATTTATAATTGTGTAAGTTTTTGAATAAGATTACTTTTAATTGAAGTATGTGAAGTTTTCCTTAAATAAAATTATAATGACAGAATAAATTAATAAAAAAATATATAATATGCATTCTACTGTTTGTCGTTTTAAGAAATCAGATGCTAATCTTATTTAAATGTCTTAATAACTATCCATAAGTAATCAACTAATGGAAATAACCCTCTGCCAGGAATGGATAACTTTCCTTTTAACAAACCTTTAGCACCTTTGACGCTGTTTTTAAATAATTAATAGAAAAAAAAAATAGATAGCAACCACAATATTCCTATATGATGATTTAAACATTACGGAGCTTAAAGAACATCGCCAAAATAAATTCTGCCTTCTTTTTGTTATTTCGTCAATGAAATGTAATGCACAAATATACCTTTTCCAGAATACGCCAAATAACGGATTCTTTAACATTTAGGACCGTGCTTTGTGTAGTTCTTGGAGGAGGCCTATGTTCAGAAGTGGACTTGTTAAGCGCTGTAATGATGATGACGATGATAACAGATTTGCTTACATAGCAAGACCCAAGAAACAGAATGTCTCGCCATGCTGGATGGTTGGGAACCCTAGTAAAAAAAAAATGCCGGTTATATCTTGTGGCCTCCAATAGACGGCGGTATAACAACCTCGTATTTACAAAAAAAATTGAACTTTGTTATTCGAAATACTGATCCATATTATAAATTTTTTACACCTTACATTTCGAAATAAATCTTGTCAAATTCCGGTGAGAATAATGAGTAATATGTAAGCTATAGTGTTTATTATGTTTCTTACGATTGTTGACTAAGAATTTCACCTCAAAACCGCGCGCCTAAGCTATTCCAAAACAACAGTGTAATTACAACCATTTACACTTACGACAAATCCCTCACGCACAAAACAATCGCCGGAGTTCTCCGCGCGGAGATAATCCTCATAAACAGCGATCAGCCTCGTGACATACGATCTGTAATCCGTTCCACTCGGTTTGGAAATCTCGCATAATTCCACCATTGTTAATTATAACTATAACACAAGACGCTGTGTCGCAAAATGTTGATGACGACGAGTCTGGAGTGAGATGTGCCGGCATGAATACACCAAATGTTACATAGTTCAGACAATCTTGTCATCACCTACAAAAGATAACTTTCTAATCTTTCAATAAGAAGTTTTTGAGTAATGACGTACTTTATTTTAATCTGTGCATAATATTAGGCACTAAATAGGATGGTAATGGTTTAGTTGATAATCGTTTTTATATTTTAATGCTCCGTGCCAAATTCAGTACAACGAAACACTTATAATATCATCTCGGTAAGTGCTTGTCTAACACTGAGGTTTACCCGAGTGTTTTACGGAGACAAATAAAATTTATCATGGTTGTTAAATGAAGTTACTTAAGGCTTTAATAAATTTAAAGTTTTAAATAATAGGTATGGGGGATAAAAGGGTAGCTTTTATTAAAGATTTTATCTAAGATTTAGTTATTCATCTTGTGGGATATAAAACGCTATACGATGATCCTTGACCTTTTTTTGGGTACTATATAATCTCTAGAGTCCGGAGAAAACTGTTGTGCCAAAAATTCAACATTTTTATATATTTGTATAATGAGTTGATCAAAGTGTCTGGGAAAAATAATTAAAAAATCCTGTAGTTTTTCTGAAGTTTTTCCTTATGCTTTCGATTTCTTTCTCGTGCGAGTACCCAGATGATAAATGAAAGCAGTTTATTACTTTTAATTTATCCACTTTTGATAGCTTGGACGTAATAATTTAACCACGCATTCATCACTGCCAATCCAGCATATGTAATATAAACCCAATGAACCATTTTTTGGTTCTTACCCTAGATGGATACACTGCCAGTATGCGATCTACTAAATAAACGTCTCCCATATTGCTGCATTATCATTAACATTTTCCCGATCCTTACGAATTTACTCATCGTCGTGATTTCTTCATCTCTACTTGAAGATAAGGGATGTTTAATATTTAACCTTTACCTTCAGATAAACCACCCGATTATTTAGAACTCTAAAGACAACACAACTGATCTGTTATCCTGTCTAAAATGAAAACAATAAATACGAGTACTGTCACTCGTATGAGAACGTAGAAATGTATTGTAACTGAGACCGAATGACCTCAGACGAGGCCGTAAACTTACATGGCAATTTTGAAATATTTTTCGCATTATAATTGTAAAAATAAACTGACATGCAGGAAGTCAATGGATGCAGGTGGCTCTGGACCGTGTTTTGTAACAGTTTTTGGGGGAGACTTAAGTTCAGATAGATTTGTACTAGACAAACTGCCTAGGTGGATCTACAACTTTAGAATAACAAATATTCATTGTGTAATATACGTAATTAAATGGCTTATAATGTCTACCAACGTCTACCCACTTATGTAGTCGGTTATTAGCTGGGAGGCATACTAAACTCGGGTCAAAGCTACTACAGAAGTACTGAAACTCCAAAAGGCACACATACCTAATCTTACGAGTTTGCCATACCGAAGAAGTAATTTTTGAAGGGAATTCACAAAAAAATGTTAATGAAGGTTTCAGCTGTTAGTATTTTATATGCCTCTTGTTTACGCTTTGTAAAATCGACACGAACGTCTTTCTACACGAAACCGGTGCCAGTCAAATGCGATCGAAATGAGAGATATCGGAAATCAGGCTTCGAATCTGACGGCATCGCTTTTCGGCCGTGGAACAAGACGGGCGCCGACCTTACTGCTTTGCTTAACATTACGCTTTTAACGACGGCTTATCGCCAAATCAAATCCGTACCGCCGATCAAAAAACAATGGGACATTAATAAACTGCGTTACTTTTACTGGAGCGGAGCGTAAAGTGTTCCGTCTCTATGAATTTCGTAGTCTACTTGTTTGGTAATAAATTTTACCATTGAAAATCTCGCGACATTTTTTCTACAAAATAGTAAAATTACTTATATTTAATGGATCGTATAAAATAATAACATTTCATTTGTCAAACGTCGTTTATTTTGGGTTCCGCTCTCTTACAAGATATTTTTATAATATCGTAGTCATCTGCCATCATGTATCACAGCATCATAGCTTCTAGGTATTTTGATCGAAAAGATAAAAATTGAGAAAAATATTCCATCCATAAGTCTAAATTTTGAGATAAAAAAATATTCAAAACAAATTGTTGGTCCATATCTCCCCCATGAGTAAACAAGGGAATTATGCAAACGCAATTTCCTTCGATTTTGCATATCAAGTAGGTTACCGTTAGTAGATAGGTTTTTTAAAATAATGAAGTTTCAAAGAGATTTTTAATAATTCAAATCAATCAATGAAACATTTGATTAAAGCAGCTGTAATTTTAAAGGTTAAATTGTGGAAATTCTGAGAATTTTTTGTTGTGTAAACATTCAATTAAAATGATAATGAGCACTAAAGCATTTAAACTTGATAAAATATTTAGAGACAATCTGCACAGCGCAAAGGGCGCATAGGGAACGAGCATTGCGCATATTCTCATCCGCACTTGGCCAAATTTTTTCTGCTTTAAAGTGAATCCTCCTGATTCTGACCGACTGAATTTCACATACTTACAAAGAAATCTATTTTGTATGAAAATTACGATGATGTGCTGATAAGGAATAATGCCACAGATAATGCTATTGTTACAAATAGGACCGTGAGTAGGTACTGTGGTACATAAAAAGCAATTATAAAATAGAGTGTAAAGCGCAATCTACTAGACTCGAACATATTATAATATTTCAAGGTTGCGGGCCTGTTCCATTTTTTAGGAGGAATGCATACCCCCTCGCGGGGGCAAGTGCGGGTTTTGTCGGACTCTCATCAACTAAAACCCCACGGTATTCCACCTTCGCCTATTATCGAAAGTCAGCAATATCTCAGCAGTGTTTTATTTAAAACCTAATATATAAAAATTTATGTTTGTTTGTTCGTATTTTATGCGCTGCCATACCGTTCATCTGATTAAGGTAAAACTTTGTCAACTTATTGTATGTGTAGTGCATGCCACTTGCGTAAAGGTTATAGGCATAGTACAATTAACTTATACTAGGTGGCGCGCGTATCGTACCGACAAATTAATTTTAAAGTTGTATATCATTCAATTGCAATGAATGTATTATCATTACTAAATAAATAATATAACTGTTTCAAATTAAAAAACAATATTGCCACAATTAGTTCTTCTGCGGCAGCAACGCGCCGGGTGCCAGCTAGTTATTTATAAAACCCTACATAGTTTACGATGATCTCTATACTTTTGCTGGAAATAAAATATAATCGATTAACCGAGATGTGGACATAAGACAATAATTGTGTTTAGTTTCCTACACAATACCTATTTACCGTTTCCTGGGTATTAACGGAGTGATAATAAGAAATCAATTCTTTCAAAACAAGAAAATACTTTACACGAAGTTAAAAAACAAACTTGTTCCGCTAGAACGGCTGAAGAAGCCGTCTTCTACAAAATAATTGAACTATATATTTAAATAATTCCGGTAAAAATTTGTCCTCCTCATCAGCAATTTCGCGCCATCTCTCCGACGTTAAAATATAGTTTTTAAGTTTTTGGCATTTCCTTTTGACGAATTCTGTTGTATGATTCTCTCATAACGCCACCACGTAGCGATACAAAATCTAAAAGAATAAAGGCGGGTTTCCTCCACCAAGAGAAAAAGCAAATGTTTTTGTACAAATGACAACTTGAGCCGAGCACGCTTTAGTACGTTATGTCTGTCATTAGTATGAAAATATAAAAGTCATTAAAATAGACACGGACATACATCAAAACATTTGCATACTGGTAATCAATCACACTAAACTATAGAAAACCAGTTTGTTTTTTTACCATATCAAATAAATATTTATATCATCAATCAATTAATTGAATAATATTGTATAACATAATATGGTAGAACTAGTTTCAAACAATACGAAAGCAATTAAATAAAAATAATTAACCGTCTGTCCGCAGATCCGGTCACGAGTCCGCGGGCTTTCGGCGACGCTTTGCTAGATGAAAAAGCAAGAGCCGAAGTCCGATGGGAGGTATGCGAGGAATGGAGGGGAGCATCCGACGGCGGCAAATGTTACCAGTTATCACTGAATGTTTTTCACCGGAGTATTTTGTGCTGCCACAAAAAAGCAACATAAAGGGCGGGAGCGGTACGTTTGAGACACCGCCTCTGTGGGAAAATCGTCGCCAGAAAACTGCGACGCGAATAAATTATAAGCTCTCTCACGTGGAACGCGACGCATACCTTTATTTATAATGGAAAGCTTGGATCCTTGTACAGGTCGGTTCGTAAGTAAAAATTGTTTGACGACCTATAATCTCATTGGTGTAAACGATCTTAAATAAAGGCCGTATTGTATAGAAATCGGAGTGACTAAAAGAGCTTCAACAGGTCATTGTCAGTTGTCAGTGCTCACTTTAGTCTCAAGTCTCATTAATAGTGAAATTGCTTTGTTTTTAGAGAAGCAGAGCAGAGCAATCTAATTTTTATGGGCTTATAGCTAATAAGTAATTTTATTTAATTACAAATTAATATAGTTTATAATAGTTACTAAAAATGTGTTCACTAATACTTTTCTTATTGTTTCTATTAAGGGGAAGTCACTTTGTTCTTATGTTCATACAAATAGCACGAGAATTAAACACAGCATTACACTATCTCAAAAGGTTCAGTGTTGCTTAATTCTGTGACATAAGAGATATGATATCTAAATACAAATCGATGCCACAAGCTGCCATTGTAAATGTCGCAAAATCTCACGGCGATGGGGAATCATTAGCGAAAACGGAGCGTCCCGGAATAGAACTGACAGCGGAACGATTGCACCGCCGTGATGGATGGCGGGAGCGGGTTATTACCGCCCGCTTGTACCAATCACCCGACGGAATTACAAGATAATGAAAAAATGTGGCTTTACTTTGTAATATCCTGGTAGTCATTTAAAATTGAGTCTTCTTATTTTTAATCAAACAAAGAACGGCCTATCAGCGTAAAAAGCATCAGTAATATTATCGAGGCAATAAAACCGTACGACGACACTAGACCTGAGCTGGTCCGCGTCGTTCGCATTGAAAACTCGCAGAAAATGCATGGGCGATAAGAAAAAATTCAGTCCGAGCAAGCGCATATAAGAACATACGGCGACGGTGACATTCCATGGGGAATGCCTCGCATATCGAGACTTAAAGTAACCATTTACCGATTACAGATAGGTACGCCATGGCCGCAGCAATCTGGTCGGATCGCCTCTCGAACGCTACATGTAATGTTTAACCTAAATAAGTAAGAAATACTTCTTTTTATGGCGATTTAACGAGGTCGCTCCGTCAACCATATTATACATACATAATATATTAGCTCCTAGACGTTAATTAATACACGGTTGAATGAAGTCGTCAATCAAGATTTGAATTCCTAATTAAATTTTAAATTCAAATCGCATAGAACAGTTTCGAGCTATTGTGATTTAAATGTCTTTGCTTAAAACGTCATTAAAGTAACAAAGTTACGGTTAACGGATAGTGTCGTCGTGGAATAACAAAAAAGCGATCCTGCCGTAACGCCACTGTTTGCATCCTTGTCTAACTAGGGTTCTTCGCGGCGGTTAGAGCGAATCACGCTTAATTTATCGTGCAACAGCCGGCCGCTGCGCTTTAGCGACCGGGAGCGACGCTACATCAATCTTTGGGACTAGAGTCTGTGGCTAAAGCAGTCGAATGTTTTAGTGAAGTAAATGAATCATATCTTCCAACAAATCAAAAACTATACAGCAGCACCATAAATCTATCACATTTCTTAATATAAATAATCCTTGGTGCGTCTGTCTGTAATTATACTGGCTCTCTTTATCCTTCAGAACGGAACACAGCTGTGTTTCAAATTTTGAGAAACACGTAAAGAAAGAGAACTCTCGTTTAAAGTTGGACTAGCCTGGTTGGTCGTAGAATTTGGCATAGCTTAAGCTCCTATCCGTTAAAAGACAATATTAGGGTCGTTGATCATAGTGTTAAGGCCCTCTAGGGATTCTGCCATAATCACTATTCCTAATTTCTACAAATAAAGGTCGACACCACCTATCGGGTTCAATTGTGAATCTAAACCATTCTCGAATCAACTTAATCACACACACAAAATTTCATCAAAATCGGTTCAGCCGTTTAGGAGATCTGTCACATACACACGGACCGAAGAATTATGTATGTATATAATATATATGTATAAAGATAAGCAGATTAGTCCTTATCTTTTTAATAAAGTTAACGATTCTATAGACTTTCCAGCAGGCGTATTCGCTAACTTCGTTGACATCAAAATGAAAGTCACTTTGCACGCAATGTACTACGTTGCGTCGTATGTATTTTTTTAAATATTTCTGCTCTTATAATAAAGCTATATTATATAGCATACGACGCAATGTACTCCAAAGGGCTATCATTTTGAATGTCAACGAGGTTAGCGAAAAGGCCAGGCCTGCCGAGGTGCTAAGAAATAAGACTATGCACACCGTCAGCTTTACTCAAGAAGTCTCTTTGTCATGTCCTTTTAAAGTATCTACAGATAAACCTTTTGCATGTACTCATTTCAAAATTCTAATACTACGTTACAAAATGTAAAGGCAGAGAAGGATATATGTAAGTACTTTGAATTATTTCGTAGAGGTATTGTTTTAATTTTAATTATATTTCAACTTGTTATTATGTCTATCTGTGAAACGTGTAATTTGCCTTCCATCTCTATTTCTTTGTATGTAATATATCAAATATTATATTAATTTTTTCTACAACATTAAAAAATAAAAAATTGGAAATGATTTATCTTTTTTTATTATTGATATCGAATAAACTTTAGTTTAACCAATCGCAATCGACTGCACCTAGTTGTAGCCGGTTAAACCTAAATGTGACCGGCTTCGGCTTTCATTCGTGACATATAATACTGAAAAATTGGTATGGTATGTAAACGATAAGCATATAGTTAGTAAATTTTATTGAGATAGTAAATATTGTACACCATTTTAATTGCTAGTCTGTGTATAATTGCTGCCAACTTCGCTTAAAATAACGACGTCACAAGAAACAATACAAAGGAAAAATGCGGAGAATGGCTGACATTTTTCAGGGTAGAACAAAGTCCGTGTTGAACTTTGGCGTTCCGTTAATAGAGTGTTAAAAAAGTTCTAATTGTTAACTTTTCGATGTTTTCAATCAACGTTTTCAACATTTTAATTTTTTTTGTTTTTTACTTGGCTTGTAAGTTTTCATTCGAAATCGGTGTGTTGTTCTTCAAAAGGTATTCGAAATATTTGAATGATGAAACTCTGGAAAATAGATTAAGTGGACACTCCTTATCTTAATATTTTTTTATATAATTATAAGATTACCCGATTTAACTTAAATAAACTACTACTACTTAAATAAACTAGACTCACTAGATGGAGTGGAGACCTGGCAAAAGACCTGCAAAAAGTTTATGGATCCAGGTGGCTCAGGATTTGAACTGTGCTTTGAAGCATTCTTTAGAGGAGCAATATAATATAGATGATTACGATACTACTGCGACTCTGAATTTTATTATTCATAGGCTATCACTCCACAAAGAATAAATATATAAAATAGTCATTAACTATTCTCATTGAATACAACTATTTTGATGGACTGACCGACTCCGTGACCATTGATGCGTGCTACAAATTACTCGAAACATCGGGCTCTTTATAAAATATAAATCATACGCGATAAAATCTGTCACAATTACTTTTCAATTTGTAGTATTCGGATCAATATTGACTTTACTATTCTTGCGTAAGTGCGTTGTAAGAAACTTCGCTTGTGAATTATTTGCTTGCGATGTACTGCTTCTGAAACTGCTACCGAAAATGTTGCCCATGGAGTAAATTACAACTACGATAGAAGCTTTAGAAGAGAGAATGTAAATCCAAAGTTTTAAACAAAAATTAACTATTGAACTGATTGATTTTGAATTATTACACTTAAATTAGTTCATTACTTTTCACGTGTGCAGTGTGCACTGTGTGGCTTTAGTTGGCAGAATTTGTCACCATTGTCACGCTTGGCAGACGGATTGACGTCTCGCACCATTGATGCTTCAGAGATTGAATTTTACAATACTCAATTATACTTTTACTCCGTGGTGGGACTAATCTTCTGATTAGGAGTACGTCTGGTTTGGAGAACACACTCTTAATGTTTCTAATTTATTGAGTAATAATGAAATAAACAGTTTTATTATTATTTTTTATTTAAGCTAACAAAATAATATTTGAGTTTTCAAGAATAAATTTATCGCCAAACTATTAAATGCAGGTCGCCACGACTCCCTTACTTTAACAATTAAATATGGTAGCCAAGTCACTAAAATACCACTGATAAAACGTATAACAAGCCATTACCGTCACCATTACAGCCATCAAAAGTCCACTTCCAAACATAGGCCTCCCTTATGATCCCATATGATCTTGTTTGTATGAAGTTGGTTACAGGTTCATGGATTGCAGCTAGCTACACTATCAGGTGGACTGTTAGATCGTTGTCACTAAAATCTGTCTAAAGAGGAAAGGGCGATAATTTTCATACACCGCTCCATACAAATTTTAAGTCAACCTTACTCAATCAAACCTAATAAAAAAATATTATACTTCATTATTGGTCTGTATATATATAATTTGTTTCAAATTCACCCACTAAGTATAGTTACACTGTATGATTAAGGATGTGTTGCAACAAATCCCAACAAAGGTCAAATGGATGTAAATGCCAAATAGCAACTTGCGTAATAAGTTCAATGCGCTACAAATCCTTTTATAATTCCACTTATAATGTAACAAAAGAACTTCTCTAAATCGTTTTTGAAACAGGAAAAGACTTTTAACTATTTTACAAATATTTTTTGAAATAAGAATTAAGTTTTCTTTCCTTTTAATTCTGGCCGTGTAGTGGCGATGTAATAATATAATATCCACTACTACCCTAGTACCCTATATCATCCTGTGGGTGTTGTAATAGGCGACAGAGGGAAACAAATCAGGAGATGGGCAGTAGTTTCTTTCTAATAACAATAAAAAAAAAAAACTGCGTTTCCCAACCCACCTGCCAAGCTTGGTAACTATGGCAAATATCCCTTCTTTGACCTTTGAGGCAATCTATCTATGAGCCTATGCTCAGCAGTGGAGTTTTAATAGGCTGTAACGGTGAGTATTAATTTTTCAGTTATTTCTCCCGTTTTCCATCACAATGATAATCCTTATCACGTTAAGCTCCAAAGCCTTTTATATATTTTCGATTAATTAATTTCTTATAAGCATACGTAAATTAGATCAATGTGTAATTAAATCAAAAATACTATGGCGCCATCCAAACGAATGTATCCGCAGTTCTATTAACAGACACAAAAAACTACCTGAAGTGTTCAAACAAGCGGCATATTTGTGTCCTGAACAAAAGGCTAGACTCGCGGGCCGTCGCACAATCAAATCGTACAGCGTACACGGTAGCGATTGCAAAATAAAACGCACAAATAACAAGTTTAATTAAATCGACAAGAACGAAGAGTGGAGCGAGCAACAATTCCGATTGTAGGGATAGTTTAACTTTAACAAGTGAAGTCAAAGTGGGCTCCATGCGGGGCGCTACCTGCAGTACGTGCAACCAACTCAATCGGGTGAATTATTACGAGACTTCTGCACGAGTTCGCTCTTCGATATTACAGTTAGTGTTGTACTTAAACGTGTTGCTAATTATTTATCGATAATACGACTGTCGACGATCAGTCTAATACCAACTGGCTTAATTAAAAAAATATAGGTTAACTTAATACATATAATAAAATAAAACAATTTATTATTTTAACAATCGAAAAATACATAGATCTATAATGAATAAAAGTAAGTCAATTTTATAAAAAATGGAAACAAAAACAAAATATAAATTAAACAAACAGTAACAATTGAATTAAACTGATTTTACGGATTTTATCGCGATTAATTTGACTTTATTTTACTTATTTTTCCCCCGATACCTGGGTGCTAAGTATCCGAAACGTCGGGAATTAAGTAATTAATTAAGTTAAATAAATCAATAACAAGATCAAATAAATTTATAAACAAATAAAAATATTATAATATATTCGAATTATAGTTTACGGCAGAGGTGCAGGCAGCAGTACAAAGATAATTTTACACACACAACATTATACTGTACACGCCTAAGCTTTCCCCGGAAAAATAATAACAGTAACGGTCACGAGTTGCGTCGATTTAGTACAACCATAATCCTCATTTGTCATTTCTTTGGAGAGCGAAATTAAGATAAATAAGAGGCAAGGAGTGGGTCCTTTCGCTCAAATCCCCTCAACATGCCGAAAGGTCATAATGCTGTAGACGGTCGAATTGAATTAATACTTTATTCTTATAGCGTTACGGGTCATTTCGTCAGAACCGCTTCGAGGGCTTCACATGAGAGTAGTCCACAAATAGGAGTACGAGAATAGAGCGAGGCTACTGGACAACCGTCTCAATGATATCTCCAGTCGGCGCAGCAAAATTTTCAACGCTCTGGCTGTCCGCGACACAAAACAAGATAAATTACGCTTTATACTTCAAAAGTATAGAATAAGTTAAAAATATTTATTTTTCAAAATTTTGTAATTTATTAAAAACATTGCAAGTATCATTCATTTTTGTTCGTCTTTCTTAAATGGTAACTGTTTTTGGTATACATATTCAATATACGGCTACGATTATAAGACGACGAAATTTTCACAATTTTTAACATCACAACTAATGCCAGTTTCAAGTACATTATAACGCAATGAATACAATTATGTCTTGAACTTAATATAATGTTACAAATTTTCCATAATATCAGCTGGGCATTATATCGCAAACCGCTGTAAGGAAATACCGAGACACCTAGCTATTGTTGAGGTATGCGTAATACGTGACAGGGTGTAACGGCGCTGATTCGTGGTCGGGGAGTTTGTTTGGGGATTAAAGGGAGTGAGCCTCTGCAGGTCAATAGGAGCAGGTAGTGCCCGTGCATGGTGGTCGCTGGGCGACATATCCCTATCGTATTAATATATATATCTACTACTTGATGAACATCCTCCCTTATAACGAAGGCATAACAAAGGTACATATTTATATCACACCTAATTGTTTTTATTGTTTAACCGTATAAATACGTAATAGAAATGTCTGTCTATAATATAGAAATAACAGGCTTTATTTTTAATTGTAAGGGGTTATTTACATGCTATTAAGATATGATTTTTTTTAATTTGTGTCTGTCTGTCTGCCCGGGCTAATCTTCGGAATGGCTGAACTGATTATATGAAACTGGACTAACAGATAGAGAGCAATACCAGGAGTGATCTAGGCTATATTTTATTCGAAAAACTTTTTTTGAGAAAGCGAAAAACTAATAAAGTAAATGGTCTTTGATAATTATCCTAAATTTAAGATGAACATGAACATATTTATAACAAAGTTGTTAAGCTAAAATGAAAAACTAAGTACAGTTTTATATGAATCTATAAAAAAATATTGGGAGAAATTTCACTATTTGTTGCATTATAGTGCAGTTTCTTACAGCAAGTCTTAAAAGAACGAATAACTCCGGTATCGATGATGATAGAGTGCGTATTGCATCAATTGCCGCTCATTTGACGGCATAATAAAAGTTCACAAAGCTACATTTATCGACTGATTTCTGGTTTTCTCTACGAGTTTGTTTTTTTGAAGGTACATATATGTAGGATGTCCGTAATGCCACATATTTGATAGAAATTATGACTTTATATGATTATTGTTGTGGAGCAACTCAGACAAACAACTTTTGCTCTCGTGTTATAACTTAATTATCGTTATGTAAGTTTCTTAAAAGCTTACGTTATCTTTTTCAATTTGAGTGTTTGGAGCAGTTTATCATTGTGAAAATAGTGTATTATAACTCAAGTGTATACTGATATGAGCTGTATACATTCGTTTTTTTTTTGTATAATCTCTATAATCTAGACGTAGGTGATCTATGCGGACATTAATTGGCTCAAAGCCAGTGTTGAGACTGTTTGTTACTTACTTCTCATACGACACATAGTAGATATGTTGCGATTTCTTAATAATATTCCGCGAATAGTTTTCGGTATAATTTCCATAAGTTCGTTCTTATTACTTTTATGAAGAGGAAATTAATTTCATCTGTTGTTATGTATTGTTATGCAAATGGCTTAGAACTGTGCTTTGTGCCAGTTTTCAAAGGAGGCTTTTATTCAACAGTGGAATTGTGATGGGCGGCAATGCTGATAAAAATGATTCAAATATGAGTATTCAGTTTTAGCACTTCTTATCATTACTTATATTCGTTTTATTTATACGAATTTTCTTGTCATCTTGGCGCTTAAAAATTGCCTATTTATACGGGCGTGACAAGCTGTTAAGCCGCAAACTTAAACCGATTCAATTTTCCTAAGAAAAAACGCACGATAAATTGTATCAGATCGTTCATTACGTGTTTCCATAGGGCCAGCGTGATAGTTAACACGTCTTATTGCTTGTCGCTCTCGAGGCACCGGCGTCGGCGTCGCGGCCCGCAATAAAAACATCAACTCGTATCGACCAAAATAACTCTTGGCAACCGTACGGGAGACCGACAAAATATACATAAGTAGCTCCACAATCTCTCCAGATCGGTGACTCGCCACTTCGCGTTAATGGAGATCTAGGAATCGAGATGGACGCCGTTCCAATTCGTGCTACGGACTTCCCTATGAATTTGCGCGAAACATTGCGTTATTTAGCATTAACGGTTAAAGAAGTTTCATGTTAGTCACGCGTCTTGCTTGAAGACAAAAAAACTACACTTATTATATCAACAATCTAGTTCCCTTTAGTCTTTTAATCTATCTACTAAATAGATTAAACATTAATTAATTAATTATTACATTTTACGTTGTAGAGCCTTGGTGCAGCTATATTAGTAGTATAGTTGTAGCAGGAGTGGGGTCGGCTCGACAGGGGAAGAACCACGCTCTCAGAATACCAGCGTAAAATAGCAGCTCAACGCTGCTGTGTTTCGTATGGTGAGTGTAGAGAACCGGAGACCCTTTTTCTAGAAACGAGGCATTCGAACTTAGCGGGTGACAACGCTTCTGCATTTTGATTCGTAATCGACGATAGATGAGGACTCTATGGGCCAAAGAAACCACTTACCATCAGGTGGACTTTGTGGTCGTTTGTCACCCTTATCCTATAAAAAAAATAGTTTTATGCGCCCTTGGCGTACTCTTAAAATATTTGCCATACTTACTACCCTGAGCCGGCGGGTTAGTGAACGTAAAGCGTAACCCCGTACTGGCTAATCTACCAACCATCAGCAAACTATAAGATTTGGTTTAGTCACTTCGGATCTACTGCCAATCGTAGATCGCCCGAGCATTTGCCGTTAGTTATCAGGGTACATCCCTGCAGGTGGGTCCACATGTGTGCAGTATATGTCCCTCACATAACTACATAATTAATTTAAAAAGAAACACAATTTTTTTTAATTAGATTCCGATTACAGTTAAGCCTTTTAAGATTTATAACTTTATTAGAATCATATGAGGCTTAATTAGACGAATTTAAGAAGTATTTTTCCCATTTCCTCGTTAGAAACTACGAATATTAATTTTCACATACTTAGACTAAACTTGGATTGCGGAACTACTCTCGACATTTCTATCATAAATTGTACATAAATATACGGATAGTATAAAATTGAAAACGGTCGTTAGGTGTCAACATCAGAAGTTGTCGTACGCGTTATATTGTACTTGAGTCCACTAAGAACAGATTGTGACCCGTCAACTAACACCGTCAAGCGATGAGATTTTACACGAATTAAAGCAAATGTGCAATTCAGCAAGTGTCCTCCTAAACCGTTTTGCATTCCCACGACTGTTATCCTAGTTTTTATAGGCTTTGAGCATATGTTTGAAAGGTTGTGATGGACTACCTGCCCATTTAAATCACGTTGTCTTTTATTTACTACGATAGGCCGCACATGAGTAAAATAAGCGGTCTTCATACAGTATCGGGGAGACGGTGACAAAGACAGACCCAAGTAACACCGATTAATGGGTTAGTGTATGATTTGTGGTGTGAACTTTGTGCCGATCTTCAAAATTCCAATTATTATTCTAATTAATACCAAAGACAACTGATAATTTTCCAAGCTTTGTCATGAACATTCTTATCTATTTGTTATTATTAGGTATCTTCAAACACAGCGTAGATTATTTTTCTTAATACAACCAGCTTTTTGGCAACTTTTAAAGTAAATTAATTGAAATTGAAAATCTAAACTTATTCAATGAAACCAGCTCATAAATATCGTAAATGAGTTATTTTACAATACCTTATAATGAATACATATAAGCGCGCAATTCATTTGCTTTTTAAATCTAATTAGTCGTGGAACTAATTGTACCGTTTTACTGGCTTGACTTAGAACATTATATGATCTATATTATATATTATTATGTTCAGTTTTGTTTTCTCTAACTATGAAAACTCAGGATACAAATGTCCTATAATTGCTTGGCGTAACTTTTTCCTAAGCATCTTTTATACCTACTATATCAGATTTTAATAACATATTTAAACTATCAGATTCATACAAAAGAAAACATGTAATTAATATATTTCATAATTATTTTTATTTGTGGTGTTTCTTGCGGGAGGCTTATGTTCAGCAATACCGTTACCGTTACAATCTATTAAAGTCCACTGCTGAACTGAGGTCTTCCCAATGGATTGACTCATAGGGGGGGGATATTTGCCATAGTTGCCACGCTTGGCAAGCGGGTTGGCAACCGCAGTTTTTTTTAGTCGTAACTAGAAGACGCTGCTGCCAATCTCCAGTTTCCCTATGTAGCCTCTTACGACACCCGCGGGATGATATGGGGTAGTGGATATTCTTACAACGTAAATGTTCAGCAATAGTGATGAATAATTATAGAAATAGTTAATTATATGCGAATTACAATAATATATAATAATAGTGTAGGTAATTAAAAAGATTTTTTAAAGTTTTATTACTTTAAAAGTACTTATTTTCTTAAATACCTTTTGGTAAAGATGTGATCTAATTTGTAATATTAATAAAAATAGCCCAAATTTTTAATAAAATAAAATAAAATTAAAACCAAAATAAAAAAAAAGAATCGTTCTTTTAAAAACGTTGACAGTGTAAACAAAATGTATGGAATTCTATACGTTATTCGAAGAATTTTGTTTATTTTCAATAAGAAGTACTCACGCCTCGAATAATATTTCGAGTAATAACAGTCCATGTCACCAGTTAGGAATTTCACTGCATTTATATCAATTTCACTGTCAATTTGTTTACCATTCACTCGCGCAATGCATGTAATACGTTTGACATTTCATAAAATATGTTGACAAATGTCATCACCGCGCGCGGAATACGTCAAATCGCATACAGCCACCAACGCGACTGAAGTGTAACGCGGGCGAACCATACCAAACCGCGTCTTTCGAAAATTGCGCCATCACAGTAGGCACACTCAAGCGAATTTAACAACACAAAAACACCTTGAGCACACTTCATGCCCTAGCACCTTTCCCAAATGTCCCATTCCCAAAACTAGATAATGTTTACATCGCGAAATGCCGACACCCGAACGACCGGAAGTCGAAGCGAAGCAAACGCGACAACTATGTAAAATATTGCAGGATTGCGATCGCATTGTTGACATTCCCGAATAAAAATCACCAAAATCTCGAGTTAACTGTATGAAAATCACAGTAAAATTAATTTTTACTCACCTATTACGAAGCTCGAAGATGTGGTGAAAGGCCGAATTTTGATTAAATGTAAATTTAAGAGTAAATTTTAAGAATATACTCTTATTGGTATGCGAAGAATGGCACAAAGAATCCCGACAACGCACGCGACGAATGCGCACCTCGTTTGCGCATATGCTGACACAACTTCACGGACGTTACCCCCCTTGCCCCGCGCCAACCCGTCTCTGCACCGCTGTGTGTGTGCCCAGAGTGGTCAAACGTGAAATTTTGTGCATGTATACTTCACCCACACATGTAAATTTTATACCTGCGTAGCTCCATCGCCGCCATCTTTGTAAAGACAAGGATAGAATAAATGACTATTTTCAAACTGTGAAGATACGCAGCGCCATCTAGAGATAATGCACAAATGAATCAAGTTGCCTCTAGAGGGCGCAATAATATATATTATTGCCATAATACATGCGATCAATTCAGCAACTTATAATGAATGCTTTAATATTGATTATGTTCTAAAATACAAAATAAATTTCATTAAAAGTAGTTCCTGTTTAGTGTTAATTATAATTACTACGTTTTCTCCATTTTAAGAATAAAGGACGTTAAATCGACCACATTTGACTACCTTATATACTATGCTCTCTAACGAAAGCCAAAACTATTTCCTAATAGCTACCCTGAGCTACCCGTTTAGCATAGAATAATTTATGCACAAACTAATATGAAGTATACTAGAATTTAAGCTGTTAGCAAAGATAACTGCGTTTTAGCCACAGCTATCAACTGAATAGCTAAGCTCTGCTGTAGTCAATAGTCATTGAAGCATAATGTACTTACGTAGTAGGTACCTCAGACCATTATACTTCTTTATGGGTTTGTGCTTAGTACATAACAGCCATGTAGTACCTATAATAAGTCTATGATAACAACATAGTGAATAAGTAAGGCTAGGACTAATAGGTACAATCTACAAGCCCTAGTTAGAATAGCTTGCCGTAGGGCTTGCTACTTGCACTAAACAAAGCTAAGAATTAGCTAAATTAGTGTATTGAAGTTACAATATAAAATAATTATTTAGTAGCGTATTTTTGTATAACTCGTTTAATTTTTAAAATATTAAATTTCTTATATTTAGAACTAGGTGGCTTTTCCTGGGTTGCTTGCTTGGATTTAAGATAGAGACCATTTATTTTATAAATTCTTCGTTTTTTTTAATGTCTAAATTTTCTTATAAAAAATAGCCTAGATCACTCATGGCATTGCTCTTCATAATTATGTTCGTGAAATTTCTTTAGGTACAATTTTTTCAGCCATTCCGAAGATTAGCCCGGACAGACAGACAGACAAACAGACAAAAGTTTTAAAAATCGTTATTTATGTCTTAATAGTATGCAAATAACTCCCTGAGCTTAATACAAGTCAGTTATTTCAACACTACAGACAGACACTTCAATTTTTAACCGACTTCAAAAAGGAGGAGGTACTCAATTCGACTGTATTTTTTTATTTTATTTTTTTATGTTACCTTATAACTTTTTCTAGGTGAACCGATTTTGATGATTCTTTTTTTATTTGAAACCTGGTGCTTCTGGTGTGGTCCCATATATTGATTAAGGTCTGACCGGTAGTATTTTAGTTATCCTTAATAATTTATATTGAAGTCGGTTGTACAAAATTTTAATTTTACCACTTGTGTTTATATGTGGTAGAGCCACGCTGCAGCTATATTATGGTTGTAGCACGAATGGGTCGGCTCGACTGGTTAAGGACCATGCTCTCACAGAATACCAGCGTAAAATAGCAGATTAATTCTGCTGTGAGTCTGTATGGTGAGTGTAGAGAACCGGAGACCCTTTTTACTGGAAACGAGGCATTCCATCGTCGTCCTCAAGGGTGACAACGCATCTCCATTTTGATTCTTAATCGAAGATAAATGTAGATGTCTGTGGTCTGTGTGCTCGTTTGTCACCCCCATTCTATAAAACTTCCTTAACTTAAATAAAACAAACATGATAAGATTAAGCAGATTTTTATTTTCAATAAAACATTATGTGTACTAATACATGCAAAAATTATTTGAAGCCTTAGTTATATTAAACTAATAATTAAAATGGCATTACTGATACTAATAGGTACCTAATATCACTTTTGCGAAAAAAACAAAATCAATGAAAAGGGTATATATACTATTTAAATAAATTAAAAAAAAACCGTAGTTCAGCGAAATACTTAATATTACATCCACTTCAATGGATAACTTATTATCCAGTGAATTTAAAAGTCTCGTTGATCGTTGCCCTAGAGCAGGGGTCACCAAATATTTTGTGCGGACCCAGAAGAATCTAAGAATAATTCAATTTTCTTCTGTTTTAAAACACCAAAATTCGGAAGTTTTTTGCCAAGAATTTTGGATAAAATTTGTATGTGGTAATAAATACCCAGAACTAATACCGATTACCATCTCCAAAATTTAATGGCAATAGCTTGCATCAACTTAATTCCAGACTTCAGACAGATTGTTCAGATTAAAAAATGCCATTTTTCGCCTTAATATTGGGTGCTTACTTTATTATTTTTTAATTAGATGTATCCTGAATAAAAATATTATTCTGATTTCGATTTGAAACGGACCGCGACAGATTTGTATTTTTTTTAAACGGACCCGCAATGAGACTAATTGGTGATCCCTGCCCTAGAGCCTAGAGCTACGAAGATATTACAGGACTACTTATTAGACTATTACTTTACAAACAAGATTTAAAAAATTAATTGTCTCATAATTTATATTGAGACAAAGAAAATTATCATGGCTTAGTAATGGTTTCAGTAAAATCCAACTCCTTTCGAATAATGATAGTTATATCACAGATTAACTAATATGTAGTTACTACGCTCATATCTCATCGCTGTTTTTTATGTTCGGCACAGGTGTACTCGTTAGCTTTTTTATTGGATTAATATTGTAGCCTTAGTGCCTTCACGAAAACTTTACCTTAAATTTTGTATAACAAATTAAATGATGAAAAGGTTCTAGATACATTTAAATAATACCGCAGTATTATTATGATTATATTTAAATATGTTAAGTATAAATTAAATATAAAAAATAACTAATACGGAAAATTACTAACATCAAAATAATAAAATAATTATATAAATTAATAAAATAATGCCTGAAGTTTTCATTAATAAAATTAGACAACAAATTTTAGATGGCTATTATTTCTAAATTTTAAATTTTCTCCCCTTTTGCTTTATTTTTCAAGTATCTACCTATATCAATCTTAATAGCATAGCCTTTATTGTGCTATATCGAGACTAACACGATGACGATATGACTAAATCATCATGACGGCAAATCAAGTAAATTTATTGCTTTTTTATATTTTCCTTTCAAATATACTTTATCTAAAATAATAAATACAACTAGTATGATTGAGCATTTGACGTAGATGTTTTAAAAATATCTAGAGTATATTTTTCCCTTTTGTCAGTGAGTAGATGATGAGGTGGAGATTTGGAAGAAGTTGCTTAGAGGCGATTTATGAGAATCATCTTTATGAAAATAGTAAATAACCCCACAAGATAATGTTACGAATGGAAACGCTATGAAATGTGATGAACATAAAATTTATTCGAGGTGGTTATTTTATTACCGGAATAACCACCTCGAAGAGGTAAGACTAGAGAAATGAGAATCCTTAAGTGATCTCTGCACTATCTACCATCTAACTTGAAGAGACAGTGCTTAGAGTAAACTCAGGACAGTAAAACAAAGCTATGACTTGATTTATGTACGTAGTACGTAATTTTGTTTCATAAGCTTATAACACTTTGAGGCTTACACATTTGCAGAGAAAAGGCTATTTATTATTATACTAAAAATCTTTAACATTGTCAAAGTGTCATGGAGCTAAATAGTAACACTATCTATATATAATTTAATAAAATTCTAGGTGATTCCTTTCCTGCCTAGGAATCCGTCTGGGTAAGTACTGCCCTTTTACAATTACTTAATTCTGCCGCCAGATAGCAGTGCCTACTAGGTTTGCCACCTGTTTTTTAAACAAATATGGTATTTTTCCCACCAAAAATATATAATTCCCGCAAAAATATAGTACTTTTGGGATATTCAGGAAAAAAATACACATTTATTTTTTATCTATATGTATTTTTCCATATATATTTGTTATTGCTCTTCGCTTTGGGCGTCATTACCTTTAAATATAATTATAGGATTCTGTGCAATTTTGATTCATATTAAAATAAATTACAATTAATTTTTAATTAAATTAATACGTGCTCTATTTCTTTCTTCTTTCCATTTTACAGTCATGACGGAAAAAAATCTTTCATTAAAACTTACTTGTTTCAGACTTCCAGTCACAGTTAATATAAAAAAGCGAGACAGAAGAATTAGGGATAAAAATCTAGTATTTTTCGCCCTATATTAGTTTTCTATAATATATTATAGTACAATTGACTGAAATATAGTACGATACTATATATTATAGTACGGGTGGCAACCCTAGTGCCTACACTGCTGTGTTCCGGTCTAAAGTGCATAGAGAGCCAGTATATATAATTACAGTCTGTATCTTAGTCCTCTTGATGACAACGCATCAGTAGCGTTCTTTGTTTGAAGTTGGCTGTATATGTCGATCTTCTGCAATAGTCATTTGCTTTTGTGCACGCTAATCGCCACAATGGCTCAACGAATATGGATGCTGTTTTTGGTGATACAATGAGGTAAGCTTAGGCTAACTTTTAGTGTTCGATTCACTATATCGGTTGAAAATAAAAAAGATGTGCTAATTTTAGAGTGGGATGCGCGCGTGCACAAGTCGGAAGAAAAAGCTGCTGCACGGCTGCTTTATTGGCGTGCGCTGACCAAAAGATAAAATATCCTACGTGAAAATCATGTACTATTGTTAAAATTCGGTATAATGTAATATATTGATCTTTATTAAAAATAGGCGAAGAAGAAGAGAGTCGTCATTGTCTGTCAGTCAATGAGTTATAGCCAGAGTGGATTTTTAGGGTTCCGTACCCGAAGGGTAACCAACGGGACCATAATACTAAGCCTCCGCTGTCCGTCCGTCCGTTCGTCCGTCCGTCCGTCTGTATGTCGGCGGGCTGTATCTCAGTATCCATAATAGGTAGACAGTTGAAATTTTCACAGAATGTGTTTTTCTGTTGCCGCTATAACAGCCAATAATAAAAATTAAAGGGGGCTCTCCTACTAGAACTACTAGAACGTGTATTACGATGATACGGAACCCTTCATGCGCGAGTCCGAGTCGCACTTGGCCGCTTATTTAGAATGAGTGCTGTTTTTCACACGGGCAGCACTCTTATGTATCTCAGTCGCATTTTAGCAACTATGGAAATCTGTAAGCGTTGTCCAATTTTCTGGAATCCCATTACTGTAAGGAATAACAACTAAAAGAAATAACTAAATAGAAGTCAACGTAGAATTGGTAGATAATATATGTTTGCGCATATGAAATCGCGGTCACAGCCGGTATAAAATAACAGGTTTGATGTACCTAACTGCCATTAAATTAAAAAATAGGAAGAAATAACTTTCAAAATATATCTTTAGCGATTTTCGTTTGGTTAATATAGAAATAATAGGAAAAACGTTTAACGTAAGCAAACGTTAAAGCTAATACCTGCCTCCGTAATACTTTTAATTTTTCACTGATCGAAAAAAAGGTCTGGGTATATTTTGTTCTTTGCATAATATAGCTTATTACTTACCTACATGTAAATTCTAATTAAAAGTGATTGATTGTTTCTATTTAATATTTTCTTTCAGAATTTTGTTACGTGACCCTGTTATTCGTTTTGTTACGACTGTCAGGTAATAAGTTAATTTATAATTTTGTATCAGTAATAGAAAAGGTAGAAATACTAGGGTGATTCTTAACTGGTTTGTATTTCTTACATGTCTCAATCGAAGTTTTGAGAAGTTTAGCTTTAGGTGAGCCTAAATAAAGATAATAAACATTTGAGAAAAATTGATATCCCATAACATTTTAATGAAATATCAAAATTTTGGTCCTTTTCCGGTATTTCTTTTCATATTTATTGATATTACATACCACTGTTCAAATTTTATATACTTAACGTACGTTAAGTTAGTTATAAAATGCATTCTATTTTTATTTTTAGTTGCAGTATGAAACCACAAATTATGATTTTACTAAGGCAGTATTTACTTAACTTATCATAAATCTATTTTAAGACTGTACTTATCATTGACAAGATTTTTTTAAATACTTATATCTATTATAATACTGTATCATTGACAAGATAAATTTCATATAATATAAGAAAATTGCAACCATATTTAATAAACTAATTAACAACAGTACAGTATTTTACTACCGAAATTAAACGGAAAGTTAATATATGTACAAAAAAGTTTTTATCACAATAAATACTTACAATTTAATAATCATTTCAAATTTTGAACTACCGTTATCATTTAAAATTAATACAATTTAAATATTTGTGCGACTGTTACATATTTTGTCAAAACTTTAAAAACTTATTTTTATTATAATTCATCGACATTTAATTACAACATAATTTTAACATAATGATTTAAAAAAACAAGTTTTATATACAGTGTACACTTATGGGTATCAACTAGGTACAGGTAGGTATTAACAAATAACAATTAAGGTGAACGTTTGAAATGTAATAACAATTGTTGTTTCGTAGATACTACGTACAAGTTTAGTTGGTCTTGTGATGCGTTGGACACACCACTTGGATCTGATGTAGAGGTAAATCTCGCACCACGATTGCATGGAACGCCATGTTTGTTGTCGCAAGTATGTATTCGCATACAGAAAACCAGGTAAATGCTGAAATATAAATAATGACAAATTATTATTTAAAAAAAGATAATTTTACTATCATCAGCCGCAATAGGCTACTGCTAGACATGGACCTCTCACGATGTACATACCCCCCTGCCACACACTCGTCGAGTGGCATGGGAAGTAGCGAGGAAAGAAGGCAGAGACGTAGTGTGATAACAATACTCGTCATGCCCATCGCTCCCTGTTTTGTCGGTTTTTTGGGCGCGAGTAAAAGGACTGGCAATATTAGCGCGAGTGGCCGGCCACATAAACGCGCGAACGCAGTTCGAATCGAGCGCTCGATTACGGAAGCGTCGTTCTATTGTGATGAATAGATGTCATCCGCCATCTCCGTTGGCGATGACGACGACCTATATTTCGTTTTTATGACATTGATATAATTAGCTATATTAAATATGCATATAGCGCGCATGCTGCTACAGTTTCCATTCAACAACCATTGTGTTGCAAACGCGAGCAGCCTAGTGCGGAGCGTCGCGATTAATTGCGCGAGTGGAGTAGTGTGTGGTCAGAGAGGGCAACATCGCGACAGCGCGAAGAGTAGAGCGAGGAGCAGCGCGAGGAGCATAGTGTGGCGGAGCCATTAGAATTTGCCATAATTCGTCGCGTTTGGGCAGTTTAACCCCCCTGCCACACACTCATCGAGTGGCCAGGGAAGTAGCGAGGAAAAGAGGCAGAGACGTAGTGTGGCAATAATACTCGTCATGCCGCACGTCATGCGTCTCGTCATGCCCATCGCTCCCTTTTTTGCCGCGAGTCAAAGGCCCAGCAGCGCGCGAACGCAGAGCTCAAGCACTCGTTACGGAAGCGTCGTTCTATTGCGATTAATAGATGTCATCTACCATCTCCGTTGGCGAGGACGACGATGCATATTTCTTTTTATGACATTGATATAATTAGCTATACTAAATATGCATATAGCGCGCATGCTGCCACAGTTTAATATAATGAGTAGTGCGGAGCGTCGCGATCAATTGCGCGAGTAGAGCAGTGTGTGGGCAGAGAGGGCAACATCACGGCAGCGCGTGGATTAGAGCGGTGAGCAGCGCGAGGAGCATAGTGTGGCGGAGCCATAACAATAGCAGTGCCAGGCGTTTTGGCCAGTCTGGGTATTTTACGTCTAGCGGAAACTAGGTGCTTATACCGTCATCTTTCGAAAGCAAAAAAAATTAACTTATTCCACATCACGTAAAACCTTTCATAATAAACCCATCATATACTTATTTAAACTTTACCAATCAGTAGTGGACCAAGAGAATCACGTGGTCCAGTCGACATCGAAGTCGCGTGGGTGCGCAAAAGTATAGTAAGGAAAATACAATATTATTTGCGCCGGTAAACAAAAAAGTTTTAAAAGTTTATTCACTATTAAAAGTTTTCACATGATTTGCAAGCTAAGAAGAGACTTAAAAACATTCAATAGTTGTTACTGAGTAATTTTAATAGTGCAACCGGGAGAAGCAGCGTCCACGGTGATCTTGCATGTGACCGTCATCAATTAAAATTCGTCGTCGTCGTCGAAAATTATCATTAGCGACTTAGACCTTTTCAAAAATGTACCAAATGGCACGTATTTCTTAGACGATTTGCAGAGCAGGCAGGCTTGTGGACTAGGGATGGGCAAGGGAAAAAAATATAGATATATATCGAATCGATATTTTTAAACAGTATTGATATATATCACGCGATAAATATCGAAATATCGATATATGGTCATCATTTGCATGATGTAAGGATAAGGCCCGAAATTTAATATTACTGACGGTTGGACAACCACATCATCATCATCATTTCATCATTACAGCCCATCACAAGTCCACTGCTGAACATAGGCCTCCCCCAAGGAATGCCACAAAGCACGGTCCTGAGCCATCTGCATCCATCGACTTCCTGCATGTCTTACCAGGTCGTCACTCCATCTAGTTGGGGGACGCCCTACACTTCGTCCGCCGGTACGAGGCCGCCACTCGAAAACCTTTTTTCCCCATCGGTTATCGGTTCTTCGAGCTATATGGCCGGCTCATTGCCACTTCAGCTTACTAATCCGTTGGGATATGTCGGTCACTCTGGTTCTACTGCGGATATCCTCGTTTCTAAGTTTATCACGCAGAGAAACCCCGAGCATAGCCCTCTCCATAGCTCGATGAGCGACCTTGAGCTTCCTCATACGGCCAGCAGTGAAGGACCACGTCTCAGTTCCATAGGTCATCACTGGCAACACGCACTGGTTGTACAATCCAGTTTTCAGGTTTTGAGGTATACCTGACGAGAAGATGTGTCGTAATTTCCCGAACGCTGCCCAGCCGAGTTGAATCCGTCGATTGACCTCTCGGTCGAAGTTGGACTTACCTAGTCGGACTATTTGTCCCAGGTAAACATACTCGTCAACAACTTCGAGCTTAGTGCTCCCAACAACTACTGGCATAGGTGTGACATGAACATGATCTTTGTTTTGTCCATGTTCATCTTAAGACCTATCCGTTGGGAGACACTATTGAGGTCATTGAGCATAGTGCTTAGGTCCTCCAGCGATTCTGCTATAAGGACTATATCGTCGGCAAATCGAAGGTGAGTGATGTACTCGCCATTGATGTTAATACCGTATCCTTTCCAGTCCAGTAGCTTGAAAACGTCTTCCAATGCAGCGGTGAAGAGTTTCGGCGATATAACGTCACCCTGTCTTACACCTCTCTGCAGTTGGATAGGTTTCGTACTCTGTTTCTGTACTCGGATAGCCATCGTAGCCTTACTGTACAAACACTTCAGCACTTCGATATACCGACAGTCAACTGCTGAAGGGTCTGTAGCACCGCCCAAATTTCGACGGATTCAAAGGCTTTCTCATAGTCCACATACGCAAGGCAAAGTGGCAGATTGTACTCTTCTGTCTTCTGTACAATTTGCCGAAGGGTGTGTATGTGGTCCATGGTACTAAAACCTCTTCGGAAACCGGCTTGTTCGGGAGGCTGGAAGTCGTCGAGTCTGCGTGCGAGACGATTCGTAATGACTCTCGAAAACAGCACGTAGACGCGGCTCAGAAGGGAAATCGGTCTGTAGTTTTTCAAGAGAGCGTTGTCGCCTTTCTTGAAGAACAAGACCACCGCACTTCTGCTCCACGCCTCCGGAGTAGTGCCACCATGGAGGACGGAATTAAAGAGCTTCTGAAGGCCTTGAAGTACCGGTTTTCCACCCGCTTTCAGAAGCTCCGCTGTAATTCCATCCTCACGTGCGGCCTTGCCGTTTTTAAGGTGCTGGAGAGCCATTCTAATCTCGCTCAAACTGACGTCCGGGATATCATCGGAATAGTGTCGGATAAGACTCGCTCTTGGATCGTTACTCACACTTTCGTGTGGCTCCAACGATGACGTGTAGAGCTGCCCATAGAACCTCTCAATCTCACTCAAAATCTCAGGTGTCCCGGAAACGATGCTGCCACACTCGTTCTTCAGCTTTGATAGTTGGCTCTTTCTAGCAGACAGATCTCTGGCAAAGACTTTGGAGCCTTGGTTCCGCTCGATCGCTTCTTCAATACGAGCAGTATTAAAGTTGCGTAAGTCCCGCCGCATGCATTTGGAGATCTGTCTGTTCAGTTGCCTGTATGCTATCAAATCTACTGAAGATTGCAGCTTCATTTCCCGTCTAACAGCCATGAGATTAAGAGTGTGATCGGAGAGTTTTTGTGTTCTTCTGCGGCGGGTCTTGCAAAACTTAGCTCCGACCGCATGGACAGTTTCCACGAGCTTGTCATTCATATCGTCCACTGCATTGCAATCTTCTAGGCACTGAAAACGGTTTTGTAACTCGAGCTGAAAGGTATCGGGACCTTGGTTTAGAGCACGAGGGGGACGGAGCGTTGACTTCATTAGACGACACCTCTCCAACTTAACGTTTAGGTTCAGTGTACCTCTAACCATTCGGTGATCGCTACCAGTTTTCACCCTCGCGATCACTGAGACATCACTGAACAGTTGGCGTCTAGTCGTCATAATGAAGTCAATCTCATTTTTTGTCGAACCGTCGGGGCTCCACCAGGTCCACTTCCTGTGGGGCCGCATCTGGAAGAAAGAGTTCATCATAAAGAGTCCCTCTTTCTCCATGAAGTCGGCCAGCTGCTGGACCCTTGGGTTCCGTTGCCCTAATCCGAATTTCCCTACTTTCAGCTCACCGTTCTCTCTTGTGCCTAGCTTTGCGTTGAAGTCTCCCATTAATACCGTATAGTGGGTTTTAGAGGAATGCATGGCTCTAGAAATATCCTCATACATTTCCTCCACCTCCTCATCGGGGTGTGCCGAGGTTGGTGCGTAAACCTGTATGACCTTCAGCGAATACAGTTTGGTGATTCTGAGTATAAGGTACGCAACCCTCGCCGACACACTCCCAATCTTTACAACGTTATTAACGAGAGACTTGTGGACGATAAATCCGACACCTCCTTGGGACAGATGGTCGCCCTCCCGGTGATAGAACAAGTTGCCGGATTCGAGGATTACCGTGTCCTCCCCCTCTCTTCGGACCTCGGATGAACCTACAATATTCCAGCGCAACTTGTCTATCTCTTCTTCCAGCTCCAGGATCTTCTCGTCAGTCCTCAGGGTGCGTGCGTTATAAGTTGCCAGGTCGAGTCGGTGGACAACCACACATGAATGCTATTGTATCTCCTTTTGTTGTTTCATGTTTTGTCCATTAATACAACATTTTAAAATATATCGAAATTGATACGAATGCCATACTCTAAAATAAATATCGATATATCGTGATTAAAAATATCGACGATATATACCGATATGTTTAAGAGAAAATATCGATATTTCGATATATTGATATTTTTTGCCCAAGCCTATTGTGGACGCAGAGTCAATATCTTAAATTTGGTGATGCTGCTGGCTTTCACATGTTCAAAATTTGAATATAACGTTTTTGGATAGATTTTCTGGCATTAGTGTTTCGCCAGGGCTCCATCGGTCAACAATCATCCATCAGTCAAGCGGTAGGAGAGGCATTTTTGACTCTAGTGATTCCTGAATTTCGAATGGCAGCAATTCATGCCACGTCACTTAGGATGGAGTCAGTTGTTTGGCCTTCTGATGTTTTAATTAGCCAGTCCTTCCTTCAGCTTTAAAATATTAATTTTTACTAATACAGGAAAAATCCATCGATCACTAATAAAAAACTAGATACACAATCAGTGACAAAAAAATGTCCTTACCGAATGAGCGCCCACTAGAGCATTATGAATACAACTTTAGGCAATGTATTTAAGGTTGAATTTACATTAATGTATATTTATTTCAACCAGAATTACGTCAAAACAATTGGCGACAGTTTTGAGAGAATTTTTGCATGGGATTGTGTATCTAGTTTTTTATTAGTGATCGATGGAAAAATCAGAACTTTTCTTGACTTTTCCTGTTTTTCACTGCCCTGAGGTTTACTGATAAAGATTTTTTAAGTATCAAGTCCTCCTTTTGTTCCTATACATTATGCAAGGTATCATAATAAAATTATAAAAGAATATATAAATAAGAATGAATAAAATAATCGAGGTAAGCCTTTCCTACCGAATGTAGTTTTATTTAATTATTTAGACATTGTTGCATAATACCAGTCAACTTACAGGAAAGTAGAGAAAACCATTTTGGAATTGTGATAAGAGTGTAAGTATCTACAGAATAAATGCCGTGAAACACCGTGTTTACAACCAATTTATTTAGTTCAACAACTAGATTGATGAAGCTATCTATAGAACGTAAATGTAATATATTTAAAAAAAGGCCTCACATTTTTGTGGGGATATTAGGAGTAGGTTACCCTAACTGTGTAGTGGCGCTGTAAGAATATCCATTACTCTCATACCATCCCGTGGGTGTCGTAAGAGGCGACAGAAGGATATGAAAATAAAAAAACTACGGTTGCCAACCCGCCCGCCAAGCTTAACAGCTATAGCAAATTCCCTCTATGAGGCAATCTATGGGAGAGCCCCTTGTTAAGCAGTGGACTTTTGAACTTTTGATAGGCTGTGATGTTGATGATGATGAAAAGTCCTCCACGTTGGTCCTATGCGCGTTTGCGGATTTCGTAGTTATATTCTCTTTAACGTCCTGAAAATATCTATTTTAATTCCTACGATATACAGGTTTCCTCATGATAGTTTTCTTCACCATTGAATCAGTAAGTACTTAAAATTGCGATTAATATTTTCAGTGGTGCCAGGTGAGCTTAACTCTGTTACCCTATGCTGAGTTTTAATAAGATACAATTTTGAAATAAATTATCTTACCGAGGGGACGACATAACAACCGATGTCTCAGGAAGAATATAACGAGTCCAGTAGTAGCTGCAATAGCAATGTAGAATAATATCCAAACAAGTTTATTGGTTCTGACTGGCTCTACAGTATCGCTAGAGATGCACCCAACTCGAGCCCGACACAACATATGGAGGAGTGCAGCAACCATAAACAGTATAAATATTTTTTCATGAATAACTGAAAAAAATGATGAAGTGTCAGTATTACGGGGGTTCACATTACGCACAGATCCTAAAGTCTATTTAATGTACGTCGCAAAAATGTTCACACTAGCCAGAATTACTCAAGACCCAGCAATACTACTTGGCAGGAAAATTGAGTATTTCTGGTTTTTAACTACCGACTTACGACTACCTTAATTAAAATGGTACTTACAATAATTTTCTCTATTTGAAACGTATGTCACTCCTGTTAGAGCAAATAATTCTAATAAATTTAGCCAGTAACAGGCCTCTCCTAATTTAGCTGCTAAAACTTGGGCCTGAAAACGAAAATTACACTTTTATACAGGTACGTACCATAACCTTTATTTCAAAATATACATAATAAATATTTTACATATATAGTATATACGAGTATGTGAACTCGGCAGCGTGTAATGATGAGAATATGAAATTCACAAATTGATCTGATTTGGGAGTTGCAAAAAAATAAGTTATGTTTTGTATCAATCGGAATGAGTTACAAATTGAATGAGTTCTTTGCGTTAGACGAAGTTCTATTGAGTCGCGATCGCAAGAGTTAGAACTTCAAATCATTGCAAAAAAATGATAATGGATCTTTATACTTGCGTGTCATTTCAAATACCGTATTATGATGATATTTAGGCAATGCTCATAACAATCAGTTGGGTTACTTTTTTCCATCGAATCTAAAGTTTCTTACGGTGTCCTTATTAAAAATACAAGTGTATAGTACTTATGTTTTAGTTGCATCATGGCTGAATATAAAACAAGCCCAATCTGGATGCGCGTTGGTGGATTGTGGCGGGAGAGATGTCCTCTCGCCCTTGCCGTCGCAGCCGAGGTTGAGTCGCGGGGGAAGAGGAGTGTTGGTATGACGATACGCCACTCGCCCTATCCTCCGCGACTCTGGCAAGACCGCACCGTTGATGCGGTGGTGGTGGGCCCGCATGGGGAGAGGAGTGTCGTTATTGTAAGGCGCCGCGCCGCTACTACGCCCTACCCTCCGCAGCCGAAACTTGGTTGGCAGCGGAGTCATGGACCAGATCCGCCGCTGGTATCAGGAAGGCTGATGCTTCCAAGTGCTCGAATATCTTGGACCCAAGGCCTCCACGTATCGGACTCGGGCGGACACACTGCGCAGGTGTATTTACAGGCCACGAAGGAAGGCACGCCTAGCGTTTTGGTGCGCCTTACCTGAGAAGGAGAAGAGGGAGTAGTAGTCCTCCCCCGAGGAGGGACTGCCATGGTCGGATGTTTGCGAAAGCATTCCCGTGGCCCTGCCAATATGCGGCGATGGTGATACACGAGGCGAGTATGCGTAGGCATTTCCCAATTTAAAAAAAAAGGCTACACCTAGGTGTAGTGCAGCCAATTGCGGTTAACTAAAATTAGAGGTATTATATTTATTCACGTTATAGGTTATATAAAAAAAAAACAACTTAGTTTTACCTAGTTTTAATTTAATTACTCACGCTTTTTGGATAAAGTCCGAATAATTTATAAATTATAATACATATAAATTTCCGTAGCTTTGAGACCACCCTGGCCTACGGCCACTTAACCTACCGTCACTGACATTACTTTCGTATTTTTGACAAAAATATTAGAAGTCATGGTTATTTGAATTATTACTCAAACTTTACTAGACATAGAATTATCCGAAAATAACCGGCTATACCTAGTTTTACCCATGAATAAATCGAATACATCTAAGTTTAACCAACTGCAATCTGCTGCACCTAGTTGGAGGATATCTAGGATACCACTAGAATACCTTTTGCCTTTTGAAGTTACAGATGTATATCCCACGCTCAGGCCTCCTCTTATTTCTAAGTTTTAGGTTTTAGGGCAAGGAAATGTCTGCTGCGCTGCCCCAATGCGTGTTATCGGACTTCGCATGTCTTTGAATTATTTTTTTTGTTTCTCAAGCAGACAGTTTTGCTGACTGTAAAATTTACAGCAAGTGCTCAGACCCTGAGCTACAACGGCTTTTGGATTTTGGGCATCATTTTTATTTACTTAAGAAACGTTACCCCTTTAGAAAATTTCTAAGTACTATGTCGTGGAGTTGTTTTATTTACATAAATTACAAATGGTCAAATAACCAGCCGCGTGGTATTGTCACATTAGTAAAGAAATACTTACTATATGGTAATGTTTTATGAACACTTTTTGCTCCATCTTTTCTAAGGATATCGCAAGTGGCGATTAGTGGAAAATTACACCTGTAAGAGCTTATAGGGCCACAAGCTCCCGGATGTAAAAAAATGCCGACAAATCAGGCAGGACTGTGGGGGAGGTCAAATTCAGCAGTGTATTGTTTGCGGACTGACGAGAATGAGGAAAGAGTCAGACATGGAGAATTTGTTTGTAGACCATGGCAAATGGCTACATCAGTATGGGTAGCCGTTATTAACTTGTAAAAAAAAGAAATGAAAAAAATGCAATGCCTTACAACTTGTAATTACACTTGCTTATAGCGGCAGAAAATAAAAATAAAAGGGTGGTATCTATTTAGACGAGGAGGTCGAAAGAAGATTTTTCTTGCACCAGTATATCAATGTCAATATGTAATCATGTTTTTGTGAGAAAATATTTCTAGTAGTTCTAAAAAAGAATGAAGCTAAAATCCGTGGCAACAAAACTACGAGGTAAGGTTGTTGGTAGTAAAAAATGTATTTGTTAAAGTACCAAAATTAAGAACGTGGCAAATAATACCTTCTCTTCCGTGATATGTGAAGTACGCTGTTTATGGTAGTTGTAATATAGCGACCCTATCAAAAGTCTTGGTCCTAAGTGATAAGCGATGCATATCCTCCAAATGTATCTTTGTGGACTAATTCCGGTAATCGCGCTTATAGAGGGAACTACGTTATAAACCTGTAATATTCATTATAACAATAATTTATTTTTGAGATTTGATGAGAAATATATTGACGGTAACTTTTAACTTACTTTACAATGTGTTTCATGAATATCATCTGCTTGAAATATAGATGCAGTCACGTAACAAAACACTAATGCACCTAATGGAAGCCACAGGGCAGTTAAACATATTTCTCTCAGGGCACATGTCCAAAGCAATCCCTAAAAAAAATTATTTTATTTACTTAAATCAATAGTACTATAACTTATAATAATACAGAAAATATAATATAAATAATAATATAAAATTTCTCACCTTATATTCCAAGATTTTAATTGTTCGATTCACATTTATGGTCTCGTTTGTACGTTCGTCGATATTCGAATTTGGAGGCAACTCTATTTGTCCGTCATTTACCATTTTTTGCTTCACTATATGCTTTTAACTAAAATCTTCACATGTTATTTGGTTATAATTATCTTTTTTATATAGTTCAACAACGATATTGAGCATACTTAAGTTATTGACGTCTTGACATAGTTATGGTAAATTATACGTATTTCAGTGAAAACAAGAACTGAGTTTTAAATAACATTTTAAGTCAATTTTCTAATAATTTCACGTCGTTTTAACATGAACATTTAACGTTAATAATTCAATAAAAATCATGTGGATGATCTCTCGTAAGAGAGTAGTATAACCCTTGTGGAAGACCTATGACGCGGAGTGAATGGGGTTATTTGCACCTGCGCAATGGAAGCTTGGTAGGGCCAGCCAAACCACAGCTACTTAGCCCAAACTATATTAATTAATCTTCTTACATTTAATTCATACTGTCTAATATTCTAGTATTTATATTTATTTACTATTCATCATTAAGATATAATATCTTCAGACCATAACATGACAACGAGAAACTTTATTTGCGGGTAGCGAGGCCAGAATTAGTAGAATTCTCACGTTTTCGTAGATTTGGGTCCCACAAACTCTTAACGTACCACGTTAGAGAAAATGTGTCAATAGTTTTTGGTACATTAACCTTTTTTTGTGGAAATTTTGGTTAATTATTCACTCTCTATAAATCATAGTACTTTAAAAACCAAATTAGGGTTAACCCTTCACGAAGCTTTTCATCCATTTGAAAAAGTCCACTGCTGAACACAGGCCTCCGACATAGATTGCCTCATAGAGAGGATCTTGCCATAGTTGCCACGCTTGACGGGTTGGCACGAAGCGTAACATTATTTAACCTGTGACGAAGCGTTTCAAACTTAAAATTTATTGAACGGGAATTATCGCACAACTAATGTACATTTTGTTTCATACTAACTACTATTCTGTAAAATGAACCTATTTAATCTAAAAAAAATGTTTTAAATTAAAAATAAACATTTACCATATTTATTTCTAGAGCCAAAATTAGATTGTGCTTTACAGCACCCATGGTGAGCGTGGAGGGAAGGGGGGAGTGGTGTTTCACGTTCATCTTGTACATATTCACAGCCTGCAGAGTGCTATGAGTGGAAACGAATTTACAAGTGCTACAATGGTGATACAAATATCCGCTTAAGGAACTTGAAATATTATCGTCATCAAATGTTTCGTCAAAATCTCCCAAGAACTTTGCAATGTAACGCAAAGTTTGGTGAACAGAATACAAATCAGAATAGGCTGTATAGTCGAAGATCTCTGCTTGCCTCCTTTGGCGAATCGTAAAGAAGTTGTCAGCTATCATTAAAATTCAAGCTGTCATTTCTATTATCTGTCAGGGAGTTTTGGCGGGAACTTGACCGGCGGCGGTTTGCTGCTCCTGTATTATTGTTTAAATAATGGTTTGAAGTGGATTTTGATATGTAAAAGTGGTGCGATTTTGTGTATTAAATGTCTGCGCATGTCAACTATTAGTGGAAACGGTGAAACAAGTGCTCTGATGGTGATGTGATTCTCAAGATAATGTGTCTGTCTGTTTAGGCGCCTTGAGATACCATCGCCAACTGTCAGCTGTCTGCTGGCTCAAGTTGCCGTCAAAATCTCCCAAGGGCTGCACAATGTGACGCATCAACATATTGTGAAGCAGTGTACTATGAAGGATAACTATACATTGAACTTCAGGCTCAGAACCCAAAGCAGTAAAGCCAGTTATAAAAAAAATATTTTGTTTTTGTTTACCTGTCAGCCTGTCACTGATCACTCAACTCAATATAAAGAAGACTTAGCTTTAGCCTTTACGGTTTTTGAAAATATGAAGAATTAAAGAAAATAATACTTGGCTTCGGCCTTTATGGATTTTGAAAAGACGGAAAGAAGAAAAATAAGTCTTGGTTCCGGCCTTTACACCTTAAAATTCTATATATTCAAAATAAAAAAGACAAGGCTGTATGGCTTAGTTCCTTTGCCTGCTCTTTCGAGCGAATAATAAAAACAACAACAATATAGATGTGCCAACTCGAAAAAATTAGTACTCGAGTTGAAATTCACGCAACTCGAGGTTAAACTCGAGTTAGCAGTATGAAACAGAGTAAATGATTTTTTACAAATTACTTCTTTATAAATTTGTTTTTCTATCCAGCTCCTTGGTGGGTTTTTCTATATATTAGGGTGACAAACGAGCACACAGTTCACCTTATGGTAAATGGTTGCTGTGAGGCATAGATATCTACATCTATCCTCAATAAAAAATCAAAATGCAGATGCATTGTCACCCGCGACGACTAAGATGGAATACCTCTTTTCCAGTAATAAGGGTCTTCAGTTCTCTACAGTCACTATACGAAACACAGCAGTGTTAAGCTGCTATTTTACACTGGTGTTCTTTGAGAGCGTGGTCCTTCCCCGGTCGAGCAGACCCATTCGTGCTACAACTATACTACTAATATAGCTGCAGCATGGCTCTACCACGATGGGTTGGGATATCTATAATTATCAAACTTATTACGAGTATGTAGGATTGAAATAAAAACTTATGTTTAGTATGTATCACATACTTAATATGTATTTTTGGTTTTATTCTTAGTTATAGTAAATACTTGTATTTAACAACAAAGCTAGCTATATAGCAGTCTTCACGAAACTATATTATATAGTCTAGCTTAAAGATGTAGGTACATAAGCTATATTAATAGTTTAATTATCACAGTCAAAATATTCTTAAATAAATTCATTTTAATGATTTCTTATATTTACGCGAGCACTACACATTGAATAAAACTATTGACTTACATAACTATATTGATCATAATTAATAAAAATTATAAAAGAAATTAAATTCCATAATTTAGCTATTATAAAATTCTAAATTACAAATTGTTTTGGTTGTAACTAAATACTCTTTGAAACACAAAGCGCGGCCACAAGGAACGAATCGCGCTCTTACTCTTTTAATGGTTCACTTGATCCGTTTATGTACAGCAGTCCAAAGTCGAGTTAGGGAGATCCAACTCGAGTTAACTCGAGTTAAGGGCAACTCGAGTTAGTAACTCGAGTTGACATCACTATAGGTCAGTGTCACTGTGTCACTGTCAGACTCGGAAGCTGGGTATTGTTTTGTTGTGTTTTGTATTTGTGATTTTTTTAAGATATAACGAGATTCTATATTAAATAGTATGCTTATTGATAATAAAATCATTAAATAAGACTTAAAAATGAATTACATTATACTTATAAGTATTTTCATTACATGCTCCATTGATGTTATAAACGGTAATACTCATTGGATGGTAACCGAGAGCGGTTTAATTCAACCAAGGGTATGTACTATAACTTGTTACTCTGTTTAAAATGTTATTAATTAATAATTTACATTACTGAATGTTTATAGGTTGAATCCCCATTTGAATTAGCAAGACCATACGATTTGTTGGCATTTTTAAATCAAGAGACTTATTGGGATGATGTTATAGATATTTATCATGATTTGTCCAAAAGACAAACGCTGATAGATGAATTATGGTCTGATGTTGATGAAAACACACATATAAGTTCTCAAATGCTCTCTGATGACAATTGTCTCAAAGCTGGACAATTAAAACAATTAGATTGGTATGTTGCTTTTTCTGAAGATGGAAGTTCTAGAAATATACCAGAACAAGATTATCAACTTGTTAATCCACAACATGGACAGGATACAGATATTCCAGACTGCAAAAAAATATCTTCTTTAATTTATAGTATGTCTGCATTTGAACATTTAGAGGTAAGTTTCTATATTATGTAACCTTCAAAAATACAGTTATGTTAAACAATTATTATCAGAACTGCATATCTCAGTGGTGAATTGTTGAATCCCGTGTAGTCATGTTCATAAAAATGATTAGTACTGAGTTGTTATGTTTTTAAGTAGACACTGATGATGATGTCCTCCAGACCGAATTTCAGTCACGGCGGCCAGTCTCAACGGAGACTAGCCATCTGCGTAGGACAGGATTATAGTGCCCGAGTGTAAGCGCAGGTAAAGTCTCTATTCTTTCACTCATAGTGCGATGGGACGGTAATCCGATACGACCGGAGGTCAGGCATGGGACCAAAAGCTTTACGTACTTCCGAGCATTATGATTTTTAATCGTGATCATTATCAAACACAAAACATCTCATCCATTCATTACAGCCTGTCCAAAGTCCAATGCCGAACATAGGCATCCCCCATAGAATGCTTCTATTATTATTCAATTATACTGGGATATTTCCATAGTTGTTATACTTATTTATTTATTTATTCTTTATTGAATTCCGTAAAACAAAAGAATACAAAGGGCGGACTTAATGCCTTGAGGTATTCTCTACCAGTCAACCATAGAGTAGGCAGGTAGGTTGCTATTTTTATATAAAAAACTACCATTATGCTGTTGTGTACCTAGATTTTTTTTTCATTTATTTTGGCAACAAACAGTCATATTTCTTAATATATAGTTTACATATTACATTTACATGTGACAAAAAAGACCAAATAGTGCCAATAAATCTACATTAACAAACCATATTATTTACATTGTGAGACAACATAGTCGGGCAATAATTTTACTGCAAAAACTTTTTTAAATTTGTTTTAAGAAGATTAGAACTAGTGCTAAAAAGATATATTTCTGAAAAAATTTTGTTATACATGTTGGTGGAACGACATATAAAAGAGTTATGTGTATAGTTTTTATGAAACCGAGGAGGAATAAATAGTGGTAACGAACGTGAGGAGCGCACAGGAAAACGAACGCTTGCTGGAAATTAAATCATAGACAAAAGAGTTGGTGAATCTATTAATGAATTTAGAATTTTATAAAGAAGAATAATGTCAAACATTTTACATCTGTTAAAAAGACTTAGCATTTTGTGTCTGCACAAAGCTTCATTATATGATTTGTTCTAGATTTGGAGTGAAAGTGTTATAACTTCATCTCCAAATGCTAACTACACTCGAACAAGGCTAGCGACCGACAAATGAGGATATATCCATTCAAAAGCGCCATACTCAATTCCCATACACAGATTAGTATAGGGTAGTAGTATTATTAGTTCTAGGAAATCAGCTGTGCATCGTCAACTTGTCTGCTCATTATACAATGAGTATGCACAAATCTTACAAGTTGTGGTGCCGGTTGATGCATTCTTGAGAAGGCAGTGGATTAGAAAAAGCCCAATTAAAAAGAGGTGCATACTTTCTCCTTCTTCATTGGTCATAGACATGGCCTCTCTCATTTGTATAAAAATAAGCAGAACTTGTATGATCGTTTGGTAGACGCATTGGCGATCGAAATACCAGACGTCTCACATCTTTGATGCTGCTTCCCATTACTGGTCCAGGTATTGAACGTCAGACGTAAACAAGATGGTTGTACCGCCATATGTCGGAAATCATTAGACCTTTCTGGCGTTTTCCATAGTTGCCTTTTAAGTGACACACGGGACGAAATGCTCTGCTCTCTTACGCCGCCACTACACGGCAGCGACGTTATTAAACTAAGCTATCAGATTTGGGAAAATCTATTGACGAGCCAAAGTTAATGTATATTATTCAAAATTAATGTATTTTTTAAATGGTCTGTAAGGGAGTATAATACAGGTTATAAATAATTGTTTAATCGTATGATAATTGTTTGCCTGTAGCCAAATTCCATACAACATTAAACTTCAGAAATACTTACATAGTAAAGTATAAATAGGTAAAGTTAATATAAAATATAAGCTTTTTAATATTATAAATGTTTGAAATACATTTTAAATATTATTTTTAATTTCATTTGGTTTAATGTTTAAATAGTGAAATAGCGATTCAACTTTCGTTTTTAAACAAGTTGCCCAAATGATGAGATTTCTTGCTCTTAAAAATTGTTAGAGTAGTAGTTTAAAGTTACCAAAACAACAAATAAATAAAAAAATATTCCTAACTTGATAATGCCCAACTACTTTGTTATTTTTTTTAATTTTGGTATATTTTTTCATGTGGATTTTCAAATGTTAAGTTTATACGGTAGTGAATTTTTATAATATTGTTATGTTATAAAATCAGTTATTGGTTTCAGGGTATGATTCGCAGAGAAAATCTGACAATTACTCCTGAGTTGTATCTCCCTGATAAAGTGTCGCCAATTATGACTGTGGATCAGTTTGGCCATTGGTTGTTAGGCGTCCTCCGGAAAAATAGCTCATCTTGGCTTCATTACAATATGGCTTCTCTGTATTGGCGGGTGAGAGGTAATGCACCTAAGGCAATGGAGTGCAGTCGTCGAGCTATACATTATGCACCAAGGTTAATGGGTTGAAAAATATAATTACCTATTTTTTATTACAGTTTAAGCTGCAGTAATAGTAATAAATTTTATACTGCACTTATAAAATTAATTTGCCGTGTAAAGTTGAAATAAATTAAGGATCCACCCTCAACAGCCCTTACAGTTCACTGCTGGAGATGAGCCCCACCAATTTAAAAAAGGGCTGCTGGGTTTCTTCCAGGTTCCTTCCAGGAAAGAGGCTTTTTCCGAACCAGTGGTAAAACCATACTTGATTTTCAACAAGTATTACTTGTAATATATAATGTCATGGGTCACCTTTAAGAATTATATTCTGAAAATTGAAAGGGTACAAAGAGCAGTATTGAAAGTAGTTCTTTTTAAATCCTATAGCTATTAAAATTTTCTGATTTACTTTGATTTTCAAATACGGGAGTCCTGTCAGTTCGATAATTGTATTTCTTAAAATCACATCAACAAAAAAAAAGTGTGTGTGTACTTAAAGAAACTTTTGTTTTGTTATGCTAAAGAAGTCATACTTCTTTAGCATAACAAAACAAAAAAACTTGAGAGACAATTACCCACTGAAGTTGTCGCTTTTAGGTGTCAGTGTGCGCGTATCGTAACAACTTCATGGTGTCGTTTTTAGGTGTCGGTGTGAGCGCGCATCGTAAAAATTCACTCTCATCATTTTCCAAACGCCCCAAAAGAAGTATAACTTCAAAAATCATATTACGTATAACGTATTTGAAATGTTAGGTCAAATGTTACATTAATTATAGCATAGAAATAAGACAATAAACTAAGCATTTTTTATTTTACGTACCATTGTGATTGGAAATAAACGATATTTCTTTATTTATTATTATTATTTATTATATAAATTAATCTATTGAGGGATGATTTTCTCTTTGACAGATTCTATGGTTTGGATATTTTAATATTGTACTTTTTTCTTTCAGTTTTCAGTGGACTCTAAAAATAAATGTTCTTTTATTTCAGAGAGTACAAGGATATAGCTCTACTAAGCATGGGAATAATATTTCATCTCAGCAAAATGGCTGAAGATGCTGTAATAGTTTTGAATGCAGCCGTTGACCATAATCCAAATTTTTATTTAAGCCACTTCCAACTTGCGAACGCTTATGCGGTGTTGTGTGATTTTAATAATTCCAATAAGCATTTAGATCATTGTCTGAAGTTACACCCTAATTTTGATGTCGCTGTTAAGCATAAACATGGGGCCGTGTGCCTTGCAAATGTGTGGAAGAAGTTACTAGTCGTAAAAGTGTAAGTTATTTTATGTAGCATAAATTAAAGTAAAAAGTAGAGTAAACTGTACCTTTGTAAGTCGTGTTTATGGGTACAGACATTTTTTCATTTAGAATTCTGTCGCGCGAATAAGGGTGACTAATAAGCAACAGTCCATCTGATGGTAAGTGGATGCAATGGAATCGATGAAGAATCAAAATGCAAATGTGTTGTCACCTTTTAGGACTAAGATATAATGTTTCGTCTCCAGTAAAAAGGGCATCCGGTTCTCTACGCTCACCATACAAAACACAGCAGCATTAAGCTGTTATTCTACTCTGATATTCTGTGAAAGCGAGATCCTTCCCCGGTCGGGGTGATCCATTCGTGCTACAACCATAATATAGCATACTATATTATGGTTGTAGCACGAATACACTACACTTCTCAAAAATATAAGTTTCTTCATACAATGACGAGCAGGTGTATCAAGCACTGCAGAGATCACAGAAGAAATAAGGGTCGTATCAACCATAATGAACTAATGAGCTCTACTACTAGGAAAAGCTTTGTGAAGTCAGTTGAAATTGCCAGACCAATGCTACTAGCTTGAGGTTTAGAAAACTGCATGCTTTAAATAATTTAATATGTCATATGGATTCCGCCAGATTAATATTTAACTTAATTTATAGTAGTATTACAGAAAGCCAAAAAAATTAAAGAACATATTTTAATATGTACCTGACAACCGATGGGAAAGAAAGATTTAGAGTGGCAACCTTGTACCGGTAAATGGAGTGTAGAACGGTCCCTCCACTAGATGGAGTGACGACCTGGTTAGACATGCGGGAAGTCAGTATATCCAGGTGGCTCAAGATCATGCTATATGGCATTATTTGGGGGAGGCCTATTATTAGCAGTAGATTTGTACCAGCAGGTAGACTGTGTGCTCGTTTGTCACCCTTAACCTATAAAAATATTTTTGTTGTTGTTTACAGTGCATTAAACAAATTACGTGATGAGCTCTCAGTGTATACCCAAAAGGAAGCTCAAATGCTCAATTCACAGAGATTACTTTTAAAAGTAATGAAACATGAAGAGGAATATGGTAAGATTGTTTTTTTATTTTCCATACTTAGAATTGTTATTTCATTCCAGGGGGCTGAAAAAATGACTGAAAATAACACAATTTAAGTGTAATTTTTTAACATGGAAAATTAAAAATGTATATTTTGGCATTCAACTAGAGTTTTTAAAACTATAAGTACTACAAAATCAGTGTCTATAAAACACAAAAAAATTTTTTTCATAGTAATATTTCAGACACCTACAGTCTTATTGCTCCATATCCTTCTTAGAAATGAGAGGAGGCATGTGCCCAGCAGTGGGACGTATATAGGCTGTGACTTTAAATACAAACTAAACTTCTTTCAATATAAAAAGTAAAATTACAGACTACAGAGACATTGTGAAGAATTCCGAGAAAATGACCGCGTTGACTGGGCTAGATATAAAAGGTTTTAAGCTAAAAGGCGATAAGTATTCCTTGATTAACTACTTTCTCGATGGACCCATGTACACCGATTTATGGTCGAATAAGACAAGTCTACACGCAGTCGAGTCGGCGTACAGTCTCCAACGTTTGGTGCGCCATATCGAGAAGCACTCCAACCTAGCGTCAGATTTTACAGTTCAGTCGGAACTATTAAAAGCGGCCGAAGAAAAAGCTTTGAAGGAACATACTGTATCATCGCTACTACCTCATGTACAAAAGAGTGAGTAATTTTCCACCCTCTCCCCCTTTTTTTAACAGTCTTTCTTAATCCATTACTGAATATAGGGCATGTTATGCATGAATAAAACAAATTTTACGGATTTTATCGCGTTTAGTTGAAATCTGCGTAAATTGGACCAACAATTAATATTTAAAAGCTGAAGTTAGCCCGGGTTAACTATGACATTAGGACGTCAATCACCTCAGTTCCTCCGTGACCATGGGTACTGCAAAGCACCCAAAATGTCGGGTATTAAAAATAAGTAAATTAAATGTTTCGGCGGACAAAACTTATAACCCTCGGTACGAATCGTTTTTTTTTGAGTAATTTTGGGTTCTACGAGGGTTTTTTGATTTTCTAAGAATTTTCTTAGAAAATCAAAAACTGAACAAACTAGCAAGTTATTAGTTTTATTATATCTTTTCAAAATAGTGTCCATTTACATCAATACATCGCTGCATCCGATGGAACCACTGAGAAAAGCAATTTGCCCATTCGTCCTTAGGGGTCTCTTCGACGGCATTTTGAAACGCAGCCACTGCTTCCTCGGCGTCCATAAAACGTTTTCTCGAAGTTTTTCTTTTATTTTTGGAAATAAATAAAAATCGCAAGGTGCGAGGTCGGGGCTATAGGGCGGATGACCCAGTAATTCCACGTCTGACGTCGCCAAGTAGTCGATTGTTTGCTTGGCGGTGTGCGACGAGGCGTTGTCGTGGTGAAGGAGGATCCTACTGCGAGGTCGTTTCTCCCGAACTTTTTCCAAGCCAAGTGGCAAACAATTGTTAGTGTACTACTCTGCAGTAACTGTTTTTCGATCCTCTAAAACAATTGTTGCGTAATGACCTGTCCTTCCGAAGAACGAGGCCACCATCTTTTTCCCACGCTTTGATCTCTTCACTTTAGTTGGCAACTCCTCGGAAGGAAACACCCACACAGCAGACTGTCTCTTAGTTTCAGGATCATAACAATAAATCCAGCTTTCGTCACCCGTAAATATATCGAACCCAGCATTTGAGTCACCTCCATTAAATCTTTGAACCATTTCACGACACCAATCAACACAACGGAGTTTTTGAGCCTCTGTCAAATTATGAGGTATCCACCGGGCACAAAGCTTCCTGACCGCTAAATGTTCATGGAGGATTTTGTGCACTTGACTCGTACCAATGCCTAAGCTTGTCCGAATCTGCTGATAAGTCACTCTTTTGTCAGTCTCTATCATACGCCGCACAACACTGATGTTATCTTCAGTCGTCGCCGTAGAAGGCCGTCCCTCACGCAGATCATCGGTGAGATTAGTGCGACCACGTTTAAACTCATTAAACCAGTTTAAACAGTGGCACGAGATGGGGCTTCATCTTGAAAGGCCAATCGAAGTCTATCATAACTTTCTTGTTGACTTAAATGACATCAAAAGTTTTCTTATATTTACGCGAATACTACACATTGAATAAAACTATTTTTACGGATTTTATCGGAAATTAAACGCGATAAAATCCGTAAAAATAGTTTTATTCAAGACATCAAAAGTCATAAAAAATCATTGTACGAAAATTTTCTCGCGTTTAATTCATGCTGACGTGACATAGGTAATTTTCAATTTGCCGCCAAATCGTAAACAAATGACAAATTAATAAAATACACAATAATATTGGCAAAGAGTTCCATTTTCAAAATTTCAACTTATTTTTTTATTATATCGTTTAAAAGTGGCCAGTTCTAAAAACTTTCAGTGTCGCCCTCGTATTAAATCTCATGAAATGGCTGTGGAGATTGATGAAACCATTTGGATTCTATGAAAATCTCGCTATGGTACGATACAGAATTCATAACAACATTATTCAAATCTCTAGATAGGGACAATCACCACTCGCAGTTCCATCTTGGACCTTGGACAAAGGTAGATTTAACTAATCCACTGCTATCAACATTATCCAGGTAAGCGTACGGAAGTGGATCCGAAACCTGTGCCTAAGCAGAATGATAAAAAGTCTAGCAGTCATATTGAGGACGATACAAAAGCTTTCGAAAGTGGAGTACCAATGTAAATATAAACAGTTATCTATGGAATATAATGTTAAAATATTTTCGAAATATTATTTTTAATTTATTGACCTTTTATGTTTTAAGATACCCGCCGACATTGAAAGTAAGCAGGAATGTCGAAGATTTCGACAAAGATCCGGAGTGGCCTTCTAACAGGTTTTGTAAAGAGGCATCACCGAATTTACCGGAGAATGTAGAGGCTATATTTCCAGTTTTTATGCCTTTCGAAAATAAAGGTATACGGTAAGTGGATGAATGCTTGTATTTATGTATGTCTTATGTGTATTTTTCGGCTCGACCGGAGAAGGACCATGCTCTCACAGAATACGAGCGTAAAATAGCCGCTTAATGCTGCTGTATTACGTATGGTGAATGTAGAGAATCGGAGACCATTTTTACTGGTAATGAGGCATTTTATCTTAATCCTCAGAAGTAACAACGCATCTGCATTTTGATTCTTTATCAAGGATAGATGTAGGTGTCTATGGGCCACATCATCCACTTACCATCAGGTGGACTTTGTGCTCGTTTGTCACCCTTATTCTATAAAAGGCAATATAATATATAATAATAATTATCACGCTCGTTTAGCTATTGCGAAGAATGACGTTCTTTTTAGCCTAGTGTATATTTAGCAGAAAAGCAAACCCCTCGCTTTGCTGCTCTTTTGCACTTGGTCGTTAATAATTTTATTTTAAAGAAAATATTTAACATAACCATATGTGTAATAAAAACTAATAGTGAGTCAACTCGGCGACCAGACGGAGCAACGATGGGGCGCGGTATGAAGGAGAGCGGAGTCCCCCCTTGCCCGCGACGTCTGCGGTAGTACCGGTCGGCTTCGCTTGCGTACCGGTACGCCTGTTTAGGAGTGTCACGTACACGGAATCAGTTGCACGCGTTAGTATTCACCCAGCAACACGATATTATTCGGTATTATTTTTATTATTTAATTAACTTCTTTGAAAATATTGGGAAAAGATTGTATGACGCCTTAAGTAAAATTGAATTCTTACAACCATGTGATGCTTTCCGTCACGATTTTCAATTGAATTATGTGTAAGGATGAGAATTCATTATATCATTAAATTCAACAAAAGATAATGAAAAAATACAATAATAAATGCTGTAGTAAATATTTGTCGATGGCACATCTATATCGAATGAACAGGACAGAACCAACGTATAATTTTAACATGTTTTATTTATTCTGTTCAACCCCCTACCCAATATTTTAAGCGGAATACCGGAGACACTGCTATATAGGTATAATATAGTAAAATTAGGTAGGTACCTACCTGCACAAGCACAAGTCTTTGTTTCCATCACGACAAATCAAATGAAGCTGCGGGACCAATTAGTTTTGTAAAGTAGTAATTACTTTCTATCTTTGTAATTTGTATAGAAAAACTAGCTGTTCCCCACGACTTCGCCCGCGTGAAATTTCTTCTGATTGGATTTCATGGGTTTTAATCTTTTGCGCGGAACCCTAATTATTTTTCTTAAATAAAAGTAGTCTAAGTTATTCCTTATAACAGGGATGGTGAACCAATGGACACAATATTTTGGGCACGCCACCGATCACAAAGTTCACTATGAAGTATTATATTACGAACGAACGCGAGTGACCTTACGCTACGGAGTATTCGGGCACGGCGGTAATCACGAAGTAAATTATTTTACGGCACGTCTTTGGCCCCATTAAACATTTCTTTAGAAAATGGAACGTTGATACATAGATGTACGTCACCCCTGCCTTATAACATCAGCTATCTGCCAGTGAAGTCCCGTCAAAATCGGTCCAGCCGTTTCGGAGATTAGCCGGAACAAATAGACAGACAGACAGACAGATAAATTTTTTAAAAATTGTGTTTTTGTAATAAGTACCGTATATACTTTCATACGCATATAGTAAAAAGCTGTTATTTTGACATTACAAACAGACACTTCAATTTTATTTATTTGTATAGATAAATTGTTACGAGGAATACAGATAAAATTTAATGTTATGATATTTTTTATCTAAGGAAATGTTTTTGTGACAACCCTTGCATATTTTAAGCGACGACAGCCTTGTAGGTATTTTGCGGTATAACCACAGAATAAATAATAGTGCAAGAACAGAAGGATCACTCTCTGATAGCAAACTTGCTAGTTCAAACCTAGTTATAACGTCGCTAATGTTCATAATACTTTGCACGCCTCGGATACGACCTTCGTTAAAATAGCCTACCGATTAAATCGTCGAAAAAAAATTAATGCGGAGCGCGTATTAAATCAAAATGCACCTTACGTCCGCGTGCGAGAGTCTGTATCACTTAGCCCGTTACGCGCCTTTGTTAAGGCTGCTCCTACGACTTTCAAGGTCATTGGCGTTATACGCGAAAAAATCGAAAACTGCGAAACTGTGGTCGGGTCGCTAATCAAATAATAATTCTGTAACTATGGCGTCAGTAACTGGGTACCTAATTATCTAGATCTACCTATAAATAATAATATCGTACCTTTTGGTATCCTTAGGGACAGTAAAGAATGAAATTCTTATTATTTAAGCACCCACATGCTATGCAGTACCTTTTGGCTTTTTGAAAGGCCATACTTGAATAAAAACTAAAAAATAAATATCAAAAGTGCCTAAATACTTATAAGAGAAAAATACTTTTTTGTTAACGTAAGGCGCGCGTCAGCCCGAGCGCGCGTGACAACCTCACGTAATAAACCTCGTGTAGGCCGCGCGCAGCGTAGGTATATTTTCATGCCATTTCATGCGGAGTGAGACAGGCCTAGTGTAACAAAGGAGTTGACTCACTATTAGTATTTATTACGCATATGACATAACTCTTTGTTTTACGGATTTTATATTTTAAAATCTGTTAAAAAAAGATCCGATATCCGTTTCTTAATTAAGTATTTTTATGAGGCATTGTTATAGAATCGGTACACTACTGACGGAGAAACTCGGAGTGTCGGCGTCCGAGGAGTACGAGCTTCCCTGGCATCCCCCATCCTGTCCGCACGATAAAGTTGCAGCAGCATTTACTCAGAAGAAATCACAGAAGTAAATTATTTTACGTACATAATAAGTAATGTCAATTAGAGAATACATTTCGCATTACATTTCGTCTCAAATCTCAAGTTGTATGTAATACAACAATGGTAGAATAACTGACCGTCTTATAGGTGTAAATATTAATCAGCTAAGATCCTTAGGTAAAATAAAACTCCAACAAAAATCCAGTGGCTAATGCAATGTAGCTATGCGCAGCCTATACATTTTTTACGCGAACGCGCTTAGTAGATAATCGTGGTAGAATCACGTTACAGTCTCGTATATTAACTCGTAAATGACTCGTAAATTATAGTCTGAGAGCTGGCGACGAATTTTGGGAAGGTCCTTTTGGCAAGTTTAAATTGTGAAAAAATATAATTTCGTCAATTGGCGAATCCAGTCCCGTGAGTCTGGCAGAGCGTTTGAGGTTATTTCGTTACAGCACCAGCATACCAGCGTAAAATAGCAGCTGTGTATCGTAAGGTTAGTGCTGAGAACTGAATGGAGACCCCTAACTGTAATAGAGGCATTCCGTATTTGTCAAGTAAGGCAGTGAACGAGGTAAAGAATGTACTTAAATTTTTCAGGCGTGAGTAGATCTTTTTGTTATTAATTGATTAATAATTGAAATGAAAGGTGATGGATTCCCTACGTCGTCGTCATATTCTGTGTAGAAATAGTAGGAAGATGTCATAGCATCCGAGAGGTGGTGTGGTATCCATCCATCTACTACAGCCTATAAAAGTCCGCTGCTGAACAAGTTTGCCACAGGTGAGATTTTGCTATAGTTGTCACGCGTGGTAAGCTCGGAAAGATACTGCTGCCCATCTCCTGTTTCAGTTTCCCTCTTTCGCCTCTTACCACACCCGCAGTACGATATGAGGAAGTGAATATTTTTATACCGCCACTACACGGTTTTACGCCACTATACAATGGCGGTTTAACTATCATAAATCTAATTAATAGAGTCAGGCGTTACTTTGCAGAAATCCATTATGTTAAAGATGTTAAAATCAATTTGCTAAGATCCGCGTAATAAAATTAAATGATGTGTCTTACTTTAGTGGCGGGCAAGAATATCCACTACCCCTTATCTTCTCGTGGGTTTCGTAAAAAATGAGAGAGGGCGACAGAGGGAAACTGATTAAACGGGTGGAAAACCGGTACTTAAAGTCCTTAAGTTCTTTAATTCCGTCCTCCATGGTGGCACTACATGGTGGTCTTGTTTTTCAAGAAAGGCGACAACGCTCTCTTGAAGAACTACAGACCGATTTCCCTTCTGAGCCGCGTCTACGTGCTGTTTTAAAGAGTCATTACGAATCGTCGCGCACGCAGACTCGACGACTTCCAGCCTCTCGAACAACCCGGTTTCCGAAAAAGCTTTAGCACCATAGACCCCATACATACCCTTCGGCAATTGTACAGAAGACCGAGGAGTACAATCTGCCACTATGTCTTTCGTATGTGGACTATGAAAAAGCCTTTGATTGTGTCGAAATTTGGGCGGTGCTGCAGTCCCTTCAGCGGTGCCAAGTTGAGTGTCGGTATATCGAAGTGCTGAAGTGTTTGTACAGTAGTGCTACGATGGCTAACCGAGTACAGAACTGGAGTACGAAATCTGTCCAACTGCAGGGAGGTGTAAGACAGGATGACGTTATATCCCCGAAACTCTTTACCGCTGCATTGGAAGGCGTTTTCAAGCTACTGGACTGGAAAGGATACGGTAATAACATCAATGGCGAGTACATCACTACCTTCGATTTGACGACGATATAGTCCTTATGGCAGAATCGCTGGAGGACCTAAGCAATATGCTCATTGACCTCAATAGAGCCTCCCTACGGATAGGTCTTAAGATGAACATGGACAAAACAAAGATCATGTGTAACGTCCATGTCACACCTATGCTGGTAGTAGTTGGGAGCACTAAGCTCGAAGTTGTTGACGAGTATGTTTACCTGGGACAAATAGTCCCGACAAGGTAAGTCCAACTTCGACCGAGAGGTCAATCGACGGATTCAACTCGACTGGACAGCGTTCGGGAAATTACGACACATCTTCTCGTCAGTTATACCTCAAAACTTGAGAACGAGATTGTACAAACAGTGCGTGTGGCCATTGATGACTTATGGATCTGAAACGTGGTTCTTCACTGCTGGGCGTATGAGAAAGCTCAAGGACGCCCAGCGAGCTATGGAGAGGGCTATGCTCGGGGTTTCTCTGCGCGATAAACTTATAAATGAGAATATCCGCAGTAGAACCAGAGTGACCGATATAGCCCAACGGATTAGTAAGCTGAAGTGGCAATGGGCCGGCCATATAGCTTGAAGAACCGACAACCGATGGGGAAAAAAGGATCTCGAGTGATAGCTTCATACCGGAAGGCGAAGTGTAGGGCGACCCCCCACTAGATGGAGTGACGACCTGGTAAGACATGCAGGAAGTCAATGGATGCAGGTGGTTCAGGACCGTGCTTTGTGGCATTCCTTTGGGGAGGCCTATGTTCTGCAGTGGACTTGTGAAGGGCTGTAATGATGATGATGATGAATACAAAATATTGAAAAGATATATCCAAAGTAATTAAACTTTCGTAATAACTTTACTGAAGAATCTCTGTTTAGGCATAAATTGTTATCTCTTTGTAGTGGACACCAATTGTTTTGCGTAATCTTTATATACAAAATTTTGAATAATGTAATTAAGAAGTCAATTATATTATGCTTCTCTTTAAGGTGACATTTATTGTATGTGCTCGCCTTTCGTGAACCTTACGTAAAATGCCATTTTCTGTTTCACCGCGATTATATTAAAGATATACTCGTAATTCGTTCTTTTTCTATTAAGAGGCCGGTTCTTAAGAAACGCGCAAATAGGCTGTTATGATTTTAAAAATATTAAAGAACTGACTTCATTGAACGACACCACAAAAAAAAATCTCAATTAGTTAATAGATAAGTCTTCACTTTCACCGCGTGATATTTATAAAAAAAAAAAGAAAAAAATCGTCAACAATGGTAAAAACACTTAAAACGGCCTTTTCTATTTTAAATCTCTAGGCTATTTCGTTATTATTTTAGAAAATATTTTTGGTTAAAACGTAAGATAAAAGTATAGATAACACATTCACCATTCATTAATTTTACTAATTCAAACCAAATAAAAACAATAATCTAAGCCTACCATTTTTAGCAGAAATCGTTCCCCGCTTTCCATACATTTTAGTATGAAGCGGTTAGGTTTCCGTAATTCGCTTTATATTAGAGAACACGCGTGAAAAAATTCAGTGCCGCCTCAATTTTCGAGGTGACTGCACGTCCGTTCGTAGCCCGATTTGACGAGTCGAGTCGATACATCTATTGTTTGACATAGCATAAGGGTGGGTCGCGAGTGTCGGACACGACTGCTAAAATTATTTGTATTCTTCGAGTAAGTAGGCTAACTAGGTATGTGAGTTTTATTATGTATTGTTTTTTGTAACTATCAGACCTTAATGTACTTAATAAAATAGTAATTTATTTTAATATCCATTTCAGGTAGATAATATGGGAAAACGCAAAGAAAGTTATTAGAATAAAAAAATCAAATTAATAATGTAAGCATATGAACCACTCGGAAACTCGCCAAGCAAGCAGTCTTGTTTTAGGACTCGACTCAACCGGTGCAGTGGGAGATCTATGATCTGGACCTTGAGTGAATTGTTGATCAGTGGCTTACCCTCTGTGGGGTCCACCCATTGTGATATCAATTCAGACCTTCTAGAATAGTCCTGTCCTGATTGACTCGTCGGGTTCTTTGTTAAGGTTACCATCCGATTACGATGACGTTTAGGTTATTTTAGTAATAACCGTTATTATTGCAGTAGTTAAATTTAGATTGATAACTAATATTTATTATATAGTTACCTAGTCAGTTATCCTGTCTTCTAATGTTATGGCTTTTCATTAATGCCGACAAAATACAATATGTAACAAGAACCCTGTGTTTCCCGTTAAGTGCGTTATCAGAATCGGTATTCAAACGTATAATTTTACTGCAGAAAACTCAATATAAAAATAATCAAATTATATTTAAATAAAATATTATTTGTAAATTGTATGTGGATTGATTACCTCTGCATGGAATGATGACACAAGCCAAATCGAAACAGCAACCCGCGGCGGCCAGCGGTGGCGTACATCAAACACGGCGTGAACACGTTACATAACACTTTGGTAATCGATTATCACAACTTTAAAATTTTACTTCGACCGATTGTGATAATTATGTACAAACACTAATTCATTACTATGTCTATTTGACGACCACGAAGATATTGTTCAATACGTGCGCCTTGTACCTCTATGCACTTGCGACACCGAATTATATTATAAAGTTTGAACGCACGCGTTGCGGAACAGACATTTTAAACTTTATTTTTGCAAAGGCTGTGACATTCCTTAAATTATAATATTGTTACGAGCTTGGGGTTCGAGACAATTAAAACTGCCGAGTGAATTACCAGAATTGACACTTTAATTACACAACACTAATTACAACTTTAAACCACACTAATAACAAAACACAATTTTACTACAGATCGTTTTAGTTCGCTTCGAAGTCTTCGCTTGTATCGCCAATTCAATACTGACTCGGTCGCGGTCTATACCGGCCTTATATAGGGCCTCAGATAGTTTCAGAACCTTCTACTGTAGAAACATCTAGAATGTTCGAGTACATATCGGTCCCGAATTTTCTAGAAGGATCTTGACTCTCCTAGTTCTGCTACTCGATACTAGAGGGCGCTAGTGGTAACTAGTGTTGCCATGTATAAACCATTAATAGTGGCGCGCAACACTGCCCCCTCCTAAGACATGCTCGTCCCGAGCATTATTGGCCCCATAATAACGCGCCAGTCGATCCACATGGACGATCTTAGGAGTACCTCTTGCACCTTTCTGTATCCGGTAGGTTACGTCATTGATCCTTGTCACAATCCGGTACGGTCCGTCCCATTTAGCTTGAAGCTTAGGAGATTTCCTTTGCTGCGAACTGGATTGTGTAACCACACTAGTGAACATTTGTCAAACCATTTGTTGTTCATTTTGCGGTCATACCGTGTTTTCATCTTCTCAGACGTTTGCTGGTCTGACTGTCTGACGTGCTCATAAATGTCATTCATTTTGTCCCGCAAGTCATTTGCATAATCGGTTATACTGCGTGGGGCATCAGGTGGTATTCCGGTGATCAGGTCTGCAGGCAGCCGTAATTCTCTCCAAAATTTGCTAAAGCCGGTGTCACTGATGTACTTTCGTGAACAGCGCTTCGATATGACAACAAAACGGTTGTATGTGCCTGTCCCAGTCTCGTTGCCGTTTTTCCACAACTTTTGCTAGGTACCTCCAATGTCTGATTAAATCTTTCTACCATTCCATCAGATTGTGGGTGGTAAGAAGTTGTTCTTGTTTTATGAGTACCCATAACTCGGCAAGTTTCCTGGAATATTTGAGACTCAAAATTCCTTCCTTGATCGCTGTGAATCTCTAAAGGTACTCCAAAACGACAGAAGACTTCATGAACTAGTTTATCTGCAACTGTTGAAGCTTCTTGATTTGGAATGGCGAAGACTTCTGGCCACTTAGTGAAGTAATCCATCACAACCATGAAATACTTGTTACCACTTTCACTTTCCGGAAACGGCCCCGCAACGTCAATGGCTATCCTCTCCCATGGTGCACCAACATTGTACAATTTCAATGCACCTCTACTACGAGTTTGAGGTCCTTTACAGCCGCACAACTTGTACATTTGCGACACCAGTCCTCGACATCGTCACGACAGTGGACCCAGTAAAACCGTTCTCGGATCTTCAGTAGAGTTCGTTTAACTCCCAGGTGGCCTCCTGAACAACCATTATGGTACAGCTGTAGAACATCCGGTACTTTAGCTTTAGGGACAACCATTTGCAAATGACAACTGTCTCCTGACCATTTTCCCATTTACGGCACAAGACTCCATCCTGAATCAGCAAGCTGTCCCATTGGGCCCAATAGCTTTCGTGGTCGAACTCATCGCTGAGACGTCACTCCACTTGGGCTTAGGAGCACTGGCCTTCATCCATTCCAGAATCGGCTTGATGTCCGGATCTTCCTGCTGTGCATGTTGTAGGCTGTCCTTCCACTCATTGCAGAGCTGGTCTGTCCTGAGCATCCTCACAGATACTACTTCCTTACCCTCTTGCCTAGTACAATGCTTGCAATCTTCAGGACAAGGTCTTCTTGACAATGCATCTGCGTTGCCATGAGATTTCCCGCTGTGCTGGGCGGTGCGGATAGCCGCACTGCCCCCTCGAGATAGTTCACCTTCCCTTTCTACAGTTCGCTTAGGGCAGCTGGATCGAAGATGGCCCCTTTCCCCACAGCCGTAGCACCTAGGGCTGTATCCTTTATTGCAGTCGCGAACTGTAGCTGCTGCAACCTCCCTGACGCGATGGGAACGATGATCCTGTCGTACGGCTTCCACCTCCAGTGCATGGGCTAACGCGTCCTTAAGCGTCACGTGGTGCCCGAGCCTCACAGCAGCTCTGACTTCAAGGTCGCGGATGCCGTCGATGAATGTCTGCACCAGGTTCCCTACAATGAGCGCAGGTACAGACTTTTCGAACCAGCTTTTCCACCTCAAGGGCCCACTGCTGCAGGTTTTCGTTGCTGCGTTGCACGCGATCTTTGAGCTGCGCACGAAAGACGTGTTCCAGGTGAGCGTCGCCATATCTCGCCTCCAATGCCTCAAGGAGCTGCTCGTAAGTCACTTCCTTACCGAGAGCTTCCAGAACAGTTAAGGCCTGGTCGCGCAGGCCTAGGGTGAGAGCAGTCATGGCCTGACTTTTATTCCAGCCGTTCGCCTTCATGACAGCCTCGAACTGGATTTTGTAGGCCGACCAGGAAGAAGTCCCGTCGAACGGCGGCACTTTGAATCCACGTAGCGAAGGTGTTGTAGCTACCATGGGAGCTGTAATTCCATCCCCAATTTTTAGGTCGTCCAGCGTTTTCTTCACGTCAGCCATCACGTTGTCAACCCGATTGTTCACTTGGTTGATTCGGGTTTCAGCTTCCGACAGGCGGTTGTCATGTTGAGCAACCCTATCATTCATCTCCCTTATCTCTTTCCCGAAGGTAGCGTGAAGGTCCTTCATGAGAAGCATCTGCTCCTCCAGTCCCCGCTGCAGCCGCTCTTCCAACCGACGTGCCTGTTCCTCCTGTCGGCGGGCCTGTTCCTCCTGTCGACGGGCCTGCTCCTGCAGCATCATCATCAGAGCACCTAAGTCAAGTGCTGCAAATGCAGGAGCTGCTGACGGGCCGACCTCCGTGGTCGGCAGCTGGCCCTCCGACGCTTGCGATGTTGTACCACCAAATCGTCTCTGGTCCGTCTCCTGTTGGCGTTGACTTCGGTACGGATACCTCCGTGTCATCTTTAGGTAAAATCGGCATGATTAAATCCCACTTCTGACACCAATTGTTACGAGCTTGGGGTTCGAGACAATTAAAAACTGCCGAGTGAATTACCAGAATTGACACTTTAATTACACAACACTAATTACAACTTTAAACCACACTAATAACAAAACACAATTTTACTACAGATCGTTTTAGTTCGCTTCGAAGTCTTCGCTTGTATCGCCAATTCAATACTGACTCGGTCGCGGTCTATACCGGCCTTATATAGGGCCTCAGATAGTTTCCAGAACCTTCTACTGTAGAAACATCTAGAATGTTCGAGTACATATCGGTCCCGAAATTTCTAGAAGGATCTTGACTCTCCTAGTTCTGCTACTCGATACTAGAGGGCGCTAGTGGTAACTAGTGTTGCCATGTATAAACCATTAATAGTGGCGCGCAACAATATTAAAATATTCCTCGTATGTTGTTTGAGTCAGACATCGGATACAAATCACTCGCGGTGGTTACCTAATTTCGTAATGTAAAAAACAGATCCGTCCGGAAGTAGATTAATATCGTCGGAGACAAATCGTTTTGCGGTTTTATGCGCTCGGGCACTACTGGTTGGTGGTTGATGCTTCCGAACATTCGACTTTATTGTTGTGTACGTGGCAAAGCGACTTTAGTCTGCAACATAATTTTGATATTTTCTGAAAAAAAAAACGGAATTTGTTGTGATTTTTGTGTTTTTTTGATGTATTTTTTTCTAATGTTTTGCAATATCTACTAATTATTATTGAATATTCTCAACATGGGAATTTTTTTATCGGTCGTTGATAAACAACCCTTATTTTTATATTTTTTCATGACAACTGAATTGTGACAAAATTTTATGTTTATTAAACTTTCCATGTTTTTAAATAACTACTGAAAAAACACGGGCTCAAAATAAGTCAATTGGCATATACTGGACGATACTTTTGCGATCACTCGAAGTGCGTGTAAATTTTAGGGATTTTCCTATACTAAAGTCCTACGATGACGAGCGGGTGATGAATAGGTTTGAGTTTGAGGAGCGCGCGAAACGCCGCTTATTTTATAGTAATTTTATTTTGTTTATTACTTCTTTTAATATGGATCTATTTAAAAAATAATTTCGTTTACAATTCTTTATCGAATAAAGTTTCACATGAAAAATGCATAATACATTTCTCCTACAAATAGTTGCAAGTTTGAAATTAATCACGACATTTTATGCTTGAAATAACCTTTTTTAAATATATTTCCCAAATCTCTAATTAGTAATAACGTTGTTTATAACATAAGTATTCAATAACAATGTGTATTGGCGGTGAAAGAATATTCACTACTCCAAATCATGCCGTGGGTGTGGTAAAAGGCGGAAGATGGAAACCAGGAGATGGTTGACGGCATCTTCCTAACAACAACTATCAAGCCATATCACTTCATAGTCTATCAAACAAAGATCCAAAGTAAAAAACTGCGGTTGCCAACCCGCCTGGCAAAAGTGGAAACTATGAAAATTACCCCCTTATGAGGTTATCGGTTGGATAGGCTTATGTTCAGTAGTTGACTTTGATAGATCGTAATGAATGAATGAACAATGTATATTTGACCTCAACATAATTTTAGAAACTGTTAGAACTCGTCAAAACATCGTCATCTACGTAGCGGAACTAAGAATTTTTCTCGTTAAGTGACTTCGTAAAATTATTATTTTTTAATAAAAGATCATTTATGAAACCACATTTCCCATATTACACAAAACATAGATAATATTTTAAATTTCTTCATAAATAAAAATGATAGTTAACATAATACCTAGTAAGCGTACACTCTGACCTCACTCTTTGCCGTCACCTATACATTATTATCCTATTCAGATACCTATTCATTACGGGCTCGCGGACTTCGCTATGCGACAAGCAAATGACACAGAATAAATTGCAAATGGCTACATACTATGCGTGTTTTTTGTGACATTCATAAACATCCTACGAAGACGAACGCACGATGAATATGTAACTTGTGCGAAGCACCAAAAGTAATTTATTCATGTCCCGGTATACGTATACTAACACTGCGCGATGCGTCTGTGTGACTAGAAAATACGAGTATCAATGTAGGTGTCCTATTAGAAGTTCTTACGCTCAAGGACTACAGTCTTAAGACATCTTTCAATATAAAAAAAATTACAATGAATTTAATGAAGGTTTGCGCGTGAAAATCCTACTTGGTTTCTTGCTGGCTTTTTCAAGAACAGAGGTTTTTTCCAAACCAGCGGTAATAGCAAAAAAAAATTCAATAAAGTTTTATTTGTAATGTTTATTGAATAAAAATTGTACAATTCTCTTATATTCTATTTGCATTTATGGATATTCTGTTTATTTACCTGTTGATGTTTCTGTGGTCAGTTTACTCTGCAAATAGTGTGTGCAGCTTTGTCTTAAAGTTCGTTTAATTTGTTGGCACTGTGGGTCTATTTCTAAAAGATAAACTGTGTATTTTATATATGACTGTTTTATGTCATAAAATATTATCACCTTTTTTGAAAAATAAAAACAAGACAAGAAATAATGGCCCCAGAATTTCTCGCCAGTTCTTATACTCTGTACAGGTGTCATTTTTGGAATTATATTTAATTTTGACCTTCCTAAGAGCTTTATAAAAACCTAAACTGAATTAAATATTTTTGACTTTAACTTTGGTTATTTTGGCAAATCCTAAAGTGAAATAGGAACTTGTTCATTTCAGCCAGCGACAAACTTTATCCTAGCGGAAGTCAATATGCTGATAAAGCATCGTAACACTCACATGTTTCATTTAAAACAAGTGGTGCGCGTCGACAAGGAATTTATGGGGGGACTCGCCAGAAATCTTTTGTACGGTTGGGCTTGCATTATGAAGCAGGTCAACGAGTTGGCTGAAATGGGTGAGATATTTTCAAAGTACTATATATTTACTCTCTTTTCAGTCGGTCAGTCTCAGATTTCGAAGGCATCGTGACAATACTAGCTCCCACCATAGTCATTTATCTAGTATTCTGCTTAATCTCGACAAGTGAAAAGAATTATAATTGCCATTTGGTCAGGGCGTTACAAATTTCGTCACTCAAGCAGATACCTGCTCGACAAATAAGTTACATCGAGCTTATCCATACTTGACGTTGTGTCCACACAAAACTTGCTCGAATATTTATTTATAATCACTTTATGTCGAAAATATTATGTAATGGAAGAATTTAGCTATGAACATACTTTTATATTTGTTTTTATAATTGAGAGTTACGAAGAGACGGCCCCCAGTCCCCGGTGGCCCCGCTATTCCTGGCTACGGGGGCGACCATGGTAACGGCAGGGCAGGGGGTGCTAAGAATCTCCGGTGGAGGTTCGGTTGCCACCTAAGACGACTCGACCTGGCAACATACAACGCACGCACCCTGAGGACTGACGAGAAGATCCTGGAGCTGGAAGAAGAGATAGACAAGTTACGCTGGCATATTATAGGATTATCCGAGTACCGAAGAGAGGGGGAGGACACGGTAATCCTCGAATCCGGCAACTTGTTTTATCACCGGGAGGGCGACCATTTGTCCCAAGGAGGTGACGGATTTATCGTCCACAAGTCTCTCGTTAACAACGTTGTAAAGATTGTAAGTGTGTCGACTAGGGTTGCGTACCTTATACTCAGAATCACCAAACGGTATTCGCTGAAGGTCATACAGGTTTACGCACCAACCTCGGCACACCCTAATGAGGAGGTGGAGGAAATGTATGAGGATATCTCTAGAGCCATGCATTCCTCCAAAACCCACTATACGGTGTTAATGGGAGACTTCAATGCAAAACTAGGCACAAGAGAGAACGGTGAGCTGAAGGTAGGGAAATTTGGAATAGGGCAACGGAACCCAAGGGGCCAGCAGCTGGCCGTCTTCATGGAGAAAGAGGGACTCTTTATGATGAACTTTTTCTTCCAGAAGCGGCCCCACAGGAAGTGGACCTGGTCGAGTTATGACGACCAGACGACAACTGTTCAGTGATGTCTCAGTGATCGCGAGGGTGAAAACTGGTAGCGATCACCGAATGGTTAGAGGCACACTGTACCTAAACGTTAAGTTAGGGAGGTCTCGTCTAATGAAATCAACGCTCCGTCCCCCTCGTGCTCTAATCCAAAGTCCCGAAACCTTTCAGCTCGAGTTACAAAACGGTTTTCAGTGCCTAGAAGACTGCAATGAAGTGGACGATATAAATGATAAGCTCGTGGAAACTTTGTATGCGGTCGGAGCTAAGTTCTGCAAGAGCCGCCGCAGAAGAACACAAAAACTCTCCGATCACACTCTTAATCTCATGGCTGTTAGTTGGGAAATGAAGCTGTAGTCTTCAACAGATTTGACAGCATACAGGCAAATGAATAGACAGATCTCCAAATGCATGCGGCGGGACTTACGCAACTACAATACAGCTTGTATTGAAGAAGCGATCGAGCGGAACCAAGGCTCCAAAGTCTTTGCCAGAGATCTGTCTGCCAGAAAGAGCCAACTGTCAAAGCTGAAGACCGAGTGTGGCAGCATCGTTTCCGGGACACCTGAGATTTTGAGTGAGATTGAGAGGTTCTATGGGCAGCTGTACACGTCATCGTTGGAGCCACACGAAAGTGTGAGTAACGATCCAAGAGCGAGTCTTATCCGACACTATTCCGATGATATCCCGGACGTCAGTCTGAGCGAGATAAGAATGGCTCTCCAGCACCTTAAAAACGGCAAGGCCCCAGGTGAGGATGGAATTACAGCGGAGCTTCTGAAAGCGGGTGGAATACCGATACTTGAAGTCCTTCAGAAGCTTTTTAATTCCGTCCTCCATGGTGGAACTACTCCGGAGGCGTGGAGCAGAAGTGCGGTGGTCTTGTTCTTCAAGAAAGGCGACAACGCTCTCTTGAAAAACTACAGACCGATTTCCCTTCTGAGCCGCGTCTACGTGCTGTTTTCAAAAGTCATTACGAATCGTCTCGCACGCAGACTCGACGACTTCCAGCCTCCCGAACAAGCCGGTTTTCGAAGAGGCTTTAGTACCATAGACCACATACACACCCTTCGGCAAATTGTACATAAGACAGAAGAGTACAATCTGCCACTTTGCCTTGCTTATGTGGACTATGAGAAAGCCGTCGAAATTTGGGCGGTGCCACAGTCCCTTCAGCGGTGCCAAGTTGACTGTCGGTATATCGAAGTGCTGAAGTGTTTGTACAGTAGGGTTACGATGGCTATCCGAGTACAGAACCAGAGTACGAAACTTATCCAACTGCAGAGAGGTGTAAGACAGGGTGACGTTATATCCCCGAAACTCTTCACCGCTGCATTGGAAGACGTTTTCAAGCTACTGGACTGGAAAGGATAAGGTATTAACATCAATGGCGAGTACATCACTCACCTTCGATTTGCCGACGATATAGTCCTTATGGCAGAATCGCTGGAGGACTTAAGCACTATGCTCAATGACCTCAATAGTGTCTCCCAACGGATAGGTCTTAATGTCCATGTTACACCTATGCCAGTAGTTGTTGGGAGCACTAAGCTCGAAGTTGTTGACGAGTATGTTTACCTGGGACAAATAGTCCGACTAGGTAAGTCCAACTTCGACCGAGAGGTTAATCGACGGATTCAACTCGGCTGGGCAGCGTTCGGGAAATTACGACACATCTTCTCGTCAGGTATACCTCAAAACCTGAAAACTAGATTGCACAACCAGTGCGTGTTGCCAGTGATGACTTATGGATCTGAGACGTGGTCCTTCACTGCTGGCCGTATGAGGACGCTCAAGGTCGCTCAGCGAGCTATGGAGACGGCTATGCTCGGAGTTTCTCTGCGTGATAAACTTATAAATGAGGATATCCGCCGTAGAACCAGAGTAACCGACATAGCTCAACGGATTAGTAAGCTGAAGTGGCAATGGGCCAGCCATATAGTTCGAAGAACCGACAACCGATGGGGAAAAAATGTTCTCGAGTGGCAGCCTCGTACCGGTAGGCGAAGTGTAGGGCGACCCCCCACTAGATGGAGTGACGACCTGGTAAGACATGCAGGAAGTCGATGGATGCAGGTGGCTCAGGACCGTGCTTTGTGGCATTCCTTGGGGGAGGCCTATGTTCAGCGGTGGACTTGTGAAGGGCTGTAATGATGTATAATATTTATATAATTAAAAAAAGGAAGATGTAGGATAATTTCAGCATATAATTTACACATTTATAAATTGGTGTTTAGTGATTTTTTTTAAGCATAATTACTGTGTAGCTATGTCAGATAAGTAAACCTGTGCTAAGGAAGCTATTTGTTTATTTGAGGAGAAGGATGTGATGGTACTTGTAAAATGAAAATAAAGTCAATAGATAGACTGACATGCCCCATATCTGCTGCCAAAAATCTTTGGTCTATGTTTGATGCTAGCTATTATAGCCGAACTTAACATTTACAAGACTACACTTAATTGTTCCAATGAATTCAAAAACGTCGAAAGCATAACCATAACCATACCTACACCTACTTAACGTTTAACAAAGATGAAGCATTTGACTTGAAAAATGTCAGAAGTTATGTAATGAAAGTTATTATTTTTCTTTATCAGTTGGTAAAACTCAATAAGAGAGGCTTATGCATTGACATGAGCCTCTCTTATTGAGGGGGTTTGTCTTAATCGTCACGTTTGGCAGGTAGATTGACGATCGAAATACTTATTACGATCGTCATTATTACGTATTTTACGTCTGGTGTAAACGAGATGGTTATATAAGTAGCTGCACGAAAGTCTAGCGGTGACCGTCATTGTGCATAAGTCGCGCTGATTGGCTTATTGCGCATAACTCGCGTTGATTAGCTCGTAGGTATCGTTCCCACGCGTTGATTGGCTTTCCAGTCGCATTCGTGCAATTCAATTCGTGCGCGTCCTCTGCACGTTTCGTTCAGCGCTAGACTTACGTGCCGCGGCTTGTACCGCCATGTATTGGAGGCCATGAGATCTTTCTGACACTTCCGCAGTTGCCTCTTACGATACCCCAGGACAAAATAGAGTGATGAATTTTTTGCGCTACCATCACACCGCATTTATTCAGGTTTATCCTTTACAATGAATTTTATATTGGCGGCAGGTTATAATAGCGAAGACTGCACTCAAATCGAACCAGGAACGGACGTGGTGTGCGAGAATGACGAAAGTAATTGTCATACGACCAACTTACAGTGCTCCAATAAACAGGGGAAAGGTAACTGTATAGATAAAGAGGTTTTATTTAATAAATATTTGATAAGTCTATATGCAGCACTTTGAAAATTACTAAAATATCTTTTGTATTTTAACTACAGTGCAACCTCGATATAACAAATCGGAAGGGAACAAATAAATATTCGTTGTATCAAGTAATTCATTGAACTGAGGATTGTTATGTTGAGGTTAGGTTGGTCTAAAATTCGTTATAAATAGGTAAAAAAATAATATTGATTGTTTTACGAACAAAAGCGTGTCGAAACCTGTCGCGACATAAATCACATACTATGAGATTAAGAGTCATACATTGGTGGGAACTGTATATAAAGGTTTTGGGTTGACAAAATTCGTTAATTCGAGGTATTTATATTTTTCTTGATAGTTGAAAATTCGTTATAAAGAGGTTCGCAAAAAATATTCCTAATGTAAAGGGTTATTTTACATTGACTCTTATGGACAATTCAAGGGGATTACGAAGAATTTGTTAAATCGAGGAAACAACCTTTCCAAACAACTTACAAAATTATATGCGAATGAAAATAAAGTGATGAAGTAATCTAAAAGTTCGTGTCAAGTTTCAAATTGTGTATCTGATTCTTGTTTTTAAACCGACTTCAAGAAAAGGAGAAGGTTCTCAATTCAACTGTATTTTTTTTACGTGTGTTCACCTCTGAACTTTTTATGTTTTTCTTGATTTCTATACATAAAATTTTCTATACATCATTTTGTTATCGATTTTGTTTAGCTTGCCATATTTTATTTTGTTTATATTCTTTGTATTTCGTCTGTCCGCTTGTTCATTATGAAGTCATTTTCATTCACAACATTTCCTTAATTTTTTTTTGTTTCTTAAACTTAAATATGCGTGGAATGTTATTCTGATGATGAAGATGCTTGAAATTATTTTGTTTGAGTAATCACACATTACATCAATAAAAAATAAATAATAACATAACAACTGTTGTTACTTGACACTATTAGCAATTAATTGAAAAAAAGGGTTTTATTGTTACTTTATTGTTACCTTAGAAATTCAATTTAAAAAAAAGGAGCAGACTTCGTCTAAGACAAGTTTAGCTTAATATGTTCTAAATGGTTTAAGGTATCATCCCCTTCAGGTTTTGCACCCATCTTCCAAACAGCCTGTATAACCAAAAAAAATATATTTAATTCTGTTCTAACTTTTAGCGGACACAAGCACGATAGTGCGTTTGCTCGAACTGAAAGACAAGAACAAACGCAAGTCTGAAGAGGACAATATGGATGAGAGCATATTTGATCCTTTTATTGTTAACATGCCTTCTGATCGTACCAATTTATTAGGTCATCAGTTGAATTATGAAAGAATGATGATAACTCTGGAGAATTCGTTGAAAGGTTGCGGTCCTAGAGGATGCCGTAGTGAGTTTCTCTTTCAATAATTACAATTTTTTTTAAATCTTAATATTGAGGAAATAACGCTTTACACTAAAATTTCCATATTAATTGTGATGTTGTCAATTTTGACAACACGTAAAGATGTCGGAACTTTGGAAACTATCACATAGAGATTATAATTACTGATCTAATGCTTATGTGATAAGATCAGAGGTTTGCTTCAATGTACTTTCCAGATTACAGTCAAAACAACTGTTTAAACCCAACTAGCGACATCTGTTGAGTGGAAGATTATTAGCCCTTTTGGTCGAATTTCGATCCCAGGCTATACTAGCAATTAAAAATAAAGCAAATATTTACTAAGTTATTTTAAACCTTTAGACATTAGATTGCAGATAGTGAATGTTTGCCTTATTACAGACCTACAAGCAAAAGATTTGTCACTAAAAGAAGATGACTGTGCATACCATCACTTACAACTGGGTTACTGGCTGCACATTGTTAGCTTTAAGCAACCGTTCACTGATACCAAACTGCGGTGAGATTTTGATGTCATTCTAATATAGTTTTACAATGCTCGCCAAATAATAATAGGACTGTCGAATCGCCATCTTGTTTCGGATTGCTTATTAACTTCAAGTACATTTTGTGATTTCTGTATGACATATAATAATAAAAAAATCAAATTCAAGCAATTAAAATCGTCAACAATAAAAAAAAAACTATAAAAACCTTGATTATAATACCACATATTATGCACTTGATGAAAAAAACATTTGGCTATACATTTTTTTATAACCACAGGTGGACATGGGCCTCTCTTGTTGTTGGGAGGATTTTTGCCTCACTTGGCAAGCGGATTGACGATCGCAGTATTTTTTTATAGGATAAGGGTGACAAACGAGCAAATAGTCCATCTGATGGTAAGTGGTTGCTGTGGCTCATAGACATCTACATCTGTCCTCGATTACGAATCAAAATGCAGATGCGCTGTCACCCGTGAGGACTAAGATGGAATGCCTCGTTTCCAGTATAAAGGGTCTCCGATTCTCTACACTCACCATAAGAAACAGCAGCGTAAAGCTGTTATTTCACGCTGGTATTCTGTGAGAGCGTGGTACTTACCTGGTTGGGCTGACTCATTCGTGCTACAACTATACCAGTAATATAACTACAGCATGGCTCTTCTACGTATAAAAGTATCAGACCTCTCGCACTATTCACGCTGTTTCCCGTCGCCGTTTCGGAATTTTTACGTCTACCGTAAATGAGGTGGTTATACCGACGGCCATAGTAGATTTTCTTACGCTGCCGAAACAAGACTTAACAAAATTGTTTTAATAAAAAAAGTAATGTGTATTATGTATTGTAAAATGGCTGGAATCTAAAGCCTTTATGCGCATCACGCAACTGAAGTGGTATTGAGCCGGCCATATAGCTCAAAGAACTAAAAACCGATGGGGAAGAAAGTTTCTCGAGTAGCAGCCTCGTACCGGTAAGCGAAGTGTAGGCCATCCGTCCACTATATGTAGTGACGACCTGGTGAGACAGTCAGAGTAGATGGCTCAGGACCGAGGAAGTCTACTGCTGAACATAGACCTCCCCCAAGGAATGCCACAGTAGTAGACTTGTGAAGGTCTGTAATGATGATGTGGATCACTTACTACATGAACGTATGGCGTTTTAGATTTGATCGCTTCCGCTCAGGAAATTTTGATCTAACGAGTCCGTGGACGTTCGTACAGTAAAGTCGATAGTAAAGTATTGAAAGCTGCTTGTTGATTTAGTCCAAGAGCTGGCGACAAATTTTGAGAAGGTCCTTTTAGCAAGCTTCAAATTAAAAAAAAATAATTTCGTCAATTGGCGAAACCATTCCCGCGAGTCTGAGAGAGCGTTTGCGGTTATTACGTTATTGCGCAGCATATAACATTTGCAAAAAATAAATCCAAAAATATTTTTTGGCAACTTGATTTTTTTAATCTTATAATTTAGTTTTTATATAATTCAAAACAAAACAATCCCAGACGTTTTTGTCGGTTATAAAGTATTGCCAGACCTCTCCAAAAATATTTTATTAAAATTCCCAAAAAATATACTTTTGGCAATCTCAAATTTTAATCACGTATTTATTGAGTAATTTTAATAATACTTGCAAATCACCAGACAAATTTAGCGGTTTTAAACAATTCCCAGACGTGAATAAAGTTTACAAATGAATACGATAAAAATGTCTTATGCGTAGCCATAAGTGCGAGGAAGATAGCTTATCGAGGTATACCGGCAGCTGATAGGGGCCCAAGCTCCTCGCGCTATGATTGGTTATTGAGAAACCGCGTGTTTCCAGTATAGGTTTCCGGCTTTGAGTTCACAACAGAGTATTTTGTGTGAGAGCAATCGCAGCATCGTGAAAAATTATCTAGTGTTTTTATATCTTTCACAATTTAAACTTGCCAAAAGGACCTTCCCAAAATTCGTCGCCAGCTCTCAGACTATTAATCTCAAATGTCGAAGTTAAGAAAAGCATTCATCTAAATTGCTATCTTCACTGTATATATTTCTCTTGTTTCGGACAGTGTAACACGTAAATATATAGTATTTGTGCAATTGAGTATTATTTTGATTCAGCATTCTTTACACCTACTTGATTTATATATATTTACAATTTATAGCATACCAGCAGAAATCATCGCAATGCCGCCCTCAAACAAAAAAGTTCCCGAATGCCAGCTGAACATGGACACCTCCCAGGATTTCTTTTTAGAGCGCATCAGTCAAGTGGACACGGAAGGCTGGGAGCCTATGATAAGTCTAATGCATCAGTTCGCCGAAATGTTCGACTATTTTGACTACATTACTTTGGGCGCGAAGATAGCTAAATATGTAGAGACTGTAAGTATTTTCGACGTTTGTTGCGTGGTCAACACGCAGTTATTCCCTTTTGCAGGTTGTAATTATTCAGTTAACAATTACACTCACCGGCACGGAAACTTGGCCAACATTGAATTTTGCGACAGCTTGCTTTTAAATACTTTTTCTTCAATCAATACTGCGTAGGTGGGCACAAAAAATATCTCTCTTAAGTTTTCAGTACGTTTTCATGATAGTTAAAAGATAACTGCACCAGCAATTAAGTTTGTAGCGGTGGTTAATTAAAACTACACACTCTAAAAATTTGAATTTTCAACGCACAACTTTAAAACACTAAAAAATAAAGAAGCTATTTTTTTATCATTGTCTATACACGTTAGTACCGCGTGTTTCCTCCTCTAGCTCGGATAACTGCCTGTATTCGGTCTGCCATGTTCTGGATGATGTTTCCAACATCGACTTGCAGTACGGTTGTCCAAGCGGAGAATGCTGCATTTCGGAGCTGATCAAGGGTTTTTGGTGGGTTAGGAGAGGATTTAATCTTTCTTTTAATCATGTCCTAGATATGCTCGATTGTATTTAAGTCTGGACTACGAGCTGGCCACTCTAATTTTTGAATACCTACCTCTTGAAGGTATTCATTCACGCAATGCGCTACGTGTTGGCGTGCATTGTCGTGCATTAGAAGAAACTCATCGTGTCCAATGAACCCCAAATAAGGCAAAACACGATCCCGTAGGCCCTCTTCAACGTATCGAGCAGCAGTTAGCCGGTTGTTGACGATAACCAACTCTGTACGGGCGTCAGAACTTATTCCTCCCCACACCATTATCGAGCCTCCGTAAAAACTCACTGTTTGTGTAGTGGTAATGGGTAGAAATCGTTCTCTTTTTCTCCATACTCGTCCTTGACCGTCTGGTGCACGTAATACAATCCTACACTCGTCTGTAAACAAAACTTTGGTCCACTGTTCGTGAGTCCAGTTGGCGTGTTCTCGGGCAAAACGAAGTCTTGCTACTCGGTGCTGTCTGAGAAGCTCTGGGGTGCATGCTGGTCTACGGGCTTTTAAATTCACTTCCTCCATGCGTTTTCTCACCGTACGCTCGCTAACATTAACACCGCTCAAGATTTGTAGGCGCTGGCGAATTTCGACTGCGGTAAGGTAGCGATTTCGCAAAATTTCTAGGAAAATGAAGCGGTCGTCGCGGACTGATGTGCATCTTACACCTCCGTTGGTGTAGCTGCCAGTCTCCTGGTATCGTCTCAAAGCATACTGCATTGAAGAACGTGGTACATTAAGTGCTATGGCCACTTCACGTAGTGTCAACCCTTGGTCGATTGATGCTACGGCTTGTACAACCTGAGCGGGTGTTAAGGGCATTTTTTTTAGTTTTATTGCACTTTTAAATATTGGGTTAAACGCACAAAATCACAAAAGTTCATTAACCGAACGGTACACTTTTCACAATCCTAAGTTTAAAAATTCAAGTTAGTCGTTAAAATTATTTTTCATAATTTTAACGTTTGGCGACATTTCTTCTATTACTTTATAAGGACCTTCGTAAACACATCAAGCTGTTTGATTCTTAATTATCACTAAATCGCCAGAACTATAATTACATGAAGTACATTTCTTATCATACTTTAACTTTCTTATTTCTTTATTTTTTAGTAAATTTTGTTTGGCATCTGATTGTGCTTTTTGCAAACGGTACTTCAGTTCTTTTGGATAATCGTCGAAGTTGATATAGGATCGAGAGAATTTGACAAGTTAGGTATGTTGAAAATTTCTCTAAAGACCAATTCATGCGGAGTATACTTGGTTTCCTAATGTACGCTAGTGTTAAATGAAAATCACCAGTATGTGACCCATTCGCTCCAATCGGACTTATTATGTTCACAATGGATTCTGAGATAAGCGGCCAAATGTTTGTGTGTGTTTTCTATGCCATCCATTGTCTCGTGGTGGCACGCAGTGGAGTGTATCTTTTCAATTACTAATAAATTACTAAATTCGCTCATTATTGAAGACGTAAATTCTGATCCTTTATCACTTAAAATTTGTAATATTTTTTAATATTTGTAAATGCCATAGCGCAATATGAAATTGTTAACTAAAGACTTAGCAACAGTTTCAGCGTCTTTCCGCGGTAACGGATACGCTTCCACGAATCTGCTTAAGTCGCATTGGAGAGTTAGTATGTTCTTATTATTATAATTGTCTATATCTAGACGGCCCATTATATCTAAACTTATCCTACTAAAGGCTGAATCAGCTGTAGACGTAATTTTTTTTTTAAGGATAGGGTGACAAACGAGCACATAGTCCAGCTGATGGTAAGTGGTTGCTGTGACCCATAGACATCTACATCTATCTTCAATAAAGAATCAAAATGCAGTTGCGTTGTCACCCCTGAGTACTAAGATGGAACGCCTCGTTTCCAGTAAAAACGGTCTCCGGTTCTCTACACTACCATACGAAACACAGCAGCATTAAGCTGCTATTTTACGCTGGTATTCTGTGAGTGCATGGTCTTACCCCGGTCGAGCCGACCTATTCGTGTTACAGCTATAATATAGCTGCAGCATGGCTCTACCTCGTTGAAGACATGCAGGAAGTCGATGGATGCAGGTAGCTCAGAACCGTGCTTTGTGGCATTCTTTATGGGAGGCCAATAACAAATGTTTTACTTTTATAAAAAAAATCGCATGAAGCGAGGTCTGGACTATGTGTGGAATGGGTCACTAGCTGCATTTTTTCAGAAGCCAAAAATAACGTTGTCTTGTTCGCAGTGTGCGCCGGAACATTGTCATGGTGCAAAAGGATGCGACTTTTTTGTCGTTTTTGCCAAGTGGTGGTGTACTACTCACCATTAACAGTCTTTGCTTATCAAGGGTGGGATGTGCAGCCCTCCACCTCCCATGGCCCCACCAACCTTGCGGTTATATAGACCAAATCTGGAGAGATGCACGCGCTACATATCCGAAGCTTGTATGTAGGCTGTGATGTAGGCCAAGCTGGGATCTTTATGCAATTCTTCGGAGGGCTTCGTAGAATCGTTGAGAGTATAGGCTGGTTTGAATCTGTCAACAGAGACCGTAATAATTTTACCATTTACGTTAATTTTAAAAGTTTTTTTATCGCGTTTTATGACCTTAAATGGACCGGAATAAGGAGGTTGCAACGCTTTCGTGATAGCATCTTGCCTTAGAAACACGTGCGACGTCTTATGCAAATCTTTATGAATAAATGCATTTGGGGTTCCATGTCGAACGACCATTGAGGGTTTTAACTCTTATATGTGAGCGTAACCTGGATACGAAATCCGTGTAGTCAGTGATTTGTGTTGGGCTCGATAGAAAGAAATCACTAGGTAAACGTAACGTCTCACCGTACACCAACTCAGCAGCCGATGTTGCTATATCTTCTTTCCAGGCGCAGCGTATTCCTAGAAGAACTAGCGGAAGAACTTCATACAAGTCCTTATCTGCGTGGCACATGATGGCACCTTTCAGTTGTCGGTGAAAGCGCTCGACGAGGCCGTTAGCTGCTGGATGGTAAGCGGTGGTAGAGATGTGGATAGTACCTGTGAGTTTAGATAGCTCTTTAAATATGCGCGACTCAAATTGTTTTCCTCTATCCGTGGTTATTTTATGAGGACATCCGAAACGCGGGATCCAGCCACGAGTAAAAGCATTAGCCTCAGTTTCTGCTTTTATATCCTCTAAAGGAAATACCTCGGGCCAGCGTGTGAACCTGTCTACGCACGTTAAGCAATATTTATAACCGTGTGAAACAGGTAATGGTCAAATTAGATCGATGTGCAGGTGCGAAAATCTATTGGACGGTGGCGAGAAAGGTTGTACTGGCGATCTAGTGTGTTTAGAGCGCTGACAGTCTATACACGCGCGTGCCCATTCTCTACAGTCTTTTTTCATACTGGGCCATACGTACCGTTGTGCTACCAACTTGATTGTAGCTTTCGCTCCTGGGTGGCTTAACTCGTGTATTGAATCAAAGGCTTCACGACGAAATTCTAACGGCAATTATAAACGAGGAGACGTACCGGATATATCGCAGTAAAGTTTCTTCCCGAAGTCAGAAATGGCGACTTACTGCAGCTTCAGTGAAGAATTGCCTTCTATAAATTTAACGAGGTCATTATCCTTTTCTTGTGAAATTTTAAGCTTTTGTAGGTCTATTACGTTTGAAATACCGTCTATCCGAGAAAGTGTATCCGCAACAATGTTATCATCAATAGAGATGGGCCGAATATTCGGTTCATATTCGGTATTCGGCATATTCGGCAGCTTTACCGAACATTCGTATTCGGTCGAATATTCGGCTAAGTCACCGAAAATTCCTTAATGTGGTACTCAAAGTGTCCACTGTATTGAAATGTACGAACATGTTTGTCCACATGTCAGATGTAGCCGATAGACATTTGGCCTTTGATAGCTCACCTTGACTAGTGCTTTTCAATTTTTCATACAGTTGTGGAATCACTGTTTCACCTATATATTTTCGGCTCGGTATTTGGTATTTGGGCTTTACCAACTGCATGAGCCGATTGAAGCCTTTATCTTCGACCTTAGAAATTGGCTGGTTATCTATTGCTATCATTTCAGCAATTGGATTCGTAATTGGAAGTGATCTGGGGTCGTCGATTCGCCATTTGGAAATAAATTAATCTTCTTGTGTAGTTTGAGTAGTTGTGGACAGGTTTTAGTATTTGCAGGTTAAGCACCTCTGGTAGAGGGTTGGGTGAACTATGCAACTTCAGATTCATGCTGTGTCGTTTCAATATTTTGTATATTTGAGCCAACCTGATGCACAAGTTTTTCCAGACCAGAAAATTGTGTGTTTCAATTTTAAATGATTGCTCAAAGCCGAGGATGAAGCTTTCCTGCCGCTGCCACCCCGCGAAAGTATTTTTTCGCAGTCGTCAGTTTCTCTAAAATAAGTCGAAATAATAGATCTCCTCCTGCCACTCATTTTTGTCATATAATTATCAATTTTCACTAAGAATAACACAACGAAACACTTTTTTTCTCACAAAAATAGTCAAAACATAAGCACGTGTCGGCAATTTGCTCAGTACTAGATGATGCAATAACATATCAGGTGTGGCGTCATCAAGCTTTACGTAAACAAGTTTCGACATGAATCGGTTAGGTACCGAGGGGATCCTGCCGATTAATGTTCGGCCGAATATTCGGTTCGGTAAAAGTTTTACCGAACTTTCGGCCAAATATTCGTATTCGGTAAAATCCATATTCGGCCCATCTCTAATCATCACCTTTAATATACCTGATATCTGTAGTAAATTGCGATATGTAATCAAGGTATCGAAATTGTCGTGGTGATAAATTCTGTGAATTTTTATTAAACGCTGATATAAGTGGTTTATGGTCAGTGAATAGTGTAAAAGATCGAGCTTCTATCATAAATTTAAAATATTTTATTGCCTTGTACATAGCTAGCAGTTCTCTATCGTATGTAGTCTATTGAGCTGTGTTAAGCTTTTTGGAGAAGAATGCTAACGGTATCCAGCCTGAGTCATTCTTCTGTTGTTGAACTGCTCCTACAGCAGTATCCGATGCGTCGGTAACAATCGCTAATTCTGCCGTCGGATCGGGATGAGCTAATAAACTGGCGTTTGCCAAACTTGCCTTACTTTCTGCGAAATATTGCTCGAGTTTTGGATTCCAGGTGATGAGCGCAGATGGCTTTACATTTTCTCCCATTAGTAGAAGATGCAGCGGCGCCTGTACTTGAGCAGCGTTTGGTATGAATCGGCAAATTAAAAAATGAAAGAAAGTCTATGCCGATAATTGGTTTTGTGACGTCAGCTATCACAAATCTCCAACTAAAAGCGCGGCGTAGTCCTAAATCTAAAGTTAAATTAACCCAACCATACGTAGCGATTGTTGAGCCATTAGCTGCGAAAAGCTCATAGTTTGTTTTATGTTGTCTCTTATTACGTAATTTACACAATGAAAATACACTAAGTCTGAACCAGTGTCCACTATAGTCTTTGCGTTATAGCATCGTGCGGGTGACAGCTCACGCCTATGAAGTTTCGTATTTTTTTTAGATAAACTGTCATACAGATATTGTTGTACTTCATGGATGGGTACCGCCCACTTACGACAGTTATGTGCCATGCTAAACTATGCCATGCCATAACGAACAACCACAGACTATCAAAAATCGATTTTGGAATAAATCGAATATATAAAAATCACGTAAATATGTATTTGAATTGGAACTAATCGTTCAACAAATTCTGATTTACGGAAACAAAACTGACATAGACGAATATGCAGTGTTTCCGATGCATGGACGATAAATTATTCGTTGGTCAGCTCAGGCAAAAAAAAAATATAAATAATATAATCTGCGTTTCAACGAGCACGTATAACCTCTAGATCGGCCGGAAGGACGCCAGCTAATACCGGAAGCGCCGCAGAACTTATCGTCCTTAATTCAGCTCTGGAGTTTGCCTTAATCAAAAGTGTCACGTAATCCGCATACACCAATATTTTCGTTTTGAGCAGTGGATTCCACAGGGTCGGTGCAAGGACCGATGCAGCCGCGAGACCGCCCATGATCGAGCATTTCCATTCCACGCAATCACTGGGTGAAACCCCCCTTGTTTAGCTTTCAATAGTATCATCGGCCACTATGCATTATCGAATGCCCACGATATGTCTAAAAAGACAACCTGTACATACTGTAGTATTTGCGCTGCGATTCGTGTGCAGTACAAAGTACATCTTGCAGCGCCGTTATTGTGGACCGACCTGGCGAAAACCCGATCTGGTAATCCGATATACCCCTCATCAAGCTCGAGGCACACCGTATCGGAACACGCTCTATTAGTTTTGCAAAGATGGGGAGGAGCGTAATTGGACGGTACGCCTTGGGATCCGTTAATGGTCTGTTATTACCTTTCAGAATAACTATCAGCTGTCCACGTCACACTAACTTTACAGCGTTAACGACGTTGCTGGGAGGGCGGTGGCTCCCACTCGCCACTTGGTAAGCACGTCCCCATGGTTCGTCGTTACCCGTTTTCCCCATCATCTATCGGTATCTCGCTCTCACACTATGGAAACACTTTGTACGAGTAAACCCGTACATTTTTATATGTTAGCGTAATTTTTTTTTAATTGGAGCGCGTGCTCGTGTTTGACGTTATTTTAATGAATTGTACACATGTTTTCTTTTATAATAAATTCAGTACTATTCGCAAGGCGTTACAGTTAACAGTGTTTTATTTTGCATCCTAAAATCTCAGTATTCGAGTGGTACTCCTCAACAGCATTTAATCTTGCATTGCACTGCATTACAAATTTACATAGTTACGCATACACATTCCATAACCATAACCAGTTCTTCTGACCTGCCTCTCTTTCTTCTAGTCCTCTGCCACACCCTTCTCGCATTACACCATTCATGTCCACCATTCATATCCGCCATCCCAACTCGGGTACGCACCGCCCAGCACGTCCTCCGCTGATCGTAAATCGATCTCCGTAAACTGCGCGCAGAGTCGGTCAATCGGCTGTTGAACATTCAAATTACCCATTCTTTCGTGAACAGTACCGCGGACGTGGGACACGTAAGTGGAATGTGCAGACGGAACCCGTCTGGGAGTGAATACGGGATCATCACTGCTTTGCCCACGCGTTTTGCCTATCTCAATTTTGTTAGTATTCTGTCACACTGTTTCAGTCATACACAGGTTTTGAACGTGATCATATTTTAACATGTTTTTTACACCGTTTTTGTTCTGGAATGGGTTCATCAGGAATTCAGGGGAAACAAAGTTTTCTAATTTTTAAATGTTGACGTAAATTTTTTTGGATTTGGCTCATACCAATACTTAATATAAATAATACTTAATAAAGTCCTCGAATTTCTTCATAGATAATGTGCTTGTTTTTTTTTCAATTAGTCACCTGTCACAAGCCATATTTTCTTCAGTGATCGCAGTTGAGGGTCGATTTTCATGGATTTCATCATGGAGAGAAACGGCCACAAATTAAATTCTGCGTGCCAACGCCTTATGGTACTCAAATGAGGTGCTTCCCTTCCAAAAGCATTTTGAAGACGGGCAGTGCGATATTGCGGAGAGAGTGAACTTTAAAAGTATAAAAATCATCCCCTTAAAATCTTTTCGCGTTGATTCCATTTTTGCTTCGGATGACGAATTTCAATTTGTGACAAAAAACAATTCACACGCGATTTTCCGAAAAAAATTATTTTAACTTATAAGAGTTTCTTAGGTTTGAAAATATAGCATTCGAAATTGAAACATTTATGAGCGGCCAGGAGCGGAGAACTTTCAGTGTGCCCTATGTATTAACAGTAAAGGGATTAGGAAGTTAAAGATGGAGTCCGATGTGTTGCAGAAGCCGCGCTCGTGGGTGGGCGCGCTAAGCGCGGGTTGGTGGTGTGGCGCGAGCGGGCGCGGCGCGTGCGCGGTGCGCTGCCTGGCCGCCGCGTTCGCGCGCGCGCCGCCACACCACGCCGCGCACGCTATTCGCGCGCTCGCCGCGCTGCTGCACACGTACGTACCGCGCTCACACGCACACACGTGCGTGCCTATGCACTCGTACGTACCGTGCACACACGCACACGCGCGCAAACGCATGCGCGCGTGCGCACACACACACACACACACACACACACACACACACACACACATTAAAACGCCTGCTCTCGTAACGATTCGGCACGTGTGACACACATGCGCGCACGCATACCTGGCACTCCTGTACGCACTTGCTCTCGCGTTGATTTACCATGTGCACTCACACAGCGTACACGCTTGCGTAGTAGTCATGTGCCTGCTCGGTTATTTTAAAGATCGCTCCGTACTAATTCATTACGGACAGTGAACTAGTTCATTCTATTAGTTCTATTACCTCTATTCGGTCATCAGTACTACTAAGCAGTTAAAACTGTATATATCTGTAAAATCTGTATGGAATGGTTATCTCACTCAGCGAGTCTCAGTCTCAGTCGTTCGATATCTGCTCGAATCGTAATGTTGTATTATCACTCGTACACACTCACTTGTTAATTTATAATAATATATAATAATACATAAACACTCACGCCTGTCACCCAGAGGGGTAGGCAGAGACTACGGACTTCCACTTGGCACGATCCTGGCACACCTCTCTCGCCTCCTTTACATCCATATATCTACGCATACACGCTCGTCGGTTAAGGGTACTCCTAATCTGGCCCATTTTCATTATATCGCCAATTTGGTCGATAAACCTTCGTCTAGGGCGTCCCTTTCCGACTCTGCCGTTCACTTCTGCAGCATAAATTTGCTTTGTCACTCTTTCTTCGTTCATTCTTTCTACATGACCAAACCACCGAAGCATTCCTTTCTTAATCCTGGTCACAACGTCATCTTGCAAACTACACTTTTCTCTTATCACACTATTTCTCACCCTGTCATTCAGATTCAGCCCTAGCATACTCCTTAATGACCGCATTTCTACAGCATTTATTCTACTCTCATGCTTCTTCTGCCAGACCCAACTTTCACTACCATACATTAAAGTAGGGACTAACACAGCATTGTGAATTGCCAAACGTGCCTTTTTTGACACATTCTGACTCTTCACAATAGCGTGTAGAGCCCCATTCACTCTGTTTCCTGCGTTCACTCGTCGTTCTATATCCTTATCATATCTACCATCCCTACTAAATAAACATCCCAAATATACAAACTCATCCACTTGCTCAATCAACTCCCCTTCTATTCTTATTTCACATAACGTTTTACTTTCTTCTCTTTCAAAAACCATCACTTTCGTCTTACTTGCGTTCACTTTCATACCTCTTTCTTTTAATGATCGGTTCATTAAAGTAACCATCATTTGCAACTCGGCCGCCGACGATGCAAATATGACTTGATCATCGGCGTACAAAAGGCATTTGACGGTTAACTCACCCATTCTCAACCCACATTCTTCAACTTTCAAAGTTGTTAATTTCTTGGTCAAAATAAAAGTCTAAAGCAAATTAGTGTTGAAAAAATAATTAACGTTATTTAAATAAAATCCCATATCCATAACATGCGAAAATAAAAAGCATCCAAGGATGCAATCAATATTAAAACAATAATAAAAAGCACAAAAAATACTCCGCGAGAATTGTTATAGCATAACTTCAATTTTATTACATTTTTACGCGATTGCAAGTGCCGAAACGAAGTCTAGCAAATGTTTGTTTGTATCTATTTATAAGTATAATAAATAAAATAATTTGCAAACACAGCGAGTCTAGCATCTATTCGGATGATAAGCTAAATTAGACGTCATTGCATTGATATACCTAACATGTATCTTTCTATAACGTCTCATTTTAACGGATTTGATCAATGGTACCATTCGTCGGCTCTTGTCCGAATGACATACTCAACTCACCGACTCCCTCGTTCGCTTGCTCTCGTACGTTTTCGCTCGCACGCGTGGTCTGCCGTATGCGTAAGCATCATATTAGTCTGAGCTGCCGTATTGCGAGTTTAGGTGTACGAAAAGAGCTGTTAGACCGATTAACAATCAGCGTTCAGAAACTTTTCTTCTAGTACAGTGCTAAGATACGTTTCCTATTCGTTCATCGTTCGCGAACTACACAAGACTATTGCGTAGAGGTTAAGTTTTTTCATACTAGGGAATCGCTTCGCGTGTTCAATGACGAATTATGTCGGACTCGCACTGACTAAAATAAGATAGTGTTCCATCTTCGTCGCATAACAACAGGGACGTTTTCCCACTCATTCGTAATTTTATCATCATCGAGCCCTCCTCAGTAGGGAGCAACCCCTTTCCCTATGCCCTCTCAGGTAAGTAGACGTGTAGAATGGCGCGCCTTGTTTTCCGGTGCGTCTGCCTACACAGCCTCCAACTCCACTTTGGCCACGGACCAGCCTTTCGGGCCCTAGCGGCGAATCTGGTGAGAACGGTGCATTATAACACCGACACTGTTATTCCCTCGCGACCTCACCACTACCGCATCAGCTATACGGCCTCGTCAGAGTCGCAGAGGGTAGGGTAAGTGGCGCCTTGCCATACCTGCCCTCCTCTTCCCCCGCGACTCCACTGTAATGTTGGTAGGTATTAATGACCCGTACAGCCGTATGGATTTCTCTTAGCTCTGATGAACGATATACGACTCTTTCTCTTTCTTAAATGGCAAATTAGAGCTTATTTTTATAATATTATTTAGTTTTTGTTTAAGTTCCACATTAATTTTAAATATTCACAATTTTATATATTTTCTATATTTATTAATCTGCAAAATTTCGCTACTGTACACGCCGGTCATGTGTTTAAGCATTTTAATAATAGTTTTGCACTTAGGGCGTCGGCTTGTATGATTTTGAACTATAAATAGGATGTAGGGACCATTTCGACCCCATTTCGTCCCATAGGTGTTGTACCTCACAATACTACACAGTTTTGTTTAGTGTGAATATGTAATATGTGTGAATGTAACATTTTTCTTTTTTTTCAGGCAATCGAAACAACAGGACGCTAAAGAAATCGCATATCTGTCTTTCTATTTGATGCCAAAGAGCAAAGTTGAAGCATTCCTGGTGGCGGTATCGCATACTTGCCTCGTAAGTGCTGCTTACTACTTATTTAAATGCAGGGTATACTTTCTACTTGGGTCTGATTGTTTTGTGAATATCCCTTGCCTTCGTCACTATATTCTCATTGGTACCCGGCCGCCCTTGGAGAGGCAGGTGGGTTATGTTAGACTCCTGGCAATTGTTGGCCTTAGTGTTAACGTGAGTTGACGGGCTCTTCGTACGAACCGGGGCTGTGCTGTTAATTCAGTCCGATCCTGGGGTTCTTACAACTCTCAGATCCTAAGCGGAGCTAATATTATGTTTAGAACCATGTCGTTCTTAGTGCCGCTTGACCTTAGTGACCGACCAGTTGGACGGTCGGGCCGGGACCCACTTAGATTGCTCGAAGAGCTCGATCACGTATTATTAATAGCTGCATTTTAGTTTACTTTCTAATAAGCGTTAAATCGAGTACGGGTTAAGTAAGAACGTGTAAGAAGTGTCTGTTTGCACGTGTACATGGTGGCACTATATCTCCTGCGTGGTTGGTAGCTTTCGAAAGTATTCGAAAGTACATTTATTGTGTATGGCTATAAAGATATAAAAAAAGATTTTCCTCGATCGGAGGAACCTTGTTTTGAAACGGTAGTTAGGAAAAACTAAAGATTTCTATGTTATACTACCAGACAACTTTAAAATTTGTAATTAGCTTATTTTAAACTTATTGTAAAGGAATGTAATTATGCTAATAAAGTTTTTATTTATTTTATCATTTATTTAGACGGGCCCTACGATACTAATACATTGCGCACTAAGTTACGGTCAATTCTCTGTAATATCTTTAGTCGACTGGGAGCGGGCGAGAAGACTAGTTCGTTGTTTTGTTAACCGCGAACGTTGTTTTCGACAATCTAACACTGATTTTGTTTAATGTGACTAAGAAAACGCTGTCATTATTTTATGTGTGCACTTTTTCAACGTGTTTTGTAGTTTATTTCAGATAAGTATGTAACTTTATTTCGTATTTGCCTAAAACAGTAACTGTCGTAAATGAAAATGTAACTGATTGGCATATTTACCGTGCCAGCTACCCACCTAGCCGGCGCCTACGCCCGAACCCGATGCGAGCAGTGACACAGTTTTTGTTCTGAATTTTCGGTCCAGTAGTATACATAGAAATCTATATCTATACAAATAAATAAAATTGAAGTGTCTGTTTGTAATGTCAGAATAACAGATTTTTACTAAACGCATATGAAAGTATATACGGTACTTATGACAAAAACACAATTTTTAAAATTTTTGTCTGTCTGTCTGTCTGTCTGTTTGTTTCGGCTAATCTCCGAAATGGCTGGACCGATTTGGACGGGATTTTCACTGGCAGATAGCCGATGTTATAGGGAGTAACTTAGGCTACTTTTATTTTAGAAAAAGAATTACGGTTCCGCGTAAAAAAATTAAAACGCATAAAATCCAGTCGTAATAAATTACACGCGGGCAAAGTCGTGGGGAACAGCTAGTCTTTAATAAAAACAATGATTTTTTGGCAAAGAGATTTTATTTCAGTAGTCAATGTGATAAACAATGTCAGTTATTTTCAATATTATTCTACCCACAGGCGGAATACGAGAAAGCTGTTTGGATGTACCTATACGCTCTCAAATTCGACGATAAGTTTCTTCCTGCAAAAGCTTGTCTCCACGCCACGATGTGCCTGATGTTCTACGGAGATAATGCTAAAGGACAGGCTTTAGATGAATAATTAGCTTTTCACGTTTTCGGTGTGTTCTTTAATAACGATTAAGGCGAATAACTATTTCAAATGTGCTCCAAAAATCCCTTTTCAAAACGAAAGGCGAAGCATTGCTTTTCAAAGCTTAAAATATGTCCAAAGAAACCTTCAGATGTCTTAGTACGATTCAAGCGGAATTAACCAATTTTGTAATGCACAAACTATATACTATATTATTATGTTTTTCATGTGTCGAAGTTGAGTGTAACCCTCAAAATGTCTAGTCCTATTACATTTTGACAAAAATTTGCCATTAAATATAATTAACTTTGGCGGGAAAATGTGGCATTCCTAAAATGCCTACTGTTTTAAATACTTACTGTCTACGGTTAATATTGTGTAACTTAAATTATATAGTCAATAATAACAATCAATTTCGTACATATCCTAATTATGCTATATCTAGTATAACTCTGTCCAAAATAGACAAACTTTTCCATTCATCAATATTATATTATATAAGCTACTTTGTCATAACTCTCTAGAAATAAGACCGCTTAGACGGTAATTAACCAATTATTGTGATAGTATCTACAAGAATTGTTTTTGCGAACAATGAAATCTCACTAGTGTAATAGTAAAATAATAAATAAAATAAAGGATTTAAACAAATTATAATATGTTTCAATATTAAAAAATATTGAAGTGCCATTTGACGCGTCTCCTAGTGATCGTTTTACATCTGAACTATGGAGGGTAGAGGCAAGGAGGACTATCTCTGTGTATGAAAAAGTGTCGTTACACTAGCAGCAGAGTAAATTTTAAATTAATTATTTTAATTTTAATTTATAAATTAAGTTTATTTTTAAATTAATATTTATTTTCATAATTAGAGAAGAAAAGTTCATCAAAAACAAAATGATAAAAAAATTCACAAGTATCGATTTTTGGATGAAAATATTTTTAGAATAAATCATAAAACCGTTTGAAAATATTTTTATTGGCATAAAAAAATAATTAGTCTTTTAAAAATTTTAATTTTTTTAACTCTGCACACTTCAATCTATCTACAAGTGCTGCATTCATACCATACCCTGTATCTACGCTAGCACCATTCTGGAAGGTTTTTGAACTGTTATATACAGCTTACAACTGCTGTACACTATTTCATCTTGTCCCCCATATGAGATAGTCCTCTTTAGCTCTACCCTCGATATTCTGAACGATTTAACCGATTGAGGTCAGGTCTAAACAATAAAAGTAATATTTTTTTTGAGACGATGGTTCATAGCTATGCTAAGTTCCGATAGGTGGCGTTGTAGTAAAGTTATTAACAAATACTATAGTTATGGGCCAAAATGACTCGTATTCACAATGTATAAACCAACTTAGGTTTGGTGCCAAATAAAACACAAAATCTGGACCACCTATCGGGTGGCGTAGTATGTGTCGAGTTATTAATAAATTTCATATTTACACTAAAAATCCGGAGTGAATTCGAAATGAAACTCATCGCGCCATCTAAGGCAGAACAACGTCAGCTGAGCCAACTAGTATATATATATATATAACACATCAGTAAGTACAGTCGTCATCATCTCATAGTCGTTATGATTCATTTTTAATTCCTGACTGTGATCGGATATTTTTTTTTTATAAAAGACAGTTGTTTTAATTACTTTTCCTTCATGTATAGTGTATAATTTTTGCCCAATGATGAAATTTGTTAATTCAAATATAAATTTTTGTGTTGATTTGTTCCGGTGTGGATGTTTGGCTATGTGCAATTTATGCGTGTAAAATGCAGAAACGTCTCCGAGATACAAGAGGAATCCCTTGTTTTTTAATTATGTTAAAAAATATTATTTTGGTAGTTGTGTTCTAGCACAGTCTATAATACTCATATAGTAAATATTCATACGTAAACGTCATAAGTTTTTATAGTTGGGCAAGCCTTTAACTACAGCTTTTAATGTTAAGTTATAGAGTTTTTTTTTTGCTATTGTACCATGCCTAAGACTGATGTAACAGTTTATTATTTATGTAATTGGTTATATGAATTTAACCCATTTTTTCCAACAGTCCCTTTTATTTTATTTTGCTTCCTTATATAGGTTAAAATCCCTTTTTAATTTTACATTCGTGCACATTTAATAATAATCGTTTTATTGGCAAATATTTATTTCATTTTGTTAGTAATAATTCTATCCTATTAAAATAATATAGCCCGATCATATTTAATTACTCGAGATAACATTGGTATAAGAAGATATAGTTTACTTTTAGATATGTGGCCATTATGTAATTAAATAATATAAATTTTTATGTCACAACATGTCCGTCCTTTATAAAAGACAATGGCGAACTCCCAAACAATTTTTTGTTGACATGTTTTTCTTGCGTCTGAACGAATGAAAAATATGTAAAAATATAAAGTTTGAAATCCTGAAAAGTTTTGTTTTCTTCAGTCACACTACTGCAGGAAGTCAGGAATTAAAGATACTCCAGTTTGAACAAAATTCACATCAGACTTGGCTGTATGGTATAAGTCCTTTATCTGCCTTAATTGGCAAATCGTTACAACAAAACAACAACTATAGTCTGTTTTTTTTAATCTCTGAGACTAAACTGACATTACGTGGGTTGCCAGTTTTTTTTGCAATTCTTAAATAGTGATGTGCCATTATCGGAAATTGGTGTTAATAAAATCAAGTATCGTTTTTTTATAATAAGTCATCATGAAAAAATGTGTAGGTACTTATTTAAAACGTAATAACACAAAATTAATAAGGTTTAGATATATAATGTGAAACATACATTTTTAATTACTCCATTAATTACAGGTACGTAAATCAGATTCAGATAATGACTCCATGTCTGAAGAATATTCTGAATCATCAGACTCGCCACCTACTTCTTCAGAAAAACTTCTATATTAAATAAACAAAATTAGCGTTACCTTGTTCAAGGATGGTGATTCGATTCTATAAAAGAATTGATGTACTTTTCGACGTATAGCCGAAAGAGCGAAATCGTCCAATATATCTTTGTAATTTGATTTAGGTCCTGGTATTTTCGGAGAGCTAAAATTTTCATTCTTTTTGTGCTCCTTCAGCACCCTGTAGATTGAAGCCATGGATATGTTAAGTATTTCGGCAGATTTTAAAACATTTTCGTTTTTTTCGGCGTCTCGTTTGGAGATTCGGTTTTCTTGCAGTAAGTACATATTTGTAAGCGTTCATGATCATATCTTTTGTCGTTTGGCTGAATGATATGAGCTTACATTTTTTTCTTGGCTATACACTTTCTTCATCACGCCTACGCGACGAAGTAGAAGGCTGAGCGTCCATCATAAATTGTTCAGCGAAAACAAAAACGTAACAAAACCACAAAACTTAACACAAAAATAACAAAGTTAACAGAAACAAACTCAACGAAAATATAACAACGTAAAATATCATAAGTTTAAGGACGAATAAGGTGTACAAAATGGTGTCCAGTGTAGTTCCTGTGAAATTTAGGGTTGCCGCATTCAAAATCTAAAATATCTATCATAATTATATGTTATTTTAAAATATATTATCATAATTATTTTTAAAATTGTAGTTGTTTGTATAGTGTCAGGTTCCGGTAATTATTGTATGTTTTAAAAGTTCTGCCGTTTTGTAAGAGAAAAAGGGTTTAGATTGCCGTTTTACCGGTACGGGAATAACACTGATGGCGTCGCGTTGTCATCATTCACTGCCAGTGTATAGCGCGTCGTGCAGCCGTGTGTAAGTACGTAAATTTTCATGATACGCTTTGGAATAGAAAAATTTGAAGGTAATCGTCTAATAAAGATAAAATTAACAAACCGGTATCGTAGGTACAACACTTCACAAAAGCGCTCGCAACATAATTTGTATATTTGACATATGCTTTATCTCTGAGACTAAATTGACATTTGCATGTGTCAATTTAGTCTCAGAGATAAAAAAACAGACTTTAGTCAATATAATTTTCAGTTATGCTTACATAGAGTAATTACAATAGTAGAGGGAATCCTAAAATAACGCATTAGTATGAGGAGTGTTTTGTGAATAAAATACACATTAGACCAGGCTGTATGGTATAACACCTTAAAAAAATGTAACACGTGTCTATGTGTGTATACTATTAGCGCCACAGTGAGCGCCCATATCTAACTTTTTTCGCGGGAATTTCAATAATTTCAACTCCTTAAATATTGTAGATGATTAAATCGGCATCCTGTATAATACTTTTTATCGAATACACCAATCAATAAACATTGTCAATCACTAACTCATTTGGTGACGTTACTGGATAACAAAGGGCGCTTTATTTATCATTATTGTGATAAGCGCTCTCTGTTATCCAGTAACGTCACCAAATTAGATAGTGATTGACAACGTTTATCGATTGGTGCTATCGATAAAAAATATTATACAGAATGCAGATTTAATCATCTACAATATTTAAGGAGGTGAAATAGTAAACGATACTATAGTACAGTAACCCGTGTTACTTTGCCCATATTTCTTTATTGGTATGGGTATAGTAACTATACCTTCCAAGTGACCATGCTACTGCAGGTCATTCGATATGTCGACGCCGAAGATTCCGCTACTGGCTGCGGCAACAAGGGAAGTTCTCTGAAATTGAGGAGATGCGACAAAGGTGTTCTTTTTAGCGGTAAACGCGCAAACTTGTGAATTTGTATAACGATTTATTGTGTAACGACTTTTAAGTTCAGTGCTTTCCTAAAATATGTTAGATTTAAAGTGTATTTTTGTAAAAGAAACAAATTTGAAATACATGGAGGCGCTCTCTTATTGGATTTGACGTTTCGCGATGTGCCTTCGACGCCGACCAACCAATCATATGCTATTATTATAGCGTCTAATAGACCTAGTGACGTCATCCAAGATGCCACCAATGTGAGTTGATTCTTAGTTATTGGAAATTAAATATTTTATTTCATGTCATTTCATTTCATTCATGACGTTATTCATGACTTAAAAAGTTTATATGAAGTTTTTGCAAATGTTCCCTATGTCCGCTCTATAGTATATATATATAACTAGTCAGGTCATAAGTATTGTCACACAGTAAAACTTTTCTTTTAGAATGCTGGCCACAAAAGTTTATAGAATTCGAATTTCGAATTGTTCATGAAAGTAAAACTGTATAATTTTTAGAATTTTACTCATTTTTAAATATGGAGTGGACGCTTAAAGAAGACCGTGTTGCAGTTATTGCGTTGCATCGTTGCGGTTACGCGCCAATTCAAATTTTTGACATACTGAAAAATTTGAATATAACCAAAAGATTCGTTTATCGTACCATCAAACGATACAATGAAGACTCTAGTATAGATGACAGGTCAAGAAGTGGTCGCCCTCGGTCTGTTAGGACTCCAGCAGTGATAAAAGCTGTGAAGGCGCGAATTCAAAGAAATCCCAAACGTAAGCAGAAACTGTTGGCCCTTCAGATGGGGTTAAGCAGAACCACGGTGAAAAGGGTGTTAAATGAAAACTTAGGGCTTCGGGCATATCGAAGAAAACAGGAGATCGTTTGAATGCTCGTCTAATGGACCTGAGACTGAAGAGATGCCGCGCTTTGTTGAAGCGGTACGCGGAAAAAATATCGGAAATTCTTTTTCGGATGAAAAATTTTACCGTAGAAGAGAGCTACAACAAACAAAATGATAAGGTCTACGCACATAGTAGTGAAGAAGCGAGCAACCGTATTCCGCGTGTCCAACGAGGTCATTTTCCATCCTCGCTCATGGTATGGTTGGAAGTTTCTTATTGGGGCTTAACAGAGGTACATTTTGTTGGAAGGTGTAAAACGAATGCAGTTGTGTATCAAAATACAGTCCTGACGAACCTTGTGGAACCTGTTTCTCATACCATGTTCAATAACAGGCACTGGGTATTCCAACAAGATTCGGCGCCAGCTCATAGAGCGAAGAGCACACAAGACTGGCTGGCGGCGCGTGAAATCGACTTCATCCGGCACGAAGACTGGCCCTCCTCCAGTCAGATTTGAATCCGTTAGATTCCAAGATATGGCAACACTTGGAGCAAAGGTGTGCTCAAAGCCTCATCCCAATTTGGAGTCACTCAAGACATCCTTGATTAAGGCAGCCGCCGATATTGACATGGACCTCGTTCGTGCTGCGATAGACGACTGGCCGCGCAGATTGAAGGCCTGTATTCAAAATCACGGAGGTCATTTTGAATAACCTTAGTGTCATAAGAATCTATGTTTTGTTAAGTTCATTTTGGTATATAAATGGTTACATAATGAATAAACTTGTTTCAATTATTTTATATTAAACATGTGACAGAATTTATGACCTGACTAGGTATATATATATATATATATATATATATATATATATTTATATATACAAGGTGGTCCAAACAGTGAGGTTATAAATTTTTTTGATTCCTCACACCTAGGGTATCCGAAAATACCCTATGTATGTTCCGCGATTTTTGTAGTTTTCGAGTTATGATTTTTTATCCTTTTTGAAAATGTTCACCCTAAACAGCCTAACATTAAAAAATGTAATTGTGAGATTTTTCCAAGTTTTTTGTTTGTAGCATGATCCTTATGAGTTGCCCTATTATGCATAAAATAATTAGTTTCCTAACATTCACCGAAGATACAATAACTTTAATCGAAACTTAAAAATTTCTGTCAGGAGAGTGGGGCTTGTATTTTCAACATTAAATGAAAAATAGTAATAAAAGATTTCATACTTTCTAATTAATTTTAAAAACTTGGCAATACCTTCATCTTTCATAATAACATAAAAAAATGACACTTAATAGGCCAGTTTTTCTGTTACAGACTTCTGAAGTTACTCAGGCAGGAAACTACCTGAATAGTTAATTTGATTTAAAAAATCTTTTTATCATTTCTAGGGCTAAACTAAGATAGTAAATGCTTCAGGTTAGCAAAAATAACATCCAGTCTTTACTTATTGTTTAAAATTTAATGACAACAAAATTGCCGGCAAACTTCTTGAACATTGACCTTGACTGCGCAGAGTCGGTTTTACATACAAAAATGCGTGCGCAAACCTTCCCCCTCTACGCTTATTGTTCAAGATGTTTGCCGGGAACTGGACAAATGATTTCAAGATTCATACTAAAACTAGTAAATAATTTAAGATAAATTTATTTAAAGTAAATTTTCGAAATGGCGGCCATTAACTTCGATACACAGTCTACATCGTCTTAAAAAATTTGCTTTTAGTCTTCGAAAAGCATTCGTATTTTCTTTGATTTTTTCTGCGCACTGTCTCAATTTTTCCCTTAATTCATTTTCCGAATTAATTTCTCTAGCATACACCATCTCTTTGTAGAATCCCCAAATAAAAAAAAAATATATATGTATATATAGATCCAGTGAAAAGTTAGAATAATTGTTGATCCGCCTATTTTACGTGTATACTCAGCTCTGCAGCGTCGCGCAAACTGATATACTTTGATCCATCCTTGATGCGCGTGTGACGTCGGTGGATCTGCACTAACAGATTTTCAACATACTCGTCAGCCATTTGACCTACATTTGTGGATCCATCAACGGTCGGAAAAATCATACTGAATATGATTTCTTAGATCCAGAGTATATTTAACATATATGCGACATTTACATTAGGTACTCGAACACAAAGCGGCAACGTCGCGTTCTGCGTGTGACAGAGAACCCAGTAGACTACTTCGTTAGAGTAATAAGGTAAGAAAGACGTTCATAAATCAAATGCTGAAATGTTATTTAAGTAATGAGTTGTGACATAAAAGTACCTAATTATTTATTCTGTGCTATAAGTCAGGTTGCAACAAGGTTGCAATGTTATTATGTTTTTTTTATTATTATTTATTTTAATAAATATTTTTGTTATCGTTTTGATCATAGATTTAGGATATACTGGCGTATAGACGACCTGACAGCCCGAAAACGCGTGACCAATTTTGATTTGTCATTGTGTGCGTTAGCTAGTGATGTACATTTTACTTACAAGGACTATCGAAAAATGATTATTAAAGAAGCGGTAAAAAGATTAAAAAAAATTGTTTAGTGCACGAAATTGAATAACTTCAAAAATTAACTGAATTTTACCATGATAGTTCTAAAATAATTAAAAAATATTCATATAACATGTTCCTGGAAATAAGCTGAACCTACCTGGATTTTAATTCAAATGTATAAAATCCCAGGTGACTTTATCGATAAACTTACAAAACTCCCCAAGGATCAGATCGGATAGTTGTATTTTCGAGCTATGATCTTTGGAGAAAAATATTTACTGCCGTGGGCAGTTTCCTCGAAATTTCTTTTTTAACATATTGTTAATATAAATAGGTAGATATTTAACTAAGTATATACCTATTTATATTTTATAAAATGTTTTGATGGGGAAATAAAAAACGGGGACAAGGAGTATATAATGATTGCTTTATTTTTCATATAAGTATTACTTTTGATAATTACAAACATTTCACAATTAATAATTAAATACATTATAGAAGTTTATATTAACATTCGACTTAAATATGAATGGAAACTTAATAATTTAAGTATGGAATCTTGTAGGAATCAGTTAAATGAGATTGCTCTGTTTAAAGGCCAATATGTTTATGAGGCTTCATCATGCTTCATGTTTATATTCTTTCATCTGTCCCTGAAAAGTATAAAGTAATAATAAACTTATGATCATTTTAGCTGCATGAATTTTAAAAACATAATAATCTTAACAGAGTAAACTGCACCAAGTGTCTGAGGATACAGATGCACTACCTATTCTCTCAATCTTGGTACGTTAAGAAAATGATCACTCATTCATGGACTGACCGCGGCAAGTGCAACTTAATCTCTCATATCTATTGATCCGCGCATCTATTACTAAACCACGAATTCCTCTTCTCTACGACTAACGCTGTAGGTGATGAACCACGCTATTTAAGCCCTCGGCACAATGTCGTCGGTCATCAAGCATGAATGGGGCATCAAGCGTTGTGAGTATCAAATACTATGGAATTTTAACTATCGCGTCTCATGCGCGGGCGTGTAGTGGCGCTTCAGAAGCATTACTAAATATCTATACCTAACTACGCTAAAAGTTTTACTTGGGAATATAATCCGAAATTCCGAAGCTCCGATCAACACCTTGGGGAAAATAGCGCGATGCTATTAATATTGTACTAGTGTGACCGTGAGGCTGCGCGGTTGGTTAAGTAAGGTTATACATTTATTTTGGTTGATAATTAAATACTTAGTTGGGTTCATAATGGCTTTAATAGGATAATCTCAAGATTTATTTATCTTTAATGTACTACAGTTGAAGAAAATGTTTGCTGCAAATTGTTGAGTTCTTTGCATTCCAACCAACCCGTCCAATGAACCTTAACCACTTTTTCTAATTATAGAATCCAGAGGGAATTTGACAAACGGCAAAATAAAATTTCATTTTAGAACGCAAACCGAGGATTTATTTTCTTGTTAGGCAAGTCTATCGATTCATTATAAACATTCAAGATAAATATCGACATTAATTTTGATATAGTTGAGTCAATCCCTAGCGTACATGTAAAATATTTTGTATAAAAATGTATTTACCAAATTCATGCAAATTATCAACAACGTGACTTTTTTCTTTGCAAAATATCAAAATTAACAAAATAATTGAAAACATTCTATATTTTAAACAGTATATAACATAAATTGTAACCAAAAATAAACGATTCATAACATTGATGACGTTTTTAGAATTTACCTGTAAAATGTGCAATTATCAGAATTATTTCTATTATTAGCACCACAATCACTTACAGAATAAGTAAGCATTTTGGAAAAAAGTTACTTACTAAAAATAACCACTATTACACTTTAAAAAATTACAAAATATTTCGGAGCTATTTCTTGCGTGCCGAATTGTGTCGACCTGTCATTCAAAATTGGTTACAGAGTCATGAGATTTGGTATCCTTTTCTATCTTGCATTTTTGCCATAAGGAATTTTCTTCTCCCTTGCACACTATGTTGGTCTATACGGCAGTATATTCTAAGTACGCCAGTATATTCTAACACCCGTATTTATAAAGAAGTAATTACTTGTTGCTAAGTAATTTCTTAAATAAGTCATTACTTAAGGTTAGAATTCTTAGTTACAAAATCTCATTCTATAGTTGAGTAACGCACATTACTTACTTGAGCAAATGCCCAAGTAACACTCGACGCTTGGTGGTTGTTTCTGTGTGGCAACACTTTGTGACTGCGTGTAGTTTCATGAAAAGGCAAACGTAAGCTAAATTATTTTCACAAAATCTTGCAATAATATCTTTAATATTGCTTTATTTGATATTTATAATAGCAATAACGTTGTATAAAATAGTTTATATTGTAAAAAAGTTTATTTTATCATTATTGTCATTTAATTTTGTCAGTACAAAAAGAATGCTTGGAAAAACAAAACGTTTGACATGTTAAAACCCTTGTAAATTTAAATGTCCACTTTTTACACATGGATTATATGTCGACACATGATTTTTTACTTAGAAAGATTATACATACATTCATTGCTGTCGATTATTAACGTAAACTAATTTACTCTGAAATCAAAAACGTAATGAAACGAAACGAAATCTCTTTTTAAAACAATCTTCCGAAAGCAAATAAAAAAGGAATCATCGAAATCGGTTCACGTAAAACAAAGTTATGAGGCATAGAATTATCACCCAGTAGAAACGCAGTTATTATGTTAGTGTGCGCGAGTCGAATGTGCCTACGCTCATCATACGCAGTTCCTCGAAATTATTACAAATTACATACACGGCATTTAGTGATACCAGTTTCTAGAGTTTGCAATCAAATTGTGCAAATCACAATTTTATTGATTAATTATAATTAATCGATAAAATAAAGATTAGGTATTACGTACGATGACGTATTTTATGAGAATATAAAATGTAATAAAATAAATACATGATAATGATGGTACTAATATAACTTTATTATACATATTTTAACGGTACAAAAATGCAGACGCAATAAAATTTAAGGATATTATGTTATACACAATTATTCGATCGAATGCAATAAGGACATCGTGTAATGTTTAATTTTAACCATCTTCAAAAAAGGAGGAGGTTCACAGTTCTGTATATTTTTTACATTTCTTACCTCAGAATTCCGTCACTTGAATCAAATATGAATTAAATATATGAAATTATGTCTGAAATGTAATACCATCACTCAGTCAAGAATATCACACAATCACAATCAGTGTAGAGAACCGGAGACCCTTTTTACTGGAAAAGAGGCACTCCATGTTAGTTCTCACGGGTGACAACGCATCTGCATTTTGATTCTTTATTGAAGATAGATGTAGATGTCTATGGGTCACAGCAACCACTTACCATCAGGTGGACTGCGTGCTCGTTTGTCAACCTATCCTATAAAAAAAAAAGAACAAAGTTATAAGGTAACAGACATAAGAAGAACATACAGTCAAATTGAGTACCTCCTTCTTTTTGAAGTTGGTAGACAAACGACGAAAAATTAATTAAAAATAAAAAATACTCAAAAAAAAATCAAGTGGGGCTAGGTTCAGTGACCTTCTTAAATTATGTATGATGATTTTTTAACAGACTTCGATAGGCCATGAACCTTGATTAGATAATACATAGTAAATTATTTTATTGATATCCGTAATTAAGACACTTAATAATTCTATCGACAATTTGCCACAACAACTAGTCAATTGAATAAAACTACTTTTACGGATTTTGTCGCTTTTAATTGTACTTATTTTAAATGGATACGTCGGATTACTATTTTAAAATACAAAAACTTTTATCGGATGAAAGTACATACGGAATGGTCAAAACAGAACCTACACTAGTAATATATAAGTCAATGCCCTACATCTAATACGCTTAAAACAACTAGCGATCTAATTAAGAAATACTCCGAGAAATTTATAGACGTTAATTCGATAATAACCACCGAAGTTGTATGGGTTATCAAAAATAAACAAACCATTACTCCATTACGAGTCAGATCGATTCCCCAACTTACATGTTGGCTCAACACTTAGCAAAAATACTATCATCACTCAGAGGACTCGCAAGATTACACTAAGGATTCATACCATTTTGTCAGTGAGATAAAAGACCTACGTCTTTCTGACAATGAAACCATGGTCAGTTTTGATGTTCAGTCTCTATTTACATGCCTACCTGTTGAAGATTGCATCTCAATTATATATTTTACAATTACAGAGAGAGGATATCTGTTGAATCTGTTCTCGACGCCTCGGTAGTCTTGAAGGCAGGGACCTGTCCATCCTATGGCTACGCATAGATGGCGGCGACCACCCCTGCATCTATGGGTGCCTTTATAGGTCTCACAGTGGTAATGCCGACACAGACCGACTCATCAACCACGTCCAAATGGCTACAAATTCCGTGCTAATAAAGATTCCGGAACAAAATTGTGTCTGAAGTCAAGTTTTTCTAAATTTAGTTCAGTTTAAACCCCAAAAAACCGCAAAAAAGAACCCCTTTGTCGTATCTCCTTAACTTGAGGGCAATTCCACTTGACCGTATTCAACGGAGAGCAGCCTGAATCGTCGATGAACATGTTTTTTCCGATCGGCTTGATCCACTGGCTTTGCGAAGAGACGTTGCACCTCTATGCATCTTCTACCACCACGGGGCGTACTCAGAGGAATTGTTCGGATTAATAGCAGCTGCTAAATTCCACCATATTACACTGCGACAGAACTCCAAATTCCATCCTCGAGATGACTCGATGGCTGGCGGTCCACTAATGTGCAATTTACGCGGAATTTTCTGCTTCGGACGACCATCTTGTAAAATTTACCGATTTAGAGACCTTCAAGAAAAGAGCCTACTCCTTTCTAAAAGGCCGCCAACGCATCTGCAATTCTCCTGGTGCTTCGGATATTCATGGGTGACGGTGATCACTTACCATGAGGTGAGCCGCACTTACTTAATTTTTTTTCGTTTATAAACTTCCCCGCGCGTTCCTTTGTAACGTTGCGCTCCTAGGCACGTGCCTAGTTTGCCTTAAGGATAATCCGCCACTGATCTATAAAAACTTGCGCAAAAAAAAAACGCAGTGAAACCAACGCTCCGGGAAGTCTGCAGTTTGTGATCATATCCTAGACGGCTATTACGTCGGCATGGGATCGGCAGGTCAAATTCAAAAGGTCAGGGAACTCCCGTAAGTACTGAAGTTCTAAAAGTTTTTTTTTTGTTTTGTTTTTACCTGTAATAAAACCCGTAGTAACCCTTTATTCATCTTAAAATATATTTTTTGATTTTTAATTTGTATTTCCTTTTTTTTTCTTATTTTCTCTAATTTGTATACATACTTGTGGCGTTCAATAAAAAGTGACAATAAGTATGTTGTAAGTAACTTTTATTAAATGTTATTTTATTTTTCGACATAGTCACCTTATAGTTACATTTAATAACATGGAATATACGTCGACTAGATTTGATAGACCAAGAATCCTCGCGAAAGAACATCGATTCCTGCCAAGCATGATACGTGAGGCTATTGAAATTAAAAAACATCCTAATTCCAATAGAGGAGGAGGCTGGGTACTACCACCCGCTTGGGATCCTGTAATTAATAAAACTAAAACTAAACCCAAGCATACCACTTACTGTGCCTTGAAGTCTTGCATCGGACCAAAAGTAATAATTAAAAAACTGAAGGTACTCCGGGTTAACTCTGACATTGGGACATTAATCACCTCCGCCCCCATGATCATGGGTGCCGGAAAGCACCCGAAACATCGGAAATTAAAAATAAGTACCATAAAACTCGATAAAAACCGTAAAAGTAGTTTTATTCAATGTGTAGTGTTTGCGTAAATATAAGAAATCATTAAACAACTAGTCAATTTAGTTTTAAATTAGGTATGATGATTTTTTAGACTTCAATAAGCCATAAGCTTGATTAGTAAAATCATATAGTAAATTATTTTATTGATATCTGTAATGTGACATAAGTAGACGCATCAACAATTTTTTCGCCATCTTAGTCTTAGCTTAAATTCAGCTTGGTGGGTTGTACGTCTCGCGTCTAAATCCTAATTAAACCCAAAATCAAAACTTGTTTAAAACATTGGTTTTGGATGAAAAGCTGCGATACAGATACCGATGACGTCATTAAACAGACTTTCCATGAAAGGATGTCAACGTACTCCAGTGTCATATCATTAAGCATTTCGAAGATATTTGTATCCATGCCGAAATATATTATTATTTTGTTCGGTGATACTCGTATGTACATAGGCTTTTTCAAATTGGGCATCAGCTAAAATCACAACGATTTTACTAAGATTATTTTAAATACGAGTCTGACTGATTTTTACCATGTAATATTAGTTTAAGAGTTGCCATAAACCAAATATATGAATTATGAATACAATCAAAACATATTATAATATAGTAGAGATGGTCTCTACTATATTATAATATGTTTTGAACTGAACGTGCCTCCATATTTTTTGTAGATTTTATTACTTTTATCATTTCACTCATCCTTTATCAAAACAATAGAAAGGGCGAGCTGATTAAAAATTTAAGACAGACAGAAAATATAGTGTCCCAGAAGTCGACGTCAAGCCGGAATCGGGTGATAGGTCAAGTTTTTTTAAAAATTACAGACATTTATAAAAAAATCCATCGACACCCTGTGACGGTCTTTTAACACCTGTTGCTACAAATTTTAACTTTTTTTTTTTTAATTTCAGATCATCAGATGCGTTACTACCCCTGAGGAACTAAGATGGAATGCTAAGTTTCCAGTAATGGTCTCCGGTTCTCTACACTCACCATAGGAAACACAGCAGCATTGAGCTGCTATTTTACGCTGTTATTCTGTAAGAGCTTGGTCCTTCTCCGGTCGATCCGACCCATGCATTCTACAACTACGAGTATAATATAGCTGCAGCAAGTCTCTACCACATATTATTTAAAATTAAAAATTTTGTACAACCGACTTCAATATAAATTATTAAGAATAACTCAAAAATTATTGGTCAGACCTTGATCAAATTTATATGGGACTACATGAGAAGCAACAGCTTTCAAATAAAAAAAGAATCATCGAAATCGGTTCACCATGAAAAAAGTTATGAGGTAAAAAACATACAGTCGAATTGAGTACCTCCTCCTTTTTGAAGTCGGTAGAAAATAGGTATAATTGTTACGTAAAATTCTTTCAACCATCCAAAATAAATACATAAAAGTAAATAAAATTTGCATTCCCTAACGTAATCTCACTTTACTAGGTTTACAATAACAGTTTTTATTTCGTACGGCAGTATAAGTGCGTTAGAAAATATGAAAACATTTCTCAGAACATTATCAGTGCCAGAAAGGCTCCAGCATTCCAATTCAGACATGACAGATTTGGCTTTTGGTGTTATACCTGGCAGTAGGTTGACTACGAGTATATTTCCATCCCTGGTTTCGCACATTCTGCCAAAGAGGTGCTTATCGCATGGTTTACTATCTATCCTTTGCATCACAATGAGGAAAGTGTACCTCACGGCTTGAAGAACTTTCTGAATCTGGTTATAGATGCTCTTGCTGCGGAAGTGAAAGACTGTCAAACCGTATTTGACTTAGAATTGTAGACAGTGGGGTTTTGTTGTCATCACTATTTGAGGTAAGAGACTGTGGATGAATTGCATTGATAAGCTATCAGAATGATACTGCTGCCCATCTCCTGTTTCAGTATTTCCTCTGTCGCCTCTTACGACAACCTGGGGACGATATGGGGTGGTAGATATTTTTATACCGCCACTACACACTGGTTGATAGTATACTAGACATTCTTGAAATTACTACAAGTTTTTCTGGCAAAAAACTCATATTTTAAGTATTTAAAATGATACAAAATGTTGTCTAAGACTTAAAAATAACAATTCCAGATCTTTTACTCTTCCTTTAGTTGTTCTTGATGTACAAGAAATAGCTGAACACAACATATTTTTACTTTTTCAAATAAATTTTAGCTAAACACTGAAACTTCTTACGATTTCTTACGAAATATACATGGAATAGACAAAGATACATGATCACAAGTTAGATACACAGATTTATGAGTGGCAACGTCTTATAACTCAGTCCAGTATGAACATCATCAGCTCATACATGATTGCGGATGTTAGATTTCGAAGAAATGTCGGCGTTTGAAAAGTTGGATTCCTCTAACGATTATGAATGAAATGCCAATCAAAATCGCTAAGTCCTCAATCTGTTTTCTTTAAAATATAAATAAAAAAAGATTTTGGATACCTAATTAAAAAGAAAATGAATAACCAATTAAGAATTTTATTTTTCCTAGTAGGAACCTAACATCTTCCCCACATAGGTACATATAAAATAAAATAATATAATTACATACAAGTCTCCATTATGTACTAAGACTACGTAGGAACTATATTCATGTTAAGGGGTGGGTATGAAGTGAAACTACGAATGCGGAATAATAACTGATTTATTTCAGATAAATGAGCCTGTTTTATAGTGGCTATACTAATAATAATAGTTAAATATAACGTTGCAATGTTTATCTTAGGATTAGTTTCATGGTATATTCTTAATAAACAATGACCATAAATAGTTAAATATTTTAGTTTCATATTACAGTAACACGGTCCATATATGATATATACATGTTTAGGCTCATATTACGTTTTTATTTAACATATTATACCACATCTTTCCCCTCTTTTTCAATAATATATATATATATATATATATATATATATATATATATATATATATATATATATATATATATATATATATAAGAAATTTCCACCTATTTAACGAACTGTTGAAATTTGCGTTGCTAGCAAAACATATCGCTAGCAACACAATGAAGTTATTAGATATACTATAAATATTAATGGCAAGGAATTAAGTGCTAATTAGGTGCTGCAAGTATAGGCAATGACAAGGCGCCCCTAATAAAAATAAAGTCGTTATTCAGAAAAAAGCACATGCAAAATTCAGGTTTTCTGAAAATCAGAATAGAATCAAAATTGCTTTTAGAAAAAGCCCAAATTAGGGGCTTTTTGGGTGCTAATTAAGTACCAAGTTGAAAAATTAGTTGCTCTAAAATTTTTACCGCAACGAACTGTTGAAATTTGCGTTGATAGCAAAACATATCGCTAGCAACACAATGAAGTTATTAGATATACTATAAATGTTAATAGCAAGGAATTAAGTGCTAATTAGGTGCTGCAAGTATAGCAATGACAAGGCGCCCTAATAAAAATAAAGTCGTTATTCAGAAAAAGCACATGCAAAATTCAGGTTTTCTGAAAATCAGAATAGAATCAAAATTGCTTTTAGAAAAAGCCCAAATTAGGGGCTTTTTGGGTGCTAATTAAGTACCAAGTTGAAAAATTAGTTGCTCTAAAATTTTTACCGCAACGAACTGTTGAAATTTGCGTTGATAGCAAAACATATCGCTAGCAACACAATGAAGTTATTAGATATACTATAAATGTTAATAGCAAGGAATTAAGTGCTAATTAGGTGCTGCAAGTATAGGCAATGACAAGGCGCCCCTAATAAAAATAAAGTCGTTATTCAGAAAAAAGCACATGCAAAATTCAGGTTTTCTGAAAATCAGAATAGAATCAAAATTGCTTTTAGAAAAAGCCCAAATTAGGGGCTTTTTGGGTGCTAATTAAGTACCAAGTTGAAAAATTAGTTGCTCTAAAATTTTCACCGCAACGAACTGTTGAAATTTGCGTTGCTAGCAAAACGTATCGCTAGCAACGCAATGAAGTTATTAGATATACGACAAATATTAATAGCAAGGAATTAAGTGCTAATTAGGTGCTGAAAGATTATTGCGGACGAATGTAGATGACGGTAATATTCTGGAATTTATCGGGTCCAGGACCACCATTACCTTACTATAGTAGAAAAAAATAAACTTTATTTTCTTAAGCAATTTATTTAATTTATGAGATAACCATAATTTAAGGATCCTTTGTAATAATAATTAAAATTAATTTGAATTATACCAATTTACATATTTAACCAGAAAATGTTTATTTAGGAAATTTTTAAATATTGTTTGGAAATGAAAATCTTGTAGAAAAACTCGTTGATATATCAAGTCAGTGCTACCAGTTCTTTTAGAAATGTATCCGTATTTCGTAGTCTTCCTGCTGTACGTCGATATTGAAGCACCCACAATAACTATTGGAACACGCACAAGAGTATAATATATTTACTAGTCCTGTGCAGTGACCAATAGTTGTTTTGGGCTTCTTTTTCTTTCGCGTTGATTCTTCATTGACGCCGCCTGTAATTAAGTATATTAAAGTGCTAACAAATTAGACAGAAAAAATCATTATCAGCTCTATTATATCAACCCTGCGAACCATAAACATATGTTAAATTATATTTACATAATTTAAAGGTACAGTCTCAAGGTAGTTTTAGAAAGTTCGTAAACAGAGGATAAATATTTTATTTATAATATCATCATCACCATTACAACCCTTCACTGCTGAACATAGGAATTCCACAAAGCACGGTTATGAGCCACCTGCAACCATCGATTTCCTGCATTTCTTACTAAAATGTTATTATCATGTAAATATATAATATGTCATGGGTTCAATATCAACGTTATATTATATATAAATAAACGATATAAAGATACCTGTGATTTTTTTATAATTAAATACACCAAAGTTTATGAACATAAACAAATAATATATTATCTTAAATGCGTTTGAAAGTTGTGATGCAAGAAAAATAGTAATTTTAATGTTATAATTTGATATATTCATTATAATTTGAAATTTTTATAATTAACATATGAAATCGTAGCAGTACAAGACAGATAAGTCTTCTAAGATCTGATTATGCTTGAACTTGATCTCGACCCCGAGTTTGTTCATCAGACTTAATACAAACAAATTGACAGCTAAATAGTACTATTATTAAATTATATAAAACTGAAGTATATTGTCCAACTTTAAACTGAAAAAATATGAAATAATTACATCACTGTAACATAACAAGATCAATAAAAAATATTTTAATCACAATATTTTTTTAAACGAAGTTCAGATAGAGTATTTTTAAAATATATATTTTTTTAAATATCTGTATGCGTGTTTATTTAAAAATTGGTTTATAAATACAAACATATCTTTAACATTAAACTTCTAAGTGCGTGATGACATTAAAACGTGGTGAAAATGAAAAGTTAATCAAGGCCAAGTTTAATTGTAACCTCAGATCGTAACTAAAATAACAATTCGTGATTAACTTTTATTTGTAGCATTCATTTCGTTATTTTAATTAGGCTTTTAATTATATTCCTAATTTAAATTCGGTTACTTTTTTTAAGAAAATAAATGCTAGCAATGCTATTAACATTATTAATATTCCCGTCAACCACTCCACGTAAGCTCAATGCTCGTGTTAGGAGTGGTTCACGACACTAGTTGAATGGCGAATTCGAACCCATGACTTTAGAGTTCGCGGTCTGCAATTTTATAATATACAATATGTTACAAAATACCCCGTAAAAAATATAATTAATTATCAAAGCCAAAAATTTTGTCAACCCTAGTAAGCTGTCATGTCAGGGAACCAGATTATTTAACAGAAAGGCCTACGTACCTATTTTACCTAATAATTGTCTACTTTAAAAGTTTTTCTATTTTTCATGATGTTATGCGTAGGCCATGAAGATTTAAATCGTGCTCGCGAACTGTATCGGCAACGATTTATCGATGGACCCCCCACTGAACAGCAACGGCTGCCTTCGTACCAGTGTTTTCTGAACATGTCAAGACGACTACATTCCACCGGCTCTTTTCATCGGTCTACTGGAAGTGGACGTCCAAGCACAGTCAACGCCAGGCAGACTGAATTAGTGTTAGAGCATTTTGAAGAAGAGCCGACCACAAGTACGAGGCGAGCTGCAACAAGATTCGGTATAAACCATGTTGCAGTTTGGCGAATTCTTCGTGACGACAATCGTCACCCTTATCACTATCGCCGTACACAGGAGCTGATACCCTCCGATTTTGCACCCAGGAGGAACTTCTGCGAGTGGTACCTCAGGCATTTAGAGAAAAATCCTAATTAAGTAAACTATGTTCTTTGGACGGACGAGGCAACATTCACGAGGTCAGGACTTTCAAATATGCATAACGATCACGTTTGGGCTCGCGTGAATCTACATGCTTCACGGCAGGGCAGATTCCAACACCAGTGGCGGCTGAATGTGTGGGCTGGCCTTTATGACGGGCATGTCATCGGTCCCGTCATTATGCCATCACGTCTGAACGGTAGCAACTATCTAACGTTTTCACAAACGGTATTCGAAGAGGCGATTGACGACTTTCCTGTGGCTAACTGGGATTACTTTGAGAACCAAAGAAACATGGTGTTTCAGCATGATGGAGCTCCGGCACATTTTGCTCGCAACGTACGAGAACATCTTAACGTTCGCTTTCCGCGAGGATGGATCGGCTGCGGGGGAGCGGTACTATGGCCTACACGTTCTCCGGACCTCACACCCTTGGACTTCTTTTTGTGGGGTTATGTGAAGGACAGAGTGTATTTCTCCGATTGCCCAACGGTTGCCGAGATGGAACAGCGTGTTAGATCGGTTTTCGCATCAATAACACCGACTATGGTGCGAAATGCCACACAAGCCATATCCCGACGAGCGAGGTTGTGTATTGAGCAAGGCGGAGCACACTTTGAGCGGTTTCTGTAAATTTGACGTTTATTATGAAAAAGTAAGTGTTTGTTTAGGTGGTTTCGTTAGGTTAGGTCTTTTAAAATTTTTGTCGTTCCGCGAATTAGGTAGAAATGTAGGTACATTTTGCGTAGTTTACTCTTTAATTTTACTGAAATAGGGTTTGTACATCAGTGAAAATAATAATATTTTTTTATTTTTTTGGAGTATGTTATACAGCGTTACTACTGTTCTTAAATATTGTGAATGGACTCGTTATAAGGCCCCATTTAACCTCCTTTCGGCTTGACGGGTGGTTTTGTAACACCCAATATACAACATGTAACAAAAACCCTGTGGTTTCCGTTAAGTGCGTTTCCAGAATCAGTATTCAAACGTATAGAAATATTTTTTTTTTAAAACTCGACCATTAAAAATTAAAAAAATTTTTTTTTTTTTGCAAATTGTATGTGGTTTTATTATCTCTGATTCTGATAACGTACTTAACGGGAACCACAGGGTTTTTGTTACATGTTGTATATGTACATATTTATTTTAGATATTAGGTGTACGTACAAATTTTTACATTAATTATATAATTGAATGAAACTAATTTTACGCATTTGATCGAGTTTAATTTTAACTTTTTTTTTTACGGATTTTATTGCGTTTAATTTTAACTTCTTACTTAATGAGTATCATTCAATATGTAGTATTTGCGTAAATATAAAAAATCATTAATTATATAAATTTCATTGCCGATCCCATATATGCATAGACGTAAACATTAACAATAGGGGTGTCGCCCTACACTTCGCCTACCGGTACGAGGCTGCCACTCGAGAACCTTTTTTCCCCATCGGTAGTCGGTTCTTGGAGTTATATGGCCGGCCGAGCTATATACCGGTTCTACGTGGTATATTAGCGATCAAAATTACAGTTAAGCAGTTGATTTGTGCCTGCCGGGAATGAACTTGGTTTACTCGAGTATTGTAATTTTTAAGGCGAGGGCTTATTCTTTGAGATATTGTGCATCATATTCCCGTTACCGGAAAGCACAATTATTATTGTAACAATTGAAAATTGATAAAATTTAACATGTTGATACTATGGCGACGATTACTCACAGCTCTACTTCTGAAAATAAATAAATAAATGAATACTTAATGTAAAGGAAACGCTGGAAGCAGCGTAAAGGATGCAGGACGTCTGGATTGATTTTTCGAGGTTTTTTGGATGTATTATGACATTATTTTATACACATACTAGTTTAGTTTTAGCCATATTTATAGAAGGGATAATCAAGAAGCGAAAATAATTTTAATTTCCAAAATCAAAGACTTGGAGAACTGAACAGACGTTATACGGACAGCTGTACACATCGATGTTAGAGTCACACCCAAGGGTGAGTAATGATCCAAGAGCAAGTCTCATCCGGCACTACTCTGATCATATCCCGGACGTCATTCTGAGAGAGATTAGAATGGTTCTCAGTACTTTAAAAACGCCAAGGCCCCGAGCGAGGAAAGTATTACAGCGGAGCTTCTGAAAGCGGGTGGAAATCGGAGCTTCAAGTCCTTCAGAAGCTCTTTCACTCCGTCCTCCATGGTGGCACTACTTCGGAGGCTTGTAACAGAAGTGCGGTGTTTTTTTTAAAGAAAGGCGACAAAGCCCTTTTGAAGAATTCAGACAGATTTCTGTTCTGAGCCACGTCTACGTCGTTTTCGAGAGTCATAACAAATAGTCACGCACGTAGACTTGAAGAGTTCCAATGTCCTGAAAATAAATATAGCAGAATTATGGCAGAATCACTTGATGACCTCACTATGCTCAATCGCCTTAATAGTGTCTCCTAACGTATAGGTCTTAAAATGATCGTGATCAAGCAAAGGTTATGTGTAACGTTCATACCACACCTATGCCGGTAGTTGTTGGAAGCACTAAGCTGGAAGTTTTTGACGAATATGTTTATCTAGGACAAATTGTTCGACTACGTGAGTCCAACTTTAACCGATAGGTCAATTGACGGATCCAACTCGGCTTGGCAGCGTTCTGGAGATTACGACACATCTTTTCGTCAGGTATACCTCAAAACTTGAAAACGAGATTGTACAACCAGTGCGTGTTGCCAGTGATGACTTATGGATCTGAGACGAACTCAACACTGCGACTACATGCTATGTGTTCATCTTCTTACAGGTAACCACAACTTACATAAATAGCGAAGTGAATTTTTTTTAAAAAGAAAAAAGGAAACATATGTATAATAATATGCTAATAAATATACATGGACTGTTGGCCGTATGAGGAAGCTCGTGGTCGCTCAGCGAGCTATGGAGAAGGCTATGCTCGGGGTCTCTTCGTGATAAACTTAGAAATGAGGATATCCATAGTAGAACCAGAGTGACCGACATAGTCCAACGGATTAGTAAGTTGAAGTGGCAATAAGACGGCCATATAGCTTGAAGAACCGACAACCGATGGGAAAGAAAGGTTCACGAGTGACGGCCTTTTAACGGTAAGCGAAGTGTAAGGCGGTCCCCCAATAGATAAAGTGATGACCTGGTGAATACAGATTGCTCAGGACCGTGCTTTGTGGCATTCCATAAATGATGATGATGAAAATTACACAAGCAATACGACCACCTTCTTAACATACTGTCCATAAAAATAAAAATAATATATGCAACAAAAACTAAACTAGACGTATCATCTATTCACTTTTTTTTAATTAGGGTTCCGTACCCAAAGGGTAACCAACGGGACCCTATTACTAAGCCTCCGCTGTCCGTCCGCCCGACCGTCCATCCGTCCGTCCGTCAGTCCGTCTGTCTGTCAGCGGGCAGTATCTTATGATCCGTAATAGGTAGACAGTTAATATAATAAGTATATATAAAATAATAACCCCTGGGAATGAGTGATCGCTACCAAGCTATTTATAATTTGTTTTGTGTTGTTAATTGCGTAACATACATGATTGTAAGCTGTTATTTAAAAAAAAGCGCCGCTGGGTTTCTTGCTGGTTCTTCCCAGGACAGAGGTTTTTTTTCGAACCAGTGGTAATTAAACAAAAGAGTGACTTTCAATAAGTATTATTTACAATCTATATTGAATAAAAAAGTTTCTGTTTCTGTTTCTGTTGAAATTTTCACAGAATGTGTATTTCTGTTGCCGCTATAACAACAAATAATAAAAATAAATATAAATTAAAAATTAAAAGGGGGCTCCCCTACTAGAAACGTGATTTTCGATGGTGCGAAGGGTTCCGTACAATCGCGACAAGGATAGACTTTCACGCAATAAGTGGTATTTGTTTATTAAATTTTTCTAACTTATTATACCTTTTATAACCTATAAATATCTATCTATAAAAAGTTAAAGTTAAAGTTACAGCCTATATACGTCCCACTTAGGCCTGTGCCTCCTCTCATTTCTGAGAGGGTTTTAGGGAAGGAAATGTACGCCGCGCTGTCCCAGTGCGTGTTGGTGAACTTTACATGTCTTCGAAATATTCTTTTTTCTTATTTCTCAGACATGCAGGTTTCCTCACGATGTTTTCCTTCACCGCCGAGCACATGCTAAATCAGCACTTTGCAATTTCAAGTGCTGATTTACCTATTTATAATATACTAGAAAACATGTTATTAGCCTGCTAGCAGAGCTCAAGTTTTACGTGTGATATCAAGACGCAATTCCCATTCTTTAACATTTTATAAAAACCGTGTTAATTCTAAAGATTTTCACACTACAGTACATTGTAAAAATATGACTTTCATCAAGTATTGTCACTAACTGGAAATAATCACTACGGTTCTGTTCACTGCAACTGTTCTTATCACACCGCTGCAGAAATTTCCCAAACGATGTCTTCATTTGCAGTTAATGAAACGCCCGCAATAGCCGCTGTCACACGCACAAGAGTATAGGTGTACTAATCTTGTGCAGTGGCCAGCAGCTGCTTTGGGCTTCATTTTCATACTTCAGGATCGAAAAAATAATCTTCCTCTGACGTAAGGCGTTGAAACGAAGATACCAAGCGAGGCATGCTTAAAGCTAAATAATATTTAGGCTATATGACAATATTCTTAAATAATCCTTTAGAGCAACATTATCAGTGAATTAGAGCCAAATTAGTAAGAAAGCTAGGTTAGTAGTTTCAATAATAAAGATTTATATAATAGTTCATTTTTATTAATTTTCATAAATTTGTGTTGTATTTGTGTCAAAATTATATTATTTCTCATGTTCCTGTCATACAAAAAACCTTCATGGTTTCGTTTTATCCTCTCTCTCTGTATGTCTAATGTCTGACTGTCACAAGTCATGCCATCATAATTTTGAAAGTTGTTGACTACATTAGATAAAAATTTCGTAGTAATTTTTTAAATAAAGAGATAAAATATTAATAGTTAGATAGGTATACGATAAAATATTAAAAATGTACATTTTATGAACTAATATGTTAACGAAGTGTGAAAAAAAATTCGATTTTCAATCATGAAAGTTAAAGTTAGAGCCTATATACTTCCCACTGCTGGGCAAAGGCCTCCTCTCACTTCTGAGAGGGTTCATCAAGATCACCAATCAAGAAAGGCCTTTGAAAATAATTTAGATAATATAAACCACTTTTCGAAACAAGGTGTCAGTGTGTTACCTACCAACTTTAATTTTTGACATGATGTAAGTAAAATGTGCAAAAATTTTGAGAATGAGCTGTTACTGTATACTTAAGATTGAAATCTTACCGAAAACTATCCAAAAAGGAAAAAGAAAATATAGAACCCTATCCCACGCATCTCCCTAGCCTTTGGCATTTTTCAAAAATCTCTTATAATGTATGCTCTAAGAAAATCACAAAGTACTGGCTTAAAATAATTAAAATGCTGAGAACAGAGCACAAACATAAATAAAAAGTTTTACAACTAAAGACTATTGTAGGCAGAAAATAAAATGTAAATAGTCTAAAAGAAAGTAACATTTTCACACAAATATCTGAGACACTTATTCGTAAAGCAAGCAATATTAAAAAAAAGTAAATTAAGCAATTAGTTATCCGGTGTTTTGTGGCCATATACTGGAAGTATAGGATGGATGGTTTATAAAAAGTGCCGTATCGAATGGCATGGTGCGAAGCCCTTCGTGATCGGGCATGGAAACCATACTAATGGCATAAGGCTTAAATACACTGTATACTTATCTGCTATGTTAGAAGCTTAATGTTATGTAAATTTTTAATTAATTCCATTTTAATGAAATCCTAAATAATGTAATGGAGGGGAGTTTAAAAATCAGAGGTAAAATAAATAAAATGTGATAATCGAACTATTTTTTATATTTAAATTTGAAGTTTCAGACTCATATTTGGTCAATAAAGGGGTTACTAGCATTTATAGATATGAACATATCTATATATGCTGCACAATATTATATAAATTTAACTATACTCGTACGTTTACTGCTATACATATGTATTTTACAGCAGTCAAGTATATATAGGGTCAATTTACTTGGTATAGGGACCAAGTAAATTGCCCTTTTTCCCCATTCTATGTCGCGAGGAGTAAGGCTGTAATATAATTTTATTTGAATTTATTGTTGTAAATTTTACGTAATTAAAGTCGTTATTTACTTCACTAATTTTAATTCCTTTGATTAGAAATGCTTTAGGAGGTTAATTTTTAAATCAATTTTCATATTGACCTGTGTAACATTATTGTTTAATATTCTTTTACATGTTATTGTGTTCGTGATTTCGTCCGCCTGAATTCAAGACATTAAAATAATAACTTTAGAACCGTTTGAGATATTTATTGATTACACTGGTTTAAAAACGAAATTGGTCCTAATAGTAATATTTACAATCTATGTAAATTTTATGTAGATAGATTTGAAACTTTTACAGAAAGACCATAAAAAAGTACAGACAGAAAGATGAAAATGTTTTAACGTTAGATTTACGTCAAAATCTAATAAAAATGTCAATAATTGCACATATAATTATTATATTTATGTTTATTATTTTTAAGTTAAATTGTATTTAAATCAACATACAATAAAAATTTAACTGTGAACAATACAAATGCCAGACGTTTAGATAACATTTACTAAAAAGGTACGAATACATTTAGTAAAACTTAATAAAATATAATACTTACTTGCGGCAAAATAAAAGGCAGGCGAACACAAAAATAAGCAAAATAAGAACATAAAATGTTGAGGCACTGTCAACTGTTTTTAACGCCTTTCCAGAAAAAAGGAAAACTACTGAACGAAACGTGTACACTCGGGGTGAGTTGGGGTGCGAATGGACACTAGGTGGCTTGCACAGCTCGTCTAACTTATTACTTACAGCGCTGGATTATGTCCTGTAGCTTTACTTAATTCCGTGGGCGCAAGTCACAAGCGTTCCGATTATTTATTTTGTTCGCGTTTTAAATTAAGTACTTGATGAGCTATTGAGAATTTTACTTCGTATACAAATATTGATAAACAATAAGAAGTACTTTGTTATGGGTACTTTCAAATCATTCTTGAGAATTGTATAAGGAACACCTTTTTGAAATTTAGAATCATTGGTTCCGAGCAGATACCTTGTTGGACAATATTTTAGTTTTGGTATGCTATAGATGCTAAAATGCGATGTGTATGTCGCTTACGAGTATGTCTCTTAAAATTCTGGAACAAAAACCAAAATGCCATTAAATATTACTTAGAGGTATTTATCAAGTAAGAACTACAAATAAATTGCAGGTATTTATATTAAATCGATTTAAATTTAAGCATCTGTGTACTTAAGTACTGGCATATTACTATGAATTCTTCAGTGTTTCGAGTACCGGAGTATATAAGCAACATATTATGTGAAATCTGCCAGTATTATAGATTGTTAACTAGTATGTATATTATCAGGATATAGTCTAATATTTCTTGGCTGTTAATTTATTTTTATTGAGATAACTTTGGAATATTAGACTTATATACATATATATATTATATTTAAAGAAAATAAGTTTTGCGTGCAAAAAATAAACTTTAATTTTAGTTATTTAATATAATGTATTTGGGCCATACGTTGGAGATCCACTATTTTTGTTGTCTCTTTCTAATTAACCTTTTACGTAATAAATGCATTACTGTCTTTTTTTATTAAATCATCGTTTTAAAGTTTAAATAGTTACATCCGTGATTACAATGTTAATTTTTAAAAATATCACACAATATTTTTAATACCATACAGAGCCGTGGTAGCTCAAGGGGTAAGCGCGTGGCGTGGGTAAGCGCAGGAGCCAATTTCACAGTACGCGAGTAACCCGGGTTCGATCGCCGCCGACACTAATGAAATTGTTAATTGCAATTTTAAGTGCTGATTTACCACGTGGCTGGTGATGAAGGAAAACATCATGAGGAAACCTGCATGGTTTCATCAAGATGTTGACCTGGCTGAATATAAAATTGAAACATTTGACATATTTTATTCATATAACTCTCAGACTATAACTAAAGCAATAGCAGACCAACGCTGCTGTGTTTCGTATGGTGAGTGTAGAGAACCGGAGATCCTTTTTACAGAAAACGAGGAATTCCTTTTTAGTCCTCAGGGGTGACAACGCATCTGTATTTTGATTCTAAAGTTTTATCCGAGGATTGAAAAATCAGCCCTTTAGTAGGTAAATGAGTAGTGTACATACTTCAAGGCTTAGCGTTAGATTCTAACATTTCTTACTGTAAGTTTGGTTTGGTTTTAATGCTCTTTCAACTTGCTTATTTTACTTAAAAGCTTAGTGCCATTCTTTGCTGTGTCAATTTTTCGACCTAATGGTCATATCGTATTACATTATATAGAATAGGTTTTAGCACGACATATACAAGTGTATAAACTATTGAAGTAGGCTGAAATGGTATGTAGGGAGGACGTTTGGAAGCCCTATGAAGGAGGTCGGCGCCTCCCTCATTACAGGATTATGGACAAACCGCCGCAAAGATTTAAGTTCCACGTATCCATTGCCTAACGGTACGGTGTTACGTAAAGTTTGACATAAAATAACGGATAGTAACCGTCGTATGTTTTGTTATCTTTCCTTTTGTCGTATGATGGCGGCATTAGAGTATCCATCACCCTATGTATCGACTATGGAATATGTCAGAAAAATATTATAGCTTCCGCTAGATGGCAACATACAATCGGGCAGCATTATCAAAGGTGCGAGATTTCTGATACTGCGACGTCAATCCGTTTGCTAAGCGTAACGATTTGGGCAAATTCTCCCTACAACGTGAGTAACCCATGACCAGTAGTGGAATTTTACGGGCTGATAAAGGAGAAGAGTTTTCCTTAGGACTGTACTCTTTTTAGTATTGTTATATATAGAGAAAGTAGAAGACTGAACTATGGATGGTCACTGATCATACAGAATAGATTTGCCTGGATATTTTATGTTATTGTAACTGACATTTATCAGCTAATTAAAACGTCATCTCAAGAATGCCATGAGATCTTTTTTTTATAGTATAAGGGTGACAAACGAGCATACAGTCCACCAGATGGTAAGTGGATGCTGTGGCCAATAGGCATCTACATTCATCCTCGTTTTCAGTAAAAAGGGTCTCCGGTTCTCTACACTCAACATACGGAACACAGCGGTATTAAGCTGCTATTTTACGCTGGTATTCTGTGAGAGCGCGCTCCTACCCCGGTCGAGACAACCCATTCGTGCTACAACCATAATACAGCTGCAGCTTGGCTTTATCACGTATAGTATAGATCTTTTTGGCTCTCCTCACAGTTCCCTCTTGCGATACTCACGGGACGAAATGGTGCGATAGATTTTATACTAAACCACCGCATGGCAGTAAATGCTGTACTGTTCTTTAATATGGCATTATACTGGCATTTGATTTTAAATCTTCTTAGATTTGTCCATACTACATACTACATACAGGCGAACTAATTGAAACAGAACAGAAACAGAAACAGAAGCTTTTTTTATTCAATATAGATTATAAATAATACTTATTGAAAGTCACTCTTTTGTTTAATTACCACTGGTTCGAAAGAAAAAACCTCTATCCTGGGAAGAACCAACAAGAAACCCAGCGGGACTTTTTTTTAAAATAACAGCTTACAATCATGTATGTTACACAATTAACCACACAAAACGAATTAGAAATAGCTTGGTAGCGAACACCTCATTCCCAGGGGTTATTATCATCCATAAATTCCTTAATATTATAATAACCCTTTTTATACAAACTATGTTTAATAAAGTTTTTGAATTTTGAGCAGGTCGAATTTTGTATATTTTCTAGGATTTTGTTCTAAAAGCGTATACATCGCCACAAGAATGAATTAAGGTGCATCATCAGTCTATGAGATATGGGCTGGGAATTTTCGCATGAACATCCTGATTTTTTGTCAGTCATCAGAGCCTCATACATTAACAAACAGAACACAAATAGGATAGTATCTGGAGTATAAGTTGTACCCACCCCTAAGAGTAATATTGGATATTTTGCGGCAAATGTGAATTTAACAATTAAATTCTTACAGAAAAATGTTTGAATTCTATCTAATATCTACCATTATTTTAACGCGGTAGAGGCACGCTGCAGCAATATTTTGTTTGCAGCACGAATGGGTCGGCCCGACCGGGGAAGGACCACGCTCTCACAGAATACCAGCCTCAAACAGAGGAAAAATGCTTCTGTGGTTCATATGGTGAATCTTAAGAACCTGAACCTCGTTACCATCGCCCTTTTACTGGTGACGAGGTATTCTATCATAGTTCTTAGAGATGACAACGCATATTCAATTTGATACTTAGTCGAGGATAGATGTAGGTGTCTACGGGTCACAGCAACCGCTTACCACCTGCTATACAGTGTGCTCGTTTGTCATCTTATATATTAAAAAGTCTGCCTTGAATTGCTTGTGGTCTTAACATGGAAGAAAAAACTAAGCATAATATTTTATCATACTGTATCTGCCTTAACAATGGATAACAAGCATTGCAGAAACGTACATCAGTTACGACTGAATCGTGTCTGCACGTAGCTTATGTAATGTACATACAATATTTTTAAAAGATTATGTAAAAGGTTTTTTTTTAACCACGTTCTTCGGTTAAACGTTTATTTAATAAAAGAATATATTATTATCTCACCATCATTTTATTAATACACGAACTTTGAAAATTTAACTACTTTTTTTTAAGTATTTGTGTTATTAAAAGTACAGCAGTAAATGTTGTATATCATTCGAAAGGTGCTGTGCTATAGATGTACATAATAAAGAAAATCATGTGTTTGTTGCCGTCCAGGAAGGTAAAATAAAGTGAACATACATACATAATTTTTCAAAATGCTTCAACTAATTAAATGAAAGCATTTTGATTATGTTCATGGCTGTATGAACTAAGATCCTTGCCTTCATTGCACGGAAAATACTACAAAAAAAGTTATACAAACAAATACTTAATATAGGTAGCGTTGTTTCCACACACTCGACTCTCGACCACAAGCGACACCACAGTTAGTATTAACATTGCATATTTTGTTATACATGTTTTTTCAATCTGCGTAATAATGAAAAACGTAGGATACGTTTCATTACCAACAAATAGATTAGTAAAAGTAACAAAACAGGGGCGTTACTCTAAAATATTGATGTATAATAAATTATCAAAAAGTTTAACCGGCGTAAACTATAGCAAATTTAAAAAGAAAACTTAAGTATTTTTTTGAAAATAACCCGTTTTACAAATTAAGCTAATACATGTCAATGCAACTCTTGGAATCATCATCCTTGTGTAAAGTGCAAACAAAATAACTTACCAATGTAAAACGTCAATGAAACTAAATTAAGCTGTATACTAAATTTAAAAACTTGGCTTGCCAATAAATATTTCTGATTCTGGTTTTGATTCCTATTTTAATTAATTCATAAGTACTTTTTAATTTAAATTAAATTTTGTTTAAATCCTTTTCTACTGGGTGGACTCCTGTTTTACTAGGTGGTAGCCTTTACTGCCTAGGAATTCGTCTGGGTGGTACCAACCTTTTACATATTTCTGCCATCAAATAGCAGTGCTTGCTGTTTGCTGGTCTGAAGGTGAGAGTCATATAATTATAGGTATAATGTGAGGTATTCGACCTGAGTTCTCAGACATGACAGCGTGTCGGTTCTCTTTGTATGAACTTGATTGTGGGTGTCCATGGACTGCTGTAGCCACTTATCATCAGGTGAACTGTAAGTTCGTTTGTCACTACAGTTTTATAAAAAAATACTTCTAATAAAATCGTCGTTTAGATTATTTTTGGATATTATCATCTATGTTAAGTTTAATTAATAAATGATTTCCGCCAACATGCATAGATCATACAATTATAATCAGCTAATATATAGGGAGAGCATGTATAATATTGTTTATATTCGCTTTGTGAAATTTCATTATTTTTGTATAATTTGTCTCTTATCATCTAGTCTAATATGCCTCCCGAAAGTAGTGATTTGTTACCGTTACAGCCTACCAATAGGACTTTTATTGAGGCAATCCTCATAGGGGGATATTTGCCATAGTTGCTACGCTTGGTAAGCGGGTTGGCAACCGTTATTTTTTTAATTTTAGTGGATAGTGGTAACGGCAAATCATATAATGATAATGCTACTTTTTTACATTATTTTTACTATACACGTAAAAAAATTAAAGCTGATTTTTCAATCATTAGTTGATTAGATAAAAGTTATTTATAGGATAAAATAAATTATAAACAAATTAAAAATTACAGTTATATAAATAAAATAGTTAAATTGTTTTACTTATTTATTCAGTAAGTTTATAATTTATTTAATTGATAACTTTTATCTACTGATAAATTAGCCCTTGAACAATAATTACACTAAAAATATATTTTTAATAACTCCGAAGAAAATACACTATAGAACATTGTCATGTAAAGTTAACGAAAATTTTTATTTATTTAAAAAATAATTGTCTTGCTTAGGGTTAACTTCCGCGTACAGTCGATTTATTATTACCCAGTGCAGAAGATTTTCGCAATATAAATTATTTGTTAATTCGAGCAATTTCATACAATTGCATTTGAAATAATTATATCTTTTGTGTCCAAAAATGTTGAAATTATTTTTTTTCGAGTAATAATAAAAACATATTGTTTCATTTAATAGGTAAAATACAAGTTAAATTATTGTTTTCAACTTTTTTGATACAACTTTTAGTAAAATGTATACTTTTACGCTATATTTCGTAAAATATGACAAACGAATTACTTACTAAATTATAATATGTTTAATTTTTAATAAGCCATTAAATTAAATGTAATATACACATAAATGAGTATTTCATCAAACTACGTTTGGGCGAATATATATTTTGACAGATGGTAAAGTTGTGAAGTGAAGTGTGAACGGGTCCTATAAAAAAATTGTTTCCTCTTTATTAGGTTACTAGATCCGTCGAGCCACAGTGTAGAATAAATTACAGATAAGTTTTTACATCTTGACCACAATTTAATTTCACAAAATTTGTGAAGAATAATAAATAAACACTATTAAAATGTACTAATTGAGAGATATGTAATTAATAACAATACTTTTTATATAAGAGGGGCAAACAAGCATGCGGCTCAACTGATGGTAAGTGACTCCCGCCATCTATGAACAACTCATACAAACAGCACGGGAATTGCAGATGCGTTGCCGGCCTTTTTGCCGGCGTTGGACCGCCATCATCCAAATTGATTTGCGATGGTGAAATTTAGCAGCTGGAATCAGTCCGAACAATTCCTCTGAGCACTCCCCGTGGTAGATGCGATTCGGTATGCGAAGAGATGTTGCATCTCTTTGCATATTCTATCGCGCCGGTGAGTGAAGTCGATTAGAAAGAAGTCGGTCGTCGATAATTCGAACCGTTCTGCGCGGGATGCGATCAAGTGAAAGGAGCACTGGGGCACCCGTAGAAGCGTGGATGGTCGTCGCTGTCTATGCGCAGCCAAAAGATGGACAGGTCCGTACCTTCAAGACTGCGTGCGGCGTCGAGAACAGATATCCTCTATGACGTATAAGCAAACTCCAGCCTGGGGCACAAAGAAGTGTTCCAATCCATTTCTAGATGTTAATTATTTTTAGAATTCATCAAATTATTGTAATAAAAAATGTTGATATTTATGAATCAAGTTTCATTGAAAGTTTAAAACGATTTGGTAATCCCTATAAGGTGATAATGTTTAATTATATTAAATACATAATATATAAATATTAAATTATATAACAGAATTTTTAATACATTAAAAAATTCAACCAAATTATTGTAGCGTTATAAAGTAAAAAGTTAATTTTCATCATGAGTAATAAAAAGCGACGAATTAGATAACTATACAAATATTAACGTCGTTAATCTACTTAAAAATTGTTCAGAAAGGTTTTCAAAGTGACCGTGCTGTGTATACTGTATTTTTTAGCTAAACGTTGTAAAAAGCTATCGGGAACGTCATAGATTAGACACCGGAGCCCGAAGCCCCACGGAAGTCGTGTCCGGTGGACATGCGACACCTGAGACCGTCGACCCGGAATGATATCCAGCAATGCCGACTATCGCATTGAGGGCTTGCCCCGTGTCGTGTGCGGATGCATTACTAGTTTGTAAAGAGGATTATTTTACGTTAACTGTTAAACTGTTGGTTTATCAGGTTGGTTTATCAGGAAGGATGGTAGGAGGGTGTAGTAGAGTCAGTATAATTGCAGATTGTGAAGCAGACCACCTTAGTCGTCAGAGGTTACAGCGCATCTGTGGCCTTTTTGTCTGAAGTTGGCTGCAGGAGTCTATGGATTGCAGCAGCCACTTGCCATCAGGTGGACTGTAAGTCCGTTTCTCACTTCTGTTCTATACAAAAAAGTTAAAAATATTTATAAATTATGTAATAAATTAATTTCTGTAATCAAATTATAATATTAGGAGTTAATAACTCATTCAAATTAATATAAGCAATTTCTATCAATTATACTAACATAAAGTTGAAAGAAGTTTTTTGCACATACAACATTTTTATTTTTTCCCAACTTTTATGCATTACTCTGTATATTTAAGACGTCACTATTGTTTTTTTTTAAAATATGATCTGTTAGTTTTATGAATTTTCAGTGCTTACGCTATTATAAAATATCTTTAGTCTAAATAAAAGACCAAAGTGAAGGGCTTAAATCTCATCTTAAAGATCTCAGATATGCCACTAGATGCCTTTTAAAGTCATTAAAACATTCGGTCTTATCACGGTTGAATAGAGCCTGTTCACTTTAACTTTTTTGGAATGTACATATGATGGATGCCTTAAACTCCGGAAAAAGAAGATAAGATTTTCGAGTGGGCATAGTCGAGCTCACTATGCTTCCACTGAGTTTCGGCGTAGTTCCGGGGAAAAGAGAAATGTTGGTATTTACGATGCATCACTCTCCCTACCCTCCACGATCGAAACCTAGTCGGCAGCAGAGTCATAGACCAATCCCACCGCCGGGGTCAGAAAGTCTGATACTCGATTTTCCTGGCCTCATTGCCTCCGTGTAACGGCTTCGATGGGATAGAGGCCGTGTGTACTAACCAGCTAAGCACGTCCCACTACTGGGCGAAATTATCCCATTTCAAGTTAATTATACGGATTCTTTTGCGGTTTTTGCTTGGCTAGTTGTTAAAAATGTACTTTAAACGTAAATTCGATAAATTTATTACTATGCCGAAATAAACACGCAATAAAGGTTTTCATCGAGGTCGGATTTTCTTCATATCCCTTTTATTTTTGATTACTTTTATATGCTATTATAAGTTTTATTCAATTTGGGACAATAATGGGACATTATAAGTACCTTTGTTGAAGCGACTCTTTCAGCTTCTTTGCTACAGAAAAGTGAAATAATAAAAAGATTTTTTAAACCTTATAATAAAAGGTTACTAAACAACAAAAAGCTCATAACGTCACACATTTGATTTTCTATGGATTCTATTTTCTGTATTATAACTATACAAACTAAGTGATTACTGTTTGAAAATATTTATATTTGACATGGTAGAGCCACGCTGCAGGTACAATGATATTATTTTACAGATACGTTATATTATGCTCACAAAACCACCGAAAAAAATGTTCCGTACCCAGCCGACCCAGCGGCAGCACACCTACAAATTTTATTGTTATACTTACATTTCTCCACACTGCCAGGCTATTGTTGCCCTTTTCTTTAAGCCTACGTAATCGTGTGTGTCATATTTGTTAGCGAAAGGATTAAATTTACTAAAACATAATAAAACGAAGTGTGAACGGTGTGGCTAATTGAACACTTTTAGATGCTTTTGTTTTGGCGTGCTAGTACATTGTATTATATATAGATATCATTGTGCAGTTACAATATGGTTGCAGCACGAATGGGCTGGCTCGACCAGGATAAGACCACGCTCACACAGAATACCAGCTTAAGCATTTTCGCTTTATATTCTTTTAACCGATGACGAGGCTTTATTTCAAGTCCTTAAGAGTGATAACTCGTCTATATTTTAATTCTTAATCAAAGATAGATCTATGTGTAGATGTCTATGGGCCCCAGCACCTATTTTACTATTAGCTGGACTGTGTTCTCATTTGTTATGCCATTTTATTTATAAAAAAGAATATATATATATATACTATTACTACTATAACAGTTTATTGCAAGTCCACTGCTGAATATAGGTCTGCCCTATAGATTGCAAAGAATAGTTATATACATTCAGATGCTGACAGACACCCAAATGAAGAAGAAAAAGGAATTATTAATAGGAAAAGGAAATATATTAAAATATAATTGAATAATCCTTGTAACGTGTATCGTAATCCATAGATTCTGCGGATATGTCATTCACAGTTTAGTGTTTCACCACTCAACTACCTCTCTATTTTTATATTGTGTTTGATTCTGTTTGATAGCGTTATGCTGTCAGTGAAACGTAGTGATTGGCTGATATTAAGCTGCAAAGGAAGTGTCACTCAAATCAAGAAATAAAGAAACTAGAGCACAAATTACAGCATGCTTGAAGACGCAAGGATAGAATATCAAACAATCCTCTGAATGATCAACTGGAATGTAATAAATATGTCAATTAAATGAAATGGGTTCGTTCTTTTCAATGCAAATGTAACATAATCCCAAAAGAAGATGACCACGTTCTGTTCATAAGAACTGTAATGCTTAGTGCCTTTTATAAAGTAAGGTTTGTTCATTTCGAAGAAACTGAACACGCACAACAAATTCTTTTTAGACTAGCCCAATGAGAAACCGCAAAATTTGAAGGAGCTTAAGGACAATGCTCAGGAATCCATTGGGCTAGACGGTCCAATTGGACCTGTACTTACGAATTAGGAAATTATCGCAGAAATATTGAAAATCTTGGGCAAGGATTTGTCTTCAGTGACAGAATTTGGTCCAGACATACACTGAGAATTAATATTCGTCTACAACATCACGCTTAGACAAGGAGACCGTAAAGAGCTATGTACTTAATACCTTATCCCAGCCAACTGCACAAAAATTGGCGCTAAAACAATGAATGACGAGATTAAGGGACCCGAGACTGCTAAAACCGGAAGCCTAAGACTGGAAGCATGCTTTGACGAGCCATCAGTTTCCGTCGGGGCTCTCAGAGGGGCACCAAGCCGCACCCACACTGCCACCCCACACCAGCGGAGGTGGGTGCTCCATCCACAATCTCATCGAGATCATCGCGATATCTACAGATAGCAGACCTACCGTCAATAGATAAGGTAAAGTACGCAGTACAATTGGCGTTGTTTATAAAATAATGTTCGCTTATTACCAATGACCGTGTCATATTGTCGTGAATTAAGGGCTTTAGTCCTAAATTCATCAGTACTCAACATCAGGAACAGCCAAGCCTGTACTCTTTCTTTAACGCGGAACGGAGTTTGATGAAACGATAAATAATTTATTATTTATTAGGTCAATAAAAAGATGTAAAAAAACACACCACCAGCAATTCTACGGCTATACGATGTGTACCTAAGAAAACTGACAAAGCTTTGTACAAATAATTCAATCAATTAATTTAAGATTTCAATTCCTAAAATTATTCGTTCTCTTACTTATTGTATTCTCTTTGTTATTAGACCATGAAATACGCAAAAATTATAATATTGTGAGATTTTTAGGATGTCTACAGATTAAGACTACCACTACCAAAATACGATGTTGACATCATTCACCATTAGTTTCATATTAAAAAGTTAAAAGCTAAAGTTACAGCCTATATACGTCCGCTGCTGGGCACAGGCCTCCCCTCATTTCTGAGAGGGGTTTAGGGCAAGGAAATGTTCGCCGCACTGCCCCAATGCATGTTGGCGAACTTCACGTCTTCGAAATTTTTTTTTCTTATTTCTCAGACATGCAGGTTTCCACACGGTGTTTTCCTTCACCGCCAAGCACTTGGTAAATCAGCAATTAAAATTGTAATTAACAATTTCATTGGTGCCGGCGGGAATTGAACCCGGGTTGCTCGCGTACTGTGAAATTTACAGCGAGCGCTAACCATCTGAGCTACCACGGCTCTTTAAGTTTCATGTGTTCATAAAAAATTAAAAAAAAAGTTGATTGTGCAAGAAGAAGAGTCTTCTAGACATGTCAAATTTCCAAAAAGGCCATCCCCTTGTGTATGGAGGTTATATTGATTACTTTAATTATTATTTATATATCTATACTAAAATTATTTTTTAGCGTTTGTGTTAACGCAATTGATTTTCATTGTAAACGAAGCTAACTTTTGCTTAAATTTTCCTCTTTATAATATGCCTATATAATAGTAAGTATAATTTGTAATATATAACACAAATAATACCCAGCATGTATTTATCACAACTTTGATGGCAACTAAATACAGAATAGATCCACCCTCCTTAAATGGATTGTGATATTTCCTGTTCTCACTCTCAGTATCTACTTGTGTTTCATAAGTTTCAGTTACTAATCTAGAAGGACAAAGCACGAAGTATAATTATTGATTAAACGAACTTACCTTAAGTGAAGTTCTATCATAATTATACGAGGTGCTTTGTCCGAAGAGATTAGTAACTTACTCCCGCCTGCCCTTCTGGTACACAATTATCCAGGAAATATCAAGTATTTTGTGAGCAGCTCTAAACTTAATGAAATTTTGAGGGCAGAAATAGATTCAAGGAAGATGGTCAAGGAAGTGGGGCTGTCCCCATTCCCGTGACCAGAGGAAGAAGGGGAAGGGAGTTTTTTCAATTCTCAACTATAGTGCAAGTGGTGAATACTAGACCTAATACTACCTGTGTTTCATAAGTTTCAGTTACTAATCTCTTCGGACGAAGCACCACGTATAATTACAATAGAACTTCACTTAAGGTTAGTTCATTTAATCATTAATTATTATATTTATATATATGTATATAGGAAATAAAACAAAAATAATAATGAAGCATAAAGTTAAATAATAGTACCTATATTCAAATCTATTTTTTATTTTAATCAGAAATAGTTTTTATAGTGTTTATAAGAATTTGAGTAGTAATGTTTATTATTTAAATCAATAATCGTGAATTTATTAGACCGGCATAAAATTAAATATAAGTAGAGAAACTATTAATTACAATGGCAGGACGCTAGAAGCCGCGCTCCCAGCTCTATAAATAAATCGACCTTCAGATTAAAAATAGACGGCAATCCCTCCAGATCGAGGTCGCTAAACTGGGTCACTGGACCTCCGTCCCTCTCTCTCTTAATACACAGTGTAAGAGGGAAGAGGACCGATATGGACCCTGCAGAGCCCGTGACGTAGCAAGCCTCGTTCATTGAATTTTATAGCTACAAGCGAAACGTTTTGCTTTAGTGCATTCAGCTACATGGCTTTTTATTTTTAGCATTAACTGTTTTTAATAATTATTTATATCTCCGTCATCGATTTTATATTCGAGTGCAATTACAGAGAGTCATCAATTGTTACTATTGAAACATACTTATGCCTTTAACTTTATATTAAATGGAGTTTTAATGAATGATTTTTCCTTTTAATTTTAGATATTAGTATTATTATTATATTAACTTCTAAGTTTGGTAACCGCAAATAAGTAGTTTCGAAACAAGAACAAGGAGACTTGTTTTAATATAGGTTCAAAGACTGTGATGACGTCAAACGCGGGTGTGGCAGAGACCCATGACGTCACAGGAGAACTCTGACGTCAATGGAGGCCGCCGTCCCCCACCACACCTCGACCTACCCCCGCAAACGAATTCCTTCAAGAGTTTTATAGGTAGTTTCTTTGTAGTAAGATTATTTTTAGGGTATTAGGTTACACACATTTAAACTTGTATCATACTATGATTTTACACTACTTGTGTTTAGTATTCTAACAATACGAAGATTCTTTTGCCAAAAAATATTAAATCACTCCTGATAGGTATAAGACATCTTTATCTGTGATTCTGATGAAACTGCAATGTTTTGGAAGTAAAAGTTTAAATTATAATTATTAAAGGTCAGCTGATTATTTTTTTAAATAACAATGTGTTAATGTTAAAAAAAAACATTTTAACACCAGTGAGACGTATTTTAATTATTCTATAAGAATTTAGAAAAGCCATATTTTAAGTTGTAATTATTGTTGATAATGACAACATGATAATGTAATTATAATGTTGATATTATGTAGTTGATTGATTTTATTGTAGAAAATACAGATCTAATTAAATACTTAATTACCATTTGAATAAGGAATCATCAAGTTGTAATTTAAGGAGTACTTTTTATTAAAATGTGCTAAAATGATTATTAACGCATTTGAATATAGGAGATTTTTTTAGTTTTTAAAAATATCCATAGCTTTTTTAAAAATAATAATTCAAATTACACAAGTTAAATTACTACTAGCTGCAAATATTTATATATTGCAACTAATTTGTAAAAAAATTAAGTAAAATACTGTTAAATCTATATTTCTTAAAATGGGTTTGTAACTCAAGGATATACAAAAGATCATCGATTTTAGCCTTTGTACTTTTCGCTTTTGTAGTCGAAATGTTCTTCAAACTTAAATTGTTAGTTTTTTTTGCAATATTGTATTTATTGCTTAATAAAAGATAAAAAAATTATTGAAAATTTATTTGATAAATTAAAACATCATTTTACGGCTTATCAAAGTCCACTGCTGAACATAGGCCTCCCCATAGACGGCTTCATAAGTATATTTGCCACAGTTACAAGGCTTGGTAAGAGGGTGGGCAACCGCAGTTTTTTATTATTTTGAGTTGCTGTCAGGAAGATGCTGCTGCCCATCTCCTGTTTCAGTTTCCCTCTGTCGTCTCTTACTAACAAGTATGTAAGTAAGAGACGACAGTACAGACTGTACAACAGACTAAGTATAGTTTATTCTCTTACACCGCCACTACAACTAACACTTACTACATGATACTTGAAGTACTAAGAATCATTTAAAGGAATTATAATTGTCACAAAATATGTTAAGTATTAATTTTATATAGTTATGCATAGGCGACTGAAAGATAGAGGGAGCGCATACACTGACACATATGAAGCTAAAACCTATTGTTGGTTGCAAATGATTTTAGATGCATATGTGTGCGTGAATGCGTGTTCTTGCAATAAGTTGAGAATGGGTTTGATTTCGTTTTAGCGAAACTTTACTTATACTTTTTTAAAGTTATTTTTACCGTGTAGTGGCGGTGTAAGAATATACACTTCCCAACACTATCATCCCGTGGCTGTCGTGAGAGACGACAAAGGGAAACAAGTCAGGAGATGGGCAGCAGCGTCTTCCTAATAACGACTAAAAATAAAAAATAAACTGCGGTTGCCAACCCGCTTGCCAAGATATGTTCGGCAGTGGATTTTAATAGGCTGTAACGGTAACGGTAGTGACATTCGAAATCTGACTACCTCACGCTCTGTCATGCCACAGTTGCCATGCCTTGCAAGTGGGGTGACAACCGCAGTTTTTATTTATGTTCAGCTATTATCAGGAAGATGCTGCTGCTCATCGCAATAGTATGGCCTAAAGCCTCATTCACATTTTATTTTTCGTATTTTGCCAATTAAATTGTTATTATGTCGAAAAATAATAAGTTAATTTTTTAGTGACTTAAGCAATCTGTGGAAACTTAATAAACTAAAGCTTTGTTTGTTTTGAAGATGCTTTTGCTATCACAGAATCACAAAGACATTAGTTTATTTTGTTCTTTGGTAAGAATATAACAATATATAATATATTTACTTTTAGGACATAAGAAATATTTTAAGATAAATGCGCATGTATAAAATATTAATTATATTTTCATATTATACAAATAATTTTATGTTTAACCATAAATAAATGATTGGTTACCAGCCTATTGCTTAAGTGATTTTAGTTTTTTTTAGATAATAGGTAAGATTTGATTAATCTTTGAAAGTGAACAAAGCATTACAAATTTTGTACAAGAACACAAAATTTTATTATGCGCTAAATGTTTCCGATATTTCTCTAGGCTTGATAAAATATTCTCTAATTTTGATTTCAAAAATATTGTTTGTATTTTGTAAATACTAAAACCTTCGTTAAATTAATTATTGCGAAATGATTTGTCCGAATAATTTTGAAATATTTTTATCAATTACTACTTGTCTTGTTTATTGACAAAGGTAACAATAGTACGATGGCGTTAGTTTTGTCGTAAAAAGTAAAGTTATATCTATGTATGTATAAGTCCCACATCTGAGCACAGGAATCCTCTAATTTCTGAGAGGGTTAGCAATTAGATGCTCCAGCGCGTGTTGGCATACTTCACTTGCACTTGAAAAATATTTTATTAACTATGCATGATGGTTTCTTTATGATGTTTTCCACCACTCAGTCTTAAATTGCATTTAACAATTTCTTTGGTGCTGTCGGGGTCGAATCCGGATTGCTCGGGTACGGTAAAACTTACGGCGAACGCTTAGCCCCTGGGCTCCCACGGAATTTTTTTGCGCAAACTCTGTTATAATTACTTGTTGTCTCTTAGGCGTATTCAATGAAACAATTTAATCAATACGATGGGCGAAGTTCAGAATGTAGTGTCCGTATATACATTATTAGTAAATATGTTAATGCAATATATAGTTTTTAAATGGGATTCGATATTGGGATCATTCTCACCTGTCTAAAAATTAAGATGCTTAACTGTTGAATAACGCCTCTTATTTTATAAGCACTCCAATATAATCAATTTTCAGCCAAGTGTTATATTACAATATTAAAAAACTCTCTTTTGTCAATATGGGATTTTTTTGAAATAATCTTATAAAAAAAGATTAAAAAGAAAATTATTACATAAAAGTACGCAAATAAGTTTTATTTTCTATCTAAGATTTAATATTAATAAAAAAAATATTCATTTATTCATCACAGTCTATCAAAAGTCCCAGTCTATCAAAAGCCTTACATAGGCCTCTCGTGTAAGAAGAGGGTTGACAACCGCAGTTTTATTGCTTTGAGTTGTATTCAAGAAGATGCTGCTGGCCATTCTCAATTTCATTTCCCTCTGTCGCCTCTTACGACAACCATGGTATGGTATATGTGGAAGTGAATTTATACCCGTCGAGCGATTTAACACATTCGATATTTTAAGCATGAAATTCTTTGATTAATTTAGATTTATTCAAGAAATCGAAAATGGAATTCGTTAAAAGATACACCTTAGTGCTTTGATCACGTGATCGAACTTTGTAGGCAGGGTGAGCGTGGGCGAGTCTACGGAGCTACGAACCAGACAGAGCGTAGGCAGTCGCGTAGCATCGTAGCGTAGCAAAATGAGACTACACGTGCTATGAATCTTAGTTGAATTTCTTATTTTATAACCAATAGTAAGACCTTAAAATTTGAAAGATTAACTAACTCACCTGCTTAAGACTCGGTTTGCTTGTCTACCAAAACACAGTATACCTACATAACTTTGCTTGTGCTTTTAAAGATGAAATAAAACTTTCATAAGCGAGCCTTTTTCGTAACTCTTTGACACCATTCAGCTCTCACCTACGCGGCGGGCGTCCGTCGACTGCAGCCTACATCCGACGAATTTTCCTTCAGGAGTTAAGCTTGAATGGATCTGCGCTACGATTGGTCGGTGCGAGTGACGTCATCACGAAAATCACAATCATGTGGCTTTTAGCTCGTGTAGTTGTGTGTGTTCGCTGAGGGTGTGTGTGAGTCAAGGCACATGAATGGGCGGCCCGACCGCGCCCGCGCCGTGCCTCCCGTTACGTCACGCGACTAACAGCCTCCACATTATGCAACGGAACATCTGAAATAGACGCGAGCGTTAATAATAACTTCTGAGGCAGTGTATTTATAGGGTTCTGAGATTCTTTGATAACTTATTCGTTTTGACGCTTTATCAATGTCATCGAATATTTCATATTTATGTACAAATAATATACAAGATCGGTTTTTTGTTAGTAAAAGTTTGTAGTTAAATCATTGTTTAAGTTTTAATTACTAAATACTTTAGTAAGTTTTGTTATGTTTTAGTAATTTTTTGTTAATCTGTTTGATGTTTTACTATAATTTCGATCTCTTTTGAATATTTGTAACTCATGTAAATAGATTATTTTGGAAATAAAAATAGATTTTTTTAAATTTAAACCTAAGTAAGTGACTGAGCTTACATAAAAATTAGGCCAAAAAATTAACCGGCCATCCTCTTTCTTAATGTTTATTAGCATATTGAAACTGAACACGGAAAATCATGAATCTTATTTAACCAGGAAAAAGGTGCGCCCGTAAAATCCAGCCTTTCCGATCCCAGTAGCGCTAAGCTGGTCTATGGCTTCACCACCGACCACGTTTCTGTCACGGAGTAGATGGAGAGCGGAGCATCGTAATACCGACACTCCTCTTTCCTCACAGCCCCAGCACCGCCGCACCAGCGGTGCGGTCCCACCAGAGTCGCGGAGGATAGAGCGAGTGGTACCTCACTATTTATACTCCTCCCCCTTAGCGACTACACCTCGGCTGCCAAGGATAGGTTGAGAGAACTACCCTGCCATCAGTCCACCAACGCGCATCTGGAGTGGGCTCGCGAAGCCGACTCTGAACGTCCGCTTCAGGCCGGTTCTTCCATGGAGATTCGTTCTTCTCAACATGGCTATATCTGTTCTCACATGTCTACTGCCCACGCAACGTAAGATAATCAGTCACCTCATTTCGTCCCGAGAGTGTCGTAAGAAGCGTTTATGGTTAATACCAGAAAAATCTTCGTCTCGTCTCTCGTCGTTTCGAATCTCGTTTACGCCAGACGTGAAATACTCAGACCGGCGATGGGTGTCGCAGCAGCGTCTTCCTTATAACGACTACAATTAAAAACTGTTATTGCCAACCCGCTTTCCAAGCGTGGCAACTATGGCAAATATCCCTTCTATGAGGAAATCTATGGGCTTAGCCCTATGGTCAGTAGTGGACTAGGTAGGACTAGGACTAGGTAGACTAGGACTAGTAGTAATAGGCTGTAACTGTAACGGTAACGGCGATGGACAGAAGCGCACAAGGTGCGAGACGTCTGGTAAGTACTGCAATCGTCAATTGACCTGGCTGCCAAGCGTGACAACTACGACGAACCCTATCTTACGACGACAGAGACTCATGTCCAACAGTGAACTTTTATTTGATCATGATGAAGAAGAAGAAGAATTTACTGTCAAAATTGCGTCAAATATCATACAAACATAATTGCATCAAATACATATTTAAAATAATCACCTTTCTGTACGACCTCTACATACCTCTATATGATTAGGCGGTAGCGTATTTTCCTGTCTATGATCATCTCGGTGGGTCACCATTCCATTCATGGTTCATAATCTCCTGGTCTATTTCCCTCTGTCGCCTCTTACGACTTCCATGGGATGATATGTGGTAATGGATATTCTTAGATTGCCACTACATGATAATTACGCATAAACATGTTAAACAGTGTACCACCACTGTGTATTTATGGATATTAATGGCAGAATATTAACAGCACGCAGCAGCATCAGGACGGCACTCCATATTTTGCTTCAGGATTAATAATTAATCTCTATCCTTCTTTCTTGGAAATTAGTTGCATTAATCCATGAGCTGGAGCAGCTATTCTGGTGGACACTTAGTTTATCTATCACTTAAGTATTTTCGAAAAGATGTCTTACTTTTTTCTATTATATTATTATTTTTACTTATTATCCACTACATAAATATTTTTTTTTAAAAGTTTCAATTAAGTGCAAAAAGTGATAGTTAAAATTGAATAAAACATAATATGGAATTACTGTGACGTCAGTAGCCACCTCGTAAATATTTGATCGTCTTTGTCAGCAACTACTGAAATTTGCATTGATGTCAATTCCCTACAAAAACTTTTGAAAAAAGATAGAACAACGAAAAATTTTCTAAATTTCTTATAGAATCTTTAAAGCTCTGAATAACTAACATAAACCAACTAAGTTACAGGGACTGGTAAGCGACACAATCAAGACATTTCCTTTATCTAGGAGGATAGTCCTAAAATTGTATCTGTCAAATGATATTACGTCATGGGATGTGGAGCTTAATTTGACCTTCGAACTTTACCAATGCAGGTAGCTTCCTGAAATAGCTTGATGCGATAGGGTGCGTCCGGTCGTTGACCGTCACCTCCCCTCCCAGAGCAAGCTACCTCCACCCTGTGACCCGGTCACCGTGCAACAAGTGAGCTTGTATCGACTTTGCGCGTTTGACATTTAAAGCATTTGCTGCGCTTCGAGGCCGAAACACCTTCGATCCTGCTCGCCCTTGTAGCTAATTGTTAATTGTTGCGATTTTCATTATTACCAACGTTTACCATTAGAAAATATACAGATGTAATATGTTAATATATAATAGATGCATGAATTATAATGAATACCACCGATTGAAATTAGGATTTTTAATCCTAATATGTAACATCTTCCGAAATTATGAGCCTACAACTAAATAGTTTTTTTTTAATAGAATAAGGGTGACAAACGAGCACACAGTCCACCTGATGGTAAGTGGTTGCTGTGGCCCATAGACATCTACATCTATCTTCGTTTGCAAATTTAAATGCAGATGCGTTGTCAGCCGTGAGGACTAAGATGGAATGCCTCTTTTCCAGTAAAAAGGGTCTCCGGTTCTCTACACTCACCATACGAAACACAGCAGCATTAAGCTGCTATTTTACGCTGGTATTCTGTGAGAGCGTGGTCCTTCCCCGGTCGAGCCGACCCATTCGGGCTACAACTATACTATTAATATAGCTGCAGCATGGCTCTACCACGTAAAAATTGATATATTACTGGCTTGCGCGACATTGGGTGGACAAAACTTATTTTAGTTGAAACGTTCTTGCTTATTATCAGGAAACATAGGATCTAAATAAAAATGTAGCTGATGAAGAATCTCAATCAATAACATGCCTTTCATACTATCGATTTTTTATAGAAGTGCGGGCAAACGAGCATGCGGATCACCTGATGGAAAATCCTGAGTTCGAACCCGCCATGAGGCTGAACCTGTGCCTTGTAACGTTGCATGTGGTGTGCCGGCATGAAATACTGTCCCGCTTTACAAGACACGCCAAGCTTTTTAGAGGCCAATTTGGCATTCCCTTCCAACTGACCGCGGAACTGCACATCATTCGATATGTTGACGCTGAGGATTCCGATGCTGGCTGAGGCAACGAGGGGAGTGACCTGAAATTGAGAGGATGCGACAAAGGGGTTGTATTTAGTGGTAAACGCTCAAGCATGTGTCTTACGGGGATTAAACTGGACTAGAATTAGTCGTCCCCATTCAAGACTTTGTTTAACAAAGAGGCGACATCAGATATAACTTTGTCAGTTATAAGCTTTGTTTGAAGTATGTGCACGGCACGGCCTGTGTAAAAATCATCACCAGTGTTGTCATCCGCATAGCAATGAATGTTACAGGTTTGCAACATATTATCATTGATATGCAGAAGAAACAGCGTAGGTGATAGCACGCAGCCTTGTGGAACACCAGCATTAATAGGCTTGTAGCTGTTATATTATATAGTTTTTGCTTATAAATAAATCATATGTAAACTAACACATTTACTGCTTTTCAATGTATTCTCTACTAAATTTTAAATACACATCCATTCGTTCAAACAATTTTTGAAAACATAAGGACTATTGGTCTGACGGCATGTTTTTACGTGCCGTAATCTATCACAGCAAATCTTAGATTTTTGGGAAAATAAAGAAATTGCCTAATTATTATTACAAAATATTATTGATCATGTCTTGCAAAAGGAGCATTTCGAATAAAGTTAAACTAAAGACAAAATTAACAACATACTTTTAAAAAATATATAAGCAATAATATTTATTATGAAAAGAAAAATGGCAAGTGTTGTACCATTCTAAAATGTTGACTAAAAAGGCCATATTTTAAAATTACTTGCCAAGGGTAGTGTATTACTACTTTTTTAAAAAACGGTGTGTCAAAATTAACAGAGATAAGTTTTTTTTAACCTTAACTCAATCAAACTAATATTATTTTCACAAAAATAACGAATTTGTAGTTAGATTTGTGACTTCTATAGTAGCGTGGTTAATAAGAATTATATTATTATAAAAAACACTATTAAATTGCGAAAAATTTTGACCATACTACCTTAAGATGTGATCTACGGGAACGGGAGTCCATCACATTTGAGAGTGGTCATTTTCTAAACATCACAACAAATAGCGACCTTTTCACCACTCAGTGCACTCATTATGCGTTATCACATTAAATGGATAATTATGTTAATTTCATCTCAAATATATAGCGTTGGTTCATGTAACGGTGTGAATGGGAATCTTTGGAAAGCAAGGCCAGTTCCGCAGCCAGCCCATTCACGATTCCAAGGCAGGTGCGTGCGTCACATAGCCAAGGACGCGACCTAGCAGCATTTAACGGATTTTCCACAACATTACTTACGGTGTTAAAAATAAATGTACTTCAAAAAAATATTAGTAATAACTTGTCTTCTTCGTCTTCTTCAGCCCGTGAAAGTCCACTGTTGGACATGCTCCTCTCCCGTTATAGGGATGTAGAAATATATATGTTGTTTATAAACTTAAAGTAGAGGTATTTCTTATTATGGTAGAGTCAGCTTAATATTTATTATAATACTAGCTGATACCCGCGACTTCGTCCGCGTTCCTTGATATATTAACAAAGAAAACACACATCACTGAACACTTAGTGCTTATAAAAATCGTTGTTTCTTAAAACTTTAATAACTTTATATTAAATGAAGATATTGCAATATTTTTTTAGATAAGGGCCAAGTATCTAAGAAATAAAACTTAGAAAACCTAATTGAAACCTATCCAGTAGATTTTCCGTGATGCGCGCACAACTGCAATTCTCTATCATTTTATTTATATAGAAGAAGATATAAAATGTATGGTTATAAATTCTGTATAGAGTAATAGTAATGTGTATATAAATGTCTAGAGTAAGTAGTACTGTCGAGTTAGAGTTATCGAAATAGATAAGTAATAAATGGAAATACGTGCTATGTATTTATATGTTATTTTGGAGTTTTTACCAAATAACACATTTCTTTCGATCTACACAAAAAAAAGAAAACCTATTGATTATTACAGTTAATTTTAAGTGTTAATTTTAAGTTAATTTTAAGTATATTACGAAATTATTCTACGAGACTATTGGACGGTGAACTAAATCTCTCAAAAAAATATATATTGATTATTTTTCTGTGTGGCGTAAGACACGCGAGTCGTGTCATTTTTAAAAATTGTTATAACTCGCTCAAATTGCGTTTTCGGAAGATTTATCCAGAACAAAATAGTCATTATTTTGCAAGTAGTTCATGCCCACTGCTTCGTTTCTGGATATTTTGAGAATTTGACATTTTTAGGGGTTGACAACCTTTTTAACTTGTACATGGTACTCTTTTTACTGTGTGGGTTTTTTAAATCATGTTGTGGAAAAATACTCTAATAAGTAACTACTCTAATAATATCACTCATTGCGATTGCTCACAAACTCAATTTAAAAACAAGTTTCTGGAAAACAAGTCTCCTGTTAAAAGAAAACAATGCGTTTGTCTTTGTTTAATTTTGCTTAAAATAGTTGAACTGCCGTCTTATTACTATCATATGGCCGAATGGACCTACGAAGTACCAGGTGCTCTTGTGATATCGTATAAGGTTTATTTTTGCTTGAAACAGTTCGAACGCGTTCATGCGTAGAAAAAGATCGCTAATAAATAAATGCCTATTGTTTTTTCCTTTAGAAAACACTTTTGTTTTTTCTTACTAATTAGACGTTTTCAGATCGACTTTACTTTTACATTTGTATAACATTAAATAATATATAACATTTGTAAATATCAATTAATCATAAACCTTATTTTTTCCAAATTAAGGTTCTCGATTGTTTGATATTTACAAACGTTATTATTTGGTGAAAATTTAATTTAATAAAAACCAAGGTTTTTCAGGGTGAATTAGCTGTACCTACATATATATAAAAGATTTTTTTATAAAACAAAAATGGTACAAAAGGTTTGTAATCTCTGCATAAAAAAAGTCACTTACTTTCCATTTCAAGGAAAACACATAGAAAAATACATAGTTAGTCACTAAAAACAAGTATCTTTCCGATTGCAACTGATATTTGATGTCAACTAAACTTAATCAGGTCTAAACAAGTGAAAAAAGCATAAAAAAGAACATTGTTTTTACACATGGCTGATGGCACAATAGGCATGTCGTCAACTTCTATGGCGCTCACGAAATATTTGTTCGCTGCCACAGCTAAAAGTTGTCGAAAATTGGTGCCGCAACGAATCGGTTAACGAAAGGCAAGAAGACTCATTGTTGTCATTTACTAGACTAGAAGACTATAGTAGTTAATATCTATTTTAAATCTAGTTACAGGGTTATACGTGGTAGAGCCATGCTGCAGCTACATATATTAGTAGTATCGTTGTAGGAAGAATGGGTCGGCTCTACCGGGGAAGGACCACGCTCTCACAGAATACCAGTGTAAAATAGCAGCTTAACACTGCTATGTGTCGTATTGTGAGTGTAGAGAACCGGAGACCCTTTTTTACTGGAAACGAAGCATTCCATCTTAGTCCTCACGGGTGACAGCGCATCTGCATTTTGATTCGTAATCGAGGATTGATGTAGATGTCTATGGGTCACAGCGACCACTTACCATCAGGTGGACTGTGTGCTCGTTTGTCACCCTATTATATAAAAAACGGTTATTTGTAGGATCTATGATAAAATAAGAAATCCCTGAAACGTTTTGTATTTTAGGCTTGGTAATCTTATTTCGTATGTTAGTACTCTTATTTTACACATTTTGTGGTAGGACCCCCCTTTTTTGCCTAGTAGTCTCTCTGAGTAGGTACCACACTTTAACTTATTTCTGCCATCTTAGCAATGCTTGCACTGCTGTGTTCCGATCTGAAGGGTAAAGAGAGCCTGTATGGACATGACTGTAGTAGACACTTACGATAACGTGAACTGTAAGGTCGTTTGTCAATACAGTTTTAAAAAAAATATAAGCAAGGGAATTGCAGCGTAAAGTTGCTAAAGTTTTACTACTTTTTTAATTCAATATTTATTATATAATTATAATTTAATATTGAAAAATATACGATATTAAAAAAAAAACTAAAACTAACAACTTAAATTATTAACATACAGTCCTACTCCCCGTGGTATGGTGCCAAGAACGCTGGCTGCGTTTCCTCGCTGAATGGCTAAACTTAGTCTTTGAGCGAGAAAAAGAAAAGTTTTACTTAATTACGTTTTAGTTAATTATGAAAATGTCGAAATGTTCACTATAACCACAAGGTCTAGGACTACGTTCTAATTACATTCTCAAGACAGTTAATCGTAAGATTTGCTATAAAAGCTCATTTTGTGGAGGTATAATTAATTCTCATATTATATGGTCTACTAAAGTCCATGGACACCTGCAGCCAACTTCAAATAAAGAAGACTAGTAATAGTTTTTAATGAACTTGGATATTTTGCTGGATTTTAGCAACAAAGTTGTTTTCTATTTAGCACATGCTTGACTGGAACTAATCCGTCTAGTGGCGGTGTAAGAATATCCACAACCCCATATAATCCCGTGGGTTTTGTAATAGGCGACAGAGGGAAACAAATCAGGAGATGGGCAGCAGCATCTTCCTAATAACGACAAAAAAAACTGCGGTTGCCAACCCGCTTGCCAAGCGTGGCAACTATGGCAAATATTCTCCTTATGAGGCAATCTATTGGGGAGGCCTATGTTCTTTAGTGGACTGGTAACGGTACAAAAAAAAACAACAATTACTGATTTCATTACTGGCTTTTCAATCTCATAGTTAGCTGAAAAGGTTTTTGTTATAATGAAGTAGTAATGCATTTTAATTTTAAAATATGTACTTTATTTTTTTATGAATAACTTAATTCATATGTCAATCTGTGACAGGAGTTCTATTAACAAGTACCGGCATGAACCATGAACGGTGCGCGTCATCCTCCGTGTTTCGATTCATGAATAGATGCTTGCAACCCGGGATGACCCAGTTTTTGACTCTATGCTGTTATTTCACAACCAAAACAGCGTAACTTACTATTGTACGGCGAACGGATTTATATCGTATGAATATCGTTCCTTGGCAATATTACTATGTGCGTACCGAAATTGGGATATGCACTTCTTTCTTTGAAGTTCTTTTATGACGTCAGTCGGTTTGTAGGGGGATTGCAGCTCCAGAATTAGGTCAGTTTCATTCTGAAACAGGCAAGGAGGCATCGGAGGGAGGGGGGGAGGGGTCGAAGCAAGTGGTTCGGTCGATGGTAAATTTAGTTATCACTTATTATTATTGCAATGGTGCTTAAGATTTATTTGAAGCAACCTCCATATTTGCAGGTCATTTCATTTATTTTATCTGTAAAAGAGAAGGTAATTGTGAAGTGCGATACCAATAAGTGTAACATTAACATTTGCGATGTATTTGGTTTTTCTTATCTCTGATTGGTAAATAACTTCAAAGTTTTTTTTAACTACCAGTATATATGATATTTAATACTCGCGACCCGCCCTGGCTTCGCCTGGGTATGGGCGTTATTTAGATTTATGATAGTCAAAAATCATTAATATTATAAAGGTTTAGTTATTTTAAAAAAAACTCAAATTTTTTGGATAAAATATAGCCTAGACCACTCCTGGCATTGCTCTCTATCTGTTCGTGTTCTGTTTCATTACTATCGGTTCAGCCATTAAGAAGATTAGCCCGGACAGACAGACAGACAATGTTTAAAATGGTTATTCATGTGGTAGTTATTAGACCTCCCTCATAGATTGCCTAATAGTGAGGATTTTGTCATAGTTGCCACGCTAAGCAGGCAGGTTGGCAACTGCAGTTTTTTTGCAATAGCTATCAAGAAGACTAATAAAGACTATCCAGCCGCTCAATTTGACCATCGCACATCGCGACAAAACTCGCGATACCATCCATACCATCTGGATGATTGGCGGTCCACCACTGTGCGATTTAGAAGATGTTTTCTTCCTCGCACAACTTCCTTGTGGAACCGATTACCACCAGTGATTTTTCCGGACCGATACGACTTAGGGACCTTCAAGAAAAGAGCCTACTCCTTTTTAAAAGGCCGGCAACGCATGTGCAATTCCCCTGGTGTTGCAGTTGTTCATGGGCGGCGGTAGTCACTTAACATCAGGTGAACCGCAGGCTCGTTTGCCCCCTCTCCTATAAAAAAAAAAGACGCTGCTGTTTGTTTCCTGTTTAAGTTTCCCTCTGTGGACTCTTACGACATTCGCAAGTCGATATGCAGAAGTAGATATTCTTACAACACGGTAGAGCCACGCAGCAGCTATGTCATGGTTGTAGCACGAATGGGTCTGTTCGACCGGGGTAGGACCACGCTGACAAAATACCAGCGGTAAAAAGCAGCTTAATGCTGCTGTGTTTCACGTATAGTGAGTGTATAGAACCGGAGACCCTTTTTACTGGAAACGAGGCATTCCATCTCAGTCTTCAGTGCTGACAACGCATCTGCATTTTGATTCTTAATTGAGGATAAATGTAGATGTCTATGGGCCACAGCATCCACTTACCACTAGGTGGACTATGTGCTCGTTTGTCACCCTTAGCCTATAAAAAAAACACCATAATGACACAGTTGCACATGAATCTCAGAAAAAGTTTAATAATGTTACCGCCTATATACGTCCCACTCCTGGGCATAGGTCTTCTGTTATTTCAGATAATGTTTTCGGGCCAGAGAGTTTTCGCCGCGCCGATCCAATGTGTGTCGGGAAGCTTTGAATGTCTTCGAAATATATATTTTTAACTTGTCAGATATACAGGCTTCCTCACGAAATTTTTCTTCACGTGGAAAATCAGTACATAAATTAGTAATTAACTATTTCATTAGTGCTGACGGGGATCGAACCTGGGTTGTTCGCAAACTATGATATTCACAAAAAACGCTTAGGGCCTGAGCTACCACTTAGTTTTGCAAACTTTTGTTCCTACTACTTAAACCATTAATTGAGAAAAAATAGAGATGCGTTGTCACTACTTAGAACTTAGATGAGAATACCTCGTCACCAGTAAAAAGGGGTTTCCGGTTGTCATTATTTACAACATGAAATACAGCAGCATTATGTTGCTATTTAAACGCCGACGAAAACAGGGGGGTGTTATAAGTTTGTAGTGTTTTGTGTACATGTGTTGTGTCTGTCTGTGGCATCATAGCTCCTGAACGGATGAACCGATTTTGACTAAAAAAAAATCGTTAGAATTCGATTAAGACACCTAATCGAGAGTATTCTTAGCTATGTTTCAAGAAAATAAAACGATCATTAGCTCTTTTTGCTTCGAGGATTTTTTTTTATTTAAGTTATTTGCAATCGTATTTTGTACGACCATAGTCCTTCTCCCAATTAGTCAACCCATTCATGGTCTAGCCATAATACAGATGTAGCTTAGCTCTATAACATCTCCATCCGTACATTACAGACTATAAAAGTCTACTGCTAAACATATGCCTCCCTCATAGATTAATTCATAGGGGGGATTTTGGCATAGTAGCTACGCTTGGTAGGCGAGTTGGCAATCGCAATTTAATATTATGTGATTTGTTACCAGGAAGATGCTGCTGCCTATCTCCTGTTTAATTTCCCTCTGTCGCCTTCTACGAAAATCACAAGATAATACTAGGTCAATATTAGTTCTGAGAAATTAGAAAATCGTTCAAGTGTTATAATATTGTTCTACAATTAGTGTTTCATCACATACGTCGTAATTATTAAATTGTTATAACAATAGATCGCGGTAATAAATATTTCCTTCCTCATAGTTTGAAAGTTTAAAGCAATATCAATCTTGTGAAATTCAATGCCGCTAACACACAAGCGTCTGGAAAAAGGAGCCTGCTCACCCTGGCTTCCATTTTTGGAATGTGTTTTTGGAGTACACTGGCTGTTTTGACTTGTCAAGGGTCGAGATTTCTTCGAATCTTTACTTTGGACGGTTCATTGAGCCCAAGGCCAAAAGCAAGTCCGCGGCAGCTCTTTACCCTATATAAAATGCAATCCCGTTCGTGCATGGAGTACTGCTGTCATATATAGGCTGGTGCTGCAAAATGACACCTAATAGCATTGGAGTTCGAGTGGCAAGCTAAGAGGCTTATTGATGACCTCAAATAAATAATAAACTATACAAATAATTAAAATTGAAGTGTCTGTTTGTAATGTCAAAATAACAGCTTTTTACTAAATACATATGAAAGTATATATACAGTACTTATAACGAAAAAACAATTTTTAAAATTTTTGTCTGTCTGTCTGTGTGTCTGTCTGTCCGTCTATCTGTCTGTTTGTTCCGGCTAATCTCCGAAACGGCTGGACCGATTTTGACGGGACTTTCACTGGCAGATAGCTGATATTATAAGGAGTAACTAAGGCTACGTTTATTTTAGAAAAAGAATTAGGGTTCCGCGTAAAAAATTAAAACCCATAAAATCCAATAGTAATAAATTCCACGCGGTCGAAGTTGAACAGCTAGCAGTTGGAACAGCTAGTAAATAATAGTCTTTAATAGGCTGTAACTCTAACGGTAACGGAGGAGACTAATGCTAGAAAACAATTCCACTCCTTTGCTGACCGTATTACGCACGACTAAGCGGATCATTTTGTTCGAACGCGTGGTATGTCGACAACAAAGTTGTAAAGACTCGTTCTAGTTTTATAATATTTAATATTATAAACCGAGTCTCCTCCGTTACTGTTACCGTTACAGCCTATTAAAGTCCACTGCTGAACATAGGCCTCCTCCATAGATTGCCTCATAGGGAGGATATTTGCCATAGTTGCCACACTAGACAACCGGGTTGGCAACCGCAGTTTTTCATTTTTATTCGTTATTAGAAAGACACTGCTGTCCATCTTCCGGTTTGTTTCTCTCTGTCGCCTTTTACGACATCCACGGGATGATATGGTGTAGTGGATATTTCTTACACCACCACTATACGGTATTAGTTTTCTTATCGGATCAATATTAAATAAATAATATAATAGAGATGTTGTCAAGGCAAGAATAAACAGCATGCATTAACGATCGCAGTACTCTACGTCTCACAACTTTGACAAAGCCGTCCGTCGCCGGTCTGTATTAGGCTTGGGTAAAAAATATCGATATATCGATATATCGATATTTTCTCATAAAATTATCGATATTTACTGTCGATATTTTTAGTCGCAATATATCGATATTCGATATTTATTTTAGAGTATCGATGTCGTATTAGTTTCGATATATTTTTAAATGTTATATTTATTTTATAATTTAATAGATGACACATTAAGTAACAAAAGCAAAAGCATTGATGTGGAGCAATTTTTTTTTCTTATCAACATGTCCAGTAATATAATGTTGACCCTCATCCTACTAAATCACGTAAAACATGACGATATATCGATATATAATCAATGAACATGACGATATATTTATCACGCGATAACTATCGATACTGTCCGATATTGTTTAAAAAATACTTATATATACGATAAATATTGATATCATTTTTTCACTTGCCCATCCCTAGTCTGTATATTTTACGTTTGGCGTATACTCGATTGTTACACTGCCATCTATTGAAAGCCTAAAAAAATTTCTCGCATTTATCGTAGACGCCTCTTACGAAACTGCGATCGTCGATCTGCTCTACCTTCATGATGTATATGAGACACCTATGTACGGATGCGGAATTTACGTATAATAAAACTAAAAATATTTTGTTTTAGCTCCGATAGGGCAAAACCGGCTTTAAAGAATTCGCCGATTTCCGTTTTCAGGATTTCTTTAATATAGGCATTAATGAACTGTGAAAATGGCAAATACACTGACAGTACTGGTCGATACTTAAATAAAATAAATATATAATATTCTTAAATGCTCTTTGTAAAACGGAATTTTTAGATGTAGTGTAATACGATCTATGATTGTATTAAACTCAATTTATGAAGAGATTAAGGTTACATTCATATATTATAGCTAAGCCGATCTTTTCTTTGAGCATTAAATTATTATTATTATTATTTGTTATGATCTACGCAAAAATAATTTCCAGTGTTTTGAATTTTTGTAGTGGTTTGGTTTGAATTTGATTTGGATTTGAAGTGTTTAATAAAATACCGCATCATCTTGAAACTGATGGTAGCTCTCTTTTGAAATTAGGTAATTTATTTTATTTTGTTTGTCGTACATGTACGCGCCGACATCAATTGAGTCATAATGATTTTTTTTATTTACGTGAACACTACACATTGAATAAAACTACTTTTACGGATTTTATCGCATTTAATTATACTTATTTTTAAATTCCCGACGTTTCGCTTGCTTTCCAGCACCTATGGTCACGGGGGACTGAGGTGATTGACGTCCCGATGTCAGAGTTAACCCGGAGTACCTGCAGATTTTAAATTATTAGTCTTGGTCCGATCTACGCAGAATGAACTTACTGTGTCTTGAAGTCTTGCAGTGGTATGCTTGAGTTTAGTTTTAATTTTATTAATTACAGGATCCCAAGCAGGTGGTGGTACCCAGCCTCCCTCTCTATTGAAATAGGATGTGTTTTAATTTCAATAGCCTCACGGATCCTTGGCAGGAATCGATGTTCTTTCGCGAGAATTTGTGGTCTATCAAATCTAATGTAATGGCGGGGGCCGTCTAGGATATGATCACAAACTGCAGACTTCTCGGAACGTTGGTGTTTCACATACATAGCTGACGTGAAACACCAACGTTCCGATTAAACGCGATAAAATCCATAAAAGTAGTTTTATTCAATCAATTGAGTCCTTGTAAATTGCAATGTTATATGCAGAATGCAGATGTATAGCGTAGGGCGGCTCTCCCACTAGATGAAGCGATGACTTGGTAAGACATGCAAGAAGTCGATGGATGCAGGTGGCTCAGGACCGTGCTTTGTGGTATTACTTGCGGGAGGCCTATGTTCAGTAGTGGACTTGTAATAATGGACTTGTAATGATGATGCAGATTTATAACGTGACCGGCGGTAAACGAAAACACTAAAGAAACCAAGAGAAGAACCGAAATCCATTAATTTGTTGAGCCGATTGCTTGTGATCCGTGGTAGCTCGCAGGCTAAGCGTAAAGTTCACAGTACGTGAGCAAGCCAGATCCGATTCCACCACCGAAATTGTTAACTGCAATTATAAGTGCTGATTTATCACATGCGTGGCTGTGAAGAAAAACATCCTGAGGAAATCTGCATGTCCAAGAAATAAATTATATTGACGATATTCGAAGTTCGGCAACACGCATTAAATCAGTGCGGCGGATTATGGACAAATTAATCCCTCTCAGAAATAAGAGACTTTTACACCTGTACCCAGTAGTGAAAACTTTACTTTATCCTAAATCATGCAGCTTTCACCACGAATTTTTCTGAGTAAGCTATCACAAAAAAAATTGTGCGTGGTAGAGCCATACCGCAGCTATCTTCTGGTTGTAGCTCAAATGGTTCGGCTCGACCGGGGAAGAACCACGCTCTCACAGAATACCAGCGTAAAATAGCAGCTCAATGCTGCTGTGTTTCGTATGGAACCGGAGACCCTTTTTACTGGAAACGAGGCATTCCATCTTACTCCTCAGGGATGACATCGCATCTGCATTTTGATCCTTAATCGAGGATAGATGTAGATGTCTATGGGCCACAGCATCCACTTACCATCTGTGTGCTCATTTGTCAACCAATTGATTGCTTACACAATGACTTCTTAGATCGTTTAAGTCTTTTTAATGAAGTATTGGTTCTAAATATTGTATTATAGATATAATTTAGTAAAGCGTTACAATTTCTCTGGCACCCCTAATCAAATAGGTATCTGAAGTTGATATGAGGTCACCGTTATTATAACTGCCTTAAGCACTTTTAATAATTACAGGGGAGATTCTCGGTAGCTAAGGGGATAAGCGCTCGCCTCAAAATTTTATGGTACACTGTCAAACTTCGTTCGTTCCCCGCCTGCTCCAATGAAACTGTTAATTGAATTGGCGGTGAATAATGAAAAAAATAAAAGCTAACAAAGAACTAACATATTTTTTTCCATATTACAGCTTCAGAAGTCCGAGCTAAGATTTAGTAATTTATTTTTGAGTGAACAGGTGGACTAAGGAATAATATAAGCTCAAGATAACAACTAGAATGTCGTTTTATAGTTACTTTGTATAGTTTATCTCCTATTTTACCTAGGAGTACCTGCCGTACCAAGAGTTTAGGGGTGGAATTTATTCTCCAATTTTTTTATAGAATTATTCCTGAAGTAAACTTATTAAAAAAATAATCATTAAAATCAGTTCACAATTGACGAAGACATCGCGTAGCATACATACATAGTGGAATAAAAAATCCCCCTTTTTTGAGCTAAAAATCGAAAGAAAATCTATATTTTAGACAATAAAAAAATTAGAGAATAGGAATAGGAGATAAAGTCAACCGGCACTCATTGGGACAGCATGACTCTTACCTGCTTTAAAACCCTCTCAGTAAAGGGGAAGCCTGTGCCCTGAAAAAAGAATTATATCACACAGTTACTTTACACTTTTACTAGGACCTCTGGTACTCGATGGTAGAAGAACAGAACGAATCGGCCAGAACGACGGGGAAAAGACCACGAACGCAACGTGTGAAACAGCTGCATAATTCTGCTTTGGTTCGTATGGTTTGTGTCGAGAACCGGAGACTCATTTTACTGGTAACGAGGCATTTCATTTTAGTCCAAAGGGATGACAATGCCTCTACTTTGATTTTCAATCACAGCGTCCACCACTACCAGCATCAAGTATTATCAAGTAGACTGCGTGCTCGTACGTCACTTATACATCTTCAAGAAAACTTATAACTTTGTCGGCAATATGTGGCGAAGATGGAACGCATGCTATCTTTGTGGGCATTTTCCGATGAAAAAAAGGTCTACTTGAACACTATTGTACAACCATATTTTTGAAAATAAAGATTATTATTATGGAACACAGTATCCACACACCATCTGGTGGGCTGCGTGCTTTTTGTCTATATAAGCATACTATAATTTATCCTGTGATATCAAGTCGATCTCGATTAGAGACATTTAAACTTATCTCACCTTTTTTCTATAATACAAAATTTAGTTATATGTAATTATAGAACTTTTATCTAAAAGCAAAAAGATCAATACTTTGCAATACAAATATATTTCTTATTCTATTTATTTGTTTTTTTTTTTAATGCCAAGGCGTAAGATTGGTGGACGGGAGCGAAGATGGATGAAAGGCGAGAGGGGAGAGCGCCATGACGTCACAATTGTAGGTTGCGTGTACAGAGCAACGGCATATCCTATTCGGGTCACCTATTTAAGGATGCACCTAATATGAAATAGGAGAGGATATCTGGATATACATCTGTAATCCCTCCGCATTATTGCTTATTTTCAACCGCATTCTGAAGAAGAGATTCTAACACGATTGTATTTTTTGTATATGTGTTACACGATATCTTCGCCAATTGCGAATTGATTTTGATAATTCTTTTCTAATTGAATAGACTATGCCTCGGGAGTGGTTACATTTAAATTTGAAGAAAAATTTCCTCTCCTCATAGTGGAAAAATAATATATAATAGTGATCGGACAAAGTGGACGATAAGAATGACAAGCTCGTGGAAACTGTCCATGCGGTCGGAGCTAAGTTCTGCAAGACCCACCGCAGAAGAACACAAAAACTCTCCGATCACACTCTTAATCTCATGGCTGTTAGACGGAAAATGAAGCTGCAGTCTTCAACAGATTTGATAGCATACAGGCAACTGAACAGACAGCGGACAGCGGTGGTACTTATGCAACTTCAATACAGCTTGTATTGAAGAAGTTTCAACAAACAAAAAACCTCTTCCGCTTTATTATATTAGTATATAGACTCTATCTCATTCTCCCGTAGGGCTATCCTATAGATTTATATATTTATATCTTTTAAGTGTCGCTTTTTCGTTTTATTGAGTTTCAAATCACAACGATGCTAAAGAAGTTTTCACTTCAAAAATATTTCGAATTTCGAGCACATATTAATGAGAATATGGAATCTTCTCCTTTGCTTCAGAAACTCTCTAAGAATTATCGATTACTGACTACTGTCGTGAACCACTCTTAACAAAAGTATTTTCAGATTACCATCATCATATATTATTACATACAGCGTTGCTAGTACGTATTAAAAAAAAAAAACAGTTTCATATTATCTCGGTCTCCTCTTTGTGAGGCGCATTAAAGATGGTTAATGTAAATTTTAACTTAAAAATAAATAATATATAAAATTAACAAATTAATTGAGTAAATAAAATTAACAATATTGTTGAATAAAATTATCATATCCACTCCATTCATAAAAATCCACGATTTCATAGCTTCAGGCTATCTAGCGTCTATTTTACGAACCACCATTTCAATTTTTGTTCGATAAAGTGACTTTACCTATAGAATGAAGTAGATGGCGCTAGTACGAAGCAATTTTACATGCAGGGATGTTACGGATATAACATTTCGGATCTGGATACGGATACGGGTATGGGAATAATATTATATCGGTTTCGGTTTCGGTTACGGATATAAAATTATTTCGGATTATCCGTTAGTTTCGGATCGGATGAGATTTTTGAGGAATTTAAGTAAAATACAAATAAGTAGGTAATCATTTGGCTTTATTTCTAGGTTATCATTTGGTATTACAATCAGTCGTTTATTTAACATTTATTATAGCTACCTACACATTTTTTAAGTTATCTACTTAAAGTGCTATGTCAAAATTATTATAGTCAAAAACAATGTTATTAGTTATTTTCTATTATATTCTTCAATATCTTTCTAGTACAATTTGCATCAGTGAAATTGGCCATATTCATAGCTTTTATCATATTAGATCCTCTGTCGCGAAAAATACAATGAACTGATTCCGTACTTAAGCCCCAATCTTTCAAAATATTGTTTAAATTATTTGCTATAATTTCACCTGTGTGCCGACCCTCTAATTGTTCACACTTGAGTATTATAGAAACTCTTTCATATTTATCGGTGATGCCATAAGCAGTAAGACTAAGTAACGAGACATTTGCGCAGGGCTCTGACCACATATTACGTCGGTCAATAAGTCCCGAGCCTGATTACTCGAAGGAAATATATATATCTCTACATAGTATAAAGCAAAGTCGCTTCCCGCCGTCTGTACGCTTAAATCTTTTAAGCTACGCAACAGATTTTGATGCGGTTTTCATCAATAGACAGAATGATTCAAAAGAAAATTTTATATCATATATTATATATTTCTTCTGTCCGTGTGTATGTGACTGAACTCCTTCTAAAGGGCTGGACCTATTTTGATGAAATTTTGTGTGTGTGATTAAGTTGATGGAATGGTTTAGATTCACAATTGGACCCGGTAGGTGCCGTTATTGTCGAGATCCAGAAATCAACCATGCGAAGCCGGGGCGGATCGCTAGTATATATATGCTACAGTTAAAACCCGTTCTTAGATAGAACGCGTTTTCCCTAGTTAAAACTAGTTTTTACTAAATGCCTTTGTGAAAACTAGATATATATTTGATTGTCAGATAAAACTAGTTACCACTCCGAGCTTCAGTTAAAACTAGCACTAGAGAAGGGTTGGGTTTGGAATCAAGTCGCCTGAATTTGAGGAGTCTGTCATTGTGGGGGGGCAAAGGGGCTTATCTCAAGCACCCCCATGGAATTTTAGCTGCCGGAGCTGTGTCGCAATATTTAAAATCATTTTCTAAAAATATTCATAAATCACTAATTAATACCTGAAACGGAACTTAAATTACCCTGAATTCTTAATGGGACTCACACACAAAGGATTGAGTCACAATGGAGAGCCCACTTACACTTAGCACCGTTTTGCTCTTTTGAGTATGTCGTCTAAATAGTTGCATTAAAAACATCATCCGCTATTTTTCCATCCTTAGGGGTGGAAGTTTTTCTCCAACCTATTTACATACATCATAAACACTCACGCCTATTTCATAAAAAATAATCATCGAAATCGGTTTACCATTGACGAACATTAAATTTTCATTATTTTTTTTATAGGATATTGTGACAAACGAGCACACAGCCCACCTGATGGTAAGTGGTTGCTGTGACCCATAGACATCTACATCTATCTTCAATAAAGAATCAAAATGCAGATGCGTTGTCACCCGTGAGGACTAAGATGGAATGCCTCTTTTCCAGTAAAAGGGTCTCCGGTTCTCTACACTCACCATACGAAACACAGTGTTAAGCTGCTATTTTACGCTGGTATTCTGTGAGAGCGTGGTCCTTCCCCGGTCGAGCCGACCCATTCGTACTACAACTATACTACTAATATAGCTGCAGCATGGCTCTATCACGTAAAAATAACATAACACAATATTAACATACATACAAAAAAGAACAGTCGAAGTCGGCTAACGACAGAATTCATGTTTCCTCTCTTTACCATATAAAACTTGATTACAAAATTAACATTGAATAAAACTATTTTTACGGATTTTATTGCGTTTAATTTACTATTTTGATTCCCGACGTTTCGGGTGCTTTACAGCACCCATGGTCACGAGGGGGGGGGGGACTGAGGTGTTTGACGTCCCAATGTCATAGTTAGCCCGGCTACCTTCAGTTTTTTGAATATTAATTTTTGGTCCGATCTACGCAGAATGAGCTTACAGTATCTTGAAGTCTTGCAGTGGTATGCTTGGGTTTGGATTTAATTTTGTTAATTATAGGATCCCAAGCAGATGGCAGCACCCATCCATTTTCTCTATTGAAATTAGGATGTTTCTTAATTTCAATAGCCTCGCGTGTCATCCCTGGTAGGAATCGGTGTTCTTTTGCGAGGATTTGTGGTCTATTAAATCTGATGTAATGGCGGGGACGATCTCGAACATGTTCACAGACTGCAGACTTCCCAGAGCGTCGGTGCCTCACGTCAGCTATATGTTCTTTCACTCGGGTGAGAGAGACTATATTTGCAATCAAGTTTGTGGACTTCTGCATCTTGTAGATGGATATTACACTTGACGGATGGTAAAAATTAAGTAATCTTCTTCGGCGGTTTGAAGTATGTTTTAATGGAAGCCCGCTTCAAGATGTAGCTAACCTTGTCTGTGACTCCTCTGACATAGGGTAGTACAGCAGGCACACGCTCGACTGTGGCCGGCTTCACTCGGTCACTTTGACGTAGGCACGGGACCCGAAGCTTGTTGTTTTGCAATACTTGCTCGACGTGCTGAAGTGCGGCGGCCAGATGTTTTCTGTCATAGATCCCTCGTGCTCTCTGAAACAAAGATTTTCCCACGGTAGCTAACTGTGATGGATGATGGTGAGATTCACCATTTAAATATCTATCTGTATGGGTCTTTTTCCTATACACAGTGTGACCAATAGTGTTATCAGGATTTCGGATGACTAAAACATCTAGAAAAGCTAAAGAATTGTTTACCTCTAACTCCATTGAGAATTTTATTTTAGAGTTTATGGAATTAAGGTGGTCTAAAAATACAATCACTTTGTCAGATGGTAAAATTGTGAAAGTGCCGTCTACGTACCGCTTGTAGAATCTTGGATTTACTGGAGCAGTAAGAAAGGCTTTCTCCTCAAAGTTCTCCATGAATATATCGGCGACTATGGGAGATACAGGTGAGCCCATCGCCACACCGTCTACTTGCTTGTAGAACTCCTCCTTCCACAATAGATAGCCAGATTTGAGGCAGTCTTTGAGTAAAACTGCATATTCTGCAGGTATGTTGTTTTCTTCTAGCTTCCTGGTTATAACTGAGATGCGGTCTTCAATAGGTTAGCATGTAAATGATGACTGAACATCAAAACTGACCATAGTTTCATTGTCAGCGAGATGTAGGTCTTTCATCTTAATAACAAAATGGTATGAATCCTTTGTATGTGCTTTAGTTTGTCCTCTCAGCGGTGACAGAATGTTTGCCAAGTGTTGAGCCAACTTATAAGTCGGTGAATCAATCTGGCTCATTATGGGACGTAGTGGAGCGTTTGGTTTGTGTATTTTCAGTAAGCCATGCAACCTCGGTGGTTAGGTACACGGTGGTATTATCGAATTTACGTCGAGATAAAATTTTTCGGAGTAACTCTTTATTAGATCGCTAGTTGTTTTAAGCACATTGGTTATAGGGTCTGTTTTTGTACATACTTTTCTACCGACTTCAAACAGGAGGAGGTACTCATTTCGACTGTATGTTTTTTTTATGTGTGTTACCTCATAACTTCTTTCTAGGTGAACCGATTTCGATAATTCCTTTTTATTTGAAAGTCGGTGCTTTACATCTGAACGCATATAAATTTGATCAAGGTTTGACCAATAGTTTTTGAGTTATTCTTAATAATTTATATTGAAGTCGGTTGTACAAAATGTTTAAATTTAAATTATTAAACATTGGAGTTGTATTAAAAAAAACCCACATGAACAAGATTTTGGCGACCGTGACAAAATTCGAAGATTGCAGATTTCAATCCCTGGCCTGGTCATGTAGGTACTGTAGCTAAATTAATTAATATTATATGTATATATAATTTTGTATGTTTATGTATTATGTTCGATAAAAGTTCTTGTATTTTAAAACTATAATCTGACGTATCCATTACTACCGTAGCATTTCCTTTATCTGCGCGGAGAATCGTGAGCTCTGGTCTGTTGCGTAAGTTGTACAATGCTTTAATCTTGTCTTTGGGGAGATTTAGTTTCGGCGCTGAACTTCGACGTAACAAGGACGAAATGTCAATCCAAAATCAAAACAGACAATCCTCAACGCTACAGGCTAACTATAACATCGGGCGTCAAACATCTCAGTCCCCCCGTGACCATGGGTTGTTGTAAAGCACCCGAAACGTCGGGAATTAAAATAAGTAAATTAAACGCGATAAAATGCATAAACTTAGTTTTATTCCATATGTTCTTATTCAAGATTTTTATTATAACTCCTGTAAACGCAGAGTAACAACAGTTCTTCTGACGATTAATTATTTTACATGCGACAGACAAAAGACATCCTGTGGTTTGTAAAAACTAGTTTTATTCAATGTTAGTTTTTGTTTCAGCAGCAACTTAGCAAAGTATATAATGATTTCTATTATGTAAAAATCTGATAATGATTTATTTAATTCTGCTTAATTTTAAGGGATGTTTAGAAAATAAATAGACTTAATTAAGTCTTTACATTGACAAGATCGTTGAGATCTTTGATTATAGGTCTTCTTATCTTAAATATCTTAAATAATTTTATTACTTTATTATTATTTAAAAAATCTATAAGTTGTAGTATACATTCCATTAGGAGTAGGTGTAGTCTTTTTAAGGTGGTGTATTTGTTAAGTTTGTTAGATGTAAAATAGCGCCATCTGTCGACGCCTATTAAAATGCAGAAATCATTTTGCACATTTATTTGATTTTCCGCAGTCCTACAAAATTGGTGTGTCTTATTATAAAACCAAAGGAGTCATACCTCGTAAATTATTTAGACAAATATATTTTTTCATTTAAAGAAACAACAGTACTGTAAAAAAGATTTGCTTTGAAACGTGTTAAACGCTAGCAGAAGACTAGACTGTATTAGTTCTAAAGTAAATGTATAGAGGGCTCTTCAATCAAATTTACAAGATTTATCAAGGAAAAACTATTGCAATCAGCTTATTATGTTTTATAACAGATGGCACTGGTTTTTTAAATTATTAGCAAACTTAAAATATAAGATTTTGGAATTTTTCTTTTAATAATATTAGAATGAAAGCAAGTGGTAATTCATCCAGATGCATTGTTACCCCTGAGGGTTAATGATTTCGTATCGGTACCTATAAAGTAGAATATGGTGAAGTTCACTTAGCTCAAGTTTATAATAAAACATCCTTGATTTGTATACACCCACATTTCATTCGAATGAAAAGACAAAGGGAATGCTTTATGCTGGTAAATAACTTCTGGTCTGAAAGTTAGTGACGAATTTTGTGTAGATATTTTAGTTATTAAGGCATTTTAAAATTTTTCGCCACTACACGATAAAGAAAAACTGCGGTTGCCAACCTCCCTGCCAAGCTTGGTAACTATGGCAAAATCTCCCCTATGAGGCAAACTAAACTTATGTGATTAGTTCATTCAAGATTTCTGATTAGAGCAAGCTCTTCGCAAGCGCTTTTTGTTAGTGCCGAAACCAGTTTTTTGTACCTACGAATGGAGATTAATCATCATGATCATCATCATTACAGCGCTTCACTGCTTTCCATTGCTGAACACAGGCCTCCCCCAAAGAATGCCACAAAGCACGCTCCTGAGCCACCTGTATCCATCGACTTCCTGCATGTCTTATCAGGTCGTTATTCCATGTAGTGGGGGAATGCCCTACACTTCACCTGCCAGTACGAGGCTGCCACTCGAGAACCTTTTTTCCACATCGTTTATCGGTTTTTCGAACTATATGGCCGGCCAATTGCCACTTCAGCTTACTAAACCGTTGGGCTATGTCGGTCACTCTGGTTCTACTGCGGATATCCTCATTTCTAAGTTTATCACGCAGAGAAACCCCGAGCATAGCCCTCTCCATAGCTCGCTGAGCGACCTTGAGCACCCTCATACGGCCAGTAGTGAAGGACCACGTATCAGATCCATAAGTCATCACTGGGAACACGCACTGGTTGTACGGTTTTCAAGTTTTGAGGTATAACTGATGAGAAGATGTGTCGTAATTTCCCGAATGCTGTCATGAGAGGGTGAGCGGTGATGAGTTTCGGGGATATAACGTTACACTGTCTTATACCTCTCTGCAGTTGGATTGGTTGCGTACTCTGGTTCTGTACTCGGATAGCCATCGTAGCCCTACTGTGGAAACACGTCAGCACTTCGATATACCGACAGTTAACTTGGCATCGCTGAAGGGACTGCAGCACCACCCAAATTTCGACGGAATCAAAGGCTTTCTCATAGTCCACATACGCAAGATATAGAGGCAAATTGTACTCCTCGGTCTTCTGTACAATTTGCGGAAGGGTATGTATGTGGTCTATGGTGCTAAAGCCTTTTCGGAAACCGGCATGTTCGGGAGGCTGGAAGTCGTCGAGTCTGCATGCGAGACGATTCGTAATGACTCTCGAAAAAAGCATGTAGACGCAGCTCAGAAGGGAAATCGGTCTGTAGTTCTTCAAGAGAGCGTTGTCGCCTTTCTCGAAGAACAAGACCACCTCACTTCTGCTCCACGCCTCCGGTGTAGTGTCACCAAGGTGGACGGAATTAAAGAGCGTCTGAAGGACTTCAAGTACCGGTTTTCCACCCACTTTCAGAAGCTCCGCTGTAATGCCATCCTCACCCGGGGACTTGGCGTTTTTAAGATGCTGGAAAGCCATTCCAATCTCGCTCAGACTGACGTCCAGAAATCATCGGAATAGTGTCAGATAAGACTTGCTCTTGGATCGTTATTCACACTTGCGCGTGGCTCCAACGATGATATGTACAGCTACCCATAGAGCCTCTCAATCTCACTGAAAATCTCAAGTGTCCCGGAAACGATGCTGCCACACTCAGTCTTCAGCTTCGACAATTGGCTCTTTCTGGCAGACAGATCTCTGGCAAAGACTTTGGAGCCATGGTTCCGCTCGATCGCTTCTTCAATATGAGCTGTATTGATGTTGCGTAAGTCACGCCCCATGCATTTGGAGATCGGTCCGTTCAGTTGCCTGTATGCTGTCAAACCTGCTGAAGACTGCAGCTTCATTTCCCGTCTAACAGCCCTGAGATAGGAGTATGATCAGACAGTTTTTGAATGGAGCTTAATATATTCATTTTACTAAGAGTTTTCTTTGCAAATTACCTCGATTTTAGTTGCACAAAATTTAATTAAAATGGATATAACTTACCAGATTAATTAAAAGATAACATATTAGAATAGGGAACGCTGAAAATCTGTAAAATTAATTCACTTTTATTATCATTTCTATATAGGGCTATTAGCTATTATAATGAACATTGTTATTGTTATAGAGCTAGATGCTTTTGTTCGCTAATTAATGATTTTGGATATTGGAGGCAAGTTTTTAATTAAGATTGTGTCGTCTGGCACCTCTCAATCTACAGCTGAACATGAGATTGTTTTAAACATCACATTTTTTAGTCGACTTATCAAATCAAATATCAAAAGAGTTGGCATAGTTTGCCAGCATCTGTCTTCCCATCTGATTAAAATGTTGATATCTTCAAGACAGGAGTGAATAGGGTTTTATTGAGCTAAGTAAGTGCGCCTTACCATCTTCGATTACATCATTTGGGATAGTAGCAAGCACTGTCTTATAAAAGTAAAAAAAATGAATATTTTTCCAAGAAAGCACCAAGTGACAAGATATTTTTTCATTCTAGTCTCCACTCTATTCTAGTTCACCACTCTGGACACCGGTATCCTATACATGGTAGCGTCACAAGTGGGTCTTCGCGACCGAGTAAGTACCACGCTCTAACAGAATACTAGTGTGAAACAGCAGCATAATTCTTAAATAGCATAAGAATATAATCAATCCATTAACCTCTCATAGAGGCCAGCGATCAGCAGGCAAACGTTTATTGCCTACTCAATTTAGGTTCATGTTAACTATCTTATTTCATAACAACCACTTTAAAAAGGCCACTGCGAAATCTAATCTGACCCAACAGTTTAACAATTTAAATCACCGGTGTGGTATTTTTTTCATTATAAAAACAACGAGCGAACAAGAGAATTGAAAAAAAAACAAAAGAGAATTAAAATAAAGAAAAGCTTTTATACACAATTTTAATAATAAAATGAATACTTTCATTTCTTCGACGTAAAAAATTTAGTTTGTACAATTTACAAAATCTAATAACATTTCAAAATTATGTTCGTGTGAAGAAGAAACTACCAGATGGAGAGACGACTTGTTATGAGATGGAGGAAGTCGATGGATGCAGGTAGCTCAGGACCGTGCTTTGTGGCATTCCTTGGGCGAGGCCTATGTTCAGCTGTGGGGTTGTGATGAACTATAATGATTATGAATGACAATGAAGAAGAAAAAAATAAGGAAACTCCACAGGTATCCTTATTTGTAATTTTATTGGACAGTAAATATATGACAGTAAATATAGGTAATTGAAAACATGGTTTATATTATAAAGCTCGTAAGGTCATCGCAAGCTCCAGGGATCAGCCTGTTCATAAATAAACTTAAACTTAAAGATTGGAAATAATAGCAACATTTTCAATTTATGAAAACGATAAAGCAAACCGTACACGGTCGTCATAAACCCAATCATCGCGAAAGTATTCTAAACTCCCCTCGGAAATACGCGTTTCAAAGAGAATTTCGCGGGTATTAATATTGCGCAGACCTCCGAGGACTATTCTTATCTAGTTCCCGATGCCGATGCCCGGAAATTATACGAGCGCGTTTTCTTTTTTATAACCTTATTTATGTGTTGGAAAAGACGTTGATATATTTCTTCTATAACGGTATTGGTTCTGTCGCGTTATATATCTTCATACTTTAAACTTTTTAGTATATTTCTTAGATTAGACATTGGGTTTAAAGGTTGGTTTTTCTGACGTATATTTAGTTATAAATTGTATTCAATTCAAATAATGTATAAAATTTATTTGAACTTGAAATTTGTTATCTACATGTTTTTATACTAGTTTTTTATTTCAGACTAGCGATTCGCCCCGGCTTCGCACGGGTGATCTCTGGATCTCGACAACAGCGCCACTCACTCCAAATATAAACCTAAACCATCCAGGGATCCATTCAAATACACACAAAAAAAAATTCATCAAAATCGGTCGAGCCCTTTTTGAGTTTTAGCGAGACTAACGGACAGCAATTGATTTTTATAATAGAGCAATAAAATAACCAGCCAAGTGCGAGTCGGACTGCACATGAAGGGTTCCGTACCATCGTAATACATGTTTCTATTAGGGGAGCCCCCTTTAATTTTTATTTTCATTATTTGTTGTTATAGCGGCAACAGAAATACACATTCTGTGAATATTTCAACTGTCTACATATTACGGATCATGACATACTACCCGCTGACAGATAGACGGACGGACAGCGGAGGCTTAGTAATAGGGTCCCGTAACCCGTACCCGAAGGGTTGGTTACCCTTCGGCTAAGGGTTACGGGACAGAACCCTAAAAAGGTAGACGCATTAGTAGCTCCATGAACGTTATTGTACATTACTGTAGGTCGTATGATTTAAGCAACTGCTATGGAGCTTGGTACTTGATCAGATTTCAATTCTTTTATCGGCAAAGTTTACATCCCCGAAGGTCGTATTTTTTTGGTTTGGTAGATTTGGAGAAAAAAAAATCGTCGTTAATACCTAACTTTGCTCCCTTTTCAGATTTATATTTTTGCCATAGTTGCAGTAACTTCTCAACGTCTTGACGGATTGAGGTCATATTTACGCAATATATTCGTTTTGTTAAGACGATGGTTCATCAACATAGCTGTGCTAGGATATTTATAGACTTTTATCCACAATATATATATATATATATTGGTTTAGTGCCAAAATAGAAAATCATAAAATCTTTACCAGATAGGTGGTCCGATATTTGGCGAAGGCAGAACAACGTCTGCCGGGCCAGCTAGTGAAATATAATAAATAAGTTCTGTAACTAATTTTTAGAAAGATACTTTAGAAAGATCAATAATTATTTGCCTGGGCTCGTAAATTTAATATTTTTATTGAGTTTTTCCGTCAAGAAATTCTCAGTAGCTCCCTGAAATCAGAAAGTTGGCGGTGTCTCACCCCCGTGCCTCGGAAAGCACGTAAAGCAGTTGGTCCTGCGCCTGATCTCTCTCCGGTCGTGTCGGTTTACCCTCCCGTCGGACTATGAGAGTGAGGGAATAGAGAGTGCACCTGTGCTTGCGAATACACTTGGGCACTATACGAGTATGTCCTGTCCTGAGCGGATGGCTACTCTCCGTTGAGACTGGCCGCCGTGATCGAAATTCGGTCTGGAGGACATTATTATTAGCGGACGTCGAGGGAGTAAGGGGCGTTACAGTATGTTAAAAAAATTTTTTTGAATCTCACTACTGGGCACAGTGAGACATAAGATATAATATAGGCCTCTCATTTCTGAAAGGTTTATGGAACAATTTGTCCGCTTCGCTGCCTCAGTGCGTGGAAATTATAACTAACTCACAAAAGACCTGACCATGCGTGCATGTACGCAGTTATCAATGATATTTGTATTTATAAGTAGACTACATAGATAATAAATGTATGCACGTATGAAATCGCGAACACTGCTGTTCATTAATATTTCTTAAAGTAGCATTGAAATTTCATTTGAAACTAGCTGTGCCCGCGACTTCGTTCGCATTAGAAAAACATTTGTTTTAAGTTTTATTTCCTGGGCCTAATTGATTATATTTTATAAACTACACTATTGTTCCAACTCAAACAGTAATAGTATAGATATTGTTACTTATAAAGGAGTAATTTCGTCATGTAACTGATGAAGTCGATGGATAACTTAAATTCCGAGGGTAACATATCCGTTCAATATTATATATAAAATAAAACTAAGTAACGTAAATATTAAAATATGAAAAATAAACTAAAGAAAAGCAAACTTCAATGTTATGGAGGAAATCTGTCGGTAAATGTTAAAAAATATAAATAAGAACAAAGTAAAAATAAAAAGTAAATTAAATATAGCGAAGGTAAATCGGTAACTGTATAATAAAGATTTAAGTCTGTCCGACATAAACAAAATTTAGTAAGCAATATTTATAAAAGAAAAACTTATGAATTGTTTTAAAAATGTAGTTTTTATCTAATTTTAATATTATATTTAGCAAATAACAATATACATTGATAAAATACAACGTCGAAAAAGCTTCTATAAATAAGTAAAATTCGGAAAGTAATACAAATGAAAAACTTTTTTAATTACTTTATGAAATTCAGAAACTTCATAGTAATTTATGTATATGCAAGATATTTTCTGCTCAGTCGGATTTTTATATTCGAGAACAGGACGATTTATAAAAAAATCTACAACCGTAGTAAAAATATATCATTATTTATTAGTAATTACTTAAACGAAAAAATTACATTATTTTGTATTTAAAGAGAGATGGCGCTACTATCACCAGTTCTTAAAATTAAAAGCAAATAATTCGAAGCTTTTGATACATTATACTGTTCTTTTTTAATATAAAAGAAACTTTAAATCAGGAGGATAATTATTTACAAGGTTTTTCAGTAATTAAGAGTATAAGGATTATTTGTACGAAAAAAGTGCCGGCATGACAAAAAGTACAAACTTCGCCGAAATCAACCACTTGTTTGTTTACAGCGTACTTGGTGGTGAGGTTAAATATTGTAAGCAAACATAAACTTTAAAAATTTAAAGTAAATAAAAGAAAATATGTATAAAATAATAAAAAGCACTGAATGACACAACGCTTTCGACCAAACCGTAAATTGACCAAATTCGTATCTACACTTCAAAATAATTGTTATTTTGAAGTGTAGATAATATTAAACAAAGACCTACGGTTACTCGAAGATAAGCTTAATGATTTTCTTTACGATTCTTGTGAAACAAATTAGCACTTTAGACGTGATAAGTTCATAAACAATCAGACAAACAGACAATTTTAAAAATGTCAGAAATGTGTTTAATTACTTACTTTTCCTCCCTCTTAATCATTTTTGTATCAAAAATAAGCAATGAAATTTACATTTTATTACCACGTTTTTATTAAGTCACTTTCTTGTTTGTCTGTCTGTCTGTTTGTCGTTCCGGGTGGAATCTTGCAACCTAAATTTCAAGCACTTCCCGATTAGCTAGAGACTTGAAATTTTGAACATAGCTCAGTATTGGATGAAAATGTAGAGATATGAAAAAAAAACTTGGAATATTAGAACAAAATAAAAAAATTATTTTTAATCATATGTGTAATAATAATAAAAGTCAGTTTGCGATCTGTTTATGCACGCTTGAACAAAGTGCTTAACAACCTTTTGTCCGATGTGAATAAGACACACGCATATAACGGTTGGGTCATGCCTGTCCTCATATATACCCTTAGCATACTTAGGTGGACTCAAACTGAACTTAAACTCCCACTACTATAACCGTGAATGCCGCGAAAACATGGTGGGCGTAGCTTTTTAAGCGCGCTTACAGTGCATAATCGCGAAGTGTGCAGCCTCCGTAATTACTTCCTGACGATATTGGATGATCCATTCTATAGGGACGTCATTTCTTGTGATAAAGAGGCTTACCTCTCTATTCTTAGCCAACGAGCAATGGCAAGACAGAGCAGAGCATTTCCGACTGGGAGACCGTATGGAATGAGAAGGAGCTCCATGGGAGGTTCTAAAAGGCTCTACATGAGCTTATCGTAGATACAGTCGCCTCCCTCCCTACATTTTGGTGACCTTTTTGGGAAAATCGAGGGTTTTGTCTGTGCGATACGGGACCAGGTTATTAAAACCAAAAACTATCGGCGATACACCCTAAAAGATGCACTTAGGCATCTCATCTCCGGTTATTCGGCGCTTCCTAAGTCAGAGTATTTGCACAGACACAACCTAGTAGCCAGGATTATACACCTGGAGCCCGCTCTAAATACGGTTTTGTGGATCGGAAATTGTCTATTATAAGTACTTGCCGGAAGCTGTGCTCGAAAATGACCGCGCCAGGCTCTACTGTGACCGGGCCATCATCACAGAACTATTCTTGCGAATAAGCCTGATATTGTGCTAATGGACCGGGCACAGTCAAGGATATTTTCGATCAAAATTACCATTCCGTATGTCGAGAACCTCGTGAGAGCCGAAACAGATAAGCCAACAAAATATCTGGCACTGGCTCACAAGATGACTGACATGTGGGTTGGTCTACCGACAGAATTTATACCTGTAGTCGTTTCTGCGAATAAACTAATCCCGGTCAGCCTCTTGGGTCATATGAGGCGACTGAGACTCCGTGACGGACCGCTCCGGGCTCAAATGCAGAAGGCGGTGCTCCTCTATACCGCCTGCATTGTCCGCCGGTGTCTCTCCTTTCGCCGTAACCCTCGGCCGTTTGGTCTCCCCTGCCGAGGGCTTCCATCTGGTTGGGATTTTATTCATTTATGTATTTTTATTTATTCATTTTATTTTATTGATATTTATGTATAATTTATCCTTTTCATTTATATATTTATACAGCCTAACCATACAAGAATACTCTTTAAATACCCCACAATAATAATAATAATAAGAAGAAGATGAAGTCTCTGTGATAAAAAAGCTGATTTGACGTTAGAATTGATCGGTAATTTAGTAAAGGACGCTTGAACTCGATCAAAGGATTCGCTTCTAAAAAGGAAAATACAATTGCTTTTGAAACGTTTTTTACGATCTCATATGTCGCTGGCTTAGTACAGTAGTAACTTAACTCAAAAGCACACGATTTTTCACTACGGAAATAAAACGATTTCAATATGGCAGTCGCCAATTTATATAGTTCATAGCTTTCTTAATATATATATTATTTTTAAGACTTGGAGTAATAAGTCGGCCGCGCTGCTCAGGTGCATGTTGTCCTCGAAATATTTTATTCCTCTTGTATACAGGTTTCCTCACAATGTTTTCCTTCACCACCGAGCACGTGGTAAATCAGTACTAAAAATTGTAGTTAACAATTTCATTGGTGAAGGCGCTAGAGAACCTGGGTTGTCCGCAAAAAGTTCTAGGCAAACGCCTGGCCTCTAAGGCACTTAGCTACTATAGCGTAATATGTACATAAATTACGTTTATTTTACTTTACTTTATTTTAATTATGTACGTAAATTATCCAGAATGCAGCCCAAAAATTATACAATTGTCTATTTTCACATAAAAACAATCATAAAAATTGTATACACCTGGCGCATCAAAGTATACAAGACATGTTGGGCAAAGAATTATCAATTTTTTATCTTTTATCAATTCTATTTTTTTAAAACGTTGCCTCCACACTAGGATTTTCTCCTGTATCGTGGGGGCAAACATCCAGACCCGGAACAATTTTTGTAGATATAAATACTTGGTCCGTGCGGGATTCGAACCCGCGGCCCTTGGCGCAGCAACTCATTGCTAAGCCAATGCGCCACGGAGCCGTAATTAGAAATGAAATTATTGTTTTTAAACAGTAACAACATACATATTTTTTGTCCTCCTCTCAATTCATGTAACGGCTTACATTTTGCAATGTTAAGTTTAGAAATATTGAAAATATTTTAAAGTATTGTTTAAAGGCTCTGATAGACGGGCGAGTCATAAGCTTGTGGTATAGATTACGGCGGATTTACTTGCTCGTTGTTCCTGATACACTAGCGACTAATACAGGTATTCTTTAGAGTTTGACTTCCTCGTTGGTCTAGTGGTCGTAAACGCGGTTGATGATCATGTGGTTCCCAGGTTCGAATCATGGGTCGAGCCAAAATCATTTATTGGGTTTTTCTATCAAGAAATTCGCAATATCAGTCTGGAGACAGGAAGTTGGCGGTGTTACACCCTCATGGCAAGTACGCAAAGCCTGCGCCTGATCTCTCTCCGGTCGTGTCGAATAACTGTCCCATCGGACTGTGAGAGTGAGGAAATAGAGAGTACACTTGTGCTTGCGCATACATTTGGGCACTGTAATCCTGTCCCTTGCAAATGGCTACTTTCCGTTGAGAAGGGCTGCCGTGACCAAAATTTGGTCTGTAGTTCTTGTCTTAGTAAAATTGGAGTGTGTCTTGTCTATAATTCTATTAAGCTCAGGAGATTATTTGCACGCTTCTACGATATGAATAACACTTTTAAAATTTTTTGTCTGTCTGTCTGTCTGTCCGGTATCTTCGGAATAGCTGAACTGAATTCCACGAAAAGATCTAGGAAATATTTTTTCCGGAAAAATTGGAATTTTTTCTGAAATAAATGGCCTTTGATGATTATCTTAAATATAATCCAAAACAACACCACATTAATCGATCCTACCCAGGCGAAGCCGAGGCGGATCTCTAATAATTAAAATAAAGTAAAGTAAAATAAACGTGATTTACGTACATAGTACGCTATAGTAGCTAAGTGCCTTAGAGGCCAGGCGTTTGCTTAGAATTTTATGCGGACAACCCAGGTTCGCTAGCGCCTCCACAAATGAAATTGTTAACTGTTAAGTACTCGGCGGTGAAGGAAAACATTGTGAGGAAACCTGTATACCAGAGAAATAAAATATTTCGAGGACGATGTACTGACGAGTATTGTGCCCAGATGTGGTCCATGGATGTGGCCCAGTTGAGGGATGTAGTGATCGCTTGAGCCCTTTGAAATAAAGATTTTCCCATGGTAGCTAACTGTGAAGGATGGTGGTGAGTTAACCGTTTAAATATCGGTAAGTATTGGTCTTTTTTTCTATATATGGTATAACTGATGGTGTTAAAATTTCGAATGACTAAAACATCTAGGAAAGCTAAAGAATTATTTGCCTCTAACTACATGGTGAATTGCATTTTTGAGTTTAAGGAGTTTAAGTGGTCTAGTTAAACCGATCGAAACGGTCGATAAAATTAGTTTTATTCCAAGGAGGAAGTTCTCAAGTCGGCTGTATGTTTTTTTTTGTATGTATGCTAGCGACCTCTTCGTCAGGGGTGAGCCGATTTCAAATATTTTTTTAAAAAGGGTTATACTCTAGGGGTATTCCCATATTAATTCGGAAAAAAATTCCAACCCCATAAGTAAAAAACAGGGGATACATTTTTCAATTAATTAATTAATTAATTTTATGAGAACTTCCAAAAATATACAATTCAATTCTTTCGAATTCCCAACAGGATTAGGTACATACTCGTACATCAAAGAAAATAGGACAAGCTACGCCGAGCCGGGAAATAAGTAATTATTTGACGATTTATGTAGACAAGGAAATTTATGTTGACGAAACGAAATTCTAGTTGGTATCTTGAGCTTGTGACATTCCTTAGGCCACTCAAAAGTCACAAAAACATTAAAGTTTAAATAAAAAGTAAAAGCAGTTATGTAGATTTTTGTAATTATTTTTAGTTTTTTTTGGGACTGTTTGAAGTTTAATTTTACATGAAATATTTTTGAAAATCACCATTTTTAATTTTTCCATTTTTAACGCCCGACGAAAACAGAGGGGTGTTATAAGTTTGTAGTGTGCATCTGTGTATCTGTGTGTCTGTCTGTGGTATCATAACTCCTGAACGATGAAACTGATTTTGATAAAAAATCTTTGATAAAAAATCGTTTGAAAGGTGTCTTACCTAAGATTCAAGAAAATCTGTTCAGCCGTTTGAAGATCATCAGTATTTTTTTTTCGGGGGTTCTTAAAATGTTTAATTTAACTTATTAATGCGTGGCAACCAAAACTACGCCATCACAGAAACACAATCCGATTAAAAATTAAGTAATTGGGTAAATAAGGAACGGTAAATATTCACACATATAACCTTATGATAAGATATGATCTTCTTCATAAAGGGCTAGTGAAGTCTCTTGTTGGATATGGGATATCTTTTATTGAAGTAATAATTTAGTTGTATAGTAAAAATTTAGTTACGTAAATAACTTATTAGTTTATTTATTTACGAAGTCATCATTATGATAAAGATATTTCTAAAATAAGTACTTGCTGTTACAAAAAAGAATCCTTTTGTAGTCAGAAAAACATGCGAAATAAAGTATATTATGTGGGGAGTATTAATGTTTTCATTCTACCTTAACTATTCTTATCTTGTCTCCATTATTGATATTTACTTTTCTTGGGTTAAGGAAAATTATAGAGACACATTCGCTTTCTTTTTATCTTTTTATTGAAAAGAATACAACGTTTTTTTTTTTGGTAGTTCAGGGGCTGGATGCTCACCTTTTATAGTAATAAAGCAATCCGGGTTCGTTTTTCTGAGACGGGACCATTTAAAAGCTAATTGCAATATCGGATGTTGATTTTCCATGTAAGTACTCAGAGATACAATAAAACATTATAAGAAAACGTGAATGTCATCATAATCATCATCATTACAGCCCTTCACAAGTCCACTGCTGCTATCGCATCTACTACGAAGAGTACTCTGAGAAATTGTTCGGATTAATTCCACCCGCCAAATTTCACGAACACACATCGAATACACGATAACATCCACACCATCTGGATGCTTGGCGGTCCACCACTGTGCGTTTTACTAGGAGTTTTCTTCCTTATACTACCTCTTTGTTGAATCGTTTAGCACCGGCGATGTTTCCGGACCGAAACGACGGTTACGGTCCCTAAACCTTCAAGAAACAAGCTTACTCCTTTTTAAAAGGCCCGCTACGCACCTGTAATTCCCCTGGTGTTGCAGTTGTTTATAGGCGGTCGTAGTCACTTACCATCAGGTGAGCCGCATGCTCGTTTGCCCCATCTTCTATATTTTTACAAAAATAATTTATACAAAAGAAATAACAAATTTTAAAAAATTACACTCGATATAATTATCAATACAATCTTAATAAACAATTATTACTTACTGATCATTCTGCCTACGTATAATCTATGATGATAAAAACCATAACCCCGCACACAGGACACTACTATCCCCCGCGCATGCGCAAAGATATAGAGTAGCGCATTGTTCGAAATAGCTGTTTTAGTACGTATGTACATATTATTTCAGTGGTCCTGTCACGATACGACTATGCGACGTGCATTGCCTTAATTCCCTCGTCGACGCACTCACAATCCTTACAACGTTGTTAACGAGAGACTTGTGGACGATAAATCCGACACCTCCTTGGGACAGATGGTCGACCTCCCGGTGATAGAACAAGTTGCCGGGTTCGGGGATTACCGTGTCCTCCCCTCTCTTCGGAACTCAGATAATCCTATAATATTCCAGCGCAACTTGTCTATCTCTTCTTCCAGCTCCAGGATCTTCTCGTCAGTTCGTCATAAAATTTTGAAACTGTGTCATGTACTGCACAACGCGTCTTTTCTTCTTCTTGGCGCGTCTTTTCTTCTTCTTGGCATGAAGACTGAATATCAAAGAAAGAGAAGGTTAGCAAATTGGATTTACCAACGGCGTTGACAGCATTCTTATCTCTCTTTTGGGTACAAAAATGTTTCAAAGCCGAACAAGATCAGGTCTTATCAGAATTATTAAAGAGTCCTTATTATGTTTTTTTTAAATAGAATAAGGGTGAAAAACGAGCACCCACTCCACCTGATGGTAAGTGGATGCTGTGGCCCATAGACATCTACATTTATCTTCGATTAAGAGTCAAAATGCAGATGCGCTGTCACCCGTGATGACCAAGATGGAATGCCTCGTTTCCAGTAAAAAAGGGTCTCCGGTACTCTATACTCACCATACGAAACACAACAGCATGAAGCTGATATTTTACGCTGGTATTCTGTAAGAGCGTGGTCCCACTCCGGTCGAGCCGATCCATTCGTGCTACAACCATAATATAGCTGCAGTGTGGCTCTACCACGTATTGTGTGGTTATCTTATAACTTAACTAGCGATCCGCCCCGGCTTCAATTGTGAATTTAATCCAGGTACCCACTCAAACATACACAAAAATTTCATCAAAATCAGTCGAGCCATTTTTGGGTTTTAGCGAGACTAACGGACAGCGATTGATTTTTATATATAGAGATTAATGTGGCAACAAATAGGCATCCGACTCAGCATTACAATTGAAGAACATTGTAAATTCTTATAAATATTATCGGAACTGCTATGGAGCTTGGCACTCGTTCAGACCTCAACTATTTTAGAAGTTAACAACCACCAACGTATGTACCGAACTTGACCCCATTTTATAATTTATTCAGCTTTAAAGATACGAGGCAGCTGGACCTGCGATCCCAAATCCGCCTGGCATTCAGGCAAATCTAGTCCAGCATTAAACTTTTCCGGGCTGTTTTTGTATGTGGTAGAAACACGCTGCAGATATATTATCATTGCAGCACAAATGGGCTCGCTTGACCGAAGAAAAACCACGCTCTCATGGAATACTAACGAAAAATAGCAGCTTAATTCTGCTATTGTTTTGTATAGTGAGTGAAGAGAACCAGATACCCTTTTTATTGGAAACGAGGCATTGTATCTTAGTCCTCAGGGGTGACAACGCATTCTGAATTTTAATTCTTGATTGAGGATAGATCATCAACTTACATTCACACAGTCCACTTACTAGCACACAGTCACTTACCAGCACACAGTCTTTAGGTTTAGATTTTAAGTGGACTGTGTGCTCGTTTGTCACCCTTATTTTATAAAAAAGAATATAATGAGGAATAAGAATATTTTATCATTGTTTTATTATGTTATTCAATACCATGGATCGAAAAGTTCCCTGTTGTTTCTATAACTGGTTGCGTTATTTTTAGCCTTGCTCCATTAACCAGACTGATTATACCTAACTATCGCGTAACATTGCTTGCTACCAGATGTGAGATAATATATTTATAATATTGTTTTCTTTGATAGCTAAATGATCTACGATATTGAATGTAATAATATTCTGTATAGGAGTAGGTTTTAAAAACATATTAAAGTGGTAAACTTAGCATTTTTAACACGCTTTTATTAACTTCGTGTGTAGCTATATAAATATAACTGAATCTTTTAATGTAATTTTCACCAACTTGTAGACGGTCGATTGACTTGAAAATTTGCACTCGTATCAAGGACTGGTGTCAATACAATAATTTAATGACTATGACCCGGTATTAGCACTATCATCACAGCTCTTGATCAATGCGTGTTGTCTAAGTTTCCTTAAACTCTAATATTATTTTACAAAGAATGTATGTAATGATTGCTTAAAAAAAACGTAATTTAACGGAAATATAGAGTCATTGTAATGTATAAAATTTAATAAGTGGTTGCACTTCTTTCCTACCTATCAGTCCGTTTGGGTAGGTACCAGTGCCTGCAGTGCTTGTCTTCTGGTATGAAGGGAATAGAGAGCCAGTGTAGTTACAGTCTGTGATTCCATGTTATTATACCTCAGAGGTGACAATGCATCTGTAACCTTCTTGGTGTGAAGTTGGTAGCAGGTGTCAATGGGCCGCAGTTGGCACTTACCATGAGTTGACCTGTAAGTTTGTCACTTAATTTCATAAAAAATTGTTACATATTTTTATTTTCACCGAATATAATTCGTAGCATTTTGTGTAATTTTTTATTTCTCATCTGCCCGTAAACAGTCGACAGCTTAATATCTGTTGGATGTCGATTGCAGTAACATACCTTCTGATTTCAGATCAGACGCACGATTTACATCTGGTATGAACTAGATGGTAATAGCTCACTTCTTGAAGAACATGAATTTATAGTCTATGTTAAAGCTATTAATATTTTCTACTTAAGTATACATCATATAAGATGGAGATATAAATTTAACTAAACTCGGATAAAATAAAATATAACAATTATAAAATATTATAATTAAATGTTATTTACAATATTTAAAATGTGAGGGTTGATAACCAGTTTTTAATTTTTTTAGTTGTTACTAGCTATTCCCCACGACATCGCCCGCGTGGAATTTATTACGATTAGATTTTATGGTTTTTAATTTTTATGCGCGGAACCTTAATTCTTTTTCTAAAATAAAAATAGCTCAAGTTACTCCTTATAACATCAGCTATCCGCCAGTGAAAGTCCCGTCAAAATCGATCCAGCCGTTTCGGAGATGAGCCGTAATAAACAGACAGACAGACAGACAAAAATGTTAAAAATTGTTTTTTTCTTATTAGTACCGTATATATTTTCATATGAATTTAGTGAAAAGCTGTTATTTTAATATTACAAACAGATACTTCAATTTTATTTATTTGTATATGTTCTAAAGACAATTGGCAGGGAAGAGAGGCGCACGTTAGTCGCTCTATAAAATAATTAAAAGCAATTACAGTATGTTACATTGGCATTTCCCCGTATACTCTTTGAACTGAGAACAGAAAGACAACCATTGAACATATAGGGTGACAGTAATTAACAGTTCATATAAACACATGGAGGGCAATTCAATCAAAAGATAGACAAACATTATATTACGTAAGGATTTTACACAAAATGTCTATCATTCCATAATTTTTTTCATTGTAAACATGCGGCGACAGGCCAAACAGTGGTTTAAAAATACATCCGCTTTGAGCACGTAGCGCAGACTGCATACAGACGTCGTGAAATATTTAGAAGATAACTTTTAAATCTATATCGCCATGTGTTTTAGTAATAGATATATTAATATTGTCAAGTTAAGTTACAGCCTATATACGTCCCACTGCTGGGCACTTCTCCTCTCATTTCTGAGAGGGTTTTAGGGCAAGGAAATATCTGCCCCGCTGCCCAATGCGTGTTGGCGAACTTCACATGTCTTCGATTTTTTATTTTTATTTATCAGATATGCAGGTTTCCTCATGATGTTTTCCTTCACCGCCGAGCACGTGATAAATCAGCACTTAAAATTGCAATTAACTATTTGGTGCCGGCGGGGATCGAACCCGGGTTGCTAGCATACTGCGAAATTTACAGCGAACGCTAACCATCTGAGCTACCGTGGCAGCTTTTAATATTATCAGATCAAATTATAATTACTATTTGTCTGTTTTTGACATAAAATAAATAAAAAGGTATATCGGCAACATTAAAAAAATGTTATCATAATCGGCCTTACTCATAAAAAAATTACGTGGATAATTTAAGAAATTTAAAGTTGCTCTTTCTCTTTCCACAAAATGATAATAGAATATCTCTTTCTATTGTCTAGGTATAGACATAATTAATATTTATTTTAAGTAAGCGATAATCAAAGAATATAAGGAAGGCAGTATAAGTGATGTGACTTTATAAATGAGATGTAACGATTTATAAGGGAAAAACAGGAAAAGAAAGAATAAGCTTTTATGTAATTACCCGGAGACTCTTTTTAGTGGAAAAGAGGCATTACATCTTAGTCCTCACGGGTGACAACGCATCTGCATTTTGATTCTTAATTGAGGATAGATGTAGATGTCTAAGGGTCACAGCAACCACTTACTATCAGGTGGACTGTGTGCTCGTTTGTCACCCTATCCTATAAAGAAATTAAATATCATATAACATATACTTATCATAACTTCAAAGTATGATTTTACATGTGAATTTCAAGATGAAACCATCATGGATTTCATCCGACTTAGGAGATTTTTATTCCGTTACCCTTACCGTTACAGACTTTGAAATGTCCACTGCGGAATATAGGCGTCATCCATAGATTGCTTCATAGGGGGGATATTTGCCATAGTTTCCACACTTGTCAGGCGGTTTGATAACAAGTTTTTTATTTTTTAGTAGTTACTAGCTGTTCCCCACGACTTCGCCCGCGTGGAATTTATTACGATTAGATTTCATGGGTTTTAATTTTTATGCGCGGAACCCTAATTCTTTTTCTAAAATAGTCATGCCTTAGTTACCCTTATAAGATCAGCTATCTGCCAGTGAAAGTACTGTCAAAATCCGTCCAACCGTTTCGGAGATTAGCCGTAACAAACATACAGAAAGACAGACAAAATGTTAAAAATTGTTTTTCCTTATTGGTACCGTATATATTTTCATATGCATTTAGTAAAAAGCTGTTAGTTTGAACGCCACCATAAGGTGAATGATTTTTATGCGGCTCACATAAAATATAGTTTTCAGTGGTAAATACAGATACGATCAGACAATTTTGTATTCAAACATTTTTAAGACCAATCGTTCGATTATGCACTCCATTTCCGCATTCTTGGAATGGTCTACATATATCTTTTTTTATTCAACATTGAGAAAGGCTGTAAAATATTTTTATAGAACCGACGTTTGGGGAAAATTATGCCTAAGGGAACACGTATGCTAACCTAAGGCTGAATATATTACACACAAGTTAAGTAGTTTAAAGTAAATAAAGATTTTTTTTAAATTATAGAAATAAAAACGAGGGCTGTTATGGAGATTTACGAATTCAGTAACACACCGTGTGTAACCATGTTGCCCAACCTATACCAATTATATTTAACACATTTTTAAGCATTCCATTGATCTATCAATCTTTTCAAGCTTATCTATCTCTCAATGGATGAAAACTACGATGGAGTTCATTATGCAGTCACTTTTTTACTGGACCGTATAAGTCCACGGCTCGACACGTGTCTCTCGCGTTGTAAATACTCCCTGGATTTGCCTAAATCGTCAGGTTTGACAGATGTATTGACGATCGCTGTGCCAGACGTCTTGCGCCTTTGTTACTGCTACTCGTCACTGGTTTGGGTCTTTTATGTCTGACGTAAACAAGATGGTTAAACCGCCATCTATCGGATGCCATGAGATTTTTTTATCTTTTCCCATAGTCGTCTCTTACAACACACACGTGACGAAATTGAGTGGTAGATTCTTTTGTACCGCTACCACATAGCACTTTACACCGCCATCTACACATCATTTTGGAAGAGAAGAAACCCTTAAAAAGAAAGTGGATGGCTCCGTTTACCTTTTGTAAGACCTGAAAATTTTTCTTAAATACTAGCACTGCTATTTATATTACTAATATTCCCTGTAACCACTCCTAGTAAGCTTAAATGTTTGTTTTAGCAGTGGTTTACAATAGTAGCCGAATGGCGGATTCGAACCCACAACTTTTTGAGTTCACATCTTGCCATTAGGCTACTGTCGCTTATTCTGTGCATTGTCCTATCGAAATTGATTAATCTCCGTCTTGACATTTAAACCAATTAGTAAATGTATATACTTATTTAAACAGAAGAAGTAACTAAATATTCATCATCATTACAGCTATCATAAGTACACTGCTGAATATAGGCATTTTTGGAACGAAGTTCCTTATCGCACGGTACGAATTTGACGGATGGTGGGTAGGCGAGAAAAAGTGTAAGAATTTTCCGTCACGACCCCCTTTCTATAGTGCGAGCGAGATGGAATAATATTTTATTATTTTGATTTGTTGTCAGCTGATGATGCTGCTCGTATCCTATTTTGTTTTCATATGCTGTACACGAGATGATATGGGGTAGTAGATTTTCTTACGCTGCCACTACACGGAGTCTAACTATTATTAATTCTTAAATTTATATTTCATGATCGTTTGCAATCTTTTTATCCAGTTAGAATGAAAAACCTAGCTAACAGTCCACTTCGTGCTAAGTGGCTATTATAATCAACCAAGTTAAAACAAAGGAGTCTGATGATGTGTTAGTTTATTATAAAAAAAGGTGACAAGCGAGCGCACAGTCCACCTGATGGTAAGTGGATGCTGTGGCCCACAGATGTCTACATCTATCCTCGAATAAGAATCAAAATACAGATGCGTTGTCAAAGACAACAGTGTGAGGAAAGGACAAAGACAAAGTGAGGACTAAGATGGAATGCCTAGTATCCAGGAAAAAGGGTTTCCGGTTCTCTACACTCACCATAAAAAACACAGCAGCATAAAGCTGCTATTTTACGTTGGTGTTCTGTGTGAGCGTGGTTATTCCCCGGTCGAGCCGACCCATTCCCGCTACAACCATAATATAGCTACTACATAGCTTTACCATGTATAAAGATACCTCATAATCTACAATTAAACTTATTCTATTCTGCAAACTACATCACAAGAGTACAATACTTTACCGACAGAAGCTAATAAAGAGCTTAATATCTTCCCGCCTTACCTGAGAAGGAGAATGGGGAGGAGAGGTCGTCCCCCGAGGAGAGGCTGCCATGGGGCGGCTGGCGCAGGTGGGGCTGCGGATGTGTGCGAAAGCGTTACCGTGGCCCTGCCAATATGCGCGAAGGTGGAACACCATGGGGTTTTAGTAGGTGCAAGTCCGACATAACCCGTCCTGGCATTTCACCATGTAAAAAGAAAGGGGGTCTTTTTCTGTACTGCGAGGTTAGGCAAGATTCAACGAACGTTAAAAATGCATGGGAATGTCATATCTGAACGTTAGTCTGTGACAAGTACGTAAATTAGCGTTGATTTTATTAATTTAATAGTTCTCTATAGCGTTAACGATCGTAGAAAGTCATCTTGCCTAACCTTGTAGTACAGAAAAGGAACTCTACTGCCTAGGAATTACGGCATGTCTTTGAATATGTGTGCGTAACTGTGCAAATATGTAATGCAGTGCATAGCAAGAAATGCTATTGAAGAGTACCAATGTAATACTGCCACTGTATGATGCAAAATAAAACACTGTTTACCGTAATGCCTTGCTAATGGTACTGAATTTATTATATAACAAAATATTAGTACAATGTAGTTAAATGCCGTCATAAACGAGCACGCGCTGCAATTACGCTAACATAATATAAAATATACGAGTTTACTCGTACATAATAAAACATTTAATATATAAAAGCCTTGAATTTGAAGTCTGTTAAGAAGAAAAAGTCTAATGTTTATCGTCCTATATTATGGTAATTTTTTAGTTCCAGATCGCTTCAAAGCTACAAGCTCATAAATACACAACTTTCAAGAATACTTTTTCATATATTAAACATTTTTATTCCTTACAGTATCACGATTTGTGATGATATAAAAAAGCAAACACTGCGAGACTTTTTGAAATACGTTCGTATCGACATGGAATTATTCATGTTTCTCTAACTTCTATCTATACTCAGATAACTTCAATCAGCCATCACACAATTTATAACTTCTTCTTTTTCTTCCGAGTTTTTCTATAAATACAGTTACTTTTATAACTGGAAATGTTTTTATCTGTGTGGTTAATTTCTGTTCTAGGCCTTAGGTTTATATCATAACTTTCAAAATGCTAAATGAAAAAGTGTATCACAGATGTTGTTTCAGGTAGAGTTCTATAATTGGAGGTACAAAGAATTTGGCGCTAATATTTTCATTGAAAATTGTTGTTGACGGGTTTACAGATAATAGAAAAATATACTGTTAAATTTTAAAGCTTATTCCTTCATTAAATTATTATATTTGGATACGGATTTTGGATTTTGAGTGAACTGTTTACAGAAAAATAATAATAATAATGACCTTTAAATTTCGGTCTCAGTGACAAGTCTCAAAGTAGACTAGCTATTTGCGCGGGACAGGATTATAGCGCACGTGTGTGCGCAAGCAGAGGTGCACTCTATTTCCTTAGTTTCATAGTCCGATGGGACGGTAATACGACACGACTGCAGATAGATCATGCGCAGGACAAACGGCTTTATGTGTTTTCCGAGGCAGGGGGTCTAATCTGGAGGTAACCGTGGTTAACTACGACATTGGGAGGTCAAATACCTCAGTCCCTCCCGTGACCATGGGTGCTGTAAAGTACTCGAAACGTCGGGAATATAAAATAAGTTAATATACGCGATAAAATCCGTAAAACTAGGACCAGATGATCAGTATCGCTTAAAAATTCTAGTCTAGTGGTAGATGATTGTTTAAATAAGAAGCCTGCAGAGACGCCATTTGCAAATTGGGCCAAGTGAAGCTGCAGAGATAGCTACTAGTAATAGAAATACGTTTATACTAAAGCTGAATTAGGGATGTGTAAATGCATATGAGATTTGCTCAATTTTCCCTATCTCAACATAAACCGAGCGTTACATTTCTGCAGTTACGTGCTTTGCATTGATAATGGCAAAATGAACTGAAACATTCCCGGGGCATAGCAATCAGGGATGTGCTGGTTTTAGTTTCTAAATCTATCTTTGTTACACAAAACTCTAACCAAATCGATTTTGGTTGTCAAATACAAAACGTGCGACTCGGTTCAGTAAAGTACCACTTATAGTTATTATACGTATAACATGACTGAATGTTGACAGTTTTGTTTCTTTTTTTTTAAAGTAACCTCAATGCCATAGCAACCTAATGGTCTTAATGATCCTAATGCCTACATGGATACATGCAGCCAACTTCATACAAAGAAGGCCACAGATAAGTTGCCACCCCTGGAGACTAAGATAGACTACCTCGCAGCTTACTCTTGTCTCTTATATCACAGCTTATCCCTATATACTTTTCATACTGGAACACAACAATGAAAGCACTGCTATTTGAGTGAGCGTAGTCGACTCAAATTTTACGAGTTTTCTGAGCTCAGAACTGGAGCTTGGATCTTGTGTTATTTCGGTGATGGTGTCAAAACGACACTGCTCTAAAAATGTCTGTGTGGAAAGCAGGAGAGTAAAATGAGGGGACGGGGTATGCGCGAACGCTGATCAGGGGAGGGAAGTGTGGGGTGCGGGGGAATCGACGCCCACGCGTTACCCGCCGCACCTTGCCGCCCGCCCAGCGCCAGTCAGCAACTGTGGCTCGTGTTGGCTGAACCATCTTGTAGGGCCATCCTCTTTTTCTTGCCGTAGGTGAGTGGTGATATATATATTCCTACTAACTAAAAAAGTAAAAGATTAAAGTGATTATATGTTCAGTGAAGTGGTGCACGGTTTTGGTGCAACGGAACCTCGAGATCGAGTAGAAGTCACGTGTGTGTAAAATATTAAAGTCGTGTATATTTACTTCCTTAATATATCAACGGAAGAAACCGGATATTAACTTACACATTGAGCATTTTCATCTTTTGACATTTTTCTAACGAAGTTATAAAATTGAATATTTTAAGTGTTGTAAGCCAGATATTAGAATGAGTATGAGAATCCATGTAACTTAGAATCAAAGGTTAAAATTGTCATAAGTTTTAAGTGATGTATATTTACGCCTTAATTAGTCTTGAAATGTACAGTGATAAAAACGAATAAAATCAATCAAAGTTCATAGAAACGTATAAAGAAAGGGAAAAGTTCAAACGTCACGTTGCTCATGTCTTGCGTCATAGCTGAAATCCGTGTAACTGAAGCAGGTCGTTCATGAAACCAAATTAGGATATGCGCTACGCGTTACACGAGCCAAACTATTTCAGTCGTGCGCGCACCTTCCGAATATTCACGAAGCTCCACGAACATGCACGAAGCTTATTGTATTAGCTTCAATTCATGAAAGACAATTTTTACTGTGTAGTTAATTAATAATTTTGTAAGCGAATCGAAATTTCGAAAAATGGATTGCGTCAGCTACTTACTTATAAATATATTTTCGAAATTCGAATTTTATTAGCAATGGTAAAAGTTTTAAATACGTTTCTTATTAAATAGATACGAAAGAGTAAAAATTATAAAAGATAAAGAATTAAATGAAGAAATAATAAATTGGCACTCACGGTATCAAATGTCAGTTATTTCACTCACAGATAGCGAATTGGACGCGAGCCAGAAAGTTTCATGTATCACTAATGTTAGTAGTTGTTGACCAAATACGCATCCTTGATATATTTTTATTTTTTTATTGGATATGCCAAATAAAAAAAAAAGATGGTTAGCACTCGCTGTAAGTTTCACATTACGCGAGCAACCCGGGTTCGATCCCCGCCGGCACCAATGAAATTGTTAATTGCAATTTTAAGTGCTGATTTACCACGTGCGGTGAAGAAAAACATCGTGAGGAAACCTGCATGTCTGAGAAATCAAAAAAAATATTTCGAAGACATGTGAAGTTCGCCCACACGCATTGGGGCAGCGCGGCGGACATTTCCTTGCCCTAAAACCCTCTCAGAAATGAAAGGAGGCCTGTGCCCAGCAGTGGGACGTAATATAGGCTGTAACTTTACTTTTATATGCCAAATCATTTTGATTGACTCTGTGATTATCTTAAAGAAAGTGTTTAGAGATTTTTATTTTAGATACCTTATGATTTTTTAAGACACAAAGGACGATCATTATTTTAGAAAGGGTTACCTAAAATAATTATGAAAATTTGTGAAATTACAACACATGCATATAAATATAATGTTACTAGAATATAGGCCTTGACCTTGAAATCGTCATCGTTATCATTACAGCCATAAGTTCACAGCTGAATATAGGCCTCCTCCAAGGAATACTGTAAAGTCACATGCATTCATCGACTTTCTACATGTGTTACCAGGTCGTCCCTTCACCTAGTGGAGGCCGCCCTACACTTCGCTTACCGGCACGAGGGGGCCACTCTAGAACTTTGTTCCCCATCGGTTGTTTGTTCTTCGGGCTTATGACCGGCCCATTTGAACATCAGCTTGCTAACCTTGAAATATATAAAGAATAAAATGAATAATTGAAAAGAAGACAGCACGTATTTTAATTTTTGTAGATAAGTTACATATATTATTTTAGTTATTGGAATAAAGTTGAGAAAAATTATTGATAACTAGCTGTTCCCCGCGACTTCGCCCGCGTGTTATTTAGGGTTTTAATTGTTATTTAGGGTTTTTTTCTGCGCGGAACCCTAATTCTTTTTCTAAAATAAAAGTAGCTTAAGTTACTCCTTATGACAACAGCTATCTGTCAGTGAAAGTCCCATCAAAATCGGTCTAGCCGTTTTGGAGATTAGCCGGAACAAACAGACAGACAGACAAAAATTTTAAAATTGTAGTTTTTTTTTTATGTACCGTATAATATACTTTCATATGCAATTAGTAACAAGCTGTAATTTTGATTTTTGATTGATTTTGATGATTTAAACAATTTACATCATTCATAATAAAGATTTTGGTAATGAGGCCATATGCTACGACAATTATTTGAATATTTCAATTAAAAAAGCGACAACATAGTGTTTTTTTTTACAAAACTGATGTGACAAACGAACTTACACTGCACCTGATGGTAAGTGGCTACTGCAGTCCATGGTCGTCGGCAACTAACTTCAAACAATAAGGTACGTTGCCATCTCTGAGAACCAAGATGGAATGCCTCCCAGCCTGTAATTACACTGGCTCTCTATACCCTTAAGACCGGAACACAGCATTGCAAGCACTGCTATTTGACGGCAGAAATAGGTGAGGGAGTGGTGACTACTTACACGGACTTTTGGCAGAAAAGAAGTCTTACTTTCTAGTAAAGAACCTAGTGAATATTTTTATTTATTTGAACTTAAAGCTCTTTGATCTTATTTCAGGACACCTAACCCAACACAAACAAAATGGCGGATGATGAAGTGAGGTAAGACCCCTGCTAAAAGTTTTTATGTTGTTGGAAATTATTTTGCAAAATTTTTATTTCGTTAAATATCTAAAATGTTTCAAAATAGTATTCTAGTCTTGCATTACGAATAATTAAAACAATCCTTGATGGTAAAAAGACACATGGTTAACTTAAAAGTAGTATCTGCTGTATGGTAGTCGTGTAAGAAAATCTATGATATCACTTTTTTATATCAAAATTGGAGTGACAAGCAAATTAGCAGTCTACCTGATGGTAAGCGGCTACTGCAGCGTATAGATTTCTGCAAACAAAGAAAACTACAAATGCGTTGTCACTCCTGTACGACTAGCTGGGCGGGAGACAAAAAATTTATCCCCCGATTATATCCACTGACAAGAGATAAAATTATCTTGTTATGTCAAACGGGGAGAAGTATATCCCCGTTTGACATAACGAGTAGACATATATCCCCGGTCCGTTGGCTCCATGCCAAATGAAAGATAAAAAATTATGCTTTTTTTGACATCTGAAAGGGACAATTTTATCCTAGTTCATTGAACGTGGGTTGAAGTTTATATTCATTCAAAAAAATCTATCTAAGTCTAAGTCTATCTCCCATTTTATCCACTGTGAATATTATATCCACCGATGTGCCCATGCTCTAAGGGTGGATAAAACTAAGCGAGGGGATAAACGTTTTCTCCTTTCCCCGGGTTGTCTCCTGCCCATGCTAGCCCTGCTGGGAATTAAGATGTACGTGGTAGAGCCATGCTGCAACTATGTTATAGTTGTAGCACAAATGGTTGGCTCGACCGGGGAAGGACCACGTTCTCATAGAATACCAGCGTAAAATAGCAGCTTAACGCTGCTACGTTTCGTATGGTGAGTGTAGAAAACCGGAGAACCTTGTTACTGGAAATGTGGCATTCCAGTTTAGTTGGGTGACAACGCATCTGCATTTTGATTCTTAACCGAGGATAGATGTAAATGTCTGTCGGCTACAGTATCCACTTACCATCAAGTGGACGGTGTTTGCTAACAGTCCATATTAAACTGGCTCACTATACCCTTTAGACGGGAATACAGGAGTGCACGCATTTCTTCTTGGCGGTAGAAATAGTTAAAAGTGTGTTACCTATCGAGATGGACTCCTCGGCAGAAAATAACTCCTATTATCTAGAAAAAATGTTGTCGTAGGGTCGTTTATGATATAGAAACTATAAAGTTTTCGTGACTTTGAATAGGCGGTAAGACTATTTCATGTTTATTGGATGTAAATTACATAGACGGACGTAAGTGACAGCATGAAAACAGTCGGGTGTTGAAAGTGTCATTTTTCTACAAAAACTTGTTCTGTACAGGAATTGAACCTACAACATGCACCGGCGCGGTACAAACTCTCAGCTTGCATTTTACTATTAACGGGTTAATGATGATGGTTATTAACTTATCAAAAGTCCACTGTTGAACAAAGGCCTCTTCCATAGATTGTCTGACATCTTTGGCATAGTTGCCACGCCTGACGGGCGGGTTGGCAACCGCAGTTTTCTTCTTTAATTTCCGTTGTTATTAGGAAGACGCTGCTGCCAATGTCCTAGTTTTTTTCCCTCTGTCGCCTCTTACGACGTCTACGGGACGATATGGGGTAGTGGATATTCTACACCGCCATTACTCGGTCTTCTTAGTACGGTTATAGCGCGACGCTACTCTCATGATGCCACGCTCTTGCAGAATACCAGCGTAAAATAGCAGCTTAATGCTGCTGTGTTTCGTATGGTGAGTGCAGAGAACCGGAGACCCTTTTTACTGGTAAAGAGGCGTGCGGTGCAAAATCGATCTCGACTGGCTGCGACGCCTGCGTGTGGCGCTGGCAGTGCATCATTCAACAAGGGACTTACACAATTAACTACTTTAACTATAGTAACTCTCATCAGGGTAACATTAACACTTCATTTTTCACCACTGAAGCGCCGCGTTCGAGGCCGTCGCTAGTCACTGCATGCGAGCATAACTTATTCAACTTTTGTATGTTCTTCCATTTTATCGTTGACGCATTTGCTGTATTGTATGTATTGATAATAATCGGGACTATAATATTTTTTGCCTAACCGAATACAGTTATTGCATGAATTAATTATAACAGTTTAAACTCCCTCTTAATGCCCTTGAAATAGTATGGCACTTTAATATCCGAATGTAGAGGTAGAGAAAGTGATTCGGATACCGACCACGCTACGTTGAACCGTGTGACGCTTTGTGTGTTTCTGATTTTAATATGGCCTTACTGACTTTTATTTTTTTATAATTATAACAACAGTTTTAACGGTAGATTAGTACCTCAAATGGCACACGCAAGTGCACAGTAAACGTGAAACTTCTTGTTCCAAATCTCAGACTTTTCAGATCCGTTATTTACGACGCAATCTGTCTGCGTGTTCGGTTACTAAGATACATCCCGAAACCTTTACTTTAGTACCTGTATCAGTGGACTTTGAGTGTATTATAATAAAAGTGCCATGCTCGGGTCGATGTTGCCCGTTCCTATCCCTGACGCGTCCGAGGTGGTGGCGCTAGTGCGCTCCTATACATCGCACCAAATCGGACACAGAGCGTGTACACAGCGTGCTCACCTATATTCAAACACACAACATCACTCACAACATAACGTAATCATCTACGTGATCGATTTTGCACCGTGACACTTTTACACATCTTTGCGACATTATGATCATCAAAATTGGGGGTCGACATGTAGTCATTTTGCGTAAAGAAAAATATTTGTTTTAGTAAAATAGATTTAGCGCACAATATATTACAACTTTGGTAGTTGGAGAATGTATGAATACATAGTGATGTTTTAAAACATAAAACCATTTTTCCAAGTAAAGATATATGTATATATAAGTCTTATGTATAAATGTATATAATATACGTTTTTGTATATAAAAATATTTTTTGATGTTAAATATGTGTTGGGAATAACCGATTATTGGATCTCTTGTTAAAATATCAAGGTGCCCAACGTTTAAGGAGTAACATATTGTTGGCGCTCAATTTTTAATGCACATGTAAATTTTTGCACATAGTATAGTTTTGCGAATCCAAATGTACAGGTGCTGCACGCGGCCAGCTACCGAAAAAAATGTATGTAGTTAGACTGCACGAACAAACAAAACAAAATCTAAAATCATATAAGTAGTGATTAGATATTTTGAATTAAGTACTATGTAAGCAAAGAGCAGATACTATGTCAAAGGCAATGAAGTCTAGGACGTGGAATCTTTTTATTTTTGTATGTACTAGCCCTCTCTCAGCCTTTAGAAATCTAAACTACATTTGCAGCTCGCTAATAACACTGCCTAATCTACTCTCAACTCTATAATTTTTTCATTAAATTAATCACTATTTTGATGATATTTTTCTTTTAACATTTCACACTGACGTGTACAACATCCAATGCGCTTTTTCTTTCTAGCTTTAAATGTTTTTCTAGATATTTTCATTTTTTTTGGATTGCATGTTTTACATTACTTTTTTTTTTAAATTTTCATTTGTATAGCTTTCTGGAATTTAAAATTGTTTTCAGTTTTTTCTACCTTTAGTTATTTTACATAAAATAGTTTCCTTTGTGTCCATATAAATTGGAATATATTTATGAGTATAATGTTTTTAAATGGTATTCATCTTTTTTTCCACTTTCATATTTTGCTTAGATTGTTGTTTTTTCTTTGTGTTTGATATGCAAGCAATATATATATTAATTTTATTCACATTACTAGATCGCTGATCTCAACTCTCAAGTCAACGACCTCAGAGGCAAATTGTAAGTGTTGATCTAGTTTTTATTTTTCTTTTAGAATTTTTTAATTTTATTAATAACATGTATATTTTCTAACCATAGCGTCAAACCTACACTAAAGAAGGTGTCTAAATACGAGAACAAATTCGCCAAGCTCCAGAAGAAGGCAGCCGAATTCAACTTCCGTAACCAGTTGAAGGTTGTCAAAAAGAAGGAGTTTACCCTTGAAGAAGAAGACAAAGAGGTAAATAGAGTTTGTCTTAATAATACCTAGGTTCCAGAAATATATTTTTTTTTGCAGATTGTTTAATATCATAACTATATATAACAATTTTATTTTTTATCTAAATTATTTATGTATCTTTAATCTACATATTTCTATCGTTAACGATAACTTTTATATAAAGAATACTCTAATCTCTAAATATACTCTTTTACTTTTAATGTTCTAATATATTTGCCAATGACTAAGAAAAATATTTAGAGTCAAAATTTATCAACCTGCGATTTTTCTTCTTTCGTAAGAAAACTGATAACTAAAGAAAATGTCACTATCATATAAATTACTTACGTGCTAAAGAATGACAGAACAAACTAGTGCTAAGTAATAAAGTCTTTACATTACACCTTACTTATTATAAAACAAGGATATATGTACAATCGTCGTTTACTCATATTTCAACAGGCAAAGAAAGCAGAGAAGGCTGATTGGGCAATCGGCAAGAAGTAACCAATTTTAAAACCAAACGTATTCTCAACACCACTCGAATTTGTGATGTCTAATTTATAATTTATCCGTACATTTTCTAATAAATTAATTTATAATTTTAATTTAATAATTATTTAGTTTCCTTAAAATCCAAAGAAGTTCTAAACGAGGTGAGAATAAGCTTTTCTAAAAGCACTGGATGTCGCTTCATTACCTACATTATACATATTGCTTTGGAAAACTATTATAACATTTTCCCCATCCTGAAGCGTATATTTTGATTTTTGATATTTTGAAGATCGAGTTTATTTTACTGCTGTTTACTTCCCCGTTAAGCTTTGCAAATGTTATTGAATTTTCGGCTTAATAATTAAGTAAATTTGTCGGAGTACATGTACATATATGATGAAAATTGTGACTAACAATATATGATTCAATATGGCGTACATCGTTACAACATTCATGAAATTTAGTGTTCCCAACTAATGATCTAACTGACCTGCCCATTCGGTTTTATAAGGATCTTGGTGTCGACTCATTGATAGAGGAATATTTCTGTGATATGTGTGTGTGAGACATACGAAGCCTACAGTAAACTTTTGGATTTGCATAATTTTTGTAACGATATTTCACATTTTTTTTTTACATTTCTATATATTATAGTATAATGAGACGAAACTTGTTCACTGCTAAACAGATTTGACACATAACTTTTTAAAGTGCCATAAAATTAGAATTTAGATCCATTTTAGCATTGTTAAAATTTCATGCGATATTTCGCAGGCTGGCGTTGCAGGCAAGGTAAATAATGGAACAATAGATGAACACGTTAGAGACGTTTTTAGATTAGTTGTTTACAATAGCATGTTCCAAATTATTTTTAGCACAGTTTGGCATCGAACCATTCATAGAATGGCGATTAGCTCTGTTCAATTTTTAGACGAAGATCGGTACGGGCTAGAGTACCGAAATAAATCTACTTAGTGACCGCATATTTTTCCCTCAATCGCTCTGTCTACATCTTTCGTTCTATTTTCTAGAGTTCGAGATTTTAAAACCATTGTTAATTTTTACATTAAAGATGAGTATTTTCTGTGCACTCTGTAAATATTCTTTCCCATGTTAGTATTTTATCTTGTAGTATTGGTTATTACATAATTAATGAATATTAATCACATAAAATGCTGACATTGATTTTTGACATAAAAACAGCACTTAGATTAGAACCAGACTATGCTTCACTGCAAAATATGAACATATGTACAAAAACTGCTTCAAGGTGTGCAGCGCTTATAGAATTTTGGTTTGCAACTTAGTTTTAATGTTGCAATTTGTACACTATGTGGCTTTGAACACATCTGGTAAGACTGTTAAGTTAACATAGTGTACAAAATTCCAATTTCTTTTTAGGTTTCAGAATAATAACGCAGTCGAAGTAATGAATTATAACTTTTATCATAATTTTATTATTTAAGTATTATAAATTACTGGATTTATATTTAATATTATCTTTGTAATTGCAATGAAAATGTATTTATAACTTTGACTGCGTGTTTATTAAGTAAAGTATAAATTAGTTACGGGTTACGTAAAATTGCCTGATTGAAACCCTATAGCATATTATTTATCAAGAAAAGAAAACATTGTAAAAATTAAGAATTAAAAAGCATTTACATAAAAGCATTTACATGCTTTTTAATTCTTAATCAACCGACTTCAATTCTTCTTTCGCCTAAACTGAATTCTTTTTCGCCTAAACCGATTTGGAAAATTGTTTTTTGTTTCAAAGGGTATACTTGGTATACTTCCCAGGTGGTCCCATTTAAATTTTATAGAAATCGGTCGAGCGTTTTGAAGACCTTTATATAGACGGTATATTTTTGCTTTCGAACAATAATATGCTGTACAGGGTTTGAAAGTGATTTGTCTTCTCTGTCTCTTGTCATGTCGGTCCAAAATAATAAAAAGTGAAGAATACTTCAATTTCTGTTTATTTTTCTCCAAAAATATCTATTGATGGATGTTTAATTGTCACTGAAAACATTAAACGGTAAAAATTTTAAATTGGAAAAAAGACAAATCGCTCTCAATTATCATTAAATGTGTAGCGGTTATACTAATATAATTTTTTTCTTACAGAAAAAGCCAGACTGGTCCAAGGGCAAGCCAGGAGATCAGAAGGTAAAAGAAGAAGAGGTTGAGGCATGAAGTGTTAATCACCCCCCACCAAAAACTATAATGTGACCTTGATGTATATCAGTTGACCAGTTAAGCCGTAGATTTTAGAAAAATGTGATATACCTATCCTTACACACGGCTCCATCAGACCTAAAATCTATTGCCTAAAACAGCCCTTGGCAAATTCCTCCATCATTTGAATATTTATGGCATATACACAATTTCGTTAATGTCAAGTCCATTTTTGTATTTATTTATTTATAAAAATAATTTTTGTAAGTTAATAATACGTTTAATAAAATTACTTTTCTGTATTATATTAGTATGTGGTTGTGATGTCATTTTTGTTACCCTTACCATTGGAGTCCTTAGTGTATTCATCCCTTTTATGAACACTTTCCTCTTAAGTCTGTGTGTATGTGCGTCACTTTAAAAGCATGTTGTAGTTGAATTTAAAATTATTCATTATATAATTAAGGTTATATAATTATATATATAGTACGTTTTCAATGTTTCTTTTCCAATTAGACGAGGTAACGCCATGGTTGTAGCACGAATGGGTCGGTATGACCGGGGAAGGACAACGCAATCGCAATAGCAGCGTAAAATAGCAGCTCAATGGTCCTGTGTTTCGTATGGTGAGTGTAGTGTACCGGAGACCCTTTTTACTGGATTCAAAGCATTCAAAGCATCTTAGTCCTCAGGGTTGACAACGCATCTGCATTTTGATTCTTAATCGAGAATAGATCTAGATGTCTATGGGCCACATCATCCACTTACCATCAGGTGGGCTGTGTGCTCACCACCCTTATTCTAAAAAAATAATTAAGTTCACTTTACATAATATGTGTAAACGTTTGCAACAAAGTAATTTAATAAATGTGGAAAAGTAACCAAGAAATTAATATTAAGAGCATGATCTAGAATAATATCGTTTATTTTTTTTCAAATACTTTTAGGATGAAATTTAGGGCATTAATTTAAAAAGGCTCTTAAAACAATTTAATTTCTTAAAAAATATTTGATTTTCAGCATACTGAATTTTGAAGCAGCATTATGTTGTATGTGACGTGAAAATATAAATTAATAAGATGCAATAAAAATGACGAGCTTATTTATCAAAATTTATCAAGAAGTCATAGAAATATAATCCTTTTTCCTTTTAATCATCCTTTTCGTCGTTATTGATTAAAATATAAAATACAACATGTAACATAAACCCTATGGTTCCCGTTAAGTGCGTTATCAGAATCGGTATTCAAACGGTATCGAAATAACTTTACTTCAGCAAATTAGACTATAAAAATTAAATTCAATTTAAAAAAAATCATTTGCAAGTTGTGTGTTGTGGTTTTATTAGCTCTGCATTGGCCAGGGAGTAAGAGTTGTCATTAAGATTGTCAAAGATCCTCCTTTATCAATGCGCGTGTCAGTTAGAGGTAATAAAACACGTTCAATTTGCAAATAAAAATATGTTTTTATTTAATTTTTTATGGTTTAGTTTTCTGAGGCAAAGTTATTTCTATACAAGAACTACAGGGTTTTTGTTACATGTTGTATATATTTCTCATATTGTAGTTAGAAACTAATACCCGTAGATATTCACATACATTATTTTCTTAAGCATAGGAGCAACGTTATGAAAAGTAAGATGTTTTTCTGTCCCTTCGGAATGGCAAGCCACTTATTTCACGAACTATATACGAAAGGATTTCATGAAATACACTTTATGATAATAATGGCAAATATCCTCCCTATGAAGCAATCTTTAGGGGAGGCCTATGTTCAGCAGTGAACTTTAATAGGCTCTAACGGTAACGGTAATCTATGTCTAAGCATAGTGATATATAATAATAATCTATGCGCAGTGATTTATATATTCTGTGGTTATGTTAGAATATAACAATATTTTCCGAAAATCCATAGCGACATTCAAAATCACCGGCACTGTTTTAATCGCAAGGAATTTGAAAGTCACTTTTCTTGTATTAATCTTGATCGTTCCTTGTGGGATTTTTCTCCTAAGGATATAATTATCATATTTGCAATTGTAATCCAACACAATTTTTCAAACAATACAAATTAGAAAAAAAATCAATAAAAATTCAATTCAGATCACACTCCCAGACTAGCATCTTTCGTGGCCACTTCAGTGTCTTTCTTTATACAGTGAGTGTTGAGATCAGAATGCTATTTCCATAACATTAGGGATTTTTTATTTATTAATTCATTACAGCCTAACAAAATACAATGCTAAATGCCCACATTTAGCATTGGATTTTGTACATGTCTCCTCAAATGTTGCGTCATAAGAAGGATATTTGCCAAATTTCCCAAGCTTGGCAGGCGATTTGGCAAACTTAGCTTTTTTTTCTAGTTGTTACTAAGAAGATCCGGCTACCCATCTCCTGGTTTGTTTCCCTCTTTCGCATCTTACGAAACCCACGGGACGATGTGGAGTAGTAGATATTCTTACACCGTAAGATGTAAAACTTTGACAGTAGGACGGCATATAAGTAGACACGGCGATAAGGACAAAAAAATGATCATACATTCTTTTATAACAATACCGTTACCATTCTAGATGTAATAGGTCTGTGGAGACCATAGAGCAACACGGGCCGCCGATGCCGCCGGTGGCCTGTGTTGCTCTATGGTGGAGGCAATCATTTATGTTGATTTGTCGCACTATGCGTATCGTAAATTAGCTATCGAGTTACTTTAATTGTGCGTTCATTATAATGAACGTATAGTGTCGTTCGTTCCCCAAGTGTTGTTTATGATTAAGTTTTATGTAACCTGTGAGTTTCAGCGTACTGTGAGACCTCATAATAATGTCTCTGAAGACGGATGTAAAAGTCTTTAAAATAGATATCAGCACCTTTCGTTTCATTAGTAATGTTGGTATTAAAGAATCATCTAACTATCCAAAAAGAAACATTGGCTGCAGGCCCAAGCACACACTAATCGAACCTCGTTCTTTAATTACAGAATATCAAAAGTCCACTGCCAAATATAGGTTTTACTCATAGTTTGACTCATAGGAGGGAATTTGACATAATTGCCATACTTGACCGGCGGGTTGGCGCATTTTTTATTATTTTCGGTTATTATCAGGAAGATACTGCTGCCCATCTGCTGATACAGTTTCCCTCTGTCACCTTTTACGACATCCACGGGATTATATGGGTAGTGGATGTTCACTACGCAGCATAAAAACCGATCCTGTAGAATATCGGTTAAATTAAAGAAAACCTGGCTGAAAACGAAGATTATGAATGCTAAATAAACACAATAAAAATATGAACGTGTAGAGGGCCAGTTCGTATAAGTTGTCGAATAAGTTCCTTTGATATAGTGTCGCTTATTCGCGATCAGTATTTAGTTAGGTGAACCATCTAATGCATACGATGACCCTTGTAGCCTTGTATCTCTCCCGGCTGAACCGCCCAGCGTCATCAACCATCGGTCTTCACATAGAGTGATGGTGGGCTCATTGAAGCGTTGTTTGTACTGTATGATGTGATTCGTGGAAAGCTATCATCAAACTATTCATTTTCGGAAATGACAAAAAGTAAAATAAAAAATTATGACTTTGGTTGAAATATGAGATTTTACAATGATAGAAATAGTACAAGAATTAATGCTCATTTCATTAGCGCATTAAAACCCGAGGTTATAATGGAAGTGCAAAATAGAAATGATCGCCAACCGTTCTTGTTCTTATTAACTAATTCCATTTATATCAACGGACAAACGGAACGTTTTCTCCTTTATAGGAATTAATGAATATAATGGAATCTTGGGATTCAATCAAACACAAAAGTGGGTGAACACTTTTAATACCATATTATATTAAACATTATAAAAGTAGTTTAGGTGCACTCATATAGTTTTAGACATTGCACAAGGAATCATTTCCAGCTTGACCAAAAAACAATAGTATAAAATCGAAAATTATAGTAACGAAATGCCTGTATTTGATCCGTGTGATTTACAAAGCACTGTTTATCAGAGTAAGATCTGTCGCGGGAGCATATATGCTTGCATATCTGTTGTGTCCGGTACAATGGTGCATGCTCTTTGTGGATGACTTTGATCTCCCGTACGAGGCAATATATTCAATGAAGTGAATATAATATGAACTGGAGATTATTATTTATGAACTATTTTAAGCCAGTGCCTGAATAAAAACCTTATGGTAATAGGTGATACAGCTGAAAAAAAAAATAGAACCTAATAGGTAACTATCCATACTAGAACCTGACAACTAGACACAGTGTTTGAAACATCGGAGGTAATTTAAATAAAAGTGGAAAAAAATGTAATTATTTTCATCTTTTAATTCATACTTAAATTTTCTACACTACACACTACTAAATTATTAAATGAAAAAAAAAATTGTAAGATGAAAATTATAAGAGTTCCTTGTATGACGGCGGAAGCTTAAAAAATGTATGTAGCTATATTTACTCAAAAGAAATGTGCCATAAATGTATATTAATATAATCTTAAGCATATACAAAACAACTTTTATTCTCCTAATGGTGCTCCCATAAACAGTTTAATAAAGTTATGTAACACTATATCATTCTCTAACATAATATGTTACATTTTGCTAAAATTTGTTAAATGTTATTAATGCTCCCACAGCGGTGAAGACATTTTTACTGTTACAAAACATTTTGTAACTGTTAGTTCAAATGCCGTGTAGTGGCGGCGCTGTCGTCGCGCCACAAGCGAAATACATCGAAGCCTAAATCGCGCTATCAAAGTTCCGAATTAAAAAAAACAGTATATATACAATAGCCCGAACTACGACTCGGAGCGTTGGCCGCTCCCCGGGTAGAATACCTTGCCCGGTGGGAGATCTCCCCTTTCCCTTACACCCGCTACAAGAGAATCTACTACCTCATATCCCGTATCATACCCGTGAGGCGACAGATGGAAATAAAATAGGAGATGGACAGCAGTATGTTCAGTGTGCAGCTCACACGCAGTAGAAGTGAAACTTTCAATAACCTAAACTTCGAGAGAATGAGAAGACTGCAGCGTATCAGGAGTAGGATAATTGTAGGGTTTATTTTATATAATATTATTACCCAGTTATTATTTTACATTTTATTCTACACTAGGTGTTCCCAGCGACTTCGCCCGCGTGGAATTTATTACGATTGGATTTTATGGGTCTAAATTTTTTCCGCGGAACCCTAATTATTTTTCTAAAACAAAAGTAGCCTAAGTTACTCCTTATAATATTAGCTATCTTCCGGTGAAAATCCCGTCAAAATCGGTCCAGCCTTTTCGGAGATTAGCCGGAACAAACAGACAGACAGATAGACAGACAAAAATTTTAAAAATTGTTTTCTTGTTATAAGTACCGTATATACTTTCATATGCATTTACTAAAAAGCTGTAATTTTGACATTACAAACAGACACTTCAATTTTATTTATTTGTATAGATATCTAGATTAAGTATTATAGAGACTTCAAGTTTTCAATTTCATCATCGTAAGTATTTAAAAATATTTCCTTATCAACAAATTTCGTCCTTAATCCTTACTGCTCATAGATCACATGCATAATCTCCATACATAATCGGAAACACTGTATACTGTATTATATCTCATTCTATCGCAGGCTAAATCTTATAAATGTATATGTTTGTGTTATTTTAGTGTCGCTTTTTTGTTTCATCGCGGTTCAAATCACAAAGATACTAAAGAAGTTTCACTTAAAAAAAAAAAGCGTGGAAACTATAGCAAATATCTCAAACTATGAGACCATTTATGGGAGAGTTCTATGGTCAGAAGTAAACTTTTGATAGGCTCTAATTAATGAATGAATAAAATAGTTCAAATCTGACTATTAAAGAGCTTGCTTTCTCGTATGCCTTGAAGAACAAAAGTATGAGAAAGTACGGTGCAAGGGATTACCCAGAGGATTTTGTTATTAATACCCAGATAAATGTTGTAATTAATAAAAGCTATAATTTGCTGTTGTGTTTTGTTCGCATAACAATTTTAGTCTAATAATATAATATTATAAAGCATTATAACAATTTATAAATTTTGCCATATTTTGTAAAAACATTCTGCTGTGTGAGAGCCATAATAAGAAACGATTGTTTTTATGTCTTCTTTACCATTATCTATTTTATATATTTTATTTATATCATTTTATTTACCATAAGATTCCTATGCCGTTTATTGACACAACATTTGTATGTGTATTATTTGGTTCTATTTTGCTACGTAATGAGGTTTAACCACTTGCTTTTCCAACAGTGTTTTTGTTGTCTGTATCTTTTCCCTATTATATACTGAAACTGTAACAGATATACTCATATATATATGATTGAACAGAAAATTCAAAAGATTTTTTAACGTTATCAAGGTATGCATATTACAATTTTCGAACATAAGCAATTTTAGCTGAAAACCAAAATGATGCTTTTTGCTTTTACATGTGCAATAAAAAAAATTAGCTTTAATTTATATGTTATAATGCACGCAGTTTGTAGACCTAAATACGAGTTAATGTTTTTTTTAATGTTTAGGAAGGAGAATCAACGCCTGCCACGCCTGCACCAGCTCCGGCAGCACCTCCAGCAGAAGGCAAGTTTTAAAATCAGTTTAGATAGTAATAATTTCCTCCAGACCGAATTTCGGTCACGACAGGATTAGTGCCAAGTGTATGCGCAAGCACAGGTGCACTCTATATTCCCTCACTCTCATAGTCCGACAGGACGGTAGTAGTCCGACACGACCAGAGAGATCAGGTGCAGGAAATACGGCTTTATGTACTTTCCGAGGCATGGGGCTGAAAACACTGCCAACTTCCTGATTCCGGGTTGCTAGTGGAATTTCTTGAGAGAAAAACCCAATAACTCATTTTGGCCCGACACGCCATTCGAACCCAGGACCTCATGAGCAGCAACCGCGTTTACGACCACTAGATCAACGAGACAGTAGGTGTTAGTTTAGATAGTTTGTATGTAATGAACTCACAGGTCATTTTTACTTTATGGCATATATGACCGATAACCGATATCTGGGCTTCCCTTATTATTATTATGATGTTCTTACGGCTGACTGAGAATAATGTATTGCGTGTGCTGTTATTATAAGCACAGAACACTATTACTCATGGTAGGGGTTATAAGCATTGTCACCCTTGTTATTAAGTCCTGAGAGCTTGAGTAAATATTTGTGCCACAAGAGCCTACCTCAACCTAGATCACGTCTAGCGTTCGGGAGTTACCGGAATCGAAAGTGGCAAGGAGGACTGACTATAAATATATTTATACTAGTGAGTGCGTTAGTATGTAAACTTACGGCACTATAATGTTTACTACTTAGAGTAATTACATACATACGTAGTTTACTATCTGTGTGTTCAAAATTCAGTCAATAGGACATAATTATTGTGAATAATTGACACATATCACGACCTATATATTATCACAATTTACAATTTTATAAACGAATTATTAGCTTGACCTGTGTGTATGGTATGAATGTAAGGGCATCAATTTATTGTAGTACCTAGGCTCACTAAGAGTATAGCTGCTCATTATCAATGAGTGTTGTTTAAGTTTTTTTAAACTCTAATAATGATTATATTGGTATTTTTAATTTCAGCTGCTGCGTAACTTTAAATTCAAGGTGCGTATAAATAATTATAACTATAATTAAAATTACCTTTTGTAGCAAACGTATTTTAAAGAAAAAAAAAACAAATAATTTGATTCTCCTTTCGTGATTAATTTATAATTTAAATATTTGCATTTTAAATAATTCACTAACCTCTTCCTTCTTGACCTGAATAAATGAAAAAATTAAAGTTAAAACGGAAAGCATGAAATTATATTTGCGACCTTAAGCGATTTCGATGACTTTTTGGTGCAAATTCATGTTAACGTGGTAGAACCACGTTGCAGCTATATTATGGTTGCAGCGCAAATGGGTCGGCTTAACGGGGAGTACCAAGCTCTCACAGAATACCAGCTTATAATATTCCAGAAATTTGTAATAACTTCCTATAAATGGCATAGGCGTATAACACCAAAGGTAAAATATTTAGTATCGGTAATTATAATTTTAAAATTATAGTTTGTCAAGTTAACGTTATTTTAAAGTGATGTAACACATTTTTTTATACTCATGCAGTCTTCAATTATTACTAAATACAGACCTCAATATTCATAGGTTTGTAGGTTGAGGTAAGAGTTTGCCACTCTTCGCCAGTTTCTTGAATTTTTCAGAAGAACTATTTAAAATAGGAGTGTTATTTAGAAAGAAAAATATAAAAAATAATTAAAATAAACTTTGATTGTTCATCTTTTTTAGCCTGGAACAGTGCACTGCTTTTACAGTGGACCTTTCCTATTGTATGGAGACACGCTTGGCAAGGGAATAATTGTTGATCGCAGTATCGACGTCACAGGCGACCTTTGATGATGATTTGATTGGATTATACTAAATATTGATATCGCTATATCTATGAGGCTATAAGAATTATCTGGAATTTCCCATAGCCGCTCTCCGCTCTTACACCCACGGGATGAAATGGGTGGTAAATTCTCTTATGCCGCCACCAGACGGCAGAAATTTTTGATTAATATGCACTGTTTTGTGAAAATTTTAAATTATATGTTTAAGAAATCCAGAACACTTTATTATCTTTAACAGGTCCAGAGTAACCCCTTGAGCACGGCAATTAAGATTATATCGGCTCTTGGTTCACGAAATACGCCCGTGATAAAGACCGTGCGTGGGGTTGATGTAAATAGTACGAGTATGTTCATGGTGCAACAAAACAGAACGATACGTTTTAAAAGAGGTGGCTCCTTTCATATCATTCGTTAAAAAAGTCATTTTCATCAACATGATTTCAGAATCGTTTGTTATTTTCATAAAGAAATAAATTATTGTTTATTACTTTATAAATTTTATATTATGAAAAAAATTAAACAATTTAAATCTGCACATTTATGTTTTATTTTCAAAATATTTTGTCGTGTGAATTTTTGAATAGTTTAAAGCAAATACTAATAAAAATTAATACTTACTCTTTTGTTCATTATGTGTTGAGTTATTCAATTTTTTGTATTATTCCAAAATGTGCCATAAATAAGAAAATAAATGAAAATCACTACAATAGTCACTTCAACCAGATGTATTCGGTATTCGCTTAACACTTTTTTAATTATTATTGAGTAATTAAAAAAGTGTGTGTATATGTGTGTACAAAACTTTACGCATTAAAACCTTTAACCGACGACCGACTTTTAGCATGCATGCCTAAGTATATTGACGTGAAAGAGGCGAGAGAGGTGCGTAAGGATCGTGTCAAACAGAAACCCATAGATTCTGCCTACCCTTCTGGGCATGAGTATGACAGGCGTGAATATTAATGTTTATTTAAAAATATTATTTGGCACGTGCACTTATTATGCCGCTTATAACAAGATAATACTGGGGTGCAAAAATCGGGCACTGTAGTAATGGTGTTCGGCCAAGAGTTTAATTTAAACAAAGTAGGCAATTACGGACCCGGACTTAGTGCTGATCCTTGCTTAAAGAGCTGTGTAGGTTAAAGTAAATTAACTTCGAATTTAATTAGTTTAGACTGCGACGTTAACCTGTGAATTACGGTAATTGTACTCACTTTACCGTTCCTTAATAAAGTAAAAAGTAAAGTTCAGCCTACAGGGTGGAAAAAACGAACGGGACATGGAGGTAAAGTACATTAAATATCGAAGGTATTATATTTCAGTCAAGGGAAACATTCCTTTGTCTACAAAATAAGAATAACCACATTCAACATTTTTTTAAATATTACCCGAGGTGGAAAACTAACCAACTAAAAATGTAAAAAATAGAAAATCACCATTTTATTGAACAAATCAATAGGGCTATGTAAGCATAAAATCTCTCGAATAAACATAGTATCTTACTGTTGAAGAAGACCATGAAATTTACAAATTCTCACATGTTGACTCGAACTAACATCCTAAACAAGACTGTTTATTTTTCTTAAAGTCAATAGACCTTTTATCATTTTCTATGTTTGAATATGGAGATCTTGCAGGCCATTTAATTGTTTTGTTTGTGCCTATCCAGATGTTGAAATTGTTATTGAGATAAGCAGTGCATATTCTACTATTATGAGCGGGAGCACCGTCTTGTTGAAATATGTTATTAATTCGCTCCTCCTCTGCACATAGTTAAATTTATTTCGTAGGTTTAATATTTCTATGTGTCTTCTAGTATGTAAGTGTCCTTCAATTACGTACACCATCACAACCATGTTTTTCCTGTTGCCAAACCAAACAATAAACAAAAATCTCACTTAACTAACTAATACTCCTAATAATGATTATTACATTTATCATTATTATAAAATTTGTTTGATCAGACCACACAATGTAGTCTTAGAAGTTTGGATTGCGGGATGTTTCTGTTTGAATATTATTCTGATAGAATCCCAATCTTGTCTCACGGTCTTCAAGATGTGGTTTCTAAAGCAATCATCCATGGCGATAACATTAATGTGCATTTGTACTTTTTAAGCACAAAGTATGTCAAATATCTAGATTTTGTTGCTGTTGATTTTATTGCTTTTGTAGAATAAAAAGTGAGCCTCTAATTAATAAAATTCTTCCTGATAAGCCATTAAAGTACAGTTAAAAAGTAAAGTTACAGCCTATATACGTTCCACTGCTGGCCACAATCCTCCTCTCATTTCTGAGAGGGTTTTAGAACAAGAAATGTCCGCCGCGCTGCCCCAATGCGTGTTGGCGAACTTCACATGTCTTCGAAATATATTTTTGATTTCTCAGACATGCAGGTTTCCTCACGATGTTTTCCTTCACCGCCGAGCACGTGGTAAATCAGCATTTAAAATTGCAATTAACAATTTCATTGGTGCCGGCGGGGATCGAACCCGGTTTGCTCGCGTACTGTGAAACTTACAGCGAGCAATAACCATCTGAGCTACCACGGCTATTTTATAATCGTAATGGCGGATAAGCCATTACGATTATAAAATAGCAGGAAAACAAACACAACCAGCAAACTAAGAAATAACAACAGGTTACCTATATGTTCATTCTAATTTCAAAATAACAGTCACTACAAACAACCTATAAATCTGTGATAAAAGGTTTTTTTTACTTGTCTCGTTTAAAAAATGGACATACTTAGATAATAATAATATTTGTAATTGTCTGTATTATTTAGAGGATTTTTAGCTGATTAGTAAACTTCATACATTTTATTTTTATTTAGGTACTCTTATTGTGGAGTTTTAAGAAAATGATAAAAGGTCTTTTGACTTTTAAAAATAAGCAGTGTAGGTTAGGATGTCAGTTTGAGCCGATATGTACGAATTGTTAGATTTCATGGTCTTTTATAATTTTAAGACACAATGTTTATTCGAGAGATTTTATCCTTACCATTAAACCTATCGATTGGTTCAATAAAATAGCGACTGTCTATTTTTTTTGCATTTTTACTTGGTACCCAGCTCAGTTAAGTTTTTAAATTTTTTTTTGAATGTGGTTAATCATATTTTGAAAAACAAAGGAATCTTTCCTTTGAGTGAAATTTAATATCCTCAACGAACCTGGGTTGCTTGCATACTGTAAAATTTACCGTAAGCACTTAAGCTCTGGCTGCTTGGCTGAGCTAACATGGTGCTTCAATATTTCTTGATAATAAGGAAAATTAAAAAGAAATTTTGTAAGTAAATGTGCTGTACCTACTAACTACGTATCTTCAAATCGATAAGATTAGAGAAAAGCTTAAACAAAGTTTCAGAGACACAGAATATAGATTATATCACAACATAACAGTTGACAAACCAACAGTTTGCTTATTTTGTATAAATATTTGTGTAGCGTATACACAGAGTCATCAGTTTATGCTGGAAAGTGGAAGGAGGGAATAGCTCATTATAGAACAGTAAAATAGGACTGCGTAGTAAAATAGCCAGCAGTGGCAAAGCGAGTGCCACGTTGTGGCGACGACGAGATCAGGATATACCTGAGGAGTTCCCGGCTTAAACTGCGCCGAGACAACGCCGCAGCAGTTTCTCGCTCAAATCTGTCGTAGCTTCGAAAAGGCCAGGGGCTCCGGAAAGTTATCCATTCATCCATTACTTTTTTATTTAATAATAATAATAATTATTATTATTATTATTACAGACCATAAAAGTTCACTGCGGAACATAGGCCTCTCCCATAGATTAATGTAACAAAAGTAGAAAGCAACCATTCCTATCCCCCTTTCAGTCCGCCTTCACTCTCCCTACTGTCAGCAGCCTCTTAGGGAGGAGTTCACGTTATTTCCGAGCGCTGCTACTGAGTATACGGCTCAGTAGCACAGCAGAATAGGCATTTAGTTTTACACTGCTAGGCTGCGGGTTCGAATCCCGCACGGAACAAATGTTTATTGCAATTATTTATGTATGTAAAATGCTCCCATATTACAGGAGAAAATCTTACAGTGTTAGTAACGTTTTTAATTTTAAAAAATTGAAGAGCGTCAGCTTTAACCTCAAAAGCGAGAACAATAAACCCTCGGATGCCACTGCGTCGCTCATTCGTTTTTACTTAATAACTACATGCTGTGAGGTATTCCATCTTAGACCTATATGCTACATTAGTCACTTACCATGAAGTAGATTGTAAGTTCGTTGGTCACTTCAATTTTATAAGCAAAACCTTATAATCCAATGCCATGTCCTTTATTACTAGATTAGAGACAGGGCTGAAAGCAGTATAGATAGAAGTAGATAAGGAATAGAATAGAATAGAATAATTTTATATTCAATATAGATTATGAAAACATATAGTACATATTGAAAACCAATTGTTCTTTATTTACCACTGTTTCGGAAAATACCTTGTCGTAGTCCTAGGAAGAACCAACTAAATAACGAAAGAACTATTTTTAAACATTAAAATTCTATAAGATGTACAATTGTTTTATATGTAAATTTAATAGAACCGGCAACCACCTCATTCCACACGTGTATATCATCACTCATAATATACGTAAAAATAAAATGTTACTTAATTAATTTGGATTTGAAACCAGAAATCACATTTTAGTCAGCGTAATCTGGTATTCACGTTTTCAAATAAAAATAAAGCTGATGTCTCTCTGCGGAAATAGTAAATTGGTCAGAGGTCTTTTCTCGACTTTGTAATTTTCCACTTCCTTGAGCTGATGTAACAAGCTTCGTTCCAAGCCTATTTCGTATGCAGTCCCTAACTGTTGTGTATGCTCATAGCATTTTTATTATTACTCGTTATTTTAAATTGTATATAGAAACGAATGTAGGTACTCATTTTTCTAACATGTTTAATATTAAATAAATAAAATTTCAGCCGCGCCCTAGGCAATAGCTCAACGGCGCCCTAGCGGGCATATATTATAAATTCTAAATACCTATTTTGCAAATTAACTATATTATAATTTATAATATAGTACAGTTGCAAAATAATTACAACACGCAACACGTGAATGAAAAACGTGATGAGAGAGTGAGAGCCTTAGCTGAAGGATATAAAGAGCCAGTATAATTACAAGCTGCTCTGCGGCTTTCTTTATTTGAAGTTATAAGTAGACACTTATCATCGTTGGTAAGTGTGATCGCTATAGGTGGACTGTAAGTTCGTTTGTTAGTTTCACTATATAATATATTGGAGGGTATTTTAATTACAGGGTATTTCAACCAGGGTATTTTATATCTGGTGTAAACGATATGTGATCATCCATCTATCGTGAACGTATCGCACTTCCCATAGTCGCGACTATAAGAACAATGGGAACTTCATTTGAATTTAGAAATGAGGTGATGATTCTCTTACTACGTCATCACACAGCAATTACTTATTCAGACATATTCTGTGTTTAAAAATCCAATAAATGTTTTCAAATTATCTTAATATATAAAAATTAATGATTGTTTGTTCGTATTTTATGCGCTGCCATACCGTTCATCAGATTGCGCTAAAACTTTGTAAACTTATTGCTTGCACTTGTGCAAAGGTGTATAGGCATAGTACAATTTGATCATTCAATTTCAATGAATGTATTATCTTTACTAAACAATATAACTCTTCCAAATTTAAAACGATATTTCTTCTGCGGCAGCAACGTGCCGGGACCAGCTAGTAATATATGAAGTTCAGTGTAGGTGCCGAGCGCGGGAGGTTCCGCCTAAGTCACTCTATGTGGTAGTAGTGCTAAGATAGTACCGTGGTTATGTCCGTTGTGGTGGTTCTTGTGGTGCAGGCAGAGAAGATGGTGTTGCTGAGAGGCTGCTCTATGTTTCACTGAGATCTGTAGTGTTGCTGTTGGTTTGCATACTTTGGGATTATCACATAATTACGTCCCTCACGTTGCACTAATGTGTAATTGTGACGGGGACATATTACGGTATGGTCAAACTGTAATAGCCTATACTGAATGTATAGTGCAGTACGCTGTTTTATTGCTGATAACGATTAATTGCGTAAGCAAGAGAGCAAGTTGAACATCCGCTCTCATACTTTTATTATTTTTAACAATTAACCTATACTGTTGTATTTGCCGACATCATAAGTGAGATCTTGTGACGAAGTTCCGACATCAGAAGTAGGATCTCCTGTTGTAGTTCCGACAACTGCAATACAACGTAAGCCCGGGTACATAAATTTAAAATTAGTGGTATGTTATGATTATTATTAGATAAAACTATTAAAATATTGATAATTATTTTAAAATGCACTATATCTAAAATTTAAGTTAAGAGTCCTGCTTTTTGAAAACAGCTTTAGCTAGAATGCGGATAAAATTCAATACGACATTAAGTTAAACGACCAAGTTTTGATAGCAACATCTGTCAAGTTATCGATGACAAGCTACCCGCGGGTTTGAATAGCCACGGGTTTCTGAGGACGAATGCATTAAATCACTTCGAAAGCAACACGTGTTTTAAAGTAAAATCTATTTGTCTATGTATAAATCTATTTTCCTTAGATTCAACTATTTTTAAAATAAAACATAAAATGAAAAAAGGGAGATATTTGTAAACCAAATTTAATTCTGTATTTTCGTTAGTATTTTTTAGTTATTGCATTTCATAAGTACATCAGCCGCTATTAAATTCGTTTGTCGGAACTAGCGGCAATACGTCAGGAAGGGTTAGTTGTTAAAAATAGTAAAAGTGTGAGAGCGGATGTTCAACTTGCTCTCTTCTCTTGCTTACGCAATTAATCATTAGCGGCAATAAAGCAGCGAAACTGCACTATACGTTCAGTATAGGCAATTACATTTCGACCATACCGTAATATGACCTCGTCACAATTACACACTGTTGTAACGTGAAGGACATAATTACATGATAACACCTAAGTATGCAAACCAACAGCAACACTACCCATCTCAATGTAACACAGCACAGCCTCTTAGCAACACCATCCTCCTTGCCTGCACCAGAAGAACTGACTTTATCTTACAGACAGAACCACGACTCTATCTTAGCACGCGTAGAATGACTTCACTCGTAGAATGACTCAAGAGGAATCTCTCGCGCTCTGCACCTACACTGAACTTTATACTGCACAAACGAGGGGGGGGGGTTCTCGAAATACCCTCAATTCCCACTCGCCACCATCGATATAACGCTCCACTAAAGTGATGCAACTTCTCGCTTACTCTCGATCCAACCGGTATTTTATAGACGCGCCTACACGTTTATACTTCTATACACATAAATAATGTTTTTCTATAATATCGAAATAACTGCCTTTTATTGAGCTGAGGCGGTTATTTGCATGCCATAAGAACATGAATTACCTAAAACCATTTAAAAAAAATTGTAATGAAACTTCACTATATTATATCCGAAAAAAATCGAGATTTTTTTGAGAAATGGAAAATTTAAAAAAATATTTGATGATTATCTTAAATTAATTTAAATAACGCCATATTTATATATCCTACCCAGGCGATACCAGGGCTGGTCGCTATGTATGTTCATAAATTATGAGGAACAAATTGATTACAAAATTCTTAAATTCTTTCAGTAAAGCCTATTGTCCCCCTGATGGTGAGTGAATACCTACAGTACTATACATGCTTTCATTTACCTTCGATTAAGAATCTGAACAACTCTAGCGAATCGTTGAGAACAAAAGGTTCTTGAGTGGCAGACTCGTACTGGCAAGCGGACTGTTGGGTGACCTCCACTAGACGGAGTGACGACCTGAGTGTTATAACAACGCGGTGATAGACTCACGTGGCTTTGATGTAAGATATATCGCCCTCGCATTCTGCTTTCTGGAAGCTGGCAAGAGCTTTTAAATCAGAAAAAGTCGCTTGAATGCCCCCATAAGTTAGATCTGATGGTCAGCTAGCGTTCGATGACTCGGTAAAGGCCGAATGCATGGCGGATAGCATCGAGAGCCAATGCTCTCCTAGCACTCTGCCAGTCGAACCTGTCCCAGGTGGTCTGACTGACTGCAAAGGTGAATGAGGAAGCGGCTAATCTGTCCGCGACATCACCAACATGATCCACTCCCTCCTGTTACTTTCGATGAGGTGAAAACCATCATCAAAAATCTCAAGGCTCGAAAAGCGCCAGGCACTGACGGCATTAATAATAAGGTATTTAAAGCCTTTCCCTCAAAGTTGATTTGCCTCCTAATGGCAATTTTCAATGTCTTACTGTCCACCTGCACTTTCCCAGAAGTGTGGAAAGAAGCAGAAGTTATCGGTATTCCCAAACCGAATAAACCCAGAGATAGGGCATCTAGTTATAGACCCATCAGTCTCCTCAGTGCTATGGGGAAAATCTATGAGCGCATCATCCTCAGCCGTCTGAAGGATGTCGTGCTAAACAAAAATCTAGTTCCAAAGAGCAGTTTGGCTTTCGAGCCAAACATTCATGTGTTAAGCAGATGCATCGCCTCACGGAGCACATTTTAGATCAGGCCGCAAAGTCAAACACGCGCACTACCTATACAGCAGCACTGTTCTTCGATGTGGTCAAGGCCTTCGACAAAGTCTGGCACAATGGACTAGTTTTCAAATTTATCCGTATAGGTGTGCCTATAAGACTTGTCAAAATCATACAAGACTTCTTTGTCAATAGATCCTTCCGTTTTCGAGTTGAGGGTACTTTCGCCTCTTCCAGACCCATCAGAGCAGGAGCTCCCCAGGGCTCTGTGCTCTCTCCGACCCTATACTCACTCTACGTAAGTGATATCCCTTCACTTCCAAGTACTCATCTTGCAGTGTACGCAAATGATACAACTATCTATTCTTCTGATAACCACCCTATCAGAATCTGCATTCGGCTCCAAGCTGCAGCAAACGCATTAGGCGATTGGTGCAGAAATTGGAGAATCGAATTGAACATCGATAATAGTAAAGCCATCATGTTCAACACGAGAAATTTATATAATTATATTTTATAAATTATAATTCGAGTTATTATGTGTTGACGGGAGTTCGCGGCTTCGCGGGTCTCAAGCTCAGCTAGCTGACCTTGAACAGTTTACTACCTGGTGCGTGGGCACGCGATCAACGGGTTTCGTATTGTGAGAGAGATAAAAAATAGAGTAAAAGGGATAGATGTAAAGGAAGCTTCCTTAAATTTCTTGATTTTTGTTTAGTCCGTGTTTGGATACTCTCGATATCAGATGTGCTTACTTCGGTTCTCGTGGCTTATCTTCAATTTACAACTACTCGGCATTCCTATTGGACTATTTGTATTCTGCATTACGATTGCACTGTTATTTGGTGATATTTACAACGACTCGGCATTCTACTGGACTTATTGTTTTGTGCACTACGATTGCATTGTTGTTGGAGGTGTCAAGGCGATATTGAAATGTCCCGCATACAATACTCAGCTCAGGAGTATGCTAATATGCATTTCATTTATGGGAAATGTAACGGCAATGCCAATGCAGCTGCGGTACTTTATCGGGAAAGATACCCAAATGTGCGCCACCCTGACTACCGGGTGTTTATTAGAGTGCACAGCGCCTTCTCAGAAGGAAGAAAACCTGGACATGGTTTCGGTGGTTTTGGCGAAGGAAGACTCCAGCGAAGTGACAATGAGGATATTGTGCTCAATGCCATTGAGAAAGATCCTTCCATTTCAACTAGGACAATAGCAAGACGGGAAGGCATTAGTAAGTCGACAATACATAGTATTTTAAAGAAACACAACTTTCACCCTTACCACGTTACCTGTGTGCATACTTTGGAGCCAAGAGACTATGCTGCAAGACTAAATTTTTGTCGCCAAATGTTGACCAAAATTGAGGCAGATTCGGAGTTTTTCGACAAAATATTATGGAGCGACGAATCATCGGTCAAAAGAGATGGCTATCTAAATCTACATAATCCTCATAGCTGGCAACTAACAAATCCCCAACTAATGCGCGAGGACAGACCCCAATACCAATTCAAAATTAATTATTGGAGTGGAATATCGAATGCCCAAATTAGAGGCCCTTTAAAATTGCCAAGAAACCTAGATGGACCAGGGTATTTGAACTTTTTACAAAATGATTTACCTGATCTTTTAGAAGAGGTGCCTTTGGCGGTCCGTCGCAGTATGTGGCTGCTAAACGATGGATGCTCAGCACATTACGCTATGCCCGTAAGGGGATATCTAAACGAGCTGTATCCTAACAGATGGATCAGCCGATTGGGATCTATTTTGTGGCACCACGATCTCCCGGCCTAAATCCACTAGATTTTTTTATTGCGGCTGCTTTAAAGAAAAAGTCTACAAAAAACCAATAGCAACAATACAAGAACTGCGTCAACGTTTTTGGACGCAGCTCGGAAAATTGGAGTCGTTCATAAGAACATGTATAGCCTGTATTAGAGTAGGGGCAAACAATTTGAACATTTATTATAATTAGAATTTTGGTTCTAATTATTATTACACCCAACCACCTCATAGAAACACTCCTACAGATTTCCGAAGCAAATGTCTTATTTTTGAATCTCTTTATTTTAAGAAAAATAAGACTAGAGAAACATAGGTAGCAATAACTCAGTAAATTCTCAACAAAAAATTGAGTTTCTTATTCTTCTTTTAAATTATGGCTTCTCTTGATAGAATTCTGCCAGTGTCAAGTCAGTAAAATTGAGTTTATTACCGTCTTAGAATCTTCATGAAGTAGGCATAATTTTAAGTTATTGACCATCCTTGTCACAATATGTTTTTTATACCACAGGTGCTCAAACTTCGTCATAGTAAAATCGAAAATGTTTATTTTTTATTTTTAAGTATTTAAAAAAATTAAATAGTTACAGCCAAAAATATTTTGTTATGTGCGATGGCAAGACCAAATATTCACGGTTATTTCCAAAGAAAATCAATTAGTTATTAATAAATTTGTAGCCGCAGTACTCAATAATGTGAACGGAGGTATCAAATTTCATACTTTAAAAAAATTATATATATATATATATATATATATATATATATATATATATATATATATATATATTTTTTTCTTTTAATGAGTGTCCCCCGTTGAGTGAGTTTAAAGGTGCCCCTATAAGTATCTGCGGGGTTTTCTATTACTTACTCGACATCCTGTGCACAGTGTCCTGTGTACAGTACAGTGAAGGCGGATTATTGGTCTTAACAATTCATTAAATTAAAAAAAAAACATGCTTAAAATTTTCAAAATGTGTCAATTAATAAATACAAAACGTCATTTTATTTTAACAAGAAAGATAGATAATATTTATGAGTATTATATTATATTTGGGAATTAGGACAATTTATATTATTAAGTTTTTAAGTTATGGAGCATGTTCATGTAATGCAAGAATCTTATTACGTTAATATCTCAAAAATTAAGGCTTCAAATATAAAAATAATAATTTTTGTAGAATGATTTTACGTATAGCATCTCCATACAAAGTTTGAAGTTTGAACCAAATCCAAGAGGGTAAATTTTTCGATAAATTATTTGAGATCCGCCGGTGACGTCATACATATTTGGTCGGGGAAAAAGTTTCTTCGTATTTTATATACAAATTCAAAAAAATTTTTTCAAAGTTTAATTACATTTAATTATAATATATATGTGCCACATTGTTCGATAACTTGTTGCCATCTTGTAGGTAGTGACATAATCCCATTCCTGTAGAAATCTTGGGATTTTTTATCAAACACATGCGAAAAGTAGTTTTGACAGACCTCTCTTGATGTTAATCTAACCCTACCTAAAGAATTCTAAAGTCCGATTCACACATATCAGTGAAGTTACAGTTCCGGCACAGTATCGCCACCGTAATAATTATTCTTTCATACGTTCTCTATGAACGCGTCCACACCTGTTAGTATCAATGACGACACAGTGCTTTCAGTGACAGTGCCGGCGCCGGCAATGACGAACGGCAATCGGCGACGACGAATTTTTTGTCGGATCACGGACGCCGTTGCATCAAAAACAAACTTCTCTCTTGGAGTTATCTATCCTATTTCCTCCAACAAGTATCTTTCTTTACTTATTTTATTCCTAGTTTTTGCAGAAGAATGTTGAAACAGGTTTTTGACATTTTAAATATTCAAAATATTTCCTTTCGACTTTAATTTATTATTTGTATAATGTCATGAATTCTCCTTCTGTTTCTCCTAATTGCCAAGCTTCATGCACATTTCCTTTTCTTTCTTTGATGCTGCTCTTCTTCGTCTAAGGCAATGGCTATCATTGCTAGTTCCGTATTATTGAACAGAGCCATATAGTACCGTGTAGTGGCGGTGTAAGAATATCTACTACCCCCATACCAACCCGTGGATGTAAGAGGCGACAGAGCGAAACTGAAACTAGAGATGGGCAGCAGCATCTTCCTGATAACAACTCAAAATAATTAAAAAAAACTGCGGTTGCCAATCTGCCTGCCAAGAATGGCATCTATGGAAAATCCTCCCAATAAGACAATCTTTGGGTAAGGCCTATGTTCTGCAGTGGACTTATATACGCTGTTAAAAAAAACAGAGTCATAGCAACAATCACAATTACCTCAGTACGTCGCAAACGTTTTGCCTGAAGATCTGTAGTAAAAATACTGACATGTGTGAATTGAAGCACTGCCCCATCTCTGTAGCACTGATACGGACCAGCAGGTCTATTCACAATCGTCTCGGAAAGATAAATCGACTCGTATTCGATAACTTCTCGCACGGAAACCATTAAACGCTATTCACATTCGCCGTTCAGATAAATTTAACATTCGTTTTCGTTAATTGTGACAGTTCGCATCAGAAACTTTACGAGAGTTCTGAGGCTGGCGAAAACTTGAGAAGTGATAATTAAAAGAGATAAATAAGCTTTTTTTAAGTATTAGGTAGGTAACACAAATTAATTGCAATTATCTATAGGACGTATTTCCATATAATTACTTCAATATTTGTGTGTGTGCGAATACGTTGTCGGAACTGTGACTTCACTGATATGTGTGAATCGGCCATTATATTGTTTAATTAAGAAAGATAATACATTAATTGAAGTTGTATTATGTATAACTTTCAAATAAATTTGTCGGTACGATACGCGCCACCTACTGTAATTTCATTTTATTGTGCCTATAACCTTCGAGCAAGAGCCAGCAATAAGTTGACGAAGTTTTACCGCAATCTGATGAACGGTATGGCAGCGCATAAAATACGAAAAAACAAACATTAATTTTTATATATTAGATTACCCTCCTATGGTCAGGACAACCTTACCAAAATAGGTAAAAATTTTGAACGCTCCTTAAAAGCTTTGTCTCTGGTCGGTTTCTTTACTCATGTGCTATTATTATCCTTTAGAAAGATTCATTATCGTGGTCACGAAAATGTATTTATTTTTATATTTTAAATTTCAACATGCGGTCATTATATATAAAACACGTCGTTAGAATAACTTCAAACGAAAAATTTGGATGACCTTAAAATATTAAATAGATTTCATATCCAGTGGCTTCCTATTCTCCTAGGCAATGTGCTTAAACCTTAATCTTATATTTATTAAGATATTTGATTTGATCATTATTTATTATAGTGACATACACATTATAGCTTGCAATAGCGTCAATGTAATTGAAACTCCTAATAATTGATTTGACTTTTAATTATCATTAATCTACCTTTTTTAAATCAGACACTATATATGAACATAGATTCAATCAGATAACGTCACTATACCACGACCTTTAAATTCATACGATTATTAAATTCATTATTCCTTGGCTTTTATGGCATCATAATTTTGAAATACAGCGACGTTATAATATGTTGAATATCTTGTAAGAAAAATGGCTGACATATGAAAAGAAAAGTGTAGATAAATGCTTCCACCACGTGACGAGGAAGCTAAATTTCGTACTTTAATATTGCTGGGGCGTATCATGTGTATATTCCACAGCATGCTGAAGACATTTCTGATGAAATATAAGTAGATTATGTTTTTCAAATCGTTGTTACCAATCGGTGAAGTTACACGAATTATGTGGTGGTAGGTGTGAAGTTATAATATAATATACCTATTTAAAATCACAATTACAGTCCTAAACAAGTGCACTGCTGAATATAGAACAAAGCTTACATTCCAAAGTAAATCATTTAAATGTTGTAATAACGATAAATTAAAAAAAAATAAGGGTGACAAACGAGCACACAGTCCACCTGATGGTAAATTGATGCTGTGGCCCATACACATCTACATTTATCCTCGACTAAGAACCAAAATGCGCTGCCACCCCTGAGGACTGGGATGAAATGCCTCGTTTCCAGTAACAACGGTCTCCGGTTCTCTACACTCACCATACGAAACACAGCAACATTAAGCTGCTATTTTATGCTGGTATTCTGTGAGAGCGTGGTCCATCCCCGGTCAAGCCGACCCATTAGTGCTACAACCATAATAATGTTATAGCAAGGCTCTACCACGTTATAATAACATTATGCAAATAAATGTCTTTATTGAAACTGTACCTTTGAGGACTATTTTAATGGGCATCTTAATTAATTGGTCGCCAAAGAAAGCGAAATCAATCTTGTAAATTCTCAGTTCATTATTAATTTGTAATCGTTTTATTAATAGTAAAGCAATTAACAACGTCTTAACGTTCAAAGGTAAATTATTCGTCTCGAATAATGATGTGTATTTGAGATTAAATTATATCAAAACTTAATGAATGTCATTACATTATCCATAATTGTGACACTGCGTAACAAATTTAAATCATACGTCTCAATCTAAATCACAAAATCAGTATCGTATCACGCAGTCCATATCACATTTTCATCATAATATAATATATAATATTCTATAATTTGTGTTTGATCTTCTTGTTCGTCAGTCTATAAAAGCTTAATGCTGGATATGGGCATATCCCAAGTAAGGTCTCACACAAGGTACATACATAGCATATTATGGTCTTATAGCTGGGCTTAGGCCTCCCCTTCTCTCATTCTGAAGGCTTATGGAATGATTAGTCCGCCGCACCGCTCCAACGCATGCACTCGAATTATTTTCTCACGATGTTTAAATCCGTTACCGTTACTATTACAGCATATCCACTGCTGAATATAGGCCTCCCATAGATTGCCTCATAGGGGGGGATATTTGCCATAGTTGCTACGCTTGGCAAGCGGATTGGCAACCGCAGTTTTTTATTTTTCATCTCCTAATTTATTTCCCTCTGTCGCCTCTTACGACACCCACTTAAGAGTGGCGTAGTGGATATTCTTACACCGTCACTGCACGGTACAGTTATTTAAATAATTACTTAAAATTTCAATTAATAATTTCATTGGTGTATCATATAAAAACGTAGTAAAATAACAATAAAAAATCTGTTGAATTGAAAATTTCTCCCTTTTTGAATTCAGCAAATACTGTAAGAAAGTACTTATGTTATTAAATATTATATACGTTTTCTTTTAATTTTATTATCTGTTTTGTGATAAGCTTGCAAAATGTTATTTTTCCATTCGTTTAGATTGTGTGATGGCTGATTTACGTCAGCTAATCTAGTCCCCGTCTCGGAAAAGGAATTACGCAATTTAAACGTCCCTTTATTTAAGAATTCAGTTAAAGGTATAAAATCTACTACCAGGATATTTTCCTTATGTGATATTTTTATCCGACTACAGCGGATCCTAAAAGAATAAATAATTATTTTAACTGGTATGTATTTATGAACCGTAGCTCGTTGAACTAGTCGTAGGATTTTGACAAATATAATGATTATGCCAAAATTAATATGACGGATATGAACTGCAAAACTTCCAAAACCTAAAAATAATAATATGTATCTGTCATGAACTCGAAGAAGGTACAAGTATGTTAGGGGTGACTCTAAATGATAGGATGAGTGAGCATTTGTGTGATAAGAGAAAAGTGTAGTTTGTAAGACGATGTTGTGATCAGGATTGAGATAGGAACGATTCGGTGGTTCGGACACGCAGAAAGAATGACTGAGTAAAGAGTGGCAAAGCAAAATAGTGCGTATGGTAAATGCATGGTAAAGTGAGTTGGCAAAGTTGGCAAGAGATGCCGTAGACGGAAGTGTATCGACCAAATTGGCGACATGTTGAAGATGAACCGCCTTGGATGACAGCGTGATAGTTTATGCTATAATATGTTATGTATTGAAATAGGTATTAAAAGTAAATCCACGTAGTGTCGGCGCAGGAGAATCCTCATAATATCGTCCTGTGAGTGTCGCTCTTACGACTTAAGAGGGAAACAACACAACAACAATAACTAGGAAATAAGAAACTGCGGTTGCCAACCTATCAAGAGTAGCAACTATGGCAAATATCCCCGTTATGAGGTTATGGGGAGTACTATACGAGATTTTGGTGTTTTTTTTTTAAAATTTATATCTATCAAGATACGGTTATTCCTTTTTTTAAACGTTACCCCAACACTAACAATTTCTCCTGTATCGAGGAGGAGGGTTACTTAAAAAAAATGCACATGGACAAACATCCAGTCTTGGAACATAAGGCGTAGTCCATATAAACACGTCATCCATGCGGGATTTGAACTTGCGGCTCTGTCGCGGTTGTCTGCGTGTATCATATAAATTATATAATATTATATAGTATATAAAATTAATAAAACTATCCTTTTGTGGTTACAAGCTAATATTTTGGCCTGAAAAATACAAGACATGCAAACATTTTAGGAATTTTAGGAGAAAATACTTTTTCTGTTTTTCTTTTTGAGTCGATAAATTGGTATCCAATTGTTATGACAATTATAATAATAGTTTTTTTTTTATAGAATAAGGGTGAAAAACGAGTACACAGTCCACCTGACGGTAAGTGGATGCTATGGCCCATAGACATCTACATTTATTCTCGATTAAACATCAAAAAGCAGATGCGTTGTCACCCCTGAGGATACGATGTCACAGACAAACATAATATAACATAGATTGATGTTTATTTTTATTTAATGCAACTAGATTTTAAGTTCAGTTATTAAACTTTATTTTCTTCCTCAAGAAGATTTATCGAAGCTTTCAACACAGCTGTACACTTTATCGGGAGTGCAGATGTTTCGCTAGAAGTTGTTTGAACAATAGCTCCAAACTTTGAGTAAAGCTTCGCGCTTGCTTTAGTGCAAAACTTAAATCTTGTAAAAGAACATACGGTTCATTTAAAAAAAATTAGATATTTTTAAGGTTTAGTTTTAGATAGAAAAAATTTGACCAAATAAGAAAAATTTGACCTTTACGCGCGGTTGAAGTGAAACGTACTATAATTCTTTTTTATATAAGGGTGACAAACGAGCACGCAGTCCACCTCATGTAGAGGACTATATTTAGTAGATTATTAGTGTAGTGCATTTAGTAGTGTAGTCCTTTGTAAGTGGATGCTGCGGCCCATAGACATCTACATCTATCCTCGACTACTTGTAATATTATCTATTCTGTGCCTCGACTAAGATCCAAATGTAGATTGCCACACTTGAGAATTAAAAATGCTTCGTTATCAGTAAAAAGATCGCCGGTTCTTTACACTCACCATGCGAAACACTGCAGTATTGAGCTGTTGTATGATGCTGGTATTATGTGAGCGTGGCTTTTCCCCGGTTGAGCCAACCCATTCGCGCTGCAACTGTAATTTATCTGCGGCATGGCACTACACGTTAAAAAACTAAAATACAGTGGAATCTCGATAAATCGAACTTCAAGGGAAATGCTAAAAATTTCGAGTTAAGAGTTTTCGACTTAACAAGAATTTCGAGATTTTGTTCCCAAACAAAAGGTAAACAGATTTGTTATTTAGGAAGTTTAAATCAATGTATTCATTTATTGCACGTGTACAAAGTACACACAATAGAACAGAAACAACAAACATTCCTTTTGGATTGGTAAATATATAAGATTAATATATTTGTATGAGTATGAATTCCAAGTAAGACGTCATTATATTTTACTAACTTCGACTTAAGGAGTCTTATTTTTGAAGTTAGAGTTATAGAGTATAAATATGTACTATCAATATACCTTGCAGGGAAGTAACATTTTGTTCGAATTACAAAGTCTATTATACTACTAATATAGCTGCAGCATGGGTCTATCACGTATAAAATGTAATTTTATACTGAGCTTTCATTAAAAAAAGAGGAACTTAAAAATCAAACTAAAAAATAAATAAAAAATAACCCTACATACAAAAACAACTCAGTATTTTACAACCGTATTAAAAAGATCTTACCATTAGAAATTATTCATCATAAGGTTAACTTTATACAGCGAATTATTTCAAATATTTTGTACATAGCAAGAGAGCTAATGAACTTAATTTTTGCTGCATTAGTGCTCTACTTAGTACACTTATGTTTTGTAAATATTACTGTAGTATCCAAAAACCCCACCAAGCTATACATGTCTTTCAAGAACTTCATTATATGTACATACATAATATAAATAAAATGGATGTGTTTTCTATTAAGAGGGCTGCTGTTAAAATAGAACATTTATTTTTATACGTGGTAGAGCCATGCTGCAGCTATATTAGTGGTATAGTTGTAGCACGAATGGGTCGGCTCGACCGGTGAAGGACCACACTCTTACAGAATACCAACATAAAATAGTAGCTTAACGCTGCTGTGTTTCGGTATGGTGAGTGTAGAGAACCGGAGACCGTTTTTACTGGAAACGAAGCATTCCATCTTAGTCCTCAAGTGTGACAACGCATCTGTATTTTGATTCGTAATTGAGGATAGACGTAGATGTCTATGGGCCACAGCAACCACTTACCATAAGGTGGACTGTGTGCTCGTTTGTCACCCTTATCCTTTAAAAAATTATTAATCATTTTTAATTTTTTTGTCTGTTTTTACAGGATAATCTTCAGAATAGCTGAACTGATTTTAGTGAAATTTCACAGACTTATAAAGAACAATGCTAGAAGTGAAATGAGGCATCTTTGAAAAAAGTGCGTGACTTTTTTTTGTGAAACAGAAAACTAGTAAAATAAATAGTTTTTGTTAATTATCTCATAAGGTTTATGAGATGCAAAAATATTTCGAACAATTTTTTTTGATTTGAGATAATACTCAAAAAGGAGGAGGTGCCTACCACTTAATACTCTATTTCTTAAAGTTTTGAAGGAAAATCGATCGCAAATTTTTTTTTGCTTCAACACCATTTTTCAATAAAACTATTAGGGGTTAAGAGATAATGTGATAAAGACCTTTTAAACATTTTCCTATATCGCATATGGTTTTCGAGGTAAAAGTAAAAAAGTGAGTTTTAAGTGGTTTTTCTATAATCAAAATACTTGCTAAAGTCTTTTTTAAGTTCTACGCAGACAAAGTTGCGGTTGAAAGCTAGTTTTCAATAAACATTTTTAACCGACTTCAAAAAAGGAGGAGGTACACATTCGACAGTATTTTTTTTATGTGTGTTACCTCAGAACTTTTTTCTAGTTGAACCTATTTTGATGATTCTTTTTATTTGAAAGCTGTTGATATTTTTATTTTCCTGTGGTCTCATATAAATTTGATCAAGATCTGACTAGTAGTTTTTGAGTTACCCTTAATAATGTGTATTTAATTTACTTCGACTACATTGATGATGTTCTCATTTTATTTAGTTTGAAGTCGGTTGTATAATTTTTTTAATTTTCCCACTTGTTACTTTTAATCTAACCAACGTAACGTATCAAATATTAATTCTTATTAGAAACCCTCAAAAAGGAAAGTGAATTTAAGATGTTGGGCGCCATTTGTTCGAAATGATTTCGACCTCGGTTATTACACTTTTCATAAGCACAGCAGTATGGTAGCGAAGTGTTTATGTGACAATGATTTGTTAAATAGTAAAGGCTTCCATTTAGAAAAATACCGTTTCTTTTTACAGGAAAGTGTAGGAAAAGAGTACATATAGTCCACCTGATGGTAAGTGGATACTGTGGCCCATAGATACCTACATTCATCTAGGTTAAAAATTAAACACCTGTCACCCCTGAGGTCTAAGAAGTAATGTATGGTTATCAGTAAAAAGGGTCCCCGGATCTTGTCAGTACAACATCAAATACAATGACTTTGTGTTGCTATGTGATTCGTGCAATCGCAATCATATACCTGTAGCTTGGCGCTAATTTGTATCTACTCGTAGTTTCAAAGTATAACGGCTACTTAAGGCCCTAATGCGGGTCAAATGCCTAAATTCTTAAGTAAAAAAATCACAATAACTGTTCATTTGATCCACAAAGAAAAATATAGATTGACAGAAGAGGATTTAATAAATGTTTTAATTGAATAAAATTGTATTTTGTCAACCCCCTATTTGAAAAAAAAATCCCCAAAGAGTACTTATCTTTGTCAGATTTTGCAAAATTTCTCCAAAACGGCACAAGCTCTTTAAATAGTTTATTACACTAAAAAAAAAGGTCTTAAAAATATTAATATTTTTAATTTAAAGTTTTATTTTTATTATCCGTTTTACTCGAGAAAATATAATGTTCCCCGAAATTGAATATATTCGCGCGAGCGTGCCTGCTCCGTCGCCCTGTAATCTCCCGCGAGCTCAGTCACAGTCCGTTTTGGGACATCGTCGAGGGTGAACCGCGCGTCGGGGTTCGAGCGACTTCGTTCAAATATCTTTTGGTTTTTTAAGAATTTATACTCAATTATAAATATTTTTATGAATAGAAATACTTAATTTAGTTAATATCTGTACATTGGTAACTGGAAATATTGTTTTCTAAATAAATAAATTTTTAAAGTGCCCAAAGAAGAAGAAATTTTCGCGGCGACGTTGATTAGTGAAATTGAAAAATGCATTTTTATATAATTTAGATGTGGAACGACCAACATGCTCTCGTTACTTAGATTTCGATAGTTTTTAATACCTATGTAATTTTATTGTTGCATATTTTTATTAATTAGGTGATACTGAATTTTATAATTATGTATTACAATAAAACGCTATTTTTATGAGTATGACTTTAATAGAACATTAATGGGGAGGAAAATCTAGATACAGATACTTATAGTTAGGTATACTGTATATAGACAATTTAAATAAAATAAAAATGGTGCTTCCCTAAGTGCTATATAAAGGCATTCTTGGGTTTATATTTTCTTTAAATGTTAGACAAACCATCATCTGAAAAATATAAAAAAATTAAATTGGAGAGAGGTTTCTCCACGTGATAAAGTTAGAAATGAGGATATCCACAGTAGAACCAGAGAAACTGACATATCCCAACGGATTATTAAAGAGAAATGGCAATGGGCTGGCCATATAGCTTGGAAAACCGATAAACAATAGGAAGAAAGCTTCTCGAGTGGCGAATCGTACCGGAAAGCGAAGTGCAGGGCAGCCTCCCACTATATGGAGGGACGACATGGTAAGATATGCAGGAAGTCGAAAGATGCAGGTGGCTTAGGACCATGCTTTGTGGCATTCCTTGGGATGGCCTATATCTATATACATATATAGGCCTTGTGAAGGGCTATAATGATGATAATGAAGTCAAATATGCTTACTACGAATACTCAATCTTTATTCCTCTTCACGTATTATCATACGCACAAATAGGTCACAAATAATACTTACCTACTACTATTAGGCAAGAGTGAATAGGCTTTTGTTAAGTCAGTGCGCTTCATCATCTTAGGCTACATAACCACTTACTATCGGGTGGGATTGTAGTTAGGCGCTGGGAAGAATAGTAAAAAAAAAGAAATTTACCCTGTGAAAGTTTGCATGTAGATATTATTTTTCTAACCAACCATAAAAATGTATTACGTGTGATGGGAATATGTATATAAGAATAAAGGTTGTCTCACACGGGACTATAATATTATATTCGTTTTGTGATTTCACATCGTTATCGAAAAAAATTGTACTCACAATTGAGTGTATTCCAGGTAGCGGTTTTCAAAACACGATTCCACAAAATTCGCTCAATAGAAAATAATTGCAAAGTAGCTTCTGAAAATACTTAAATTTTCAATTTTCTCAGATTTTCATAAAATAATGTTGAGTATAATAAGCTATTTTAATTTTTAATAAAGAGATTTTACTTTAAATTTAAATAATTTGTTTTGCCCTTCTATATCAAGTAACGTTTTTTCTGTCACTCCTATTAAATTCGACAGTGCTGGCTGAAATTTCGTGTTTTTAGACGGATCTGAATCGTGCGCTACCCTGGCTGTTAAGGTATTGCAAAAATAATCGAAAATATTTATTTTTACTTTCATGCCGAAGACTATGTTGTTCTTTTTTATTACGGTCAAATAATATTTAATACGGTTGTAAAGGTATTTACAAATGTTTTCATTATTTTGTTATTCAATTGTTTACAGTTATTATTACATATTAGCTTACATTAGAAATTCTTGGTGGGATGCGATGTTTTAATAGGTACCTTGTTTTCGTCAACAACTATATTTGTTTTTTTTTTACCAGTAGAGCTTCAACACAATCTTAAAAATGTTCAATGAATTAAAAAATTAACTACCAATAATTATCTGATTTTTAGTCGGCGTTTTACATTTGAAGATCAGTTGTAAAGAGCCATTAATGGGACATTTTGCAAAAGCGAAACCTATCCTACCTAATTTTTACGTCGTTTCATTAGCAACATTCTTATTTTTGGATAAAACAAACCTTGTCAGTTTCAAAGAAACACGACTAACTTCATATTAAAAGAAAAATGCACGTCAATACAAGATTTCTATGTTAAACGACTACCGATGGGACTTCTTAAAAACTTCAAATTTTTAATTTAATTCGAGACTAAAATAAATGTGAAAGGTATTTTATCTGCAATAATAATTTTCATCAAATATAACAAAGACATAAAATTCATAAACACGGTCAATCATACTGGAGATGATCAATTGTATTATAACATATTTAATAGACTATTTACAGTATAATGACCCAAATATCATCATTAATGTATGACTGGCACACTTAAAAGTTTTCATTCAGATGGCTAAATGATTTACTATCACTTTATGATAAGGTCATGCTTTTCTATAAAAAGCTGCAAGAAATTTTAAATCTCGGACCTCTTGGTTTGTTTTACTATTCACTTAATTAGCGAAAAACAAGATGGACTGATCTCAAAGTTTACTTTCTTGTGTAATTAATAATTTTTTGTGTATTTAGAATTTCATGCAGATGATAATTTAAGTTTCTATGTAAATAGGTGTAACATAAGCAGGTATTACATTCATTGGTAGCGACCATCCATATTTGGAACAGTTTTCTGCAGCACTATGCCTACGAATTATTTCAAATAAGAAATACCAAAGCCAGCATCATTTTCTGTACAGAACCCGGCATAGTGTTGCCCAAGACACTCAGAATAAAGCAGCTGATAAGAATTTTACACTCATAACTTATAGAAAAAACTATTCCGCCGTGTCAGGTGCTAGCTCCTGCATTGCTCCTTATTAGAAGGATAAGAGATAAAATTTTGTTTTAGAGATGCGCAATCAATATTGTGTTGTTTGCAATAGGGTATTACACCCATTTTCAAAAAGTGTTTTGAATGAATCCTAGAGTGATAATGAACCACTTTGATTTTTATATAATTTTTTTAAAACCGGATAGTGCCATAAAAATTACTTTTAATCTATCGTTTTAAATTTTCGCGTGAAAACGCTAGCCGCCATGCTGTTCAACTCGTAACGTCACTGCCCTAGAATTTTGCCGATTTTGCAAAGGAATAAGATACTTTTGGATGATTAATAATGAGTTATCATCTATATCACTGTTGTTTTGTACCTGAATGCAAAAATACGAGCATAAGAACGCCGGGAAAAATAAGGATTCAAGTGCCAACTGATTTAAATATGAGAAATACTTGGTTAAAACTGGCAAGAAGAGACCCGAAGGCATTGCCTACAAAATCTAAGCTATACTTCTGTGAAGATCACTTTGTGTTCTGGGCATATTGTACACTTAACTATGCATATGTTTTTCACCCTCTTGAGCTGCACATATAGCTTATTGCGTCATCACCGTAAGATTCCCTTCCGGACCTGAAAACTAGAATTAGGTTATGTGAGATTGTAATCATAGATAAGCATAGCTATATATTATGAAAATACACTCTAACCTGTTATTGTATAAATAAAAGTTGGTAATAGGTACTTACATTGATGTTTTAACATTCCTCAACTCGGCAGAACAAAAATCTGGAATGCATGCAAAAAACATTTTCCAACATCAATGTATTTATCCTTGCAAAAAAAAAATTGCCAACATCAATGTATTTATCCTGGGTAGATTAGTACTTTTTGCTTTTACGAATTCGTCTTCCATGATGCCTTTTCAATAAAATTCGGAATAAAACTCAACAATCGTAATGATAACTTGAAAAATTTCGAAATAACACAGCACATTAGCTAGTTCTCTTAACCAGTGACGTCTTGACGGTATCTAATATGGCGGACAGCGTTTTTTTTTTGAGTTTATGGCCTGGTATCTAGACCTTTAGGCCAAGTCTTAGGTGTTTTTATTCGGTTTATTATAATTTTCTTCATAGTACACTGCTTCACAATATGTTGATGCGTCACATTGTGCAGCCCATGGGAGATTTTGACGGCAACTTGAGTCAGCAGACAGCTGACAGTTGGCGATGGTATCTCAAGGCACCTAAGCAGATAGACACCTTATCTTGAGAATCACATCACCATCAGAGCACTTGTATCACCGTTTCCACTAATAGTTCACATGCGCAGACACTTAATACACAAAATCGCACCACTTTGACATATCAAAATCCACTTCAAACCATTATTCAAACAATAATACAGGAGCAGCAAACCGCCGCCGATCAAGTTCCCGCCAAAACTCCCGCGGACAGCGTTTTGCAGATTTGAGGCACAGATAAAAAATATTATTAAAATTGAAATATAAAATTTATAATGCATTTTTATAAATAGAAATCACTGACCTCTATAGGGTGGTCCAAATAGTGACGTCCAAAAGAAAAATTTAAATTCCTCACACCTAGAGGCATCCGAAAATACCCCATGTATGTTATCCGATTTTTTGTAGTTTTCGAGTTATAATTTATTTTGTATTTTTTAGTGTTTTTCCACTGGGGCTTCAAAAATTCATATCTTTTTTTGTAGTAGTTATTTTTCAGATTTTTTTCTTTTGACATGATTGTTTTAAATTATACTTTCACACATAAAATAATAAATTTCCTAACATTCCTGCAAGTTACTTAAAAAAAAAAACATCGAAAGTAAGAATTTTAGTTTTTAGTCGGGTAGACACAAACGTTCATCCTTAATTTAAAAATACGAAAAGGAGTTTTCATAGGTTTTAACTAACTTTAAAAACTTTGCATATCCCTAAGCTACTTAAAACATCAAAAAATATTGGTACTTAACGGGCAATTATTCGCTGTAATCGGCCTTCGAAGCTGAAAATCTACAAAAAATTTTAAACTTTACAAAAATATTTTGCCTATTTTTGCCATCCCTACGGCAAATTTTAGTGGAAAATTCTCAATTGCTTTCAAATATACACAAATTGACCGATAAAGATGATAATAAGATGATAATTTGTAAAAATTTAAAGAAATAAGGTGTAATTTATTCATTAGGTTATTTGGGCTTATTTTTGTATGATAACAAAAAAATTTGTCAAAATTAATTTCAATACAAAGTCGACAGCGTTTTAAAAAGTTATGTTTTACTGTCTGAAAGAACGTGAATGAGTTTCTTTAATTTTTCTTGCAGCTATTTCCAGATTTTCTCCTAATTCTTCTTTATTATCTACTTCCCGCGCGTGCACCAGCTCCATGTAAAATCCCCAAATAAAAGTCGATAGGGTTTAGGTCTGTCGAACGTGCAGACGATGCTGTCTTACTTGTCTTGCGTAGTGGCAAGAAGCACCGTCATTTTGAAAAATCATTTGTTGTCGTACCGCTACGTTCACGTCTTCCAACAATTCATACAATGGACTTTGTAAAAAATTTAAAAGTACGTCCATCTAACCTGGACGGTAATTCAAAGGGACCGATAAATTCTCCATTTAGGATCCCAGAACACAAGTTTACGCTAAAGTGGTGTTGGAAGTTCGATGCCCTTGCCAGACGTGGGTTTTTGATGGCCCCGCTATAGTAATTGAGGATATTAGAAATTCCAGTCCTTTCGAATCTGGACTCGTCTGTCCGAAATCCGGGGTACTGGTTCGCAAGATTGATTGCGATTGGGGACACGTCCAGCCATCAGGGTGTTATTTTACTGGAGTTTTGGTGAAAAAAATAATAAATTAATATTATTTTTTTCACCAAAACTCCAGTAAAATACACGAGCTAGACACGTATAGCACAATAATTCCTAATTTGAGCATTGTTAAACGGGTTTTCGACCCTTTATTTTTTTACATTTTATTACTGAAATTTACATAAGAATGACAAAAATAGGAAAAATAATTTTTTAAACAAATTTTTTTTTGTGGATTTTTAGCCTATTCACCTTCGAAGGCCGATTACAGCGAACAATAGCCCATTAAGTATCAATTTTTTTTTAATGTTTTAAATAGCTTAGGGATTTGCAAAGTTTTTGAAGTCGGTTAAAACCTATGGAAACTCCTTTTTGTATTTTTAAATTGAAGTTGAAAATTTGAGTCAACCCACTAAAAACCAAAATTATTACTTTCGATAAATTTTTGAGTAACTTGCAGGAATGTTAGGAAATTTATTATTTTATGTGTAAAAGTATAATTTAAGACAATTATGTCAAAAGAAAAAAATCTGAAAAATAACTACTACAAAAAAGATATGATTTTTTGAAGCCGGCAGAAAACACTAAAAAATACAAAAAAATTATAACTCGAAAACTACAAAAAATCGGATAACATACATTGGGTATTTTCGGATACCCCTAGATGTGAGGAACTTAAATTTTTCTTTTGGACGTCACTATTTGGACCAACCTGCATAAACAAGTACGCTGGACTGACTATACCATACAAAATGCTTATGCCGATTTGAAGCGCCCTCATTGTCCGTACCTGGAACTAATATTGACATAATATGCCAAAGTCTGTTGTGTTATTTAAATCGTATCTCTGTATTTAGAAGTTTTAAACTAAAAAATGAAAGTATTTTATGTGGTTTGATTATATATGATTTTAGTTACATAATAAGAATTATTTTTAATAATAATGAGTGTGCTTAATATGTATAACTCGTTACCTAAAGGAAAGTGGGATGACATTAAAAATAACTATATAAACAACTATTTGTTAATATAAGTACTTAAAAATTTATTACTAATTTTAATATCGTAATTACCAACACGTTTGTCTTTATATTACAGAGTTTTGATAATTTTGAAAATTCAATAGGGTTGTCGAGTTCCTTGCCTATAATACTTATCGATGTTCTTTTCTACCCATATCTGTTAACACCCAAAGTCGCCGACAACAGATAATTATCAAATGTTTATTAATTAATAGGTTTCCAACTTAATCTAGACTAAAATTATGGCTAAAAAGCCCAAAAATTGGGAATTGGCGTCCGAAACAAAATGATTATCTTTGTTCTAAACACTTCACATACGACTGTTTTATTGGACATAAGAAAGGCTCCCCTTTGAAAAAGTGCAGTATAACCCATAATATTTTCTGGTAGTACCAATACCAGTAAGTATAAAAGTATTAGATTATTATTTCTAATGTTTTTTATTTCTTCTCTCCTTGTTTTCCCCCAGACTCAAGGGCCATAGCCAAGTGTAGAAAGGTCGCCTGATGATTACTTTGTGTTTACTAGACGTAAATTTGTTAAATCTGTTTAAATGTGACCAATTTATTATATCAAGGGAACAAATTTATATTGGGACTGCAAAATTGTTAATGTCCTTAGTGAGTTTGCGTGAGTTTAGGTAGAGAGTAGCGGGGAGGGGGGGGGGGGTTAGTAGCCGTGGCTTGGTTACCCATGGTAAACGTAGGGCGACTCACATGGCTGGCCCGAAGTGATGGGCTGGCCCAAGTTGGCCACTCTGAGTGGGCTTGTCGAGCCCTTGGATGTGTGTTAGTGGGCTGCGGCTAGAGGAGAGTCCTCTCTCTATATCGTTGCAGCCGAGGTGGAGTCGCAAGGGAAGAAGATTGTTGGTATGGCGATGTGCCACTCGACTATCATCCGCTACTTTGGCGGGGCTGTACCACTGGGTGCTTCCGAGTGCTCATTTTTTCCTGGCTCCATGGCTTCCACATATCGGGTTCGGGGAGTCCGTTGTGCAGATGGAGTAAGAGGCCGCGAAGGGCAGTGCGCCTTGTGTTCCTGGTGCGCCTTAACTGAGAAAGAAACGGGGGAAGAGAAGTCCTCAAATAAGGAGGAGTCCTCGCTGGTGGGACTGCTGATGTGTTTGAAAGCGTTTCCGTGGCCTTGCCAATGTGTGGCGAAGGTGGAAAACCATGGGGTTTTAGTAGGTGCGAGTCCTACATAATCCATTCTTGGCCCCGCGAAGCAGGTATGCGTAGGCATTTCCTCATTTGAAACCTGGAACAAAATCCGTTTTGTAGTTACGAATAAAAATATAGATAGACCAACGCAGTATAAAGCTTGCGTCTAAGGCCTAGGTATTAATTGATACATTTATTTATATTATTTATTTACATGATACATAAATAGAATGGACGTTACGGGTAGGCCTGGGTATAGAATTTTTATCGATATATTTTGTCACACTATCTTATCTCTATTATTAGTTCCGTGGACGTTCACTTCTGCTGTCAGCGCCAAAATGGCGAAAATCAAATCGCCTCATTATGTCACGGTGTATAGCCAGTCCATATATAGAGGTCAGTGATAGAAATCAATATATCTCGTTTACTTTTTACAAAATCTATCATAAAAATATATTTTTTTGATTTTTTTTACATGGTGTAAAATACCCTATTGTGCATAAAATAAAAAATAGCCTCAGCCAAAGAGCACAACTGGCATTATACCACTACTATACAGGCCCATCAATTATTGGAATGAAAAAAAAATTATCAGGTTTCAAAAAATCAAACAAAATTCAATAAAATTAAAAATAATAATATCAAAAAATTTAGATTTGTATGTCTATACATACATATATTGAATTATGGCCACTTAGTAACTGACGGTAACTCAGTACCTATATAACATCCTACAATTACGCTGAAACTAAGAGGAGAAAATCACTGTAGAAAACGTAATAACTTATTGCGAAAATTATGTGGTAAAATTAAAAAAAAATTACAAACTTATCCAAGATACCCAATAGGTACGTTACAGAAAAAATATAACAAATAATAAACTAATGAGTTTGCGTCAGTTTTTAAAAGGTTACAAGATATAACAAAAAGAAACATAAATCAATGTCAAAAAAGTTCAGGATCTAATTGACGATATACAGTTGACACTTAATCATGCTTTTGGAAACCACGCCAGTTGTAAACAAAACTTCTGTAAAAAATGGTGTACACAAGAGAATTAAGAACACACAAAATCTTTCTTTCCAAATTTCCGCCGAGTTGTAAGTAGAAGGCCAAATACGCCATGTGCCAATTTAATTAAATATATTTTATATGAAGTGATATATAAAATATATTTTATGTATCACTTCATATATATTGTTGTTATTAACAATTATTTCTAAACACTTAATAGTAGAAGCTGGCGCTCCTCCCCAAGAAGTAATGCAGTACGATAGCAGTGATTGGCAGAGTGCAAAGTAAATTTTCTTCATAAGTTTGTATTCTGCAATATGTCTGAGTGTTTTAAATATTATTATTATTCATTTCCGTATTCTTTTTTTCTCGGCAATTCTATATGCGTTTTTAAATTTAAGTGACAATCTAACATCAACCCCAAGTTTTTAATTTTATTAGTACGCTCTAATTTAGGATAGGAACATTTATGTTTGGCTATAAAATTGCAACTGTGAGCCACTAGATGCAATTTATCTCCAAGTCCTTTCGATTTCCGGATAGAAAAAGGAATGTATTTTGTTTTATTGGGATTTAATGTCAAAAGATATGTCTCTAGATGTTACCCAGCCATCTAGAGACACTGTCAAAAGCATCCTGCGCAGCATCAAAAACCTTCTGCCATTACCGCTGAAATTAATAGAACTGTATCATCAGCATAGGAGATCAAATTACCATTTAAAGGTTTAAATGAACTTAGTTCATTAATATAAATCAGGAATAGAGTTGGTCCAAGAACGCTACCCTGTGGAACTCAATGACTCACTGACTTAACAAAAGCCTATTCACTCTTGCCTTGAAGACACCCACATTGTAATCGAATGGAAACACAGATGCTGGCAACTTATTCCACTCCTTTGCTGTACGCATCATGAACGAAAAATAATATATAACTATTATATTAACTATAGAATAATAAAATAACACCTGCTGCTGCTGTTTCCTATCGTGAGTGTAAAGAACCGGATATCATTTTTACTGGAAACGAGGTCCATTTTTGTCCTTAGGGTGACAACGCATCCATATTTTGATTTCTTATTCGATGATAGATGTGGATGGGCCACAGCATCTACTTAACATCATGTGGACTGTGTGCTCGTTTGTCACTTTTATTCTATTAAAACAAAAAAATATGAAACATAAACGATTGTCGTGTGTTTTTAATTCGATTTCGGACTCAAACTATTAAGTTTTTTTCTTTGTTTTTTAATTAAACATCCATTCATTCCATCCATTACAGCCTATAAAAGTCCACTGCTGAACATAGTGTTCCCCGTAGATTGCCTCATGGGGGGATTTTGCCATAGTTGCCACGCAAGAGGCAAGGCAACCGCAGTTGTTTATTATTTTGAGTTGTTATTAGGAAGATGCTGCTGCCCATCTCCTGTTTCAATTCCTCTTACGACACCCTTGGGACGATATAGTGTAGTGGATATTCTTACACGGCCACTACAAAGTTCCACACTGTAAGATATTTACTATTTAAATAAAATCAATGAAATAAAATACACTAACAAGAATTTCCTTCAAGCAAACTCTTGTGAAAAAGCAAAATATCATAGAGCAAAGTAGCACAGTGCAAGAGGTATCTTGGTTTAAATTATTGATTTTTAGAAGTGAAAATAACTGCTTAAAACTTGCAACGCTTAATTAAAAGCTTTTCACTTTGAACGTCAAAGAAGACTTTTTCAAACGCAAAAATGCATTGAAAAGCGTGTGCTTTTTAAATATCATTTTGGGATATGTGTCGCTTGTAGTCCAATGTTAGCGTAAAATTTATGTTTTCAACTAAGCGAATCAACCAGAGGCGTTATTCACCTAAACTTGGATTATACACGATCCAGAAAATATGCTTTTCATTTACAACGTGCTTATACGCTTATGCTGATTGATTTTTGTTATATAAGTAGCCCGGTTAGTTAATGGGTCGGTTTATGTTGTTTCCAAGAGGGCTTGCTTTGATGTTTCATGAATACCACCACCATTATGCGTATCCAGTCAGTCGGAGTGTACGTATCCACACACGCACACGTAAATTTAAGTGCACTCGCACACAGATACAGATATACACACATTAACACTGGACTGTATTTCTTCTAACCCATATTTTAACACGCTTTTATTAGCTTGGCATGTATCTGTGTATCTATGTATATATGTAACGGAATTTTTCAATGTGATTTTCATCCCCTTCAAAACGTCGGATTGATTTGAAACTTCGCACACTTATTAAGGATCGATGACAATGCAATAAATTAAATAGTTTATTCCATTATCCTTGCTAGGATTTTCAGGATTTGCGAATAATTCATAAAACAACTACGATTTCTGCCAGTTCAATCAAATACTATAAGCCGCGTAAAAGAACTTCGTTTAAAAAAAACACGCTTTTGTAGTCAGCTGCACTAAAAAATAGAAAATAAATAATAGTTTAAAAAACCTAAAAATACACGCTTTTGTAGATAACCGAACTAAAAAGTAGAAAATAATTTTCAATAAGTTTAAAATAAGAAAATAGTGATTAACATAAAAAAATCATTTTATTGTAAAAAGCGTGGGGCGCTTGATGTCATTTGTTGTAAATATTTTTGTGGATATTTGTAAAATTAGCGTCTATCATAAAATATCTGAGAAATAAATAATAGTTTAAAAAACCTAAAAAAGGGTGGTTTTTTAAGCTATTATTTATTTTGTTGTAAGTTGAGAATAAGTAATTATAAATAAAATGATTACTTTTACTTCTATACTATATACTTATTATTGTTACATCGTGGCTGACTAACAACATTATTCCGAATAAAGTAAATAAAAAAATATTATCACTTTTAGGGTTCCGTACCCAAAGCGTAAACAACCCTATTACTAAGCCTCCGCTGTACGTCCGTCCGTCCGTTTGTCTGTTAGCGGGCTGTATCTCATGATCCATAATAGGTATACAGTTGAAATTTTCACATAATGTGTATTTCTGTCGCCGCTATAACAAAATATAATAAAACTAAAAATAAATTAAAAATGAAAGAGGGCTCCCCTACCAAAAACGTGTTTTGTGATGGTACGGAACCCTTCATGCGCGAGTCCAACTCGCACTTGGCCGGTTTTTATTAAATTGCTTTTTGTTAATTAAAACGAAATGAGAAGAAGCAATTTAGCATTTAATGTAAATAGCCTTCTTTAATATTTAACTAAGTGGTTCAAAGCTTAATATTGCATACGAAAATTTATATGATGAAATGCTTTATAACTTTACATATCAAAAATATGAAATTTTTAACTCATTTCGTTCGCGAGGTGGAGGATTTACAGCAGCTATTAATCTTTTTGAAATTCAGTTCCTGTCTCGGGAATAATTTAAGCGCTAAAAATAATATGATTATGTTCTTATTTAATTTTGTTAACTGTGCTTTATTAATTGAATTATCACAAAAGTGTTACATATTGGTAAAGTTACTGGCTATATACGTCCCACTACCGGGCACAGGCCTCCCCTCATTTCTGAAAGGGTTTCAGGGCAAGGAAGTATCCGCTGCACTGCCCCAATGTGTGTTGGCGGACTTCACATGTCTCCGAAATATTTTTTTTCATATTTCAGAAATGCAGGTTTTCTCACGATGTTTTCCTTCACCGCTGAGCACGTGGTCAGCACTTAAAGTTGTAATTAACAATTTCAAAATATATTGGTAAATTATATTAAAAACCTAAGTAAAGCAAAAATTGGAAAGCATCATTGAGACTTTTTCATTAAATATTATTTAGTTATTGTTTTCATAAGCAATTGTAGCTTTTGCCCGTGACCTACAGGAACTGTGCATTTATTAGTGAATGATACATTTCGACGTCAAAGCACGCCTCCTATGGCAGAGACCCACAAAAGAACGCGCGCATAACATTTGTGTGGATAGTGCATGGGCTAAATATTAGGACTTAATTTTTTTTATTCATCTGGGTTGAAAGCAGATTAACAATGTATGTAGGTGTCTATTAGACTTCTCCCCCTTTTATAATTGATCCCTGGTAATTTTGAACTAAAATTAATTTGCAATCATATTATGTAAACTTACAAAGGTAATTTGCAGTCTGTCATCGATTGTTCGTCGGTGTGCGAGCCAGGTCACCGTAGAACACACGTCGAGTTCGTCCGCGAAGCAATAATGCGCTCGAATTGCTTAATTTCGGTTTTGGTCCCAGCAGATGAGAGGTTTCACCTTCTTCTCTCAGGGCGACTGGTGCAATGCGATGCAACTTGTCTTTCTCTAATCAAGAAGGAGAAGACTTAAGTCGTATATTATAATAATAATGCTATATTTTATTGAATATATTTAATTATATATTTAGTTCTATTTTATTTACGTTAATAACATATGTTTATAAGTTATAAGTATTTATGTATCCCAAACAGATGAGAAAACAATTCGAACACCCCATAATAATATTGGTGACCTCCAGACCAAATTTCTGTCACGGCGGCCAGTCTCATCGGAAACTAGCCATTTGCGCGGGACAGGATTTAAGTGCCCGAGTGTATGCGCAAGCACAAATGCACTCTCTATTTGCTCACGTCCCATCAGACTATGAGTTCGTGGGACAGTTATCCGACACGACTGGAGAGTTATGAGTACCTACTCTGAATTTGGGCCATCTTCAATATATCGCCAATTTTGTCGACTAACTTCCGTCTAGGACTTCCATTGCCAATTCTGCCATTACTATTTACGCAGTTGTCTGATCTTGACATGTTAGACCCCTTCCACAACAATGTTTATTTTCGGTCTACCAAAGTATGAGTATATTTTGCAATATGGAATAGGTATTTTCTGGCTTATCAATCGGCAGAGGTACCATTACAGAGCATTGATTGTTTCTGGTTTTTTATTCTTATTTACATGGAATGACCAATTTTCTACATATCTCAAGCGTAAACTTTACCATATCATAGAAGTCAGTTTAGAATTGGTCATGGGTATGATAAATTATTTTATTTATAATAATACATACGTTTTCTTATACAAGGTTTTTAAAGAAAAGTTTTAGTGAATGTATTTGTGCAGTGGTAAAACGATTATTAATAATTGTGTTTTTTTAATATGTGTAATATAATACGTACGTTTAATATGTAATACGAACTCATTTATGGAACATATTATGTTCATTTTTTATAATCTAGTGCAAACTTTTATTTTAATCACGTAGTAAAATGGGGCAGCCGACAAGCACGTTATTAAAAAAGTTTGGTGGAGAGAAGAGGCTCTGCTCAGTAAATAAAACCCTTTTGAATAGAAAAAAGTAAGGCTTGATATTTGTTTCTTGAAAAATATACATATCAATTAAAGAAACAAAAGAAAAACAGGCATAAAGGCAGGTTAAATAACTGTTTTCTAATGTTTCACCGCCCGCATTTCCATAAACTTACCGTCTTACAAAAAGTGGTTTATCTAGTCTGTTTTAATAAAGAAGTCCCGAAGAAAATATACGAACTAAAATGTGAAATATAGAATTTGACAGCAAAAAGCAAAATCTGTGGCGCCGCGGCTAAAGGAAATTGTTCGTGACAAAAACACCTTAAACTATTAATAAACCAATAAACTAAGTTTGTTAAAGTAGCATTATCAACAGCAAATCCCCCTTAAATTCAATTTACTAATATTGTTCCTAAATAAGGAATAACAGATAAAAGATTAGTAATAACTATTGCTCAAGCGATCATTTTAGGTAGCTCTAGATACTTATCCAAATTAGATATCTCCACTTTGCCGTTTATTTCGTACAACAACAATGCTATCCCATACTCTCCAAATGTTAAGAATCTCGGTCTGTACGTTGATGGTTATCTTTCATGGAACAAGCAGATCCAGGAGGTAAGTCGCAAAGTTACTGCAACATTGCGATCTCTTTATCGCCTGAAAATTTTTCTTCCTACCGCTACAAAAGTTTTGCTTGTTCAATCTCTTATTCAATCTCTTATGCTGTTGAGATAAGTCTGCACAGACTTATCTCAACAGCATCTTAACACATTGGATCGTCTCCTTAATAACTGCATCAGATGCATTTATGGTCTTTGTAAATATGACCATGTATCATCTTTTCGTACTCAGCTTAACTGGCTACCTATCCGTCAGCGCAGATATGGTAGAATACTCTGCACTCTTTTCACTATCCTGAACGATCCTTGTGCTCCTGAGAAATTGAAATCTAGATTTCAGTACCTAGGAGATACTCATAATTGTTTTCTCTGTTCTTCGGATAATCTAAATTTGCTAACGCCTTTACACCGTACTGGTTATAATTATGTCCCACTCTTTCGCTCTTACGGCTACAAGACTCTGGAACGAAATACCTCTTGACATTAAAAAAGCTTCCAACAAGTTTCTTTTTAAAAACAAAGCTCCTGAACATTTTAGTAAAGCATTGCAAGTGTGAATTAACGCTTTTTCCTAAAGAATGATTCTATCGTCACATATTTTCATTATTTATCATGGCACAGATATATATGTACATAATATAATGAATTTAAGTAGATTTATGTATGTGCGTACGTCTGTATTAATATATTTACATTTTATGATATATGTATAGAATACCTTCTATATGTATATATATTCTGGTTTATTCGAACTTCGTTACCTTTTTTTCTCATTATTAGTTTACTTTTGCTGCACTACCTCCCATATGTTTATCTTTGCTTAGCCTAATGGTTGACTGGGAGAGAATGCCTTAAGGCATTACGTCCGCCATATGTACGATTTTTCTTTTGTGCATTAAAGTTTAAATAAATAAATACGTTTAAGTACATCAACTTCCGAGTCCGTTTCTTTTAAGTACCATTAAATACAAAGTTAGCAGGCTTGAAGATTTCTAAGCACACGATATTGCACTAGCAGACTTCTCAAGCACCAGTTTTATACACACGTGCTAGTAATAGTAAATCGTTTACTTAACGAGTTTTATAGTAAAGCAACTTCCGTTCATAATTAACTCAAGAAACTCTACTAGCTTTTAATAAATAAGTTGTTGCTATAATTTTAAAATATAAGTAGGTGATCAAATAAACATTATAGATTTTTTTTATCTCAGCCGTTGGAGCTCGAGTAGAAAAACCACTACATTTAATAAGCGGTAGGACTCCTTTACGCATCATTGTTAGAGCCACACGAAAATGTAAGTAACGATCTAAGAGCAAGTCTTATCCGACACTATTCCGATAAAATCCCGGAAGCCAGTCTGAGCGAGATTAGAATGACTCTCCAGCACCTTAAAAACGGCAGGGCCCCGGGCGAGGATGGAATTACAGCGGAGCTTCTGAAAGCGGGTGGAAAACCGGTACTTGAAGTCCTTCAGAAGCCTTTAATTCCGTCCTCCATGGTAGGACTACTCCGGAGGCGTGGAGCAGAACTGCGGTGGTCTTGTTCTTCAAGAAAGGCGACAACGCTCTCTTAAAGAACTACAGACCGATTTCCCTACTGCCGCCAGACCACACCATGACTCTCGAAAACAGCCGCGTCTACGTGCTGTTTTCGAGAGTCATTAGGAATCGTTTCACACGCAAACTCGACGACTTCCAGTCTCCTGAACGAGCCGGTTTCCGAAAAGGCTTTAGCACCATAGACCACATACATACCCTTCGGCAAATTGTACAGAATACCGAAGAGTATAATCTGCCACTTTGTCTTGCGTGCGGTGCTGCAGTCCCTTCAGCGGTGCCCAGTTGACTGTCATTATATCGAAGTGCTGAAGTGTTTGTACAGTAGGGCTACGATGGCTATCCGAGTACAGAACTAGAGTACGAAACCCATCCAACTGCAGAGAGGTGTAAGATAGGGTGATGTTATATCCCTGAAACTCTTTACAGCTGCATTGAAAGACGTTTTCAAGCTACTGGACTGGAAAAGCTACCGTGTTAACATCAATGGCGAGTACATCACTCACCTTCGATTTGCCGACGATATAGTCCTTATGGCAGAATCGCTGGAGGACGTAAGTACTATGCTCAATGACCTCAATTCCAACGTATAGATCTTAAGATGAACATGGACAAAACAAAGGTTATGTGTAATGTCCATGTCACATGTAGTAGTGACTACCACATGTGAAGTCTTTGACGAGTATGTTTACCTGGGACAAATAGTCCGAAAAGGTAAATCTAGATGGAGTGACAACCTGGTATGACATGCAGGATGGATACAGGTGGCTCAGGTCCGTGCAATGTGGCATTCCTTTAGGGAGGCCTCTACCCAGCAGTGGTCTTGTGTGGGTAATATATTCTGGATATTCTTACACCGTTACTACCGTGTAGTGGCGGTGTAAGATTATCCACTACCGCATATCCTCTCGTGGGTGTCGTAAGAGGCAACAGAGGGAAACTGAAAGAGGAGATGAGCAGCAGCATCATCCTGATAACAGATCAAAATAATAAAAAAACTTCGGTTGCCGCCTGCCAAGCGTGGCAACTATGTCAAAATCCCCCTTATGGAGAAATCTATAGGAAAGGTCCATGTTCAGTAGTAGACTTTTATAGTCTGCAATAGATGGATGGATGGATGGATTTATATATTAGGCTATGTAACAATTGGTTGTATGTAACGCTTTTGGTAGATCATAAGAAATAAATAAAAGTTAAAATAAAGTTAGCAGCCTATATACGATCTTCTGCCGAGCAGAGGCCTCCGCATTTCTCCATTGCGTGTTGGCAGACTTCAAATTATCGGACATTAAATTCGTGACAGATATAATTATTTTCACGGAGTGTAGACTCGATACCTACCTCTCATATACAACAACAATCAATTGAAACAAAAAGATGCGGTAACTGTGCATACTTAAAAATTGCTAAAGCCCTAAGTCAAGGAAATAAAACTGTTCCAGGAATCCTGTTTTCAACTGGACATTCTTAATAATATTTTTATGTGTATACCGCTCTCCATCAAATACAAACATTAATAGCTTTTTCAATGCACTCTGCACTCACTTAAAAACATAACATAACTTCGCAGGTGGATTAAAAACAAAACATTAATAATATATAGCTAACAGATAACGTAAATCTACGGAGCTGAGTTCAAAAATAGGGAAAACTGCCTAAATATTCTTTCATCTTACAGAATTTTTCCTGGACATATGTTACCCGCCTGAAAAAGGAACTGCCTGGACCACTTTATGTTGAAAATAAATAAAAAAGGTCTCGGCATCTATCTTTATTTTGCACACATCCATCACTGACCAATATACAACATTTTTATCTTTATCCAAATCAAGGAATAGAAAATCAAGGACTACATCTATCACAGATAAGGAAAAGGCCTTATAATATTAACAAGATAAAAATTTAGAGAAATCATGGTATTGAGAGGATCCTAATGAAATAACGGACGTACTAATAACAAAATTTAAATGAGACTTGTTTAACGAAGTCCCAAAAATAACATTTTATAATGAATATAGTCATGACTGTAATAATTTCTTAAAAAATTTAAAAAGAAAAATCAAGGAATTACTTCTCCAATCAGTTAAATAATAGCAAATTAATTTGGAAAAAATCGAAAATATATTACCTAATGTTTTCTTATAGGACAAACAAAAAGATCTATAAAAACCCGCGTAAAAGAACATATAGGTGACTTGAAGCACCGACGCATCGGGAAGTCTGCAGTTTGTGAACATGTTCAAGATCGTCCCCGCCATTACATTAGATTTAAAGACCACAAATCCTCGCAAAAGAACACCGATTCCTAGGATGATTCGCGAGGCTATTGAAATTAAAAAACATCCTAATTTCAATAGAGAAGATGGATGGGTGCTGCCATCTGCTTGGGATCCTATAATTAATAAAATTAAATCCAAACCCAAGTATACCACTGCTAGACTTCAAGATACTGTAAGCTCATTCTGCGTAGATCGAACCAAAAATTAATATTAAAAAACTGAAGGTAGCCGGGCTAACTATGACATTGGGACGTCAAATACCTCAGTCCCCCCCGTGACCATGGGTGCTGTAAAGCACCCGAAACGTCGGGAAATAAAAAGTAAAATTAAACGCGATATAATCCGTAAAAATTAGTTTCATTTAATATATTACCTACACAAATAAATTAAAAAGTCAAAACACAGAATTAATAAATGTTAATTTATAAGTTTATAACATCTAATACATATTAACAAAATTGAAGTATCTGTAATATCGAACTAAGTGTCTTTTATTAAGATGAGGGAGTTATTTGCACGCTACTAAGATATGAATAACCATTTTTAAAATTTTGTCTGTCTATCCGGGTTAATTTTCGGACTGGCTGAATCGATTGTAATGAGGGCATCCACGACTTTTTCTGCCACCAGGGCGGCGCCACTTAAAAGTGAGGTATAATATTTGACAGATTTCATAGCGGGGAAGTTAATTTGTTCGGATGGGGGCTAAGCGACAAAAAGTGTAAGATATATTTCCGTCACGACACCTTCTGACGTAGTGGAGACGGCCTTGGCGGCTATTAGGAAGCGAGATGGAATAATATCCATCTCCCTCGCTCTTTTTCTTATCTTGTGATGAAAGAAATATTATTTTATTTTAAATGACGCTTCATTTTAATAGACGAATAATATAATACATTTATCAACAATAATATACTACGAAAGGAACTTCGTTCCAACCGAGTGTTCCACGACACTCACGCATGTTTTTTTTATTAAATTATTTTTGAAGATTATCTTAAAAATAAATGACGCCACATTAATAGATCCAGGCGTAGCCGGTGCGGGACGCTAGTCTCCTATAGAACTAGTTAACCTTATTTTATATATTTATATTATACATATAAATATAATTGAAGTGTTTGTCTGTAATATCGAAATAACTGCCTTTTATCGAGCTAAGCACATATCCCTTATGTTCACGCTACTCAGACATGAATAAACCATTTTTAAAAATTTTGTCTGTCTGTCTGTCTGTCCGGGCTAATCTTCGGAATGGCTGAACAGATTGTAATGAAACTTCACGAACAGATAGAGAGCAATACCAGGAGTGATCTAAGCTTTATTTTATTCGCAAAACTTGGAGGATATTAATTTACAAAATTATAAAGTAAATGGTCTTTGATGATTATCTAAAAAATGACGCCACATTAATAGATCCAGGCGATTCTATGGTCGCTAGTCTCTTATAGAATTAGTTAACTTTATTCATAACTAGCTTTATCCGCGACTTCGTTCGCAAATAATATTTGTTAGTAATGTTTTTGTTTTGAATATTTGGATTATTTAAAACTTGAGGGTGGCGTATCCCTTCAATATTATATTCAAAGTAAAACTATGTAACGTAATGCACAAACAAAATATAAAAAAATTACGTAAAAAAATACATAAGGTTTCTTGCATTGCTAACTTCAATTATAAGGAAAGAACGATAATTCGTTTGCCGTGTAGTGGCGGCGTAAATGAATCCATCACACAGTTACGTCCTGGAGATGCAGTAAGACTAATGGCTTTCGAGATGGTATTCTTTATGGCGGTATAAGCATATCAGTTTCGTCAGAGAAGACATAAAAAAACCCAGACCGGCTACGGGCAGCATAGGTGCGAGAATTCTTGTATTGCGATCTTCAATCTGCCTGCTAACCTAGACAATTATGGCAAATCACCGCTACATAGGGAGAGGCCCATGTCTTGCAGTAAACGTTTTTACGTGGTAGAGCCATGCTGCAGCTATATTAATAGTATAGTTGTAGCACGAATGGGTCGGCTCGACCGGGGAAGGACCACGCTCTCACAGAATACCAGCGTAAAATAGCAGCAATGCTGCTGTGTTTCGTATGGTGAGTGTAGAGAACCGGAGACCCTTTTACTGGAAAAGAGGCATTATCTTAGTCCTTACGGCTGACAACGCATCTGCATTTAAATTCGCAAACGAAGATAGATGTAGATGTTTATGGGCCACAGCAACCACTTACCATCAGGTGGACTGTGTGCTCGTTTGTCACCCTAATTCTATAAAAAAAAAAAAAACTTTAACAAGCTGATGATGAAGAAGAAGAATAGATAATTCTTTTGACTTTTTTGGGTGATAAAGTAATGCGACAATAGTCCTCAGTCTCTGACCCCTCCAAACTATAAACCCGATCCTGCAAGTCGCGTTATTTATTGTTCTTGCAAAGTTGTAGGTGTCTCCATCGATTACAATCCATCAAAATTTATTGCTGAATATAAGCCTCCCCATAGTTTGCTGTATATGAGATTTTGCCATTGTAGCCACGCTTGGCAGGCGGGTTGGCAACCTTAGTTTTTTTATAATTTTGAGTTGTTATCAGGAAAATGCTGCTGCCCATCTCGTGTTTCTGTTTACCTCTGTCGCCCTTTACGATACCCACGGAAAGATATGGGGTAGTGGGTATTCTTATGTGTTTCGTTTTATACGCATTCGTGAGAAAACACCCTCTTCACATTATAACCGTTGGAAATATCTACATCTACCAGGTTATTTTGGGAAACAATTAATTTGAGCTTAGTATCATTGTAAAGATTCGAAGTTTATTTATTAAAAGTAAACACTGACAGCCGGTAGCGAAGCCTCCATAGAAGCTAAGAAGCCGGGCTTGCCCTATCAAACTGCTCAATCAATAATATCAACTAATAAAATAACTCGTAAACTGTTTCAAACTATTTCAAATTTCCCGCGCGCTCCTCTGTTCTACACAGGTATGGACCCCGGTCGCGGCAAAACTGCGCGATACTGCTGTCATAAAAAAGGAGTTGAGTTGAGCGATTAGTCGTCTCTCTCGCACGTGTGGGCTTTTTACTGGGCTTTCGAGAAGACGATCGCTCCCTTTCTAACCTGTGGCAAAATGTTATATAATGAAATATAACTACGATTGTTTATATAGCAATTAGTATAGAGCGATAAGCTGGGCTTTAGTTGTGAAGTTAGTCGAGCGCGGGAGCGCGCGGGCGATACGTTTGCAAGTTCACTTCACATTTCAATGTTTACTCTGTGTGTTTACTTGAGCGAATGAATATTGCAAGTTGAAAATTTATGCTTTTTTAAAGATTTTTAGTGAAAATGGAGGATAATAGTGTTCCTTGTAATGAATTGAAGTGTGTTAAAGTGCTAATCGGCGAAGAAAAGGTAAAATCTTTAAACTTTGTTGAGAAAAAACAGCTAATATCCACGCCGAAACCGACGCCTGATCTGTGTATCTCTAAAATTACGCAAACCATTTTGATAAACAAACATTGAAAAACCAATTGATTTCATTGTAATCCCCCCCTGAATTAAAAGACCGCAATGTTTTCGAACTCATTGACTTTATAAACAAAAATAATCTTGAAGAGGCCTTTCCCCAGCTTTTAAAGTTAGGTTATCTTGTCGTAACTATTCCAGCCACAAGTTCCTCCGCGGAACGTGCTTTCTCATCTCTGAAGCGCATCCATACTTATTTGAGAAATACACAAGGTCAAGAGCGTCTTTCAGACTTATCAATTATCGCAATTGAAAAATAGTTATTGGTACAATTAAAACGTTCACCAACATTTTACGCGGACGTAATCAAATCTTTCCTTAAGAAAGAGAGACGATTTGATTTAGAATATAAATAATTTGTTTTTTTAATTTTGTACATTGTTTGTTTGTACTTTGTTCATGCTTTTCTTTTGTTCATGTATTGTATTGTGTGTATATAAATATCTTTTTCTTTCGCTCAAGCAAACCCAAACGGCTTTTTTCAAAGCCACCGAAGGTATGCAATTGCTGATATGTCATACAATCTATCTAGCAGTAGTATGCCTTCTGTGTGCTTTGTTAAACACGTCCTCGACAGCACTGAATATGAAAATGAAGAGTGGAGACAGATCAAGATTTTTGTATTTTTATAAAACTGCTAAAAACAAAAAAACCATATCTTGGGCTTGCCCTAGTTTGGAGCCCTAGCTTCGCTTCTGACTGACACCTATCGGTAAAGATTAAGAGGATAAAAATCTACGACTAACTAAATTGAAAATAGCGATGGCAATGTTTTTATACAATAATCGAAATTTCTACTGAAGTCTGTACATAAAATTTCTTATGCAATTTTTTTAAAGAAAATTATAAGACGTGTTTAAATGTGGTGTTTATCGGCTTTGAAAATTTCCGTTAGCAATTAAAAATATACATTAATAAAGTATAACATCGTAACTATTTCCTTATAACAAAGTAACGTTCAGGAAGTAATAATAATTTTTTTAATTTTATGGCTACAGATAAATAATCACGCAACTCCTTTACTTCTTCAACTTCCTTTACTTACGAATTACAATCACGACCCGCACAAATTAACTAAACTAAAATTTTATTATACATTACGATGACCCTTGACATTCCGATGTCGAAACTTACTCACTATTATTTTGAACTATTATAGTAAACAATTAGTTATGATAAACTTGTTCATAAGTCTAGCGCTGAGTATTCAAACTACAACTTTTGTTTGATATAACTTTTAACTTTTTGTGAAATAAAACTACCCCCTTCAGAACGACAAAAAATATTTTTATCTTCGGTGTAATTTTAGAGTTATTTGAAATCCCTGAGGTCTTAAGTGTCTGGGAAAAATAATTAGGAAATTCTCCTCCTTGCGTACCCAGCCAGGGTCCCCCCGCACGTTCGTGCGTTGCCGTATCCAAGTGTTGTGACGCACGATCGTGCTGAACGAAGGAAAAAATCAAAACCATCAAAATCATTGTTTATCTAAATTTATCAACATTATTTTTGTTATTACAGTATTTTAGTACAGTAATTTAGTCATGGATTCAACCCCACACAGAGTGATACAAGTACGTGCATAAATGCTATTGCTGACTTTGCACCCTGTGTGTGGCCTATATCGCGACACTAGAGTGCAATTGTAATAAGGTCTGCATCAAACATGTATTAGAATAAGTTTGCCATTATGAGTACATGAGCTTCTGTACGGACATCTCTTAGTTTTATTTTAGTTTTTAAAACGCCTCCACCGCTCCGTTAACTTGACTGGCGCAGCCGGTAGGATCGCCATTGCTTGCGCCGTCCGCGAATAAATACGTTTAATATAGTTTTCCGCGTTCGTGCTGCGAGGCGATCCTGCGAACCAATATAAATTTGTCAAGTGGAGAGCAGCTGAAGATGACGAAAGGCCGGCTGGTGAGTCCAAATTTTCACCATCCTTTCCTTGCCATATTATATAGTTTTGTTATTTTGCAATTGGACCTCTTGCGATATAACGTTATCTGGTTTTACATAAAAATCTGTGAAACTTATATTTAAGAATACTTAAACTTAATAACTAGCTGCAAAGAAATACTAGGAATAACTTGATAAGTAAGCGCGTCCATGCAATGACGACGCGATAAGAGCTCCACTGTGGGAACAAAGCGATTATAACTATTACAAATTATAATTGTATGGTGTATGCTTATTAAATTTTATTGAGGACTCATTTATTTGATATGTGTATTTTACTTATTAATTGTTTTACTTTTATATTGACTGTGTTTTGATAGTGAGTTTGAATTCTTGTGTTAATTATATTATTTTATCGTCGTATTTTATAAAATAAAGTTGTACAAAATGGAAGATCAAGTGCAAATTAAGATGATTCCTAATGAAATGCTAAAATTATACCGATATTTAATGATAAGCACCAATTAAAATTTTTATTCGCAAATGTGAGTATATACTAAATAAATATAGGATCCGATGAACAAAATTTATACGTAATGTACGCGATAACAAGTAGACTCGTAGGCGACGCTGCAGCGCTCTTAGCGAGCGTGAGGACATTAATTCGTGGGAAGATTTAAAGAGCTACTAATTCAACATTTTGGAGACCCTAGGAGTGAAGAATGTATTGCTATAGAACTTGAAGGTTTGCGTATCCGAAACAACGAGTCATTTTAGATTTCTGTAATAGGATCCAATCCGTTCGTAGTGTTTTAATATCGAAAGTAAATAGATTAACCGATCAGAATGTAAAGAGTAAAATTATTATATATAATAACACATCTCTAAATGTCTTTTGTATAATTTGCCAGAAAATATGGTGCGCATTGTTCGCTTAAAAGCGCCCAGTACACTAGAAGAGGCTTTAAGTGTGGTCATGGAAGAAGTCAACTTCCATGAGCAGTATATGCTGCGTAATAAAATGTATAGTAATCCTAGTAATAAACCAACGCTACCCAGTTTACCAAATAATAACCCTACGTTTAAATTCGGTACAAATAATTTTAATTCAATGGTACCGATGGGCTATAAACCGAATTAACCCTAACAAATTTAACTTTGGACTTTCACAGGGCCACAATCGAAACTACCTCAATTTAATAATAATCAACAAAATTTTGGATACCGCCCACAACAATTTGGCTTCCGCCCACAACAATTTATATAAGCCCGCAACAGTTTAACATGCGTCCACAACAATTTAATATGCGTCCCCAACAGTTCTGAATGCAACCACAAACATTTAATAAACCTCAGCAATTCGGTATGCGCCCACAACAATTTGAAACCAACAACAAAACTTTTATAAGCCCCAACAATTTGGTTACAAGCCTCAGTTAAATAAAAATCAATACACTGGGCCCAGTGACGTCACAATGCGAACGGCACCACCACTTAAACAAATCAACAAGGCTTTCAATTAAATGAACTCGACCTAGATAATACTTATTATGATTATGTGCGGCGATGTGTACCCAATTTCTTATGATAACTGCTGCTATGAGGAGTACCCAAGCAGTTAATATTCTGAGAGCTCAATTATGAAAATGAAAATTCGACAATAATTCCTGAAGTACCACACGGCGTCCCAACCAATATGGACGACGAGGATTTTGGTCGAAGCCTCGGAAAGGTCTACGAAAAGATAGAGTTAAATTGTAGTACTAATTTGAGATTGCCGTTTATTTATATACCGGAAATCGACTCTAAATTTATGATTGATACAGGTAGTACGCGATCATTCATTAGTCCATCAAAAGCCCATAAATACTTTCCAGAGTACATAAGTCACGAACCATTCGAAGTCATTAGCACACATGCATCGAGCAGACATAATCAAGTTATTCAAATCCCGTCTTTACCAATTTTCAACTGTAACGATGTTCATAAACTATACATTTACAATGTCGACTCTAGATACGATGGCTTAATTGGGAATGATATACTTTGCAACCTAGAAGCAGTAATAGATTTAAAAAACGAGATTCTTAAAACTAAAACAACCGTAATACCTATAATACATAGTAAATCTTCTTACGTTTTGGAGTTATCTCCATATCTCTCAAACTCTACCTTAGCTCATAGCGTATTTGGGATAAGGACTATTAACAACTTGTAGTGAATTAAGGAAGTGCCGTCTCTCCCGACATTTGGCCCGTATGACCTTAGGGTCGGTTGGGAAATCGGAGGCAGTGGGTTGTACTTGTTGTGCCTATCTCTATCTATAAGATATCTATATAGAAGTATAATATCTTTATAGAATCTGATAGCAGAAGAGCAAGATCTAAGTAAACAGCATTCGACGAAGCGTGCAGCGTGGCGCTATGACAAACACACGCTCTTGTATTACGCATTGTACTGACCGACGCCGCCCGGTTTATAGGAAAACGCGCCGCTATGCCGCACGCGCTCTCCACTGAGCCTCGCCTTAGCGTTAGGATGCTTGTGCCGTTATGTGTTGGTTTGTGAATTTGTAGCATTAGCAATATAATATCGTATAAAGTTCAGTTCAGTTAATAGCTTTATTTTTAAGTTGTGTGTCACGGTCACAGTGATTGAAAATCGTTAATATAATCATTAATATGATTGGATATTCCTTTGCTGCCGTTATTATGAAAGGATCCAAAGGACGGTATAAAATATGAGATCTTTAATTTTATTCAATACTAGCTGTGTCCGTGACTTCTTACGCATAGTTTTTTTATTGCCATTATATTCGCTATTTGAATCGGATTTTGTTCACAATTACATGGATTTTATTTTTTTGCGCGGAACCCTAATTCTTTTTCTAAAATAAAAGTAGTCTTTGTTACTCCTTATAACATCAGCTATCTGTCTGAGAAAATTCCGTCAAAATCGGTCCAGCCGTTTCGGAGATTAGCCGGAACAAACAGATAGACAAAAATTTAAAAAATTGATTTTTGTTATAAGTGCCGCATATAGTTTCATATGCATTTAGTAAAAATCTGTTATTTTGCCATTACAAACAGACACTTCAATTTTATTTATTTGTATAGATTAACCAAACTATTTTCAACATAATATTATTTTCGTACAAATAACGAAAAGGTAATTCTGCGCTATTCTCGTGGCTTCCTACGAGTGCTTCATTAATTAACAGACCGCTCAGGCCGCTCGTAATATATTTTAGTGGTTTTAAAGTGTAAGTAGATATGTGCGTATAGAAACATATTTAGCCAGGCTTTGCGTTGTTATATTTAATTTTATTCGAGGTTTATATAGAGGTAATAGTGAATTAACATCAGCCTGTAAAAAGGCCCAAACGATATAACTAATATTTTTCATAAAAGCATTAAGAGGATTTATTTAGAAGAAAGTATTTTCGCGGAGAGAAGGGAGGTTAAGGAGTTGATTTTCTTCTCCACTTCCCCCTTTACTATCTACGAAGTTGTCCGACAGTAAAACCAAACCCTGAAAAACTGTAACACCAACAAAACTGTGAGATGTGCCTCCCGGTAATTGTCAGACAATGTTCTCTCTCGTCTGCTTCTTCTATTTCAGAATCTCTATAAAGTATTTTCTTCGTATTAAGACTTTTCGAATATGGGCTACTGTAAGAGTTGAACAGACTAATAAGTGTAGAGACAAAATACGAAGGGCATTGGTAATGCCTCTATCATCATTATTAGTCTTTGAAATTAAGGTTTAACGTTGTTGGATTGAGCTTTTTCATACAAATATACGAAAATAAATAAACCTGCCAGGTTTATTTGCTTTCGTTTGGAAAAACTTAACCTCACCAATGAATCGGAGAAGAAGGCGATAGTGGAAGTCTCAAGCTACGGCTACATTAGTATCGGCTTTTGAGTTTTCAAAATATAGGCAATAATTTCGACTACGAAGAAGCAGTAATTTTTTTTTTTTTATTTTCCCACACAAATAATTAATTTTATAGGTCTTAATTGCGTTACAACGCCTCTTTGTAGTTTTCATTGCCCATAATATCCTGAAGCAAGCGCTGTTATAAAGATTTTTTTTTAATTTAATGAATTTGCTTGCAAGCCTAAATGAACTAAAATTTTATGCTGTTTCATATAAAAAATTGAAATTCGTAGCATTTTCAAAACAATAAATTACAAAAGTATACGTTATTATGTAATAGCAAGCTTATTTTATCTAGGCAAGACAATAATTAATAGTCTTTAGTATCTCGTGCACTGAGATAATAGAAAATATTCATTAGAAGTATCCATTTAGAATGTTCAGTGTTCGGTGTTCTGATGTCAGTGATTAATCACATTAGATAGAACTACATTAATTTTGTCAGGTGGAACATGGTATTAATGTACACAGAATAACATACCTGTGATGATGACAGGGACTTAATTAAGTCTTGCATAGCATAATAATGTTATAAATTTATATATGGAAATAAAAAATTTGCAAGTTGTAGCCTATTTTGGAAAATAATAATAATAATAATAATAAATACGGCGTAGGGAAGTGACGACCCCATCGCCCGCTGACGTAACGGTTATGTGACAAAACTGCTACGTCAGCGCAGTCAGTCAGCGCCTGGCCATGAGGTGTTAGTGCCGTGCCTCGGCAAAACTGAAGGTGCAAAGGCCCGCTTGTGCACATGGCCTCACCATGAAACGGTGCCGGGTCTGGGCGTCTCCCGTTAACTGACGCCCATTATATGGATGATGGAACTCAGAAATACGCGCAAAGGGTCGCTGCCTGAGGTCGCCAGGGCGCGTCTGGAGCTGGCGCTGGACGCGACAGCATGCGGACCGCCAGCCGATCACGAGGAGCTGCGACCACCCAGCAGCCACTCACATCCATCATCCCCACCAGCTGGCTTGGTGTCGGCAGGGTCTTTGCGGGCCCAGCAATCGGCACCCGCCACTGGTGGAGTACGCCACATGCGATGGACAATTCAAATGAATAGCAACGCATTGCGGGCGTATTTTAGGGCGAAAGGGGAGAAGTTGGAGGTTTTGCGTACCGGGCTGGGATGCATCGACTTTTGTTGAGCTGGAGCCATCTATAACCGTCACCGAGCAAAACCTGGCAGACCGAGTTCGGTATATCTTGCGCTCAAACATATTTGATGGCACCGAACTCGAACGGCTACGACGTGAGCTGTTTCCTCATCGGATGAAAATACTACGACTGTGAATGCGGCGCCACAAGTTGCAGAGCAACCCGCACACGTGGATGCCGCTGTGAATCCCCCAGTTGTGGTTGATTCAGACGATGATGAAACAATCGCCCAGGAACTAGAACTAGAGCAAATGAGGAGTACATTGGAAGAGGCGATTGTGGAAACGCGCAGTACGCCTCTCGAAAATCGACCGCGACTTCCTCGCATAACCTAAGCAAGCGGAATCGGGATGTCGTGACGGCCCTGAACCCATTGCTGGCAACCTATTTGGAAACCAGCCGGGACCTTTGCGATACGGACTCAATACTCTTTGGCGCCGCTTTGGCAGTTTGCCGCATTGTTGGTGCTAAACTTCCACGTCTGGACGTGCTACTGGTCAAAGTAGCGCTATCCCAGCCTGGAGAAGAAGGATTGAGGACCGTATCGCAAGCAGAAACCCTCATCGGCAGACTGATAAGCTTCAGGTCGGGCAATAATAGGCCGAATTGTGCGCACCGTCAGGATGGCGTTTGCTGGGACAAATGTCAGTTTGTCCCAGCCGGATATAACGCAAAACTGACGGAGCGCATAGACGACCTGAAGCAGAGAATCGCTGCTTGGGGAAAGCGGATTCGGCGATATACCGAGAGGTCAAGACGGTTCAACCAGAATCGTCTCTTCCAGAGTGATCAGAAGAGGCTCTATCAATCATTGGAGCGACCAATGGTACGTGGAACGGGCCCAGCACCGAATCAGGCCGACACTGTCGCATTCTGGCGCGGCCTGTGGTCAGAGCCCGTGAACCACAGCGAGGGCCTTGGACGGAAGTTGTGGCGAGTCAGTGTGCAGTGTTACGCCCATGGACCCCGTCATCATAACGCCGGATGACGTAGCTGAGGCGGTCCGTAGGGCCCCGAACTGGAAAAGTCTGGGACTCGACGGACTGCATCACTACTGGCTGATAGGGTTCGTGGTGTGTCACGTTGTACTTGCCCGACAGTTTCAAGAGGCTCTCGACCAAAAGTCGCTCCCGAGCCTCTTCACTACTGGGATCACTCATTTGGTTCCTAAGACCATGATTCCACAGACCCTAGCAAATACCGCCCCATTACGTGTCTACCACCATATAAGACACTGACATCCATTTTGAGTACGCGAATCATTCGTCACCTGGTTTAAATCAGGTGATGTCGCGCGCTCAAAATGGATGTCGGGCAATGGTCGTGGAACAAGGAACCACTCCTCATTGACGCGGTCATTGGCAAAGTGGTTAAACGCAACCGTCGGAACTTCTCCGCCGCCTGGATAGACTATAAAAAGGCATTTGACTCGGTGCCCCATACATGGCTAAAGAGGGTCCTCGAGCTGTACAAGATTGACTGTACAGTTAGAGACTTCCTCGCAGTGTATGGGCAATGGCACAACCTTTGTCATCTAGGCGAGCGGATGACGGATGCGGAAAGCCACATAAGGATAAGAAGGGGTATCTTCCAGGGCGATTGTTTGAGTCCAATCTGGTTTTGCCTCTCCCTGAACCCTCTCAGTACATTACTGGAGGACTCCGGGAGGGGATTTCAGCTTCGGAAAGGAGGTACAAAAGTGACCCACCTTTTCTATATGGATGATCTCAAGTTATTCGCCTCCAACCGCTCCCATCTTATGGAATTGCTAAACATCACTTGTGATTTTAGTAATTCTATCAGAATGGAGCTGGGGACGGATAAGTGTGCGGTCCTCCATGTTGAAAGGGAAGGTTGCTAACTCTGAGGGCATAGACTTATCTATGCCCATCAACATAAGGACCCTTTCTGAGGCTGAAACATACCGATACCTGGGTATGTCACAGAGCATCGGTATCGATGAGGCGGGTATGAAGCAGTCAGTTTGCGATATGTTTTATGCACGCTTGACCAAAGTGCTTAACAGCCTTTTGTCCGGTGTGAATAAGACACACGCATATAACGGTTGGGTCATGCCTGTTCTCATATATACCTTTGGCATACTTAGGTGGACTCAAACTGAACTTAACGCCCTGGATAGAAAGTCCGCACTACTATGACGTCCCATAGGATGCATCACCCGAGATCGTCGATTATGAGGCTGTACTTGCCGCGGAAACATGGTGGGCGTGGCTTTTAAGCGCGCTTACCATGCATAATCGCGAAGTGTGCAGCCTCCGTAATTACTTTCTGACGAGATCGGATGATCCATTCTACAGGGACGTCATTTCTTGTGATAAAGGACTTACCCCTCTATCCTTAGCCAACGAGCAATGGCAAGACCCGGCAGTACATAGCATTTCCGACCGGAGACCGTATGGAAGGAGAAGGAGCTCCACGGGAGGTTCTACAAGGCTCTACAGTTGCCTTTCGTAGACACAGTTGCCTCCCTCCACTGGCTACGTTTTGTGACCTCTTTGGAAACCGAGGGTTTTGTCTGTGCGATACAGGATCAGGTTATTAAGACCAACAACTATCGGAGATACATCCTAAGGATGGCACCGTCGACATCTGTCGAGCTTGTCGCCATCCCGGTGAGTCACTAGGCATGTCATCTCCGGTTGTTCGGCGCTTTCTAACTCTGAGTACTTGCACAGGCACAACTTAGTAGCCAGAATTCTACACCAGGAGCTCGCTCTGAAATACGGTCTCGTGGACCGGAAATTGCCGTATTACAAGTACTTGCCGGAAGCCGTGCTTGAAAATGATCGCGCCAGGCTCTACTGGGACCGGGCCATCATCACAGACAGGACTATTCTTGCGAATAAGCCTGATATTGTGCTGATGGACCGCACAGTCAAGGATATTTTTGGTCGACATCACCATTCCATATGACGAGAACCTCGTGAAAGCCGAAACAGATAAGCGAACAAAATATCTGGACCTGGCTCACGAGGTGACCGACATGTGGGGTGGACTGCCGACCGAAATTATACCTGTAGTCGTCTCTGCGAACGGGTTAATCCCAGTCAGCCTCTCGGGTCATCTGAGGCGACTGGGACTCCGTGACGGACCGCTCCAAGCTCAAATGCAGAAGGCGGTGCTCCTCGATACCGCCCGCATCGTCCGCCGGTTTCTCTCCTTTCCCCTAACCTCGGCCGTTTGGTCTCCTGCCGAGGGTTTCCATCTGGTTGGGTTTTTATTTATTTATGTATTATTTATTTATTTATGTATTATTTATTTGTTTATGTATTATTTATTTATTTATGTATTATTTATTTATTTATGTATTATTTATTTATTTATGTTAGTATATTAAATATATATTTATGTTTATTTATTATTTCCTTTAAAATATTTATTCAGCCCAACCAGATGAGAATACTATATAAATACCCCATAATAATAATAATAATGCTCTCCGGACCGAATTTCGGTGACGGAGGTGTCTAAATGGACTATAGCCATCTGTGCAGGACATGATGGCGAGTGTGTGCGCAAGTACAGGTACACTTTCTATTCTCTCACTCTTATGGTCCGATGAGACAGCAATCCGATACGACTAGGTAGAGATCAGACGGACGGTCAACGGCTTTACCTTAATGTATGGTAGTGAAAGTTGTGTGTGGGAGAAGGAGCATAAATGTAAAATTAATGCAGTATGAATGCGGTCATTAAGAAGTATATTAGAGCTGGCTCTAAATGATAGGGTGAGAAATTGTGTGATAAGAGAAAAGTGTGTTTTGCAAAATGTTGTGACTAGGATTAAGAAAGGAATGCTTAGGTGGTTTGGACCCGTAGAAAGAATGAATGAGGAAAGAGTGATAAAGCAAATTTATGTAGCAGAAGTGAGTGGCAAATTCGGCAGGGCATGCCCGAGGATGTTACGAAATTGCCGATATGTTGAAGATGGGTCAAATTAAGAGCACTCTAACCGCCGAGCATGTATAAGTTACCTATTCATGGATATGAAAGATGCGAGAACAGCGCGTCAGGATTGTGTTAAATAGAAGTCCGTAGTCTCTGCTTACCACTGTACGGGTATAAAGGCATGATAACCTTTGATAATGTTAAAAATTAATATCTTGTGTCTTTAATTGTAATATTATAATTTTTGTCATTAAGTCCCCGTATAACACTTCACAACAAATGACTTCCGTACAGTTTAATGATCAAATTCTCAAAATGGTCAAAAATTCACAGTACATACGCAAACCCAGTTCGATCTCTGCCGATACTAATGAAATTACGAATCGGCAGATATCGAACTGGTAACACGTCGCAAAAAAATTCTTCGTAATTTATATACAAATTCAAAACATATTATTTTCAAAGTTTAATTACATTTAATTAAAATTTATATGTGCCATTTTGTTCGATAACTTGTTGCCATAATCCCGTTGCTGTAGAAATCTTGGGATCTTTGATTAAAAAAATGCGACAAGTAGTTTTGACAGTCCTCTCTTGATGTTAACCTAACACTACCCAAAGAATTCTGAAGAGACCGAAATAGGTGAAAATCTGAGGGTACAAGGTCAGGACTATATGTTGGATGCATTAACACTTCCCAACCAAGCTCTCTCAATTTTTGTTGAGTGGCCAAAGATGTGTGTGGTCTGGCGTTATCATGATGAAAAACCACTCCTTTTCTATTGATTAATTCCGGCCGGTTTTTTTCTCATTCTCATTCTCTTCAGTCTCATTAGTTATTGGCAGTGGAGATCCGAATCGATGGTTTTGCCCGGCGGTAAAAGCTCATAATAAACGATGCCCTTCCAATCCCACCATACACACAACATCACCTTATTGCGTGTTAATCCGGGTTTTGCTACAGTCTGTTGAGCTTGACTACCCTTTGACCATGATCTTTTTCGCACGTTATTGTCGTAGGTGATCCACCTTTCATCACCAATGATCAATCTTTTCAAAATTGGTACGGTTTCATTACGTTTCAATAGAGATTCGCAAATGAGTACACGATTCATTAGGTTTCTTTCAGTGAGTGTGGTACCCAAATATCAAACTTTTTTCAAATGGGTCAAAACTGTTTTTTGGTTAATCCTCAATTCCTCGGCTATATCGTAACTGCTAATATGCCGATCTAATGACAGTTGCCATTACGGATTTTCGGTAATCGAAATATATTACTTTATATAAGTAATGTATTACTTTATTTTTTTCAATGTTCTTAACATTTCAAATAAAAGCTTGAAAATACTTGCATTATACAAAATTACATTATGTATAATGCATGTATTTTCAAACTTTACACAATAATAAATTTTGCATGCACAATACAAAATGCATTTTGCATCGATCGACTAATCTGAGCTACAATTCACTTCAAAGGATGGTCAAGAGGCCGAATAAATAAGGGCTGTAATTACATTGGCCTTCTTTGAACTGTTCGAGCTTTGTTATGCAAAGGCTTTGTACTGTGAGAAGTGTATTTGCACACCAAATCGATTAAGTACTTCCCTAAATGAAACAGGTTTTTGAGAATTTGTAAAAAATAATAGAAAAGGTCTGCCTTCTCTTCTATCAACATTCTGTTCGGCGAACAATAATAAGTTCGATCCTTTTGTTTAAATAGCTGAGAATCTATTTTAATGAAAATTTACACGCATAATACGCAAACGCACCCTATAGACCTCAAAACGTAGAAAATGTTGAAAATTGAACTTTTAAAAATATCGTTCCCTTAAAATAACTTACACAAAACAAGAATATTTTAGTGTGGTATGCCGTAATGGTGTTTGTGCTAGTAGGAATTTTCTAAAGCTATGTCCTAATTAACTATTACGACCTAACATTTTTTTGTTGTTTAACCAAACGATTAACCCGACGAAGTTCAAACAAATCACTTCGAATATACCTGTCTAGCTGGCAACACGAACGGTCAAGCAATGTCGGTTGCATCAATTCAAGTGTTGCTTGTTTGCAAAAATGAATAAAATGAATGAGTCTATAATAATTGAATTAAAAGGATGCTGAAATAAAAGGATATTGCTGAGTAAAAAGAATAAAAATTAAGTACGAAAACCGCATATTGGTGGTTAAAAAGTGGTCTACACTAACCAAGTGACAGAAATTTAAAAAGACTAAGATATTTTTTATTTTGTATTTGTTCTCGTTTATATTTTTATTTCTTAGTTATTAAAATTACAGTTTTCACTTACGTAAGGCTAAATTTGATAAAACCATCTTGATGGCCGAGGACATTCCTAGTCTGATTTGGAGACGTTGGCATTACTATATTGTCGACAAAACCATTATCGTTTGTGTGAGTTAGCGATTTTGTCGTCAAATGACATAGCACATAAGACACAGCGTAAGCCTTGTTAGACTAGTGGATAAAATTTCATATAACACAAGCAAAGGCACCAATAAAGTTGTTAATTTTTAACGCTGACTCGGTGAATAAAATGCAATATTGTGCTATGCTCGACAAACTGAAAAATGAGAGAAGATTGTTTAATGGTAATCTTCTACTTGATTGTCAAGTCAGCAGTCACATCATAATCATCCTCATTACAGCCCTTCCTTATGCTTAACTCCACTGCTAAACATAGGCCTCCCCCAAGGAATGCCACAAAGCACGATCTTGAGCCACCTGCGTTCATCGACTTCCTGCATGTCTTACCAGGTCATCACTCCATCTAGTAGGGGCCGCCCCACACTTTGTCCAATGGTACGAGGCTGCAACTCGAGAACCTTTCTTACCCAGCGGTTGTCCACATCAGCTTACTTAATCCATTGGGCTATGTCGGCTACTCTAATTCTACTGCGGACATCCTAATTTCTAAGTTTATCACGCAGAGGAACCCCGAGCATATCCCTCCTCATAGCTCGCTGAGCGACCTTAAGCTTCCTTATACGGCCAGCAGTGAAGGACCACGCAGCAGCAGTCAAGTAGAAGTACTTAATATGTCAAATAGTTCATCTTATTCTAAAGACGCGTCGCTCAGGTAGCAAAAAAAGTTGTGGAAGCACTCATAAAGTTGGAAAAACTATATCGTTATCAGAACGTCACATCAATCAGCAACTGCTTTGGGCGATTTTTGAGCTCTTTTACAGTCACGTCTGCCTATCAATATAAGGGTCTATTATATATGTAAATTTTACGTATAAACTAGAAAAATAATTTTTTTTTCTTAAATTTATATATCACTTTATAAAATTTTATACAAACATGTAAATGTTTGAAAACCATTGAGGTTTGTCGACAGTGCCAAATCCACACCATACAGTCATATTTTATATTAAAATAAAAATATTTATTATTAAATTATTAAACATAAAAATTAAGAAAAGTTATATTCATAATAATTAGGCATACAATCAGCACTCATATATAAAAGAAAAAAGTATGTCTGAACTGTAAAAAACATAAAATAAAAATCTATAACTTTTTTGGTTGTCCGAAAAAAAAACAGAATTTCAAAAATACTTTGACATTTTAGCTATGTCAAATTTGTAACCTAATTAGATTAAAAGAGAGTTATTGTGTTCTGTGTATTAAATGGAATACGTTGTAAAACACCGTCTTCATATGAGACTAATAAAACAAACTTGGAGAGAGCGCCATCAAAGGGTTTTATCGGCTAAAATGAAATTAGTTCGGCGGTCGTACAACTTTCTCCATACGTTAAACTGAATATACGACTGTAAAAAGTAAGATATGTATGTAACTTAAATATGTTTACGGTCTGTTTCATCTTCTACATAAGCCCTATCACATGCTTCGATAAGAAGTGTTTGCTATAGTCCCTTAAAGTTATCTTTTTAATAATACCTACTTGATTCATATTATTTACGCAAAAATTTCTTTTTGTGAAAAAACAATTGCCGTTACCTCACGGCACAGAGTACATTACTACTCACCGCAGATGCGCCATGATCCTTTTCCACATCGTGGTCAACGTCTAAATTTTATCTGTCAAATAGCTGCTGTGTTCCCGTCTGAAAAAAGTATAGAAAGCCAGTATAATTACAGGCTGTGTGAGCCATTCCATCTTAGTCCTCAGAAGTGACAACGCATCTATAGCTCTCTTTGTATGAAATTGGCTGCAGATGTCCATGGCATGCAGTAGCCACATACCATCAGGTAGACTAAGGTAAGGTAAGGTTGTTTGTCACTTCAGTTTAAAAAAATAACAACAAAATATTAAAGCTTTTCATCTATACTAATACTAGCTGGCCAGGCAGACGTTGTTCTCACCTTTTCGACAACCATTTGTCCTTCAAAAAATCCTTAAGTTCGCAATAAAAAATATTAAGGGTAACTTATCGGGATAAAAACTATCCTATCTCTCAAGTTGGACCAAACTGTATTCAGTGTGAAAATTTAATTGAAATCAGTTCAGTAGTTTAGGAGTTCATCGCGGACAAATAATGTGACACGTAACTTTTATATATAAAGATAATAAAGCGATTTTTTTGTTTGTTTAAACACGCTAATTTCTGGAACTACCAGTCCCATTTGAATAATTATTTTTGTATATTACAGCCAGATTCATGAGAACTAGTATAGAGAAATAAGATTAGGTTACACCTCTCAGCTAGCCTTAAATATTAATTTTTGTTAAGCAATTCAGAAGAAAAAGCGCTCTCGAAATGATTTATCTTCGTGCGCTGGCGTAATAGTTACGCCAGCGTACGTAAATACAATGTTCTACAAAAATATAGATGTTTACTCCATATAAAAAAGTCCACGATACCATATCCCTATTTCTTATACATAAGTCACAATTAGGAATTTTGTGACAAAAAATTATCGAAAATTAAAAAGTGATTTATGTACGTTATTATTAGGCATGGCATATTAATTCTTACGAACGAAATTTACTTCATCATCAAGATAATTTTATGAAGATAAACTTTGCTCTTGGAATAATAAAAATTAAAATAATTCAACACTCGGCTCGGTGCGCGAACGACACTTCTATGAGCGAGGTTAGTTAAATAATTTTAGTTAAAAAATTAGTAAATTAATGGAGTACTTTTTATCTATCGATATATGTACGTTATATAAAAATAATGGGGACACTCACCCGGGAAAGGGAGCGAGAGTGGATAAAATTTAACTTCGCTCTATAACGTACATATGCCTATAGATAAAAGTACTCCATTAATTTTGACAATTTTTTCATACATTGCTATCTAAAATGCTTGAACTAGGTGTCATGTCATGTCGCGCGGCTCAGACGCGTGATATACGCGGGTAAAACCGCGGGGCACTAATGCTGGTATCATAATAAAGTAATTAAAAATAAACAAAAACAATTATATCGATGTCGATTGTTGCTAACATTGAGAACGAAATCACCTATAGATTAAAGACGTCATGTCTTGTGAAATAACGTTACACATAATACTACTACAATGGCGATGCCATTTTTCGAATGTACTTACTCTTATATTTGGCATAGTATAAAGCGACGTGGTAGACACGTAGTAGAGCCATGCTGCCGCTAGTTATGACTGTAGCACGAATGTGCCACATAATGCCAGCTTGAAAATAGCAGCTTAATGCTGTTGTGTTTTTTATGGTGAGTGTAGAGAACTGGATACTCTTTTTACTGGAAACGAGGAATTTCATCTCAGTCCTATGGGGTGACAACGATCTGCATTTTGATTCTTAGTTGAAAATAAATGTAGATGTCTATAGGCTACAGCATCCAATTATCATCAAGTGGACTGTGTGCTCGTTTGTTACCCTTATTCTATATAAAAAACACACTTACTATTATGTGTATCATATAAGTATCGGCATAATTATTACCCTCCGCAGTCGGGTAATAATTATACCGTTATACGTTTGTCTGCAGATCACACAAGTATTGTTCCGGGTCAGGATGTTTGTCCATGTGTAATTTGTGTATGTATAACGCCTCCTGTATATACATGGTAACATTTTTTTTGAATGAAAAAACTTTTTGTGACACAACAAATTTTTTTAATGAGACTCATTTACAGTTCGAACGAGAGTGCGAAGTTCCGAGTACAGAAGTTTGCTTGATAAATTAATGTGAAATTAGAACAAGAAGGGCGAGTCGATCCACTTTCATTATTACTTTACAAACCAATTTACGTCCTTATTTCAGCGACCGCGTCACTACTAAGACCTTTTTTTTCAGTTATATAATTTTATTGACTTATATGTAAAAAAGTTTGACTTTGAGTTTTTTTAAGTCAACTTTTAATAAAAATTTCCAAGTTAGTCCTAAGACATAGTATATAGGAGAACTAGCTTATCCTCCGTGGTGTTTACTCGCGTCCATTTTGTAACTTCTAAACAATCATGATCCACGCTTATTATGAGATCGCATAAAACGGGGAGCTGAAGCCATCACATGGAAACTTTTTACGGAATGCTAATGATCGCATATTTTAAATTAGACGGAAGGTCTTTTGAATATTGACAACCCTCCACCTTCCATGGCCCTACCAACCTTGTGGTCATACGGGCTGAATCTCGAGAGATGCACGCGGTATTTTCCCAAGTGCACATTCTAGACTCTCTACAAGTAATTTATTCTACTCCTTGTCCCATATTGCCACTCTCCCTTTCTGGGCATGACAATCACATAATGCCTTCGGTTCCAGGCAGATCTCCAGTTATGTTTCCCCTCTCCATGGCAGTCCTCCGCGCATGCCATCCATGTGCAAACTCACGCAGCCGGCCAAACGTTCGGGAAGAAATAGAATAGTTGCCTGCTATTCATTTTATTCTTCCATCGTTCTTGCCATGCATTCATAATGTCAGTCCAAATTTCGCTCTTACTCCTGATTACCTCCCATTATTTGCGTTTATACGCACTTGGTCAATCCTACCAGCACGCATGACTTCCATATCGGCCAGAAGGAAGCGCCGCAGTACTTATTCTCCTATAGCCCTTTGTCAACAGCACGCATGAGAATCTCTGCGTTCTCAGCAGTGCCCTGCGCACTGTATAGTTCTCTACCCGGTCAACCCGAACGGCCGCAGCATAACTTACCATTTACTGCTTAATACAAGGAGAGCCGGGTAGCGTACGCTGCAAGTAGACACCCGCTACATCTTCTCAAACCATCTCCCAGATTCTCTTTCCCTTGGCATGCCGGATAAAGGACAGACTCGTGCCTAGCGTAACACCCAATAACTTTTTATTAACTCAGTCCCCATCCTGATAACAGGTGGTCGCTGGAACTTGACTTTTTATTAACTCAGTCCCCATCCTGATAACAAGTGGTCGCTGGAACTTGCCTTTGATTGTCATCGTATATGAGCTCGCGTATGAGAAGGATAGACGATTCCTCTCCCCCCACGATGATACCAACTCCAGTGCAGACTTGGGTGCTCGATCAAAAGTGTCATGTCATTTGCATAGGCCAATATTTTCGTGATGAGGGGGAATGGCAGTCTCAACAGACCATACAGCAGTAAATTCCACAGTGTTGGTCCAAGAAGAGGTCTTTTAAATAGTGAAAACCGATCTTAAAATAAGATAATGGCTGCAGCAGTCCAGTGTTGGACACAGGCCTCTCCAAAGACGCACCTCTTAGCCCGGTCTTCGGCTACACGCATCCAGTTTTTACTTGCCACCTTGCGCAAATCGTCGCTCCATCTAGTCAGGAGGCGTCCCCTACATTTGTTTAGATGCGGTCTCCACTCCATAACACGTCTACTCCACCGGTTGTCACTTCTGCGACAGACATGAGCAGCCCATTGCCACTTCAGTTTACAAACACGAAAGTCTATGTCAGTAATCTTGTTTCTCCGCGGATTTCTTTATTACGGATTTTATCCACCAAAGATATACCGAGCATAGCTCTTTTCATCGTTCGCTGAGCGACTTTGAGCTTGTTGAGTAGCTGTATCGTCAGTGTCCATGTTTCGGCACCATAAGTGAGTACAGGGAGAACGTACTCGTTGACGACTTTTGTTTCCAGATGTTGTGGTTTGGACGACGAGAAAACACGACGGAGCTTTCTAATTTTACATTAAATTTTAGTACCTTCATCATCCTTGTTAAACTAATCATTTTACGTTACAGCTGTATGCTTGAGGAACTCTTTAACTGCACAAATTTGCCATACTCAATCCCTTTTATCTTTCAAAGTAATAAAACATACTTGGAACTCTAATATTTCCCATCATATTTCGCTCAAATACCAATTTTTAATGATCCACTTTTAAAGGGTAAATAGGGGCAGGTTTTGTAAAGTTCTAAAATATGTACTATCCATAAATAGCCAATTGTCAGAACTGCCAGAAAGAGCCAACTGTCGAAGCTGAAGACCGAGTGTGGCAGCATCGTTTCCAGGACATCTGAGATTTTGATTGAGATTGAGAGGTTCTATGGGCTGTACACGTCACCGTTGGAGCTACACGCAAGTGTGAGTAACGATCCAAGAGCAAGTCTTATACGACACAATTCCGATGATATCCCGGACGTCAGTCTGAGCGAGAATAGTATAGCTTTCCAGCACCTTAAAAACGACAAGGCCCCAGGCGAGGATGGAATTACAGCGGAGCTTCTGAAAGCGGGTGGAAAACCGGTACTTGAAGTCGTTCAGAAGCTCTTTAACGCCATCCTCCATATTGGGACTACTCTGGAGGTATAGAGCAGAAGTCACTCTCTTGAAGAACTAAAGAACGAATTCCCTTTTGAGCCGCTTATACGTGCTGTTTTGCTTTAGTACCATAGACCACATACATGCCCTTCGGCAAATTCTACAGAAGACCGAAGAGTACAATGTACCACTTTGCCTTGCGTATGTGGTCTATGAGAAAGCCTTTGATTCCGTCAAAATTTGGGCGGTACTACCGTCCCTTCAGCAGGGTCAAGTTGACTTTCAGTATATAGAAATGCTGAAGTATTTGTACAGTAGGGCTACGATGGCTATCCGAGTACAGAACCAGAGTACGAAACCTATCGAATTGAAAGGGTGTAAGACAGGGTGACATTATATCCCCGAAACTCTTCACCGCTGCATTGCAAGACGTTTGCAAGCTACTGGACTGGAAAAGATACGCCTTCGATTTGCTGACGATATAGTCCTTATGGTAGAATCACTGAAGGACTTAAGCACTATGCTCAATTACCTCAATAGAGCCTCCAACGGATAAGTCTTAAGATGAACATGGACAAAACACAGATCATGTGTAACGTCCATGTTACACCTATGCCGGTAGTTGTTGGGAGCACTAAGCTCAAAGTTGTTGAGGAGTATGTTTACCTGAGCCAAATAGTCCGACTAGGTAAGTCGTACTTTGACCGAGAGGTCAATCGGCCGATTCAACTTGGCTGGGCAGCGTTCGAGAAATTACAACATATCTTCTCGTCAGATATACCTAAAAACCTCAAAACAAGATTGTTCAAGTGCGTGTTGCCAGTAATGACTTATGGATTATTGATTATGGAGACGTGGTCCTTCACTGCTGGCCGTAAGAGGAAGCTCAAGGTTGCTATCGCGAGGTACGGATAGGCCTATGCTTGGAGTTTATCTGCGTGATAAATTTAGAAATGAGGATATCCGCAGTCGAACCAGAGTGACCGAATAGGCCAACGGATTAGTAAGCTGAAATTACATTGGGCTGGGCTATAGCTCGAAGAACCGACAACCGATGGGGAAGCAAGGTTCTCGAGTGGCAGCCTCGTACCGGTAGGCAAAGTGTAGGGTGACCCCCCCACTAGATGGAGTGACGACCTTGTAAGACATGCAGGAAGTTGATAGATGCAGGTGGCTCAGGGCCGTGCTTTGTGGCATTCCTTGGGGGAGGCCTATGTTCAGCAGTGGACTTGTGAAGGACTGTAAGGATGAAGATGATGATGATACAAATTTGAACACACTACGCTACAGTCTTCAGGTCAATGTTCTTGTTAGTTACCCTTACTTCTAAAACATAAAGAATCAGATTGATTCATCATAATATGAAGCGTGATGTTGTGTCATTTTGACACTTAAATTTTAAAGGTACACATCTTAGAACAATTACATACACATGTGTTAGTAATTACTCTGAGGTACACATATAAAGTTATTCATAGTCAGTAAAATTAGTAGGAACAAACACAAGCAAGTAACATCATTTATTAATGTAGGTTGTTCCTGTGACGTAATTGGATCGGAAGCTTCTTGTTACAGAATGTTCTCCTTAAAAGGTCAATTAAAACCTGCGTATAGTTTAGCTCCGAGTGCCTGTTTATTTCAGCGTGTAGCGAGGCAAGTCTGGTAGCGTTACTGAGAAATAATCGATGTTTTATTGCAGTATCTTGAGTGGCAGCCTTTTGCGTTATTTGCACCTTCGTTACGCTGCACGTCTCGCAATGTCCGCCCGCAGTTTGTCATACACTATAATTCGTAATCGTAACAACTCTAGATCATAAAAATAGAGAACCTATTGAGTTGTATGATCGACGCAAAACATCGACTCTTAATTATGTACGGATTTATTATATTTATATCTTATGTGTGGTTTGTAGCATAGTCCCATATTTGATGAACCACTGATCCCTACAAAGAACGACATTTCTATTGTATGGGATATTTTCAGGGCAATAGACGTTCAATATAGACGTGTGGGTGATATATTATCCACTTGGCATACTTATTGCGATTAAAGAAATTTTACGTAAAGTCTTACGTACAAATGTAAGATCTTAATAGAATACGTGGTGGAGCCACGCGCTGCAGCATTATAATGGTTGTAGCGCGGATGGGTCGGCTCGACCGGGTAGGACCGCGCTCACACAGAATACCAGCGTAAAATAGCAACTTAAAGCTGCTGTATTTCGTATGGTGAGTGAAGAGGATCGGAGACTCTTTTTACTGGAAACAAGGCATTCCATCTTAGTACTCAGGGGTGACAACACATCTGCATTTAGAATCTTAATTGAGGATAGAGAGAATTGAAGATGCAGATGTCTATGGGCCACAGCATCCAATTACCATCAGGTGGATTGTGCGCTCGTTTGTCATATAAAAGAAATACTTTGGTTGCTTAGCTCACAGGTTTTTTTATAGATCAGACCAAAATTTAAAAAGCTACAATAGCAAGGGTTCAATTTAATATTATGTCAACGTCAATATCCTAGTCCCTCAAGGCTATAAGTTCTGTGGAGCAATCGAAACATTGGCGTAGCGCTGGGGCGGTGGCTGTGGCTCACGGCGGTAGATTTAAGGGGGTGGCATTTTGAGATAGAAAGGCCAATTTCCCACCTTAAATTCTTAAATAAGCCTTAGTTTTTTTTTATATTAAGTAAATTTGTGTGATAAGGTAGTGAGGGGTGGTATTTTCGGCTCTAGCGGCTAGCAACTACGGGAGACAGAAACCCACGCCACTGCACTGTCTCGAAATTGTACTATATTATTATAATAACATAAAAGATAAAAACAAAATCTGGGAAATCCAAAAATACGTACCTCGAACGCTCATGTAATGTTTTGAATAATCAATTTACTTTTATTAATTACCGAAACACGTATTTCGTACAAAAACACGTACGAGTACAACGTACAAAACAATTGTTTCTGTTTAATTAACTTGCATTAAATTGCTTGATACCGGGGATTCGTATTTTGTTACCGAAAAAAATTGTTAAACAACTCTCGGTTGGAACGAAGTTCCTTTCGTAGTATATTATTATTGATAAACGTATTATATTATTGATTAAAAAATACAAATAAATGAATTACTAGCGCCTATTAAAATGAAGCGTCATTTAAAATAATATTTCTTTCATGGCAAGATAAGAAAAAGTGCGAGGGAGGATGGATATTATTGCATCTCGCTCGCACTATAGAAAGGGGGATGAAAAGTAGCTTATAAGATGCCCCGGGTTACTAACTACCTACATATAAAATTCAATGGAAATCGGTCCAGTAGTTTTTGCGTGAATCGGTAATACACAGACAGATAGACAGACAGACAAAAATTCTAAAAACCACTAATTTGACTTCAGTACCCTTTAGTTAGTCCCCTGGACTTGTTTTTTCAAGAGTATTTTAGAATTACAGATGCGTTGTCACTTCTGATGACTAAGAGGGAATGCATCACAGCCTATAATTATACTGGCTCTCTATAATCTGCTCTCCATAAGATCTGCTCTCGACACTCAACATCATCATCATCATTACAGCGTATAGCTTACTAATCCGTTGGGCTATGTCGGTCACTCTGGTTCTACTGCGGATATCCTCATTTCTAAGTCTATCACGCAGAGAAACTCCGAGCATAGCCCTCTCCATAGCTCGCTGAGCGACCTTGAGCTTCCTCATACGGCCAGCAGTGAAGGACCACGTCTCAGTTCCATAGGTCATCACTGGCAACACGCACTGGTTGTATAGCTTCTTTTTCAAGTTTTGAGGTATACCTGACGAGAAGATGTGCCGTGATTTCCCGAACGCTGCTCAGCCGAGTTGGATCCGTCGATTGACCTCTCGGTCGAAGTTGGACTTACCTAATCGGACTATTTATCCCAGGTAAACAAACAACTTCGAGCTTAGTGCTCCCAACAACTACTGGCATAGGTCTGACATGGACGTTATACATGATCTTGGTTTTGTCCATGTTCATCTTAAGACCTATCCGTTGGGAGGCACTATTGAGGTCATTGAGCATAGTGCTTAGGTCCTCCAGCGATTCTTCCATAAGGACTATATCGTCGGCAAATCGAAGGTGAGTAATGTACTCGCCATTGACGTTAATACCGTATCCTTTCCAGTTCAGAAGCTTGAAAACGTCTTTCAACGCAGCGGTGAAGAGTTTCGGGGATATAACGTCACCTTGTCTTACACCTCTCTGCAGTTGGATAGGTTTCGTACTCTGGTTCTGTACTCGGATAGCCATTGTGGCCCTACTGTACAAGCACTTCAGCACTTCGATATACCGACAGTCAACTTGGCACCGCTGAAGTGACTGCAGCACCGCCCAAATTTCGACGGAATCAAAGGCTTTCTCATAGTCCACATACGCCAGACATAGTGGCAAATTGTACTCCTCGGACTTCTGTAAAATTTGCCGAAGGGTATGTATGTGGTCTATGGTGCTAAAGCCTTTTCGGAAACCGGCTTGTTCGGGAGGCTGGAAGTCGTCGAATCTGCATGCGAGAGAACAGAAAACAGCACGTAGACGCGGCTCAGAAGGGAAATCGGTCTGTAGTTTTTCAAGAGAGCGTTGTTGCCTTTCTTGAAGAACAAGACCACTGCACTTCTGCTCCACGCCTCTGGTGTAGTGCCACCATGGAGGACGGAATTAAAGAGCCCCTGAAGGACTTCAAGTACCGGTTTTGCACCCGCTTTCAGAAGCTCCGCTGTAATTCCATCCTCGCCTGGGGCCTTGCCATTTTTAAGGTGCTGGAGAGTCATTCTAATCTCGCTCAGACTGACGTCCGGAATATCATCGGAATAGTGTCGGATGAGACTTGCTCTTGGATCGTTACTCACACTTGCGTGTGGCTCCAACGATGATGTGTACAGCTGCCCATAGAACCTCTCAATCTCATTCAAAATCTCAGCTGTACCGGAAATGACGCTTCCACTCTCGGTCTTCAGCTTCGACAGTTGGCTTTTTCTGGCAGACAGATCTCTGGCAAAGACTTTGGAGCCTTGTTTCCGCTCGATCGCTTCTTCAATACAAGCTGTATTGAAGTTGCGTAATTCCCGCCGCATGCACTTGGAGATGTGTCTGTTCAGTTGCCTGCATGCTATCAAATCTGCTGAAGAATGCAGTTTCATTTCCCGTCTAACAGCCATGAGATTAAGAGTGTGATCAAAGAGTTTTTGTGTTCTTCTGCGTCGGGTCTTGCAAAACTTAGCTCCGACCGCATGGACAGTTTCCACGAGCTTGTAATTTATATCGTCCACTGCATTGCAATCCTCTAGGCTTTGAAAACGGTTTTGTAGCTCGAGCTGAAAGGTTTCTTGATTTTGGATTAGAGCGCGAGGGGGACGGAGCGTTGACTTCATTAGACGTGACCTCTCCAACTTAACGTTTAGGTTCAGTGTGCCTCTCACTATTCGGTGATCGCTGCCAGTTTTCACCCTCGCGATCACTGAGACATCACTGAACAGTTGTCGTCTGGTCATTATAATGAAGTTTTAGTCATTTTTTGTCGAACCGTCGGGGCTCGACTAGGTCTACTTTCTGTGGGGCCGCTTTTGGAAGAAAGAGTTCATCATAAAGAGTCCCTCTTTCTCCATAAAGTCGGCCAGCTGCTGGCCTCTTGGGTTCCGTTGCCCTATTCCGAATTTCCCTACTTTCAGCTCACCGTTCTCTCTTGTGCCTAGTTTTGCGTTGAAGTCTCACATTAACACCGTATAGTGGGTTTTGGAGGAATGCATGGCTCTAGATATATCCTCATACATTTCCTCCACCTCCCGCCGGGATGTGCCGAGGTTGGTGCGTAAACCTGTATGACCTTCAGCGAATACCGTTTGGTGATTCTGAGTATAAGGTACGCAACCCTCGTCGACACACTCTCAATCTTTACAACGTTGTTAACGAGAGACTTGTGGACGATAAATCCGACACCTCCTTGGGACAGATGGTCGCCCTCCCGGTGATAGAACAAGTTGCCGGATTCGAGGATAACCATGTCCTCCCCCTCTCTTCGGATCTCAGATAATCCTATAATATTCCAGCGCAACTTGTCTAGCTCTTCTTCCAGCTCCAGGATCTTCTCGTCAGTCCTCAATGTGCGTGCGTTATATGTTGCCAGGTCGTATCGTCTAAGGTGGCAACCGAACCTCCACCGGAGATTCTTAGCACCCCCTGCCCCGCCGTTACCATGGTCGACACTATTCCGGAAATTTTATATCTGCTATAAATAAAATGATTACACCGCCATCTGTCGGAATCTGTAATACCTATCGGGCATTTCCCATAAGACAATACGATTAACGGTTAATTGTGTAGTGGCTTAATCGAGTGCATTAATGGTTAATCATCAACCTCTAGCTCACTGGTTAGCTACAATTAAGGCAATGATTAAATGCGTAGGAACTACTTTAATATGATAGTTGTTGCTTAGTCTTCACCTCATTATGCGAGATAATATACCTAATATTGTAGATAGCCTAAATGACTTTGCCTTAATGTATAACAAGGCAATAAACTATTTATGTGTACGATTTTCCAGGTCAGTCAGTTGTTAATAGATAAAGTGCTTTCAGAACCACGGAATTATGAATAGTAAATATTGCGTGAATTTTATACTCTAAAGGCTGAGCTTAAGTAAACAAAATCGTATATTTAAACTCGTTTCTATATATTTTATTTATCTCGTAAATACTTTATACAATCCTGTTTATGCTTAAAGTGCATATTTATACATTTTGTGAGTATTTATGAATCTCAACCAGATGATAACGTATAAATACTCAAATTAACATGTACGGTTTTATTTATTTATTTAATCTTTATTGAACCTCACAAAAACAGTACAGGATCAAAGGCGGTGTTTATAAATGCATAATTAATGCTAAAGGCATTCTCTGTCAGTCAACCTTTAGGACAGTGTTGACACTATGAAAGCGGTTACAGGGAACAAAAAATATGAATTACAAAAAAGTAAACATACACACACATATCTCAATGATACCCAAAGGAATGAAATAACGATTATATATTGTAAACATTAATACACACATACCTAAAACATACATATAGCAATTTCAAAAAGCAATTTAAATTTGTGAAAGCAAATAAAGTAAATATTATTATAACACAAGACAATAAAAGATCAATATAATGATTAAACGATGATAGAGATACTTGTAATGGTGACTGATCATAGCAGTTTGGAACCACTTAGAAATTGGCCCCAACGTGCTTACATATTTTATAATTTAAACTACTTTAACATATAATATGTATATACGTAACTTATTCATACATATATATTAGATATATTATATTATCAAGGGACCGGCTTACCAATCGCACTGCTTGCAAAAATAAAAGAGAGGTAATTTCCTGCTTACAAAGGCCTCATTTGTTCAATCTACGGAAAAATTCGGTCAAATAACTGTAGTCATTACTAACCTAATTCTTATATACCTGCCTTTTCTACTTTCCTTTTTCTTTTGAAGGAAATTTAACTATGAGGTTTGGATTAATAAAAAAATAACAATTTCCTTTTCATCGGATCTTGTTGAAAATTATATGAAACCTCTGTAGTAGGGAAGTATTGTAGAAGTAGCGGTAGCTCAGGCGGGTTAAGCTCTCGCTGTATATTAACCAATTAAACTGTTATTGTAAGTGATGATTTACCACGTGTTCGGTGGTTAAGGAAAACATTGTGATAATCTTGCACGTCTTTGTATTTCTTTTAGTAAAAAAATAATAATTCCGTTTCTATCCACACCCCACAACCTTATATCCCTCTATCTAATATTCGCAAGCAGCGTCAAAGGCGCTCACGTCTGGTACTGCGACCGTCAATCCCCTTGTCAAGCGTGACGATTAATACGAGTTCTCTCTACACCGAGGCTAGTCTAGTATTGAACTCTCACGGCATAAACTTCGGACACTATATTATCTCCGGTGACATAGCATTTGCACTTTGATTCCTAATGCCGTGTAGTGGCGGCGTAAGAGAATTCACTACCCTTCAATATCATCCTGTGGGTGTCGTAAGAGCAGGCGGAGAGAAACTGAAACAGTAGATGGACAGCAGTCTCTTCCTGATACCCACTTAAAATAATAAAGAAACTGCGGTTACCAACCCGCCTGCCAAGCACGGCAACTTTGGCAAATATCAAGCCATATGAGGCAATCTATGGGTGTGGCCTACATTCAGAAGTGGACTTTGAAAGGCTGTAATGATTATGATGATGATGACGATAAAGGATTGAGGGGTAGCTATGGGCCACAGCATCCACTCACTATTTGATGGGCTGTGTGTTATATGCCACTCTTTCTGCTAACAATTATAAAACTGCTACTGTTTACTAATAAAAAAATCGACCCGCAGAATAACATCGTCGTTATAGCTGACCTCATACATTTTTGAAACTAAACTAATATGCCTGTAGGGTATTACTATCTTTTATAACATGGACGAAATTCAATTTAGAGTTAAAAGGCGGAGTCAGTACTGAGACTACGATAAAGTTCAGAGAAGTGGAAAATACTATAAGATAATGGAGCGTATAAAATTTTATATGCAGGTATAACATACATAAATAAAAATAGACCTATAGAAAATATATATACATGGCATGAAATAAATTCTTATCAAAGAACACTTTATGTAATTAAAAAAATTAAGCGTTAATAAATATGTGCGCGCGCGTGTGTGCGTGTGTGTGTGTGTGTGTGTGTGTGTGTGTGTGTGTGTGTGTGTGTGTGTGTGTGTGTGTGTGTGTCGTCATCCTTTCATCGAAATAAAAGTCATTTTTTCAAATCTACTACCTGTCAAATCTCAGCAATGAGAGGTGGCCTGTGCCCAACAGTAGGATTTTTTACAGGGATAACTTATTTTTTTTACTAATGACAGAAATTGCTTCGAATTGCCTTTTAGTATTATTTACATTATTTCAATTAATAAGTTATATTATTACATCATCCCTACATTTTGAGTATCTAACTATGTTACGCAAATATTTCTGGTTTAAGCTGTGTATTGGAGTTTTTCGTATACGAAGAGCAGTAATGCTATAAAACTGTACAGTTATTTGAATTTGAAAACAGTTAAAATAATAAAAGTAAAAAACTAAAGTTGCGTATCGTCCTTTAGGATTTAAGAGCAGGAAGGAAGTGTCTTCCGCGCTATTTATCAGATATTCAGGTTTTCCTCGATTTTCTCCTTCACCGCTGGTCACGTTTTTATATAAAATAAGAGTGAAAAACGAGTACATAGTTCACCTGATGGCAAGTGGATGCTGTGGCCCAAAAACACCTACATGTATTTTCGATTAAAATCAAAATGTATGTATGACGCGTTGTCTAAGATAAAGGACTAAGAATGCCTCGTTAGGGTCTTTGGATCTACACTTACCATACGAAACCCAGCAATAAGCTGCTATTTTACGCTGGTATTCTGTGAAAGCGAGGTCCATCTCTGGTAGAACTAACCCATTCCTGCTGCAACAATAATGTAGCTGTAGCGTGACTCTACCACGCAGTGAACAGTCTTTAAAATCATATAATTACGATTTTCTGTCGTCCTAGCTTCGATCGAAGTCGGTTTTCTCAGGTAAAACGAAATTTAAAAGTCGTTGTCCCTTAAGTGACTATGGCTTGGAAAAACTTATGACAATATTTAAAACTAAGGGCTTAATAAAGAAGATAAATAATTAAAAATATCAGTGTGTCCTTTATGTACGCACGTTAAGAGTGGTATTTATTTGGCATGACTAAAAGTTATAACTTAATCGTTGTATACGCCACACCATACTTTATCTAGTGACTGTCTATTATTTGCAATTATTTCATAATGCACACAATATCATCCATAATTTTAATTAGTCAGTATAACTTAAAAAAAAAGAAATATATAACAGTAGTATCTAATTTAAAAGGTTACGCTTCCGTTAACGTTACACCCACTTTTAGAATTTCTTCTTTATAGTAAAAGCGTTTTACATGCATGTGCCACTTTGGTTTACGTTTGTGGGTTATGAGAAAGCCTTTGATTCCGTCGAAATTCGGGCGGTGGTACAGTTCCTTTAGCGGTGACAAGTTGACTTACGGTATATCGAATTGCTGAAGTGTTGAAGTGTTTAACAGTAGGGCTACGATAGTTATCCGAGTACAGAACCAGAGTACGAAACCTATCGGAGAGAGAGAGAGAGAGAGAACTTTTCACCGCTGCATTGGAAGACATTTTCAAGCTACTGAACTGAAATAGATATGCCATTAACATCAATGGCGGGTACATCACTCACCTTCGATTTGCCGACGATATAGTCCTTATGGCAGAATCGTTGGAGGACCTAAGCACTATGCTCAATACTCTCAATAATGTCTCACAACGGATAGGTTTTAAAATGAACATGGACTAACCAAAACCATTTGTAACGTTCATGTCACACCTATGCCGGTAGTCGTTGGGAGTACTACGCTCGAAGTTGTTTACCTGGGACAAATAATCCAACTAGGTAAGTTCAACTTCCACAGAGGTTAATCGACGGATTCAACTTGGCTGGGCAGCGTTCGGGGGATTACGACACATCTTCTCGTCAGATATACCGTCAAAACTTGATAACGAGATTTTACAACCAGCGCGTTTTATGACTTAAGGATCTGAGACGTGGTCTTGCATGATGGCGGTATGAGGAGGCTCAAGGTCGCTCAGCGAGCTATGAAGAGGGCTATGCTCCGAGATTCTCTGCGTGATAAACTTAGAAATGAGGATGCATTAATGGTGATTGCAGGTGTCCAATAGCCACTTACTATCAGGTAGTCTGTAAGTTCGTTTGTAACTTTAACAAAAAAAACTTGTTTCGTGCGCGAGATTCGAACCACAGCGCCACAACGAACTGTTTAGGCTATTCGCGTAGTGTCGTCAAAGTAACTCTGTTAACATTCTTTTTTTTTAAGTTTTACAAGACACATATTATTTCTTTTATAGCAACAATATTTTCCATTACGCTAAAATTCTACCTGCTATAATAATTTTTTGTTATTTTAAGTGGTGAGTAATATAGGCAGGGCTCACGGGCTGGTCTTAATTGAGCTAATGTAATATTAAATTCAACCTAGTTTGTTAATGGAGCCTAATAAACAATGTTGTAATGTTATTTGCGTAGGTATATATTATATAACTAGCGGTTCCCCGCGACTTCGTTTTAATTTTTTTGCGCGGAATTTATTACCATTGGATTTCATGGGTTTTAAGATTTTTTTGATTGCAAAAATTACCAAATACCTTTTCTAAAATAAAGGTAGCCTAAGTTACTCCTTACCAGCTATCTGCCAATAAAAGTCCCGTCAAAATCGGTCCAGCCATTTCGGAGATTATTCGGAACAAACAAACGGACAAATATTTTAAAAATTGTTTTTTGTTATAAGTACCGTATATACTTTCATATGCATTTAGTAAAAAGCTGTTATTTTGACATAACAAACAGACACTTCACAATTGGTTCCTTGGGAAAGAGGTAAAGCCCTAGTATGGGATGCTACTATGTAGACACTTTGGCCTCTCATCTCAAGGGTACCTCGATTAGAACCAGGGCCGCATCAGAGACAACTGAACTGAGTAAGTGTCAAATATGAGTCTCTGAGAGATAACTACCTATTTGTGCCATTTGTTGTAGAGACTCTCGGTCAGTGGGGTCCACGTGCGGTGAAGTTCTTAAAGAACTCTATCCGCGACTGGTCGTTGCTGCTGGTGATAAGAGGACTGGTTCTTTTCTTGCTCAAAGGCTAAGTATAGCCATTCAGCGAGAAACGCAGCTAGCGTTGGCACGATACCACAGGGAGTAGGACTGTATGATAATTAAGTTATTAGTTTTAGTTTTTTTAAATTATAATTTTCTTTAATTTTATTTATTTGTAAAATACCACAATTAAAAACAAAATTATGCCACAATTGATGTAGTTGTGTTACATTTGATACATCGATCTGAAATAATTTTATTCCTTTGATACATCATATCTTCGTTAATAGCATTAACGAAGCACCTTTCAGAGACACCTCCTTAAAATTCTCTTTCATCTTTATATAATCTATATACTTCAAATAATGAGCTCTAAAATTCTGTTTTGGCAACTGATCCAAATTAATTAAATTAATTGTCCTCTTCATACTCATTTAATATTTAAAACTTGTTTTTTAAATAATCTCATTTCTTTACGTATTTAACCACGTAAGAAACCCACAAAATTTCACCTCGACCGTGGATGTCGTAAGAGACAAAAACTGGAAAATGCCAGAAACATATTATAACCTAGAGTAGTCCGACAGACCAAGGTCAGTGACGGGGAACAGAGCTTAATATCTAGGACTTGTGAAAACAAGTGCGATAGTAGCAAATTCTTTCATCGATTGTATGCTCATGAAGTTCGAAGAACATACGGAGATCCTATGATTTAAACAAATGCTATGTAGCTTGTTCGGATCGTAACTATTTATCGGCAAAGCCGACAACCCCTAGCGTTTTTCGTTTGATTGAACTAACGTTTTTTAAATCTAAAAAGTATGGAATGTACTTTTCGTAAGGCAATATCTAAGAGTAGCTTTTAGTAAATACGATCTCAAACATGTATATTAAACGTCTGAAGTATCTAAGCGATGCGAGAGTGTGGGGAAAAGCTGTGAAAAGAAACCAGTTTCCACCAAAGTCAAGCGATATAGTGCAGTAGGAAAAATGCGCGAGGAATTTTTTACCGGGTAAGTAGTTCGAGCGAGGAAAGAAGCTCGCACAAAATACTAGTTTGAAATAGAAGAATTATGCTGATTTGTTTTGTATTGACGTGAGTGACGAGTCCTTTTCTGCCTAGCCGTCCGTCTGAGTAGGTACCATCCTCTTACTTATTTCTACCGTCAAAAAAGCAGTCCTTGCACTTTTTTCGTGTTTCGGTTTGAAGTTTATAAACAATCAGTATAATTACAGGTTGTGAGGCATTCCATCGTAGTCCTCAGTGGTAAACAAATGACGCACATAGATTATTATTTGCTTGAAGTTGGCTGCAGGTTACAGGTAAACTATGTTTATTATAAATCTTAATAATAACAATCTAATTTACTACAAAACGAAAACTGTTTCTGTTATGAGATACTGCTAAAATTAGCAAATGTAAATTTTATTATGTTGTAATTTATTAATGATGCTGTCAACGACCCAATTTGTGGGTTTCTCATTTCCTTCGGTTCAAATTCTTGTTAATTGGTGGTAAGGCAATCTTACCATTGTTAAGAAATAATTATAAAGTAAATAAAATCCTTCCTAAACGACGTAGATGTTTCATTACATTGTTATACATTAGAGACCCTATTGTTCATGAAAACAACAAAATTATGCCAAAATTAAAATGATGCCAACGTAGACTATAAATGAAGAGGTTCCTAATATATAAATACGCTGGTGCAGCTTAGTATGGATTAATAAAAAAAGAATCATTCAAATCGGCTTCGCTATAACCAAGAAATCGGTAAACATATATAAAAAATAAACGCGTCAAATATGGAACCTTCTCATTTTCTTGAACTCGGTTAATAAGATGAGAAATTGCTGGAGAATGTTAAACTGCTGAAACACCTTTATTACTTCATCTATTAAACTCGGCTGTATGTTGATCTGGAATCAAGTGGAAAGTTGATCCGAAAACTAAGTAAAACTTTATACATTCATTTTCGTTCACTGGTTTTAGGATTTTATAGATACGCTGTCGGCGTAAGAGAATCTATTTTATCATATCATATCATAATGTTACGGAAAAGAGTCAGAAGAGTTAAGAACACGTTATTTAATTGGAAAGGAAAATTACAAATGCTTTAATGATCGATTTCTTCTCTATATATAAAAATAAATTGCTATCTCGCAAAAAGCCGGCCAAGTGCTCGAAAATGGCTGGACTGATTTTGATGAAAATTTTGTTTGTGTGTTGGAGTGGGTTATCCAGAATGCGATATCCAGAAATCACCTGTGTGAAGCCAGGGCGGATCGCTAGTAATAAATAAAAAATAATTACGAAAATCTTTAATTATAAATTAAAATAAACCATATTGGTGTTCTACCATTACGATATTTTTCTGCTTCGAAATCTGTCTTATACCAGCCTCTTAACTACTTCTGTTGATAAGCAGAAATGCACGTTTTTACGTGGGAAAATGCCAACGCATACCCACCTGGCGCGGGTAACGTTGGATTATATCTGACTCGCACCGACTAAAACTCTGTGGTGTTCCACCTTCACCGCATATTGGCAGGGCCATGGAAACACTTTCACATACATCCTCTTGTGTCAGTCCATCCTTTTCGGAAGAATAACTCCTCCAATTTTCCTTTTCAAGTAAGGATCACAAGAACACAAGATGCCTTCCTCCATGACCTACATTTCCACCTGTACAACGGACACCCAAGTCCGATACTTGACAACCATAGGACTAAAAAAAGCAACACTAGGAAGCACCTGCCTTCTTTACCCCAGAAGCCGATCTTGTCTATGGTTGCCGACCAAGTTTGGGCTGCGGAGGGTAGGAAACCTATGATTACAAACTGTAAGGTATTTCACCTTAGTTCTCAGGTGTGATAACGTATCTGATGATGTAGCCTCCTTTGCAGGTATCTATGGGCTGCAGTGGTCACTTACTGTTAAATGGAACAAAATACACAGACCAGCGAAGGACTCCCCAAAAGTTTAAAGCGCTTGTTATTACTATTATCTATAGACCAATTTCCAGGAGTGGAATGTTACAGGCTGTAGAAAATAAGAAGATGGAGATAGAGCCGTATAACTTGAAGCCATAAAAGTGTGTACAGTTTTTGGGATAGACTGTAGCTAGTACAATCCATGAAAATGAAAGCCAGAGCTTGCTGTTTTGTGAAAATAAATGTAGTTGGTTTCACTCGGTCACTTTGACGCAGGCGCGGGACTTTATTTAACCTCCGTGGTCGAAAATTTGGCAGCTTGTAATTGCGGCGAAGGCTTGTATTTGCGGGTGGACGTTTTTCTTATCCTTAGCGGCTGGCAATAGTGGGATTGCACATGCGTGGAATTTGCTTTATAGAACACCATAAAATTGGAGTCGGTGCGAGTCCGACATAATCTGTTGGGCTGTCCCTTAGCCAGTGTTTTAAAAAGAAACTTGAGTATTGTCTTGATTACTTCGTACGTAAAGGGGAATTAAGTCAGTCTATCGAAGAGGCTTGTAAACCAGCGTTTGACTCGTACAACTATGTTTGTATGTAGGTTTCACAGGTTCAATGCCACAAAACACGGTCTTGAGCCACTTGCATTCATCGACTTCTCTCGTGTCTTACCAGGTCGTCACTCCATCTAATTGTGGCACCCTACACTTCGCTTACCGATACGAGGCTGCCACTCTAGAATCTATTTTCCCTCAATAATATCCCTTTAAAATAAAATGTGTTACGCTACTATAATGTATAAGCTTTTTTATTCAATCCATTATAATATTTTAATAGTATACTTACTTCAGAATATTCTTCGTACTCAATTAATATGAGCTGTGTACTCAATTTATATGATAGGGAAAGTTGTGCTATCTCTTAACTAATGTCATTTTCGTTAGCAAACATTAAACCCTTTGACGACGAACTCACCAAGTTTGTTTTATGGCTTCAACATAAAGTCGACGTTTTCAGACGTATTATATATCCTACTTAATTACGTAATATAGTCCTACGATATCTCCTCACTTTTCTGTTTGATATGATATAATATATATACATAGTATGTGTGTGTGAGAGAGAGAGAAAAAGAGAGTTTTGACTCAGACATTTAATACAATTCACGACGGTATTTTTGCATAAACAAGAAACATTTATCAATATCAGGTGACAAACTTCTAGTTTATTTTTGACTACGCTACAACGTCCGAATACTGTGAGAAGCCATCAACTGAGCAGGAGATGTTATAGTAATACTACCATACATATTCACTCATCCCACCCAAGCTCGATGTAACGCTTATGCAATAGGATCGCAAGTAGACTAGAATACAGGGTTAGTGATGAGGGTTTTATCATAACACACTTTTTACTCGTATCAGAGCTTTCGAAAAAAAAACTATATTTTACACAAATGTTAACCCGCTGAGTTGTGAACCCAGGATTTGCAACGTAGTGTCGGACTGCTTTGACAAGTATGCTACACGGTTGAGTTACAGCCTATATATTTTCCACTTGTATGAAAGCATTTATGAGAGTGTTTTAGGGCAATGTAATGTACTCCGCGCTACCCCAGTGCGTGTTGTAGGCGGACTTCACATGGTTTTTAATTTTGTCTTAATTTCTCAGACATGCAGATTTCTTCACGATGTTTTCCTTTATCGCCGAGCAGGTTTTTGTAATTAACAAATTTATTAATGCCTGCGGGGATCAAACCCGGGTCGCTCGTGTAATATGATATATTTACGGCAAGCGCTCAGCCCCTGAGCTACCATGGCTCTTCTCACGGTTGTGACAATATAAAAATGTAGTTAATCTTTTTATTCAATTCTTATAGCAACTTAAAATAACGTGGTGCTATTTTAGAAAGTGGTTTATTAAATAGTTTTATAATGCGTTGTTACGTACGTATTTATTTTATGAAATACGGTACATCTAAGATTTACATTAAATATTCCTCCTTATGAAATCATCATCAAGGTCTAAAATGGTAAAATAAAATTTTACCGCAGAGAATTGTAGAAGGAATACCAAGGCTTCTGATTCTATTTAACAGTTCAGTTATTCCAAGCGAATCAATCAATTATCATAATTGAAAATTTTACATGGAAAAGAAAAGATTACATGGATTAACAATGTTAAAAATCGATTAGCTAAGATACGCCTAATAATGTTAAATGATGTGTCTTAAGTAGTTTGAAGCTCCCTCCCTCAATTGCGTGTACAATCCACGTCACCACCAATCCCAGCACCACTACACTAGGAAAGACACACGACCGTCGGAAATACCGTGTTTCGCCTCTACACGAGGCATCCTCAGGTGCGGCGAGCCAAAAGAGCTGCTTTTTTTACAACTTGCTGACGCAAACACTCCCCAAATCAGTAGCGAGCGACTACGTCATGCGATAAAACATGCGACCAACCACTACCTGACGCACGCAGCCGTTCATTGTAAAATTAACAACAACTCGCTGTGAAACGCCCGCCTACGCAACCAATCGCTGGCCACCGTGGAGGTGACATACGACCACATTGCGAGGCTTTATGCTATTAAGGAGCAGGCTTAAAGATGTTTAAGATAGGTGAGTTAGAAACATTTGTTTGTTCATTCAGCAGTGCAACTTTTTTTAAATTTGTGCAAGCAAGTATGCTGGTCTAGAAAGACCAGTATCACTGTGACCTGTAAGATCTATTGTGATCGCTGCTATGGCTATAGTTCACTGCTAAATCCTATGTCTTCAATGAATTGAAGGAGTTGCTTGGCTGTGAGCAATTTCACTTCTTCTGGGCTTAGTACATACTCGTAGTTTCCCAGATGAGTGTTATGTTTGCGCATTAAGGGTCCACATTCCGTTAGGATGTGTAGATGCGTTTCTTCCGTTAATAAACAGAATCGGCACATCTTGGAGTTGCTTAGTCCCAGGATGGACATGTGCTTTTTTAGACAACAGTGTCCTATCAGGGCTCTTGCCAGAATACGCACTTTATTCTTACTTAACCCCTTGGCTTCTGAAGCGGATTTACGATCATAAGCCCGGATTAAGGTTTTAGAATGTGTTAAGCCTGGTGTATCAGACCAGATCTTAAGTGATTTATTGTGATAAAGAGTTTCAAGGATCAATCGGGCCAGGCTTTTTGAGATTCCACGAAATGGCGTGGGTCCAAATTGTGTACTTTGAGCCCTTCCGTGCGAGCTTGTCGTCAAGTTCATTGCCTACAATACCCGCATGACCCGGAACCCATCTCAAAACGACCCTGTTGTTACACCCCGGGGCGTTTAGACGGTTCACAGTCTCCAACTAGCTTCGAGGCCACTCTTCAAGTTTGATCTCAGCTCTAGCAGTGCTGCTTGACTATCAGAGTTTATATAGATAATATGGTTGACGTAGTGTTTTTTTGCATGTTGATTTCCGGTGGTGAGGAGGTGAATTTCCCCAAATTCATACTAAGCTTCATTTTGGGGCATTCCCCATAAATTCCAAAGCCCATTTTTGACCTATTGACTACCGACCTCACAGATAACCTGTTCATTCAGCCAGTCTTCTGGAGGGTAGTTCTACTATGTACTTCTTATTAAAAGTGTCCAGTGGACGCATGATATCTGAGATCATGCATAAAGTCGACGTTTCCTTCATTGAGTAGAGCAAGGATCTCAATCTGTAGGAAAACAAGTTAAGACCTCCTGGGCGTTAATCCTACATAAACTAGCCCTCGCTTCCATGTCTAAATTAAGGTCAAGGGCCGTCAGGCATGATCGCATCGTTCCAGTTGCCATTAAACAGGCATTCCTTTGTAGAATATTTAGCCTGTCCGCAGTAGTTTTTGTTTTTTTTTTTTTATAGTATGGGGTGACAAACGAGGCACAGTCCACCTGATGGTAAGTGGTTGCTGTGACCCATAGACATCTACATCTATCTTCAATAAAGAATCAAAATGCAGATGCGTTGTCACCCGTGAGGACTAAATGGAATGCCTCTTTTTCAGTAAAAGGGTCTCGGTTCTCTACACTGACCATACGAAACACAGCAGTGTTAAGCTGTATTTTACGCTGGTATTCTGTGAGCGTGGTCGTTCCGGTCGAGCCGACCATTCGTGCTACAACTATACTACTAATATAGCTGCAGCATGGCTCTACCACGTATATATGGTTGGCCTATTTCACCAAACAATGGAGGCGTAGGTAATAATCGGCCTCACTATGCTACTGTACAACCATACGACTGAACGTACTTAAAGCAATTTTAGCCTTATGACATACGTTGCTAAGGTGAGAATTCCATGTTTGTTTTTGGTCGATTGTTACGCCCAAATACTTAACTTCAGTGGAGAATGGCACTTCTTTACGATTAAGCTTCGGTTTAACTAATTTGTCCAACCGTCTCTTTTTGGTGAAGGGTATAGGGTATTATAACAGTTTTATCAGTACTAACTGATAAACTGGGCTTTTTGTATGATTGATGATAAGGTACTTTGGCAAAAACTCCTGGCAATGACCACAAGGTCATCAGCGTAACCCAGTGTATCATTGTGAAGTTCTGCCATTTTGTACAATAATTGTTTTTTTATGCGAAGATAGGTAATTTAAATAATGTGATTTTTTACCATATTTTACCTATTGAATAAAACTATTTTTACGGATTTTATCACGTTTAATTTTATTAATTTTGATTCCCGACGTTTCGGGTGCTTTACAGCACCCATGGTCCGGGGGACTGCAAAACCGAACGTCGGGGAATCAAAATTAGTAAATTAAGCGATAAATCCGTAAAATAGTTTATTCAATAATGTGTGTTCATAATAATATAAGAAATGATTATATTTTACCTACTTTAATTTGCAAAAATATTATAGCTTTACATTTTGGAAAAACCAAGAACGTATCTAAGTCCTTCTCAAAATACTTAAAAGTAATGAAACATAAATGCTAAAAGTGGTAAAATAAAGATTTTATTGCACCTAATATAAAATATAGTCTGGAGTTGCTAACAATTAAGGACAATTCGATTTGACACAATTCTGGAAACTTCGATGTTGACACATCGAGATCTGTTACGTGACTGAAAATTTGTTGTAAATGTGCCAAATTTTAGTTTATCTTTTGAAAGTTTTTATGGCATGGATGGTTAAATTATAAGCTGAAAAACTAACAGAAAATTGTATTCGATTAAAATTAAACAGGTATAATATATGCACACAGGAACTCGGGTCTGGAATAATATTACGAGTACATTGACAATAAAAGTAAAGACGTAGAGTTTAATTTTTAATGTTTTCCTATACTTTAAGCGAGCAATTCTTGTGTATCTAAAGATTTGGATGATTTTTCTTGATAATATTTTACTTTCCTTTTATTTTATTAGAAGTCATCCCTAAGAAAATCATATTATTATTTTTTTCTAACACCGAGTATAGCTCAGTCACCCAGATACTAAGAATTGATTTTATAGGCAAAGTATATTTTTCTTTTATGTAATATGTATTATGTAATATGTAATGTATATTTAAAAATTTGTTGCTGCCTTATTTTATTTATATATTTGAACGACGTGGTTAGGGACCAAAATATCTAATTACCATGTTGTCGCAGGTCCTCGGTTCAAATTACAGCTAAAGCCAACATGTTGTGTTAGAAGCTCGAGGCAATTACAGAATATATCAATATTTGTAAATTATTGTTTATGTGTTTGCTAAATGTTGGATTCATATATTGTTCAAATGTTTGTTTAAATTTTCTACATCAAAAACATTATTATAATATAAATTACTGTTTCACCCGGCCATTAACTATCAAACACCAGAAGCTCAACATAATAAGAAATAATATTGACCGTTTGCTTTGTAGTGTAAGCTGGGAAGTTAAAACAAAAAAAAGGTGTTTTTTTTTGAGGTGTTTGTTTTGGCTATTAATTAAAAGTTATTTGAAGCGCCATTTCAAAAATGTATAATTCATTATTTTGTGTAAAATATTATTTTAAGATTTCTCCTGAACATGCACAAGAATATTTAACCAAGGATATCGCTAAAAAAATAACTGAAAAAAAATATCATGAACATATTATCAAAATTGCCAAAGTGTTTTATTATAGTTCTTAAAACGTATATACTTTTTAAAACAAATTGTGGCACAGTGTTGGTATGGTGGTTAATACACTATCCTGCTATATTAGCCGGACAAAATATTATTCTAAAATATATATAAGAGGCGAAATTAATCAAGCTACGGCTACATTAGTGTTTTCAAAATATAGGCAATAATTTCGATTACGAAGAAGCAGTAATTTTTTATTTCCCACACAAATAAGTAATTTGATAGGTCTTAATTGCGTTACAACGCCTCTTTGTAGTTTTCATTGCCCATAATATCCTGAAGCAAGCGCTGTTATAAAGATTTTTTAATTTAATGAATTTGCTTGACCTAAATGAACTAAAATTTTATGCTGTTTCATATAAAATTGAAATTCATAGCATTTTCAAAACAATAAATTACAATAAGTATACGTTATTATAATAATGACTTATTTTATCTAGGCAAGACAATAATTAATATTCTTTAGTATCTGAGATAATAGAAAATATTCATTAGAAGTATCCATTTAGAATGTTCAGTGTTCGGTGTTCTGATGTCAGTGATTAATCACTTTAGATAGAACTACATTAATTTTGTCAGGTGGAACATGGTATTAATGTACACAGAATAACATACCTGTGATGATGGCAGGGACTTAATTAAGTCTTGCATAGCATAATAATGTTACAAATTTATATATGGAAATAAAAATTTAGCAAGTTGTAGCCTATTTTGGAAAATAATAATAATCGCGAAATGTGCAGCTTAAATTAAAAGCACTCTAACCGCCGAGCATGTATGAGTTACCTATTCATGGATATGAAAGAAGCGAGAACAGCGCGTCAGGATTGTGTTAAATAGAAGTCCGTAGTCTCTGCTTACCCCTGTACAGGTATACAGGTATACCCTTTGATAATGTTAAAAATTTATATCTTGTGTCTTTAATTGTAATATTATAATTTTTGTCATTAAGTCCCCGTATAACACTTTACAACAAATGACTTCTGTACAGTTTAATGATCAGATTCTCAAAATGGTCAAAAATTCACAGTACATACGCAAACCCAGTTCGATCTCTGCCGATACTAATGAAATTGATTGCAATTTTAAATGTTCGGCCGTGCTTAATGCACGTCGCAAAAAAATCTTCGTAATTTATATATAAATTCAAAACATCTTATTTTCAAAGTTTAATTACATTTAATTAAAATTTATATGTGCCATTTTGTTCGATAACTTGTTGCCATTTTGTATGTAGTGACATAATCCCGTTGCTGTAGAAATCTTGGGATCTTTGATTAAAAAAATGCGACAAGTAGTTTTGACAGTCCTCTCTTGATGTTAACCTAACACTACCCAAAGAATTCTGAAGAGACCGAAACAGGTGAAAATCTGAGGGTACAAGGTCAGGACTATATGTTGGATGCATTAACACTTCCCAACCAAGCTCTCTCAATTTTTGTTGAGTGGCCAAAGATGTGTGTGGTCTGGCGTTATCATGATGAAAATACCACTCCCTCTCTGTTGATCAATTCCGGCCGGTTTTTTTCTCATTCTCAATCTCTTCAGTCTCATTAGTTATTGGCAGTGGAGATCCAAATCGATGGTTTTGCCCGGCAGTAAAAGCTCATAATAAACGATGCCCTTCCAATCCCACCATACACACATCACCTTATTGCGTAGTAATCCGGGTTTTGCTACAGTCTGTGGAGCTTGACTACCCTTTGACCATGATCTTTTTCGCACACTTTTGTCGTAGGTGATCCATTTTTCAAAAATGGTACGGTTTCATTACGTTTTAATAGAGAATCGCAAATGAGTACACGATTCATTAGGTTTCTTTCAGTGAGTGTGGTACCCAAATATCAAACTTATTTCAAATGGGTCAAAACTCTTTTTGGTCAATCCTCAATTCCTCTGCTATATCGTAACTGCTAATATGCCGATCTAATGACAGTTGCCATTATGGATTTTCGGTAATCGAAATATATTACTTTATATAAGTAATGTATTACTTTATTTTTTTCAACGTTCTTAACATTTCAAATAAAAGCTTGAAAATACTTTCATTATACAAAATTACATTATGTATAATGCATGTATTTTCAAACTTTACACAATAATAAATTTTGCATGCACAACAAAAAATGCAAAATGCATCGATCGACTAATCTGAGCTACAATTCACTTTAAGTGATGGTCAAGGAGCCGAATAAATACGGGCTGTAATTACATTGTCCTTCTTTGAACTGTTCGAGCTTTGTTATGCAAAGGCTTTGTACTGTGAGAAGATGTATTTGCACACCAAATCGATTAAGTGCTTCCATAAATGAAACAGGTTTTTGAGAATTTGTCAAAAATAATAGACAAGGTCTACCTTCTCTTCTATCAACATTGTGTTCGGCGACCAATAATAAGTTCGATCCTTTTGTTTAAATAGCAAACGCACCCTATAGACCTCAAAACGTAGAAAATTTTGAAAATTGAACTTTTAAAAATATCGGTCCCTTACAATAACTTCCAAATAAACAAAACAAGAATATTTTAGTGTGGTATGCCGTAATGGTGTTTGTTCTAGTAGGAATTTTCTAAAGCTATGTCCTAATTAACTATTACGACCTAACATTTTTTTGTTGTTTAACCAAACGACTAATCCGACGAAATTCAAACAAATCATTTCGAATGTACCTGTCTAGCTGGCAACACGAACGGTCAAGCAATATCGGTTGCATCAATTCAAGTGTTGCTTGTTTGCAAAAATGAATAAAATGAATGAGTCTATAATAATTGAATTATAAGGATGCTGAAATAAAAGGATATTGCTGAGTAAAAAGAATAAAAATTAAGTACGAAAACAGCATTTTGGTGGTTAAAGAGTGGTCTACAATAACCAATTGACAGAAATTTAAAAAGACTAAAATATTTTTTATTTTGTATTTGTTCTCGTTTATATTTTTATTTCTTAGTTATTAAATATTAAAAATTACAGTTGCCACTTACGTAAGGCTAAATTTGATAAAACCATCTTGATGGCCGAGGACATTCCCAGTCTGATTTGGAGAGGTTGGCATTACTATATTGTCGACAAAACCATTTTCGTTTGGTTGTAAGTTAGCGATTTTGTCGTCAAATGACATAGCACATAAGACACAGCGTAAGCCATGTTAGACTAGTGGATAAAATTTCATATAAGTAACACAAGCAAAGGCACCAATAAAGTTGTTAATTTTTAACGCTGACTCGGTGAGTAAAATGCAATATTGTGCTATGCTCGGCAAACTGAAAAATGAGAGAAGATGTTTAATGGTAATCTTCTACTTGATTGTCAAGTCAGCAGTCAGATCATAATCATCCTCATTACAGCCCTTCATAAGTCCACTGCTAAACATAGGCCTCCCCCAAGGAATGCCACAAAGCACGATCTTGAGCCACCTGCGTTCATCGACTTCCTGCATGTCTTACCAGGTCATCACTCCGTCTAGTAGGGGCCGCCCCACACTTTGTCCACTGGTACGAGGCTGCAACTCGAGAACCTTTCTTACACAGCGGTTGTCCTCATCAACTTACTTAATCCATTGGGCTATGTTGGCTACTCTAATTCTACTGCGGACATCGTTATTTCTAAGTTTATCATGCAGAGGAACCCCGAGCATATCTCTCCTCATAGCTCTCTGAGCGACCTTAAGCTTCGTTATACGGCCAGCAGTGAAGGACCACGCAGCAGCAGTCAAGTAGAAGTACTTAATCTGTCAAATAGTTCATCTTATTCTAAAGACGCGTCGCTCAGGTAGCAAAAAAGTTGTGCAAGCACTTATAAAGTTGGAAAAAATATATCGTTATCAGAACGTCACATCAATCAGCAACTGCTTTGGGCGATTTTTGAGCTCTTTTATAGTCACGTCTGCCTATCAATATAAGGGGTCTATTATATATGTAAATTTTACGTATATACTAGAAAACTAATAATTTTTCTTAAATTTATATATCACTTTATAAAATTTTATACAAACATGTAAATGGCACCGATAAAACCATTGAGGTTTGTCGACAGTGCCAAATCCACACCATACAGCCATATTTTATATTAAAATAAAAATATTTATTATTAAATTATTAAACATAAAAATTAAGAAAGGTTATATTCATAATAATTATGAATACAATCAGCACTCATATATAAAAGAAAAAAGTATGTCTGAACTGTAAAAAACATAAAATAAAAATCTATAACTTTTTTGGTAGTCCGAAAAAACCAGAATTTCAAAAATACTTTGACATTTTAGCTATGTCAAATTTGTAACCTAATTAGATTAAAAGAGAGCAATTGTGTTCTGTGGATTAAATGGAATACGTTGTAAAACACCGTCTTCATATGAGACTAATAAAACAAACTTGGAGAGAGCGCCATCAAAGGGTTTTATCGGCTAAAATGAAATTAGTTCGGCGGTCGTATAACTTTCTCCATACGTTAAACTGAATATACGATTGTAAAAAGTAAGATATGTATGTAACTTTTAAATATGTTTACGGTCTTTATAAGAAGTTTTTGCTATAGTCTCTTAAAGTTATCTTTTTAATAATACCTACTTAATTCATATTATTTACGCAAAAATTTCTTTTATGAAAAACAATTGCCGTTACCTCACGGCACAGAGTACATTACTACTCACCGCAGATGCCCCATCCTTTTCCACATCGTGGTCAACGTCTAAATTTTATCTGTCAAATAGCTGCTGTGTTCCCGTCTGAAAGGTATAGAAAGCCAGTATAATTACAGGCTGTGTGAGCCATTCCATCTTAGTTCTCAGAAGTGACAACGCATCTATAGCTCTCTTTGGCATGCAGTAGCCACATACCATCAGGTAGACTAAGGTAAGGTAAGGTTGTTTGTCACTTCAGTTTAAAATAATAACATCAAAATATTAAAGCTAAAGATTTTTGTTTGTTTAAACACGCTAATTTCTGGAACTACCAGTCCCATTTAAATAATTATTTTTGTATATTACAGCCAGATTCATGAGAACTAGTATAGAGAAATAACTTATAATAGGTTACACCTCTCAGCTAGCCTTAAATATTATTTTTTGTTAAGCAATTCAGAATAAAAACGCTCTCGAAATGATTTATCTTCGTGTGCTGGCGTAATCAGCTTACGTAAATACAATGTTCTACAAAAATATAGATGTTTACTCCATATAAAAAAGTCCACGATACCATATCCCTATTTCTTATACATAAGCCACAATTAGGAATTTTGTGACAAAAAATTATCGAAAATTTAAAAGTGATTTATGTACGTTATTATTAGGCATGGCATATTAATTCTTCTCTTCTACGAACGAAAGTTACTTCATCATCAAGATAATTTTATGAAGATAAACTTTGCTCTTGGAATAATGAAAAATTAAAATAATTCAACACTCGGCTCGGCGCGTGAACGACGCTTCTATGAGCGAGGTTAGTTAAATAATTTTAGCTAAAAAAATTAGTAAATTAATGGAGTACTTTTTATCTATCGATATATGTACGTTATATAAAAATAATGGGGACACTCACCCGGGAAAGGGAGCGAGAGTGGATAAAATTTAACTTCGCTCTATAACGTACGTATGCGTATAGATAAAAGTACTCCATTAATTTTGACAATTTTTTTATACATTGCTATCTAAAAGGCTTGAACTAGATGTCATGTCATGTCGCGCGGCTCAGACGCGTGATATAAGCGGGTAAAACAGCGGGGCACTAATGCTGGCATCATAATAAAGTAATTAAAACTAAACAAAAACGAGTATATCGATGTCGATTGTTGCTAACATTGAGAACGAAATCACCTATAGATTAAAGACGTCATGTCTTGTGAAATAACGTTACACATAATACTACTACAATGGCGAGGCCATTTTTCGAGTGTACGTACTCTTATATTTGGCATAGTATAAAGCGACGTGGTAGACACGTAGTAGAGCCATGCTGCCGCTAGTTATGACTGTAGCACGAATGTGCCACATAATACCAGCTTGAAAATAGCAGCTTAATGCTGCTGTGTTTTTTATGGTGAGTGTAGAGAACTGGAGACTCTTTTTACTGGAAACGAGGAATTTCATCTCAGTCCTATGGGATTGACAACGATCTGCATTTTGATTCTTAATTGAGGATAAATGTAGATGTCTATAGGCTACAGCATCCACTTATCATCAGGTGGACTGTGTGCTCGTTTGTTACCCTTATTCTATATAAAAAACACACTTACTGTTATGTGTATCATATAAGTATCGGCATAATTATTACCCTCCGCAGTCGGGTAATAATTATACCGTTATACGTTTGTCTGCGGATCACGCAAGTATTGTTCCGGGTCAGGATGTTTGTCCATGTGTAATTTGTGTATGTATAACGCCTCCTGGATACACATGGTAACATTTTTTGAATGAAAAAACTTTTTGTGACACAACAATTTTTTTTTAATGAGACTCATTTACAGTTCGAACGAGAGTGCGAAGTTCCGAGTACAGAAGTTTGCTTGATAAATTAATGTGAAATTAGAACAAGAAGGGCGAGTCGATCCACTTTCATTATTACTTTACAAACCAATTTGTCCTTATTTCAGCGACCGCGTCACTACTAAGACCTTTTTTCCACTTATATAATAATTTTATTGACTTATATGTAAAAAAGTTTGACTTTGAGTTTTTTTAGTCAAAGTTACTGGCAAACGGGCACGCAGTTCACTAGATGGTGATTGATGTGGAATCGATGTTCAAATAGTTAAACTTTTAATAAAAATTTCGAAGTTAGTCCTAAGACATAGTATATAGGAGAACTAGCTTATCCCTCGTGGTGTTTACTCGCGTCCATGTTGTAACTTATTATGAGATAGCATAAAACGGGGAGCTGAAGCTATCACATGGAAACTTTTTACGGAATGCTAATGATCGCATATTTTAAATTAGACGGAAGGTCTTTCGAATATTGACAACCCTCCACCTCCCATGGCCCCACCAACCTTTCGGTCATACGGGCTGAATCTCGAGAGATGCACGCGGTATTTTCCCAAGTGCACTTTCTAGACTCTCTACAAGTAATTTATTCTACTCGTTGTCCCATATTGCCACTCTCCCTTTCTGGGCATGACAATCACATAATGCTTTCGGTTCCAGGCAGATCTCCAGTTATGTTTCCCCTCTCCATGGCAGTCCTCCGCGCATGCCATCCATGTGCAAACTCACGCAGCCGGCCAAAGTTCTCCTTACCGTCAACGAGGTCCGGTCCGGGTCCGGCTTCCTATTCTTTCGCGTACCATTCGATCAATTATCTTACACCGTAGGTCATCATACAGCGCACACTCCTACAGCACATGGTGCCTATCCTAGTAGGACGCACCACACTCACACATACTTGATTCAGCCAATTTCATGTCAAACAATCTCTTCCTGAAACATCCACGCCCTCTAAGGATGTGTGAGACTTGGTAGTCCGGCACGACCCAATTTGCATTGAGTTACGCCGCGACGTTCGGGAAGAAATAGAATAGTTGCCTGCTATTCATTTTATTCTTCCATCGTTCTTGCCATGCATTCATAACGTCAGTCCAAATTTCGCTCTTACTCCTGATTACCTCCCATTATTTGCGTTTATACGCACTTGGTCAATCCTACCAGCACGCATGACTTCCATATCGGCCGGGAGGACGCGCCGCAGTACTTTGTCCTACAGCACGTCAACAGCACGCATGAGAATCTCTGCGTTGTTAGAAGTGTCCTACGCACTGTATAGTTCTCTACCCGGTTAACCCGAACGGCCGCAGCATAACTTACCATTTACTGCTTAATACAAGGAGGGCCGGGTAGCGTACGCCGCAAGTAAACACCCGCAACGTCTTCCCAAACCATCTCCCAGATCCTCTTTATCTTGGCATGCCGGATAAAAGACTCGTGCCTAGCGTAACACCCAATAACTTTGTCGACATTACGCTTTTTATTAACTCAGTCCCCATCCTGATAACAGGTGGTCGCTGGAACTTGCCTTTGATTGTCATCGTATATGAGCTCGCGTATGAGAAGGATAGACGATTCCTCTCCCCCCACGATGATACCAACTCCAGTGCAGACTTGGCCGCTCGATCAAAAGTGTCACGTCATTCGCATAGGCCAATATTTTCGTGATGAGGGGGAATGGCAGCCTCAACAGATCATACAGCAGTAAATTCCACAGGGTCGGTCCAAGAAGAGGTTTTTAAATAGTGAAAACCGATCTTAAAATATGATAATGGCTGCAGCAGTCCAGTGTTGGACACAGGCCTCTCAAAGGCGCACCACTTAGCCCGGTCTTCGGCTACACGCATCCAGTTTTTACTTGCCACCTTGCGCAAATCGTCGCTCCATCTAGTCAGGAGGCGTCCCCTACATTTGTTTAGATGCGGTCTCCACTCCATAACACGTCTACTCCACCGGTTGTCACTTCTGCGACAGACATGACCAGCCCATTGCCACTTCAGTTTACAAACACGAAAGTCTATGTCAGTAATCTTGTTTCTCCGGCGGATTTCTTTATTACGGATTTTATCCACCAAAGAAATACCGAGCATAGCTCTTTTCATCGTTCGCTGAGCGACTTTGAGCTTGTTGAGTAGCTGTATCGTCAGTGTCCATGTTTCGGCACCATAAGTGAGTACAGGCAGAACGCACTCGTTGACGACTTTTGTTTCCAGATGTTGTGGTTTGGGCGACGAGAAAACACGACGGAGCTTTCTAATTTTACATTACATTTTAGTACATTCATCATCCTTGTTAAATTAATCATTTTACGTTACAGCTGTATGCTTGAGGAACTCTTTGACTGCACAAATTTGCCATACTCAATCCCTTTTATCTTTCAAAGTAATAAATCATACTTGGAACTCTAATATTTCCCATCATATTTCGCTCAAATACCAATTTTTAATGATCCACTTTTAAAGGGTAAATAGGGGCAGGTTTTGTAAAGTTCTAAAATATGTACTATCTTTAAATAGGCAACTGTCAGAACTGCCAGAAAGAGCCAACTGTCGAAGCTGAAGACCGAGTGTGGCAGCATCGTTTCCAGGACATCTGAGATTTTGATTGAGATTGAGAGGTTCTATGGGCTGTACACGTCACCGTTGGAGCTACACGCAAGTGTGAGTAACGATCTAAGAGCAAGTCTTATACGACACAATTCCGATGATATCCCGGACGTCAGTCTGAGCGAGAATAGTATAGCTTTCCAGCACCTTAAAAACGACAAGGCCCCAGGCGAGGATGGAATTACAGCGGAGCTTCTGAAAGCGGGTGGAAAACTGGTACTTGAAGTCCTTCAGAAGCTCTTTAACGCCATCCTCCATGTTGGGACTACTCCGGAGGCGTAGAGCAGAAGTCACTCTCTTGAAGAACTAAAGAACGAATTCCCTTTTGAGCCGCTTATACGTGCTGTTTTGCTTTAGTACCATAGACCACATACATGCCCTTCGGCAAATTCTACAGAAGACCGAAGAGTACAATGTACCACTTTGCCTTGCGTATGTGGTCTCTGAGAAAGCCTTTGATTCCGTCAAAATTTGGGCGGTACTACCGTCCCTTCAGCAGTGTCAAGTTGACTTTCAGTATATAGAAATGCTGAAGTATTTGTACAGTAGGGCTACGATGCATATCCGAGTACAGAACCAGAGTACGAAACCTATCGAATTGCAGGGGTGTAAGACAGGGTGACATTATATCCCCGAAACTCTTCACCGCTGCATTGGAAGACGTTTTCAAGCTACTGGACTGGAAAAGATACGGTATATAAGGTAGGTAATATCAATGGCGAGTACATCACTCACCTTCGATTTGCTGACGATATAGTCCTTATGGTAGAATCACTGGAGGACTTAAGCACTATGCTCAATTACCTCAATAGAGCCTCCAACGGATAAGTCTTAAGATGAACATGGACAAAACACAGATCATGTGTAACGTCCATGTTACACCTATGCCGGTAGTTGTTGGGAGCACTAAGCTCAAAGTTGTTGAGGAGTATGTTTACCTGAGCCAAATAGTCCGACTAGGTAAGTCGTACTTTGACCGAGAGGTCAATCGGCCGACTCAACTTGGCTGGGCAGCGTTCGAGAAATCACAACATATCTTCTCGTCAGGTATACCTAAAAACCTCAAAACAAGATTGTTCAAGTACGTGTTGCCAGTAATGATTTATGGATTATTGATTATGGAGACGTGGTCCTTCACTGCTGGCCGTAAGAGGAAGCTCAAGGTTGCTAGCGAGGTATGGATAGGCCTATGCTTGGAGTTTATCTGCGTGATAAATTTAGAAATGAGGATATCCGCAGTCGAACCAGAGTGACTGACATAGGCTTACGGATTAGTAAGCTGAAATTAACTTGGGCTGGGCATATAGCTCAAAGAACCGACAACCGATGGGGAAGCAAGGTTCTCGAGTGGCAGCCTCGTATCGGTAGGCAAAATGTAGGGCGACCCCCCACTAGATGGAGTGACGACCTTGTAAGACATGCAGAAAGTTGATAGATGCAGGTGGCTCAGGGCCGTGCTTTGTGGCATTCCTTGGGGGAGGCCTATGTTCAGCAGTGGACTTGTGAAGGGCTGTAAGGATGAAGATGATGATGATACAAATTTGAACACACTACGCTACAGTCTTCAGGTCAATGTTCTTGTTAGTTACCCTTACTTCTAAAACATAAAGAATCAGATTGATTCATCATAATATGAAGCGTGATGTTATGTCATTTTGATACTTAAATTTTAAAGGTACACATCTTAGAACAATTACATGCACATGTGTTAGTAATTACTCTAAGGTACACATATAAAGTTATTCATAGTCAGTAAAATTTAGGAACAAACACAAGCTAGTAACATCATTTATTAATGTAGGTTGTTCCTGTGACGTAATTGGATCGGAAGCTTGTTGTTACAGAATGTTCTCCTTAAAAGGTCAATTAAAACCTGAGTATAGTTTAGCTCCGAGTGCCTGTTTATTTCAGCGTGTAGCGAGGCAAGTCTGGTAGCGTTACTGAGAAATAATCGATATTTTATTGCAGTATATTGAGTGGCAGTCTTTTGCGTTATTTGCACCTTCGTTACGCTGCACGCCTCGCAATGTCCGCCCGCAGTTTGTCATACACTATAAGTGGTAATCGTAACAACTCGAGATCATAAAAATAGAGAACCTATTGAGCATATTTGTATGGTCGACGCAAAACATCGACTCTTAATTATGTACGGATTTATTATATTTATATCTTATGTGTGGTTTGTAGCATAGTCCCATATTTGATAAACCACTAATCCCTACAAAAACGTCGTTTCTATTGTATGGGATATTTTCAGGGCTGTTATTGAAAGAAGAAAAAAAAACACCCTCTTTTTAATAGATTTAATATATGGGTGATATATTCTCCACTTGGCATACTTATTGCGATTAAAGAAATTTTACGTAAAGTCTTACGTACAAATGTAAGATCTTAATAGAATACGTGGTAGAGCCACGCGCTGCAGCATTATTATGGTTGCAGCGCGGATGGAGTCGGCTCAACCGGGTAGGACCGCGCTCTCACAGAATACCAGCGCAAAATAGCAGCTTAAAGCTGCTGTATTTCGTATGGTGAGTGAAGAGGATCGGAGACTCTTTTTACTGGAAACAAGGCATTCCATTTTAGTCCTCAGGGGTGACAACACATCTGCATTTAGAATCGTAATTGAGGATAGAGAGAATTGAGGATGCAGATGTCTATGGGCCACAGCATCCACTTACCATCAGGTGGATTGTGCGCTCGTTTGTCACCCTTATTCTATATAAAAAAATACTTTGGTTGCTTAGCTCACAGGTTTTTTATAGATCAGACCAAAATTTAAAAAGCTACGATAGCAAGGGTTCAATTTAATATTATGTCAACGTCAATATCCTAGTCCCTCAAGGCTATGAGTTCTGTGGAGCAATCGAAACATTGGCGTAGCGCTGGGGCGGTGGCTGTGGCTCACGGCGGTAGATTTAAGGGCATTTCAATGGCATTTTGAGAAAGAAAAGCCAATTTCCCGCCTTAAATTCTTAAATAAGCCTTAGTTTTTTTTAATATTACGAAAATTTGTGTGATAAGGTAGTGAGGGGTGGTATTTTCAGCTCTAGCGGCTAGCAACTCCGAGACAGAAACCCACGCCACTGCACTGTCTCGAAATTGTACTATATTATTATAATAACATAAAAGATAAAAACAAAATCTGGGAAATCCAAAAATACGTACCTCGAACGCTCATGTAATGTTTTGAATAATCAATTTACTTTTATTAATTACCGAAACACGTATTTCGTACAAAAACACGTACGAGTACAACGTACAAAACAATTGTTTCTGTTTAATTAACTTGCATTAAATTGCTTGATACCGAGGATTCGTATTTTGTTACCGAAAAAAATTGTTAAACAACTCTCGGTTGGAACGAAGTTCCTTTCGTAGTATATTATTATTGATAAACGTATTATATTATTGATTAAAAAATACAAATAAATGAATTACTAGCGCCTATTAAAATGAAGCGTCATTTAAAATAATATTTCTTTCATGGCAAGATAAGAAAAAGTGCGAGGGAGGATGGATATTATTCCATCTCGCTCGCACTATAGAAAGGGGGATGAAAAGTAGCTTATAAGATGCCCCGGGTTACTAACTACCTACATATAAAATTCAATGGAAATCGGTCCAGTAGTTTTTGCGTGAATCGGTAATACACAGACAGACAGACAGACAGACAAAAATTCTAAAAACCACTAATTTGACTTCAGTACCCTTTAGTTAGTCCCCTGGACTTGTTTTTTCAAGAGTATATTAGAATTACAGATGCGTTGTCACTTCTGATGACTAAGAGGGAATGCGTCACAGCCTTTAATTATACAGGCTCTCTATAATCTGCTCTCCCTAAGATCTGCTCTCGACACTCAACATCATCATCATCATTACAGCGCTTCACAAGTCCACTGCTGAACATAGGCCTCCCCCAAGGAATGCCACAAAGCACGGTCCTGAGCCACCTGCATCCATCGACTTCCTGCATGTCTTACCAGGTCGTCACTCCATCTTGTGCGGGGACACCCTGCACTTCGTCCGCCGGTACGAGACCGCCACTCGAGAACCTTTTTTCCCCATCGGTTGTCGGTTCTTCGAGCTACATGGCCGGCCCATTGCCACTTCAGCTTACTAATCCGTTGGGCTATGTCGGTCACTCTGGTTCTACCGCGGATATCCTCATTTCTAAGTCTATCACGCAGAGAAACTCCGAGCATAGTCCTCTCCATAGCTCGCTGAGCGACCTTGAGCTTCTACATACGGCAAGCAGTGAAGGATCACGTCTCAGTTCCATAGGTCATCACTGGCAACACGCACTGGTTGTATAGCTTCGTTTTCAAGTTTTGAGGTATACCTGACGAGAAGATGTGCCGTAATTTCCCGAACGCTGCTCAGCCGAGTTGGATCCGTCGATTGACCTCTCGGTCGAAGTTGGGCTTACCTAATCGGACTATTTATCCCAGGTAAACATACTCGTCAACAACTTCGAGCTTAGTGCTCCCAACAACTACCGGCATAGGTGTGACATGGACGTTATACATGATCTTGGTTTTGTCCATGTTCATCTTAAGACCTATCCGTTGGGAGGCACTATTGAGGTCATTGAGCATAGTGCTTAGGTCCTTCAGCGATTCTGCCATAAGGACTATATCGTCCGCAAATCGAAGGTGAGTGATGTACTCGCCATTGACGTTAATACCGTATCCTTTCCAGTTCAGAAGCTTGAAAACGTCTTTCAATGCAGCGGTGAAGAGTTTCGGGGATATAATGTCACCCTGTCTTACACCTCTCTGCAGTTGGATAGGTTTCGTACTCTGGTTCTGTACTCGGATAGCCATTGTGGCCCTACTGTACAAGCACTTCAGCACTTCGATATACCGACAGTCAACTTGGCACCGCTGAAATGACTGCAGCACCGCCCAAATTTCGACGGAATCAAAGGCTTTCTCATAGTCACATACGCCAGACATAGTGTTAACTCCTCGGACTTCTGTAAAATTTGCCAAAGATATGTATGTGGTCTATGGTGCTAACCTTTTCGGAAACTTGTTCGGGAGGCTTGAAGTCGTCGAATCTGCATGCGAGACGATTCGTAATGACTCTCGAAAACAGCACGTAGACGCGGCTCAGAAGGAAATCGGTCTGTAGTTTTCAAGAGAGCGTTGTCGCCTTTCTTGAAAAAGACCACTGCACTTCTGCTCCACGCCTCGGTGTAGTGCCACCATGGAGGACGGAATTAAAGAGCCTCTGAAGGACTTCAAGTACCGGTTTTCCACCCGTTTTCAGACTCCGCTGTAATTCCATCCTCGCCTGGGGCCTTGCCATAAGGTGCTTGAGAGTCATTCTAATCTCGCTCAGACTGACGTCCGAATATCATCGGAATAGTGTCGGATGAGACTTGCTCTTGGATCGTTACTCACGCGTGTGGCTCCAACGATGATGTGTACAGCTGCCCATAGAACCTCTCAATCTCACTCAAAATCTCAGGTGTCCCGGAAATGACGCTGTCACTCTCGGTTTTCAGCTTCGTTAGTTGGGTCTTTCTGGCAAACAGATCTCTGGCAAAGACTTTAGAGCTCTGGTTCTGCTTGATCGCTTCTTCAATACGAACAGTATTAAAGTTGCGTAAGTCTGTTCAGTTGCCTGTATGCTGTCAAATCTACTGAAGACTGCAGCTTCATTTCCCGTCTAACAGCCATGAGATTAAGAGTGTGATCGGAGAGTTTTTGTGTTCTTCTGCGACGGGTCTTGCAAAACTTAGCTCCGACCGCATGGACAGTTTCCACGAGCTTGTAATTTATATCGTCCACTGCATAGAATCCTCTAGGCACTGAAAACGGTTTTGTAGCTCGAGCTGAAAGGTTTCTTGATTTTGGATTAGAGCACGAGGGGGACGGAGCGTTGACTTCATTAGACGTGACCTCTCCAACTTAACGTTTAGGTTCAGTGTGCCTCTCACTATTCGGTGATCGCTGCCAGTTTCATTTACATAATAATAATAATTACATAATAATTTAGATTGCGTGGTTAATTATATCGAGTTCAATTTTTTTTTATTTATTTGTCATCATCATAATGATGAAGCTTATTTTATATTAAATTAGCACATATGCAAAATAAATGACAAAAAATTAATTATAATTATAATTAAATACGCTTATTTTAATCTAAACAAACATATTTATAAATAAAATGTAGTAATAATCATCTTTGATAATAAATGTATGTTTTTATATTTTACATAGTTATTTTTTAAAATATTCATAAAAATATTATTAAAATGTAATTGTGACATAATAATAAGGTTTCGTTCGTCGTTCGTTAGTCGAGGCGGGTGTTGTGCCTTATGAATTACTTGTAAGGAAACATTGTAGGAAACTAAAAGAAAATGCGTTTATTCCAGCTCAAAAAATAAAAAAATGGTATTGTATAAAAGTACATAGACATAATATAAATATACATATTTTACCTACATTCGGTTTTGTAACATCTGCGTGTTTTAGTCTATGATTGTAGATAGCGTGGCATATAAATGAAGAAATTTATTTTTTCTATTGTAATATTATTACCTATTACCTATTTATTCACTTGAACAACAAATAATTTTACTTATTTGACTACTGAATTATTATTTACGTTCAGGTTTAAACTTTAATTTGAAATCTTGTATTATTAGTCCAGCTGCACACTATGAATATTGAAGCTACACTAAATGACACTAAAGGTGTACGGATTGCAGTACAGTTCATTTGAACATAGTGAATGTTCGGAATGCCAAATCTAGTAGGTAGTACATATATATCGATGCGTACACATAAATAGTTTATTGCCTTGTTATACATTAAGGCAAAGTCATTTAGGCTATCTACAATATTAGGTATATTATCTCGCATAATGAGGTGAAGACTAAGCAACAACTATCATATTAAAGTAGTTCCTACGCATTTAATCATTGCCTTAATTGTAGCTAACCAGTGAGCTACAGGTTGATGATTAACCATTAATGCACTGGATTAGGCCACTACACAATTAACCGTTAATCGGATTGTCTTATGGGAAATGCCCGATAGGTATTACAGATTCCGACAGATGGCGGTGTAATCATTTTATTTATAGCAGATATAAAATTTCCGGAATAGTGTCGACCATGGTAACGGCGGGGCAGGGGGTGCTAAGAATCTCCGGTGGAGGTTCGGTTGCCACCTTAGACGATTCGACCTGGCAACATAGAACGCACGCACCCTGAGGACTGACGAGAAGATCCTGGAGCTGGAAGAAGAGCTAGACAAGTTGCGCTGGAATATTATAGGATTATCTGAGATCCGAAGAGAGGGGGAGGACATGGTTATCCTCGAATCCGGCAACTTGTTCTATCACCGGGAGGGCGACCATCTGTCCCAAGGAGGTGTCGGATTTATCGTCCACAAGTCTCTCGTTAACAACGTTGTAAAGATTGAGAGTGTGTCGACGAGGGTTGCGTACCTTATACTCAGAATCACCAAACGGTATTCGCTGAAGGTCATACAGGTTTACGCACCAACCTCGGCACATCCCGGCGGGGAGGTGGAGGAAATGTATGAGGATATATCTAGAGTCATGCATTCCTCCAAAACCCACTATACGGTGTTAATGTGAGTGGCGTTGTGAGTGAGCCAGTGAGAAGGCAGGTGCTTCCTAGTGTTGCTTTTTTAGCCCTATGGTTGTCAAGTATCGGACTTGGGTGTCCGTTGTACAGGTGGAAATGTAGGCCGCGGAGAAAGGCGTATCTTGTGTTCTGGTGATCCTTACTTGAAAAGGAAAAATTGGAGGAGCTGTTCTCTTCCCGAAAAGGATGGACTGACACAAGAGGATGTATGTGAAAGTGTAACCATGGCCCTGCCAATATGCGGTGAAGGTGGAACACCACAGACTTTTAGTCGGTGCGAGTCAGATATAATCCAACGTTACCCGCGCCAGGTGGGTATGCGTAGGCATTTTCCCACGTAAAAACGTGCATTTCTGCTTATCAATAGAGGTAGTTAAGAGGCTGGTATAAGACAGATTTCACCAATATTTTATTTATAATTAAAGATTTACGTAATTATTTTTTATTTCTTACTAGCGATCCGCCCCGGCTTCACACAGGTGATTTCTGGATATCGCATTCTGGATAACCCACTCCAACACACAAACATAATTTTCATCAAAATCGGTCCAGCCATTTTCGAGCACTGGGCCGGCTTTTTGGGAGACAACATTTATTTTTATATATAGAGAAAAGATCGATCATTAAAGCATTTGTAATTTTCCTTTCCAATTAAATAACTTGTTCTGACTCTTTTCCGTAACATTATGATATGATATGATAAAATAGATTCTCTTACGCCGACAGCGTATCTATAAAATCCTAAAACCAGTGAACGAAAATGAATGTATAAAGTTTTACTTAGTTTTCGGATCAACTTTCCACTTGATTCCAGATCTACATACAGCCGAGTTTAATAGATGAAGTTGTAAAGGTGTTTCAGCAGTTTAACATTCTCCAGCAATTTCTCATCTTATTAACCGAGTTCAAAAAAATGAGAAGGTTCCATATTTAACGCGATTATTTTTATATATGTTTACCGATTTCTTGGTTATAGCAAAGCCGATTTGAATGATCCATACTATGCTGCACCAGCGTATTTATATATTAACCTCTTCATTTATTGTCTACGTTGGCATCATTTAATAAATGTCTTTCAATTAATTTTGTTGTTTTCATGAACAATAGGGTCTCTAATGTATAAAAATGTAATGAAACATCTACGTCGTTTAGGAAGGATTTTATTTATTTTATATTTCTTAACAATGGTAAGACTGCCTTACCACCAATTTACAAGAATTTGAACCGACGGAAATGAGAAACACACAAATTGGGTCGTTGACAGCATCATTAATAAATTACAACACAATAAAATTTAAATTTGCTAATTTTAGCACTATATCATAATAGAAGCAGTTTTCCTTTTGTAGTAAATTAGATTTTTATTATTAAAATTTTAATAATAATCATAGATTACCTGTAACCTGCAGCCAACTTCAAACAAATAATAATCTATGTGCGTCATTTGTTTACCACTGAGGACTAAGATTGAATGCCTCAGAACCTGTAATTATACTGATTGTTTATAAACTTCAAACCGAAACACAGCAGTGCAAGGACTGCTTTTTGACGATAGAAATAAATAAGAGGATGGTACCTAATCAGACGGACGCCTAGGCAGAAAAGGACTCATCACTCATGTCAATACAAAACAAATCAGCATAATTCTTCTATTTCAAACTAGTATTTTGTGCGAGCTTCTTTCCCCACTCGAACTACTTACCCGGTAAAAAATTCCTCGCGCATTTTCCCTACTGCACTATATCGCTTGACTTTGGTGGAAACTGGTTTCTTTTCACAGCTTTTCCGCACACTCTCACATCGCTTAGTTATTTCAGACGTTTCCACTATAAACACATTCTTAACTTTTTTAATATACATGTTTGAGATCGTATTTACGAAAAGTACATTCCATACTTTTTAGATTTAAAAACGTTAGTTCAATCAAACGAAAAACGAAAAACGGCTTTTCCGATAAATAGTTACGATCCGAACAAGCTCAATAGCATTTGCTTAAATCATAGGATCTCCGTATGTTCTTCGAACTTCATCAGCATACAATCGATGAAAGAATTTGCTACTATCGCACTTGTTTTCACAAGTCCTAGATATTAAGCTCTGTTCCCCGTCACTGACCTTGGTCTGTCGGACTACTCTAGGTTATAATATGTTTCTGGCATTTTCCAGTTTTTGTCTCTTACGACATCCACGGTCGAGGTGAAATTTTGGTGTGGGTTTCTCTTACGTGGTTAAATACGTAAAAGAAATGAGATTATTTAAAAATAACAAGTTCTTAAATATTAAATGAGTATGAAGAGGACAATTAATTTAATTAATTTGGATCAGTTGCCAAAAAAGAATTTTAGAGCTCATTATTTGAAGTATATAGATTATATAAAGATGAAAGAGAATCTTAAGGAGGTGTCTCTGAAAGGTGCTTCGTTAATGCTATTAACGAAGACATGATGTATGAAAGGGAATAAAATTATTTCAGATCGATGTATCAAAATGTAACACTACTACATCAATTGTGGCATAATTATAATATATTTCATATCGACTAAAGCCCCAACGGACCTTCGCTGCGTGTGGGCCGGGTCATGGGAAAACTTTCGCGCTCATCATTCAGCGATGAACCGTAATACGACACCCAAAAATGCATTTATATATCTTTTTATTCAGCTGACAACGACTGCCTCGTTGATCTAATGGTTGTAAACGTGACTGCTGATCATGAGATCCCGGGTTCGAATCCTGGGTCGGGCCAAGAAAATCAATTGTTGAGTTTTTCTGTCAAGAAATTCTCAGTAGCAGCCCGGAGTTAGGAAGTTGGCGGTGTCTCACTCCCCTGATCTTTCTCCGGTCGTGTCGGTTTACCGTCCCGTCGGACTATGAGTGAGGGAATAGAGAGTGCACCTGTGCTTGCGCATACACTTGGGCACTATAATCCTGTCCTGCGCCGATGGCTAGTCTCTGAGACTGGCCGCCGCACCGTGACCGAAATTCAGTATGGAGCTTCGCTGTCAACTTACTAACTATGAATCAAACTGTTTGCTTAGTAGTTCGTCATGCGTACAGCAAAGGAGTGGAATAATTTGCCAGCATCTGTCTTTCCATTCTATTACAATTTGGATGTCTTCAAAGTCTCTTTACCATCTTCGACTGTATCACAACTTACCATCCGTAGGTAACGGTAGTTAATAGACATATAATACATCTATCATTGGGTAAGATACAAAATACAGAAACGTTACAAATCTGAAATGTTTTACTAAGGCTTTTCATTTATGATATTAGAAAGTCAAAGTTAGTATTTATTTACATACTTATATTAAAATTTATAAAATTTATTTGAGAGTTAAAGCATACACTAACTTAAAAATTCAGCATATTTTTAAATTAAATAACTAAACTCGGAGATATCGCGACAACACAATGAAATTAATTATCTTTAACTTTTTTCTAGTTGACTCGTACGAGGATCTTATCTGATAAATATTTTTTTAATATCATGAGATGAAATATTAATAAATGTATTTTACAAATAAATAAAATTGAAGAAAATTATAATTAAAAAAAACTAATAACTTAATTATCATACAGTCCTACTCCTTTGGTATCGTGACAAGAACGCTGGCTGCGATTCCTCGCTGAATGGCTATACTTAGCCTTTGAGCGAGAAAAGAACCAGTCCTCTTATCACCAGCAGCAACGACCAGTCGCGGATAGAGTTCCTTTAGGAACTTCACCGCACGTGGACCCCACTGACCGAGAGTCTCTACAGCAAATGGCACAAATATGTAGTCATCTCTCAGAGACTCATATTTGCGACACTTACTCAGTTCAGCTGCCTCTGATGCGGCCCCGGTTCTAATCGAGGTACCCTTGAGATGAGAGGCTGCCAAAGTGTCTACGCAAGTAGCATCCCACACTAGGGCTTTACCTCTCTCCCAAGGAACCAAGTGTGAAGTGTCCGTTTGTTATGTCAAAATAACAGCTTTTTACTAAATGCATATGAAAGTATATGCGGTACTTTAACAAAAAAAAAACAATTAAAAAAAAAAAATTTTTTAAATTGTTTGTTTGTTCCGAATAACCTCTGAAATGGCTGGACCGATTTTGACGGGACTTTTATTGGCAGATAGCTGGTAAGGAGTAACTTAGACTACCTTTATTTTAGAAAAGGAATTTGGTAATTTTTGGAATCAAAAAAAAACTTAAAACCCATGAAATGCAATCGTTATAAATTCCGCGCAAAAAATTAAAACGAAGTCGCGGGGAACCGCTAGTTATATAATATATACCTACGCAAATAACATAACAACATTGTTTATTAGGCTCCATTAACAAACTAGGTTGAATTTAATATTACATTAGCTCAATTAAGACCAGCCCGTGAGCCCTGCCTATATTACTCACCACTTAAAATAACAAAATTATTATAGCAGGTAGAATTTTAGCGTAATGGAAAATATTGTTGCTATAAAAGAAATATGATAAGAAAATGAAGAATTAAAGGCTATTGTGGAAGCGGATCCACCACAAAGCACTTCAGAGATAGCTGCAGGCTTCGGGGTAAGTGATAAAACTGTATTAATCCACTTGAAGCAAATCGGGAAAGTAAAAAACTTGAACGATGGGTACCTCATGAATTGAGAGAATCGAACTTGCAAACACGCGTCAACTGCTGTGTTATTTTGCTCAACCGACACAATAATGAAGGGATTTTAAATCGAATCATTACTTGTGATGAAAAGTGGATACTGTACGATAATCGGAAGCGCTCGTCGCAATGGCTGAACCCTGGAGACCCAGCCAAATCCTGCCCTAAACGAAAATTTACTCAGAAAAAGTTACTTGCGAGTGTTTGGTGGACTAGCGCCAGTGTCGTTCACTACAGCTTTCTAAAATCTGGCCAAACGATTACGGCAGATATCTATTGTCAGCAACTGCAAACCATGAAGGAAGAACTAGCTGCTAAACAACCGAGATTGGTCAATCGCTCTAAGCCACTGCTGCTTCAAGACAACGCAAGACCACACACTGCACAACAAACAACCACTAAGTTAGATGAGCTACAATTGGAATGTCTGCGACATCCACTGTACTTCCCGGACCTTGCTCCAACAGATTACCATTTTTTCCGGAATTCGGACAACTTATTACAAGGAAAAAAATTCAACTCTGATGCGGCAGTCCAAACCGCCTTCAAAGAGTTTATTGATTCTCGCCCCCATGTTTTTTTTAGTAAAGGGATCAATGAACTACCTATGAGATGGCAAAAGTGCATAGATAACAGCGGTGCATACTTTGATTAATTAAATATATTTTACAAAAAAAAATTGACTTTATATTCCTCCCGTACAAAACGCCATTGTCATATGTAAGGACCTAATATTTTACTTTCCTTTTATTTTATTAGAAGTTGTCATCCCTAAGAAAATCATTTTTTTTTTCTAACACCGAGTAAAGCTCAGCCACCCAGATACTAAGAATTGATTTTATAGGCAATTCTTTTATGTAATATGTATTATGTAATATGTAACGTATATTTAAACATTTGTTGCTGCCTTATTTTATTTATATGTTTGAACGACGTAGGTTAGTGACCAAAATAGCTAATTACCATGTTGTTGCAGGTCCTCGGTTCAAATTACAGCTAAAGCCAATATGTTGCGTTAGAAGCTCGAGGCAATTACAGAATATATCAATATTTGTAAAATAATTGTTTATGTGTTTGCACAAATGTTGGATTCATATGTTGTTCAAATGTTTGTTTAAATTTTCTACTTCAAAAAACATTATTATAATATAAATTACTGTTTCACCCGGCCATTAACTATCAAACACCAGACGCTCAACATAATAAGAAATAATATTGACCGTTTGTTTTGTAGTGTAAGCTGGGAAGTTAAAACAAAAAAAGGTGTTTTTTTTGAGGTGTTCGTTTTGGCTATTAATTAAAAGTTATTTGAAGCGCCATTTCAAAAATGTATAATTCATTATTTTGTGTAAAATATTATCCAACCTTCAAGGATATCGCTACAAAAATAACTGAAAAAAAATATCATGAACATATTATCAAAATTGCCATAGTGTTTTATTACAGTTCTTAAAACATATATACTTTTTAAAACAAATGGTAGCACAGTGTTGGTATGGTGGTTAATACACTATCCTACTATATTAGCCGGACAAAATATTATTCTAAAAAATATATAAGAGGCAAAATTACTATATTTTATTAAAGGCTGACTATGGCGTTAGTAAAGGCTCAAGACAGCAAAAAATATTCCTTTAAAAATATTAATGTGATAATGTTGTGGTTATTTTTTCTCCTTCTACAATTTTTTGTAGATACATAATACCGTTGAAAATAATGATAATAATATCGTTTATTTATGATAATAAAATACTATATTTGATTTAAACAGTTGGAAATCCTGATCGCTCAACACATTGCAGCGCTGGTTGTCATGCAAACTATATTGCTATACAGCGTATTATTGATCCATGCCCCTCTGTTCCTTACCATGTCCCATGGTGTTATGTTCTGGAACTTTATAGGTCCTATGTTTATGTGAGACTTATAACAGAAAAAAAAGCTAACTTAATGCCAAATGGGGTTTGTGATTGTGTAGGTTTCACAATCTTCCATGTGAACCTATTTTTCAACCAAATTGACTATAATTTTGATGTCAACAAAGTTAACGAAGAGGCCTGCAGACGAACTCATTTTCATTAATTAGTTCCCCGGTCGAGCCGACCCATTCGTGGTGCAACCACAATATAGCTGCAGTATGGCTTTACCACGTAAATTTCATTAATTTATACGTGGTAGAGCCATGCTGCAGCTATATTAATAGTATAGTTGTAGCACGAATGGGTCGGCTCGACCGGGGAAGTACCACGCTCTCACAGAATACCTGCGTAAAATAGCTGCTTAATGCTGCTGTGTTTTGTATGGTGAGTGTAGATAACCGGAGACCCTTTTTACTGGAAAAGAGGCATTCTATCTTAGTCCTCACGGCTATCAACGCATCTGCATTTTAATTCGCAAACGAAGATAGATGTAGATGTCTATGGGCCACAGCAACCACTTACCATCAGGTGGACTTTATGCTCGTTTGTCACCCTCATTCTATATTTAAAAAAACACTGAAGACACAGGGCACCCAGCTAAACGCGCTCTAGCGAGCGGTTACGCTGCGTTTGCGCCAGCGAGCCGTTTCACCGCACCAGCGCCAGCGAGCCGCTGCGCCGAACCAGTGTCAGCGAGCCGCCGCGCTGCAATTGACCAGCTAGCCGCTGTACCGCACCAGCGCCAGCAAGCCGCAGCGCCGCACCAGTGCCAGCGAGCTGTCCAGACTTCAACATTGTAGACATAGGCACCAAGTGTTACATACTATTGGATTTTACTCTTAAGTCGTTTTAATGTAAGTTTTAATGTACACCACGGTAAAAGCAAAAGACACAAACTACGTCAGATGCACAAGCGTGCACTTAAGTAAATCCAACACAGGTCTCGCAAAATAGGTATCCAAAGTAATTTAAGATTAAAATAGATGTAAAACGTTTCAGGTGCTTGAAACAAATAAATAATCTGCTTTGCAAAATTAAAAATTAAAAGAAATGAAGATAAATGTATTGCGAACCATAGAATTCAGAGCTTTCAAAGTTCGCCACACATTCTCTTAAGAAACGGCAACTGTGCGATATGGTACTCACAAACCATTGCACACATTGCAAAAACGGCAACTATGTGGAGAAACTGATACCACCACATATTCCAAAGGGAGGGAGGCAACTGTGCAAGACCTACGCATTGCAAAAGGCAACTGCATGCAGAGGCGCACTACACACATACACATAAAAAGCAACTGTATGAAAATCTCACACATTGCGCAAAAACGGCATCACACCAATTGCAACAGTCATTTAATAGTCTCGGTCGGATAGATATCCGCGTGACCATTTTTTTTTAGGAGAGGGGGCTAACCTGATGGTAAGTGACTACCGCCGCCCATGAACAACTGCAACACCAGTGGAATTACAGATGCGTTGCCGGCCTTTTAAGAAGGAATAGGCTATTTTCTTGAAGGTTCCTTAATTCGATTCCACATCGGTCGATTCCACAATGAAGTTGTGCGAGTAAGAAAACTTCTTCTAAATCGCACAGTGGTGGACCGCCAATCATCCAGATGGTATGGATGGTATCTCGAGTTCTGTCGCGATGTGCGATGGTGAAATTGAGCGGTTGGAATTAGTCCGAACAATTCCTCAGAGCACTCCCCGTGATAGATGCGATAAAATACGCAAAGAGATGCAACACGCAACGCAGTGCCAGTGAGTCCAACCGATCGGAAAGAACTCCGTCGTCGACGATTCGAGCCGCTCTGCGCTGGATGCGGTCAAGTGGAAGAAGCTGGCACTGGGGAGCCCCTGCCCAGAGATGGGAACAGTATTCCATGTGGGGCCGAACCTGCGCCTTGTAAAGGTGCAAGCGGTGTGCCGGCATGAAATACTGTCCCGCTCTGCTGAGCACGCCAAGCTTTTTAGTGGCCAATTTGGCATTCTCTTCCAAGTGACCACGAAAGTGCACATCACTCGACATGTCGACACAGAGGATTCCAATACTGGCCGAGGCAACAAGGGGAGTGCCTTGAAACCGAGGAGATACGACAAAGGGGTTCTTTTTAGCGGTAAACGCGCAAACTTGTGTCTTCTGGGGATTGAACTGCACTAGATTTAGTCGCCCCCAGTCTGTGACTTTATTCAACAAAGTCTCGACTTCACACACAAGTTTGTTCCGGTACTCAGGGACGTTTTCCCGAGAAATATTGGGCACGGTCGGTGTATAAACATCACATGGCTGGAAATGTATATGGAAAGCTGAGCAAGCGTCAGACGTCCATTTGCCGCGCCAAAGCACCATGTGATCGGCGGCCGCCCGAGCCGTAGCGCCGCAAGATCCGCCAAGAAACAGCAGACTGTAGCGGATTAGCCTCAATCTTATCAAGGCTCGGCCACGCACCTGACCATGTCCAATTAGTCGTCGATTATATGGAGTAAACTGTAACACTTATAAACACATTAGAATACGAAAAGGCTACTTAGTTTTTCAATTCATAGAACGTTAAAGTTAATCCTTTATTTTGATACATCGCTTATACATTTTAAACTTCAAAATGTAGCCCATGTAAGTCACATTTCGTATGAACTATAAAATTATAACAAAACTCGAGCAAGTAAAATTTCCACTGAATGCAAACTATAACTCATCTAGAATACATCTTTTCAATATTTCTTTCAACATTTGTTAACATATTTGGGTACGTTAAAGAATAAGAAAAGTACTTGCGGGTACCCTTAATACAAATCTAACAAAAATATTTAACTTTTTCAAAACATCTCAAAACATTTGACTTTAAGCTTTTACTTTACACTTTAGTGGTACGTCAATGTTGTAAATAGGACAGCTTTCATTACAACCCTAAACATAAAAATAAAGGCATCAATGAGAAGCACATTATAGTCGTTCACGAACGTAATAAAATTATTAAACAAAAGGATTTAACTTTTGGCTTAAAACATTTCACTTTATACTTTTACTTTACATTTTAAAGATACGGCCATGTCGTATGTAGGACACCAAATTTCATTATGACATTTAACATGATAACAAAATCATCAACGCGAAATGCATTACAGTCGTTCACAAACGTAATAAAATCAAAAGGATTTAACTTTTCTTAAAATATTTCACTTTAAATTTTACTCTACACTTTAATGATGCATCAATTTAATAAATAGGACAACAAATTTCATTAAGACATTTAACATCATAGTTTTTCACCAACACTATTCGAAGATTATATGAGAGATATCAGGACTTTATCCCAATTCTGATGTAAAAACTATTCCACTTGATGTTAAAATTATTCTCAGAATTATTTAAATAAACGAACACTACTCGGTAACAAACCCTGCTTACTATCAGGACCCAATTAAATGATAACACCAAAGTATGCAAACCAACAGCATCACTACCCATCTCAATGTAACACAGGGCAGCCTCTCAGCAACACGACCTTCCTTGCCTACACTAGTAGAACACCCCAACGGGCATAGTAACGGACATAGTAAATTTTATACTGCTAAAACAAGTGGAGATTACCATTCTACCTTCATTTGTTCGTATTTCCTTTTATTTTTTTACCCTCATTCCCAACAGTATATAGTTACGTTAATATTTCTAGAAAAAAATAACTTGTTATCCTAACTGGCTCTTGAGGGTAATCATAACACAACTTCGATAACGTTGGGTACGACATCGTAACATAGTTTTCATAACATAGTTTTTGTTAACTCTGTGCTATTGTCATCCGTTTTGCCTTGCTATTTTAAAGAAAAATTTTCGTCACATTCTATTAAATTATATACCAAAGATCCGGAATCTAGTGCTAGTTAATAATGTATATTATTATATCAGGAATGGGAATTTATAACGTACACGACATTTTCTTTTACTTTTTGAAATATGCGACTTAATTAAGTACATTTTATTGATAGGAAACGTCTGTGTCTAGTAGGAACTATGCTTAGAGTAATTACATACATACGTATGCAGAACTATGGTAAAAAAATAATAATGACGATGATGCTGACGCTATTTACAACCTCTTTATAATAAATGTTATTAAATAATTGAAGAATCTTAGAAATTAGTTTTGAAAAGTCATTTGACACAAAGGTTTTTTTTATAGAATAAGGGTGAAAAGCGAGCACACATTCCACCTGATGGTAAATGGATGCTGTGGCCCATAGACATCTGGATCCATCCTCAATTAAGAATCAAAATACAGATGCGTTGACTGACACCCCTGAAGATTAAAAAGGGTCTCCGGTTCTCTACACTCACCACCATAAGAAACACTCGGTGATAGAACGTGTAAAATATTTTGTATTAAGCTGTTATTTTACGGTGGTATTCTGTGAGAGCGCTATCCATCCCCGGTTGAGCAGATCCATTCGTGCTGCAGCTATGATGTAGCTGCAGCGTGGCTTTAACACGTTAAAAAACAAATACCGAACAACAAACGTGTAAGAGCACAAACACCAGGAAAGACTTAAGACTTCGCGTGGTGAAAACATTTATTCGCCGCAAAGCAAACACTTAGATTCATTGAAGCATTTTCAACGTGTGTACTGAACGGTAATATGTATACGATGTGGAGTGTGTAGATGTAGGAGAAACAGTTGTTTTTCAAATTTATCCGTTACAAATATTCTTTCGTACGTTTGAAGTATTTCATTTTATCTTTTGATCTTCCCGCTTATAAGTTTTAATATAAATTCATTATAAAAATGATATAACGCGTAAATTATTTTGTAATTATCAAACTATAATACGTTTCACAGTCCACCAACACTTAGATGAGAGGTTAATTTGATCACGCTAAGAAAACAAAACGAAATGCTTTCTATATACTCGAGCCATTTATACACTTCTTTCTACTACATTCACAAGCAGTATGTATAGCAACGTGTAGCTACTACTGCATTTTTTAGATTATAACAACTTTCCCGCAGTGTAGTGACGGCGTAAGAATATCCAATATCCCATATCATCCCGTGCGTGTCGAAGAGGTAACAAAGGAACTGAAACAGGCGATAGACAGTAGCATTTTCCTGATAACAACTGAAAATAATAAAAAAAACTGCGATTGCCTACACGCCATCATAGTGAGGCAACTATGTAAAAATTCCCTCTATGAGGCAATCTATGGGGGAGGCCTATGTTCGGCAGTGGGGTTTTGATAGGCTGTAATGAACGAATTAATGAATATATAACAACCTTTTAATCTTGAATATATAAAAATTGAATATATAATATTTCCACAATATCTTTCCTCTCCTCTTAACCAGTGGGGATATTGTTACGTGTGGGGTAAGTAAAATGTCGTTTAGGATGAGTAATTAATGTATTCTTTCACACACATGGCAAGTATACAATTACGTTGTCCAAAATCGCTAAACTTCTTCGGTGAGGTTCTTAAAAATCGCAGATGTGTGATGATGAAGTATTTCTCCGATCGCCGGCACATGCTTTTAAAGTCAATGAGAGGAATATAGAACGTCATCGCACTCTTTCAACCGAAAGGTACTAGAACACTCGCGATTACATAACGATAATAATATGTTCAAAAAAGAAAAAGTGAGTGCGCAAATTTATATACGTAGATATAAGGTTGCGTCTTGCTTGCACCAATAGTTAGAGCGTTATCTATTTTCATGCCTACACATTTTATTACTTCACAGGGGTTATCTATAGGGAACATACATGTGCAACGTGATGCAATACGCAAATGGCTGTCGTAATAATATTATAGGTCTAGAAATCTAGGATTGATCTTCTGTCGCGGTCACAAATACTACTGCAATACTTACTAGGTTGTGGGATTTCTGGTGACATTTCTGGGGACAGTCTTTCACAAAGCAGAAATGTAGTTATGGCTATATTGCTAACTTTAAGACTACTAATTGTGAAGAGAGAAGAGTTTTTTTTATAGAATAAGGGTGATAAGCGAGCATACAGCCTAACCGATGGTAAGTGGATGCTGTGGCCCATATACATCTATATCTATCCTCTATTAAAAATCAAAATTCAGATGCGTTGTCACCCTTGAGGACTAAGATGGAATGCCTCGTATCCAGTAAAAAGGGTCTCCGGTTCTCTACACTCACCATACGAAACACAGCAGCTTTAAGCTGCTATTTTACGCTGATATTCTGCGAGAGCGTGGTCTTTGCCCGTTGCCGGGTAAAATAAGGTAGATTTATTACTTTCTTGAATAATTCTGTTATAATGGAGATTCTGAAAATATTCATTTTTAGAAATTTAATCTCAATAATTTAAACTCAGTTTCGATAGGAAAAGGAGTTTCTGTATTATCATTATTGTTAACGTTGTTCTTATTAAGTGTTCTGTAAAAAAAAAACTTTTCATTTGATATGTCCCCTTTTCTTTGTAATTATTTTTTATCTATATATTCCTCTGGCATAAAATTCTCTTTTTCGTGAGTGGTATGTCTTTTTTAAAAAAGCTTTAGTTTATAATACTTTCAGCAATTTGTTGTTATTAATATACTGAGTAAGGCGAGCTATATTCGCTCTTACTTTTTTTATATCATTCTTTAAACATTTTTCCCATGCTGGCTTGATGGGTATATCTTCCCTAATATTTATACAGTTTTTTTCTACTTGTACTTTTATTCCAAGTTAAAACAAACTTATCACAAGCGTAGTACAATATGTTAGATAATTCACACAATTTGATGGTAATCTGAGTCTAAAGAATAAAATTTGTGTGGAATGTTAGTACTAATCACGTAACTTTTTACTATTTTTTATAATTTTGGACGTGTGTTAAGATCACTTCAGAGTATTAAGTGTCTGTAGTTCATTAGTTAACTCTTGAATATCTGTATGCAATTAGTATAGTTATTACAAAACCTTTTCTGTCTATGAGTGTACCTGGGTGGGAACCAAACTTGCCTAATTCTGCCGCCAAAGAGTAGTTCACGTACATAATCTGAGGCAATTCATCGCAGCCCTATAAATTATATATAATAGCATTTGTCCCTGATTAATTGAGCGCATATTACAAAAAAACACAGATTGCCGAAAACCGCACGGCCAAATAATAATAATTATGGGTTGCTTTCATCTCATAAAAGAAAAAAGAAAATAAAAAACGTGGTAGTACAGTAAGCTCGACTAGACTTTTGTATGTTTAAACGGAATGAGCTTTGAATTATTCATGCAGTGCAGAGCATTTAAAAGCTCAGTGTTTGTGTTAACAATGCAGACTGTCGGAGGTAAGCGTGCATTTTTCAATAGATCGCATAACGAGAAATGTATATTCATTAAAAATTTAAATTCTTTCAAGATTTAAAATATTATGTTAACAAATTGAAAAGTCGTCCACCCATCTTCACCTGGGGTTGTCGTAAGAGGCAAATTTCAGAAAATCCCGGATTATTTTGTAACCTCCAATAGATGGTGGTATAACCATCTTGTTTTTTTACCAAATTGGTAATACCCAGGCCGCAGATAAAATTATTACAAGTAATCGCTACGATTATAAAACAGAATTGCCTTATCAGTACTAGACGCTACTCATTACAGTTGTGGACGGCAACGCAGCGGATAAAAAAGACAATCGTTGGGGAAGATAATTAATCTCTTAAAGTAGGTATTGCTTGTTTGTTGGCAAGTTGACGATATTTTAAGTTTGCAATGAAAATATTAACTCTACATATTTTTTTAAATATGAAAGTGACTCCTGACGGTATACTTAAAGTTAAGGTACTGCAGCACAGGGGCACTACTAGTCAACTTCTGACAAAGAAAGTCACAGATGCATAGTGACCCCAGAGGACAAAGATGAAATTCCTCACAATCTGTAATCAATTTAATTTTACATACTACCTTCCCTTTTTTAAATACTGTGGTTATGAAAAATTAAGAATTGGAATGTTGCAGCTTGCAAAAAGAAATCTCATGTAGATAAAACTTCTTTGAATAATCTCAAGTAAGCTGTGTAAATTGCCACGATTTTTGAAAATATTATGTTAAATAAATTAAAAAATAAGAAGAACGCGATAAAAATTATGCCAGATAGTTAATTAAAAAGTGCTTTCTTAAAATATGCGAAATGTTGTCTGTCTAGAACTGATACTTGTTTTCAAATCCAAAATTTTGTCAGTTAAAAATTAAAAAAGTTTACTTTTTGGCACACATTTTTGACGAAACATAAAACTATAAATTATTTTTTATAATAATAAATAAAACTAAAATTATCATACAGTCATATACCCTGCTGAATGGTGCCGAGAACAGTGGCTGCATTTCCTCGCTGAACGACTATACTTTTGAGTGAAAAAAGAACCAGCGAACCAGCAGCGACGACAAATCGTGGATACCGTTTCTTTAGGAGCTACACCGTTTCGATGATCTCTACAGCATACTAACTATTTGGCGACAGCATGAGAAGAATGCTGTGACTTTGTGCTTAAGATCAGAATTTCAGTAAAATATTTCTAAAACCGTTGAAACTTCCTGCTTTGATTTAGTTATTTTATTGGTAAAATTTTATTGATAGTTTAAATTGTTCCACTAATAATTATACTCCATTTTATTTTTATTTTATTAGAAGCTGTCTTAATCTTGTTGCTCAAATGCAAAGTATTGGCTGTAGAGCACACTTTTTGAAATATTTTAAAATATTTTTGACATTTTTTTCATACGATATGGGTGACAAACGAGCACACAGTCCAACTGATTGTAAGTGGTTATATGTCTATCCTACATATATATATAGGATAGACATATAATATTTGATTCGTAATTGAGGATAGACATGTATATCTATCCTCAATTACGAATCAAAACGTAGAAGCGTTGTCACCCGTGAGGACTAAGATAGAATGCCTCGTTTCCAGTAAAAAGGGTTTCCAGTTCTCTACACTCACCACAGGAAATGCTATTTTACGTTGGTATTCTGTGAGAGCGTGGTCCTTCCCCGGTCGAGCCGACCTATTCGTGCTACAACTATACTACTAATATAGCTGCAGCACGGCTCTATCCTCTAATTTCCACGCTTAGATTATATGACCTTTTATGGTAAAGTTCTTGTAAACCTTGTCTCCTCATATGAATACCTACTATTACCTATTGAATAAATGCCCACACCTTTACAAGGAGAATGTTTCAAAAGTATTATGAAACTAATTGCAAATAAATTTAAATAATGTTTCATAAAAACAATCAGTACTATTTACAAAGAAAGAGAAGGAAGCTTGTCCACAATGTTCTAAGCTTCTCCGAGTGATGTGCTATTTACTGGATTAAACACAACTTTCTTATCTGCTTGCTTCTTGTGAACATAAGGTAATGAAACTAATTATCCACAGTGATTCAATTTCGAATTATACATCTATGCTACGGCTCAACATTTGTAAAAATATTATCTACTCAAGTTGAATAAATTTATTAAGTACGTAGCAACGGTTTCCTTAAAAATCGATTTTTAAGATATTGTTACATTTTTTACAATGTTCAAGGTTTTTTTTATTTACTTAACGTACGTAGTATAACCGTGAGGTGGCTGAATAATAGAATCTCTCACCCCATTACATTCTGTGAATGATGTAAGAGGCGGCTAATTAAAGCAAACCGTTTCTGATAATTTTCTGCTGCCCCGCTTCTCTTATGTTAGGTCTTTACATATGAAATTAGCGTTTTGTCGTACTGAACACTTTGATCTGAAATATCTCCTCTTTGGTTAAGAATTCAAAATTCAAATTTATAAATTCATTTAGCTGGTACATTTGAGTTTTGAAAACAGTCATTCATTTGTTTTTTCCTCATTATTTTATTCTTTGGCGTCGCTATTACCGCACAATGGAAAACATGAAATATCGGTATATTTACGAGTACGAGTTCTACCGTGGCACCAGTGCTGCAGAAACAGCTCGAAGAATTAATGATGTGTACGGCGCTGGTGTCGCAAAACAAAGCACGGTACGTTTTTGGTTTCAACGTTTTCGTTCTGGAAATTTCGACCTTAAGAACCAACCCCGTGAACGGCCGGGGACCAAAGTGGAAAATGAAGAATTAAAGGCTATTGTGGAAGCGGATCCATCATAAAGCACTTCAGAGATAGCTGCAGGCTTCGGGGTAAGTGATAAAACTGTATTAATCCACTTGAAGCAAATAGGGAAAGTAAAAAAACTTGAACGATGGGTACCTCATGAATTGAGTGAATCGAACTTGCAAACTGCTGTGTTACTTTGCTCAACCGACACAATAATGAAGGGATTTTAAACCGAATCATTACTTGTGATGAAAAATGGATACTTTACGATAATCGGAAGCGCTCGTCGCAATGACTGAACCCTATGCTAATGCTAACCCTATGCCCTACCGAAAATTGACTCAGAAAAAGTTACTTGTGAGTGTTTGGTGGACTAGCGCCGGTGTCGTTCACTACAGCTTTCTAAAATCTGGCCAAACGATTACGGCAGATATCTATTGTCAGCAACTGCAAACCATGAAGGAAGAACTAGCTGCTAAACAACCAAGATTGGTCAATCGCTCTAGGCCACTGCTGCTTCACGACAACGCAAGACCACACACTGCACAACAAACAACCACTAAGTTAGATGACCTACAATTGGAATGTCTGCGACATCCACCGTACTCCCCGGACCTTGCTCCAATAGATTACCATTTTTTCCGGAATTTGGACAACTTCTTATAAGAAAAAAAATTCAACTCCTATGCGGCAGTCCAAACCGCCTTCAAAGAGTTTATTGATTCTCGCCCCCATCGTTTTTTTAGTAAAGGGATCAGTGAACTACCTATGAGATGGCAAAAGTGCATAGATAACAACGGTGCATACTTTGATTAATTAAATATATTTTACAAAAAAAAATGACTTTATATTCCTCCCGTACAAAACGCCAATTTCCTTTTTTTTTATAGAAGACGAGCATGCGGCCCATCTTATGGTAAGTTTCGACTGCAACACCAGGGAATTGCAGGTGCGTTGTCGGCCTTTCAAAAAGGAATAAGGAATGAGAGAGAAATCCCCTTGACATTAAGTCCCCAATTTTTTTTTAAAGCAAAGCAGGAAAGCAAGAAGAAGTCTATGCTAAGTATATAATATACAGTATATAGGAATTAACTTAAATAAAAATTGTAGGTTTATAATTCTTGCTATTTGAAATACATTTAATGCAATAATTTCACGGCTGTATAACAATGTGTGCGGTCAGTTGAGTGCTGAAATTAACCGAGTTCGGAAACCGCATTGAACATTTTATGTGCTTTTAATGCGGCAACAATGTTGGATTGAATTATTATTATCCTAGTTATGTAATTAGGATCTGCTAATATTTAAATACAAAAATCGGTATTTTGATTAATGAAAGTATTTGTCTGCTCATTAGCGCAGTGGCTAAGCGTTTAGTTGCCGTGCCGCGAGCCGCGTGTCGTATCCCGTATTGAACAAGTGGTATCACCAACAACTAATTGACCCGGTTCTGTATGTTTATTAATGTGTGATTTATGGTTGTAAAACGCCTCCATGATGCAGGAGTGTTTTTTATTTTCTACTGTACCTTTACGTTTGTATAAACAATTTAATAAGCTTAGAATAGCAGCATTATTTCTTTATTAAGCGAAAATTTTATTCCGTCACTAGAAAAAATAAATCACTATTTTGATAACGTAATTAAAAATTGTAAAAGTCGCGAGACAACGAAGTAACCTGAGATGAATTAATAAAGTCTGAATGAAGTAAAAAAAAAGGATGGATATTTGTTGAAAATGCAGTTAGTAATTAATTTAAGCTTTTTCAATTTTATATAAAGCTCTTCCAATGAACATAATCTAATGATCTATTCTTTATGGCGGTTGCTAATCATACGATAATCATATGATTAAAAAATAATTATTCATACGATAATCGTATAATAAGAAAAAAAAGTCCTCGTATCGTATCGTATAAATAAAAAAATACTTATCCATCCCATAATCTTTAAAATAAAAAGTTCAATTATTTCAATATTGTATTTTATATCATTAAAATGAAACTGATTTTGCAAGATGTAATGTAATGTTTTATTAAGCCTAATCATAAGATTAAGTATCGGAGTATATATATATTGTAGGTTTTTGTAGGCGCCTATGGAATGACCTGCCTGAAAAATAAAGACAACCTACCTGCAAACAAACATTTAAGAAGAATGTTCGATATCATTTTCTAAAATTGCTTTACAACTGCTCTACAAGTTCCGTCAACATTACAGGTGTGATCTCTGTATATTAGTTTCATCAGTATATTACGTATCTTTATGTATCTTGTATTATATTATATTTTTTTATAATATATAAATTTATATATTTGTGTATATTGATGTATGTATATATGTATATATGTATGTATGTGTGTATATGAATGCTTTTAGCATTAAGTCCGCCATTTGTTCCTGTACTTAATGTGAAAGGTTCAATAAAGTTTAAATATTAATAATCATTCAGTTATATGTACTACGTACTAGAGAAGCTATTCCAAACAAAAATGTACGCTACTCTATGTCTTCGCGCATGCGCAGTTGATTTTTGCTAAGATTTTGAATAATAATTTGAAACTCCGCCAAAGATCTACGTTTTAATTATCAAAACAGCGTCATCTATCATCAAATGGAGAAACTAGTATATTTTGCCTTCAGTTACTATAATAAATTAAATAATTTAAATAACTTACATTTATATGTTTAAATAATTAGATTTATAAAATCATTTAAAAATCCTAACGTTATTTTTTTTAGTTTTTTCGTTATTTCATTTTAAAAGCGTAATAATTTAAATAGTTATTAGTAACGTCTGTCAAACGTATGAAAATTGATATGTTTTTTTTTTAGTTCAATTTCTAATCTGTATGTAAACTGTAAACTATATGTCAACAATCGTGCAAAAGCTTTGTTTCGGTTTTTATCAATTTTATTTAAACAAATACTAGAGCCATGTAGCTCGCCGTGAGATTTCATCATGGCACGGGAACAAAATGTGTACGATTCCTTTGAGGAAAAATAAATCTGTAATGGGAAATTTTACGTGCTGACTTACCACATGTCCGGTGAAGTGGTGAAGAATAACTTCGTGAGGGAAACCTAGATGTCTGAGTAGTTAAAAAGTCGTGGAAATGTGAAAACCGTTAACACGCATTGAAGCATTGCGGCATACCTACTCTTTTTGTGAGACGATGTAAGCTGTTACTTTACTTTTTTAGCTTTAATGAGACTTACGAGTATAAATCAGATGGTCATTTAAGATAGATTTCATATTTTCAGACGAATTAAGATTTTTGTGACAGTCCTGGTTTCATAGCTCACAGGAGTATATGTATATGAACAGGTTCTTGCGGAAAAATGGTTTAATTATCAAAGATAGCAGATATTAATTAAACAAAAATTTATTTTATTTTACTTGTCAAAGGCGGTAAATAAACTGATACAAACGTAAATCTCATAGAACATAAGCATTATTATATATTTTAGCATATACCTGGTGTTTGTCAAACGCTCCCGAAAACGAATACAGATGATAGTACTAACGATACTTTTGATGATGGGTCAGAAAGAAAATCGTTCCCGAGTAAAAAAAAATCATTTCATAACGTTTTATTAGCTTTATTCACGCTCCATCATGTTAGTACAGCTAAATGAAACAATAATTTCATTAAAAAAATCATGAATATACTTAACCATAAAACCAGCAGTGAAACTTAAAATAAAACAAGCTGAAAATAGGGTCAATATTCTCGCGGACGCCGAACACTTATCTAGATCGGTACGAAACAATGCATTAGGTATTATTACTCACTCTACCCTTCCCTTTCACACACGCGCTGTCACACAATTTACATATCAGCGTTGCCAAAATGTGAGGAATTCCCCAAATTGTGGGGAATTTAAAGTTGGTTGGGGGTTTTATGGGGATTGGTATTATGCGGGGAAAATACGGAAATTTTGAAAATCGATAGCCAGGGCCAAGTCAGAACCTTTTTTTTAGAAATCTAAATACTTATCTTAACATTTTGTTAGGTTATCATGAATATCGAATGACTCCCTGTTTTTAATTATCTTCATTGCACCACATTTAATTTTTGGATTTATTTCGGCAACTTTTGTGTATCATTTAATGCTTTTTTTTCTTTATTTTTAAATTTTAAAGAAAAAAATGTTAGTTAAAAAGTAAATCTTATAAAATTAGTTGAAAATTATTTCATTTCTTAAAATAAAATTGAGGGGAATTTGTGGGGAATCTGTTGAAGTTTTTTTTTTTTGAAATTTATCTACTAAGATTTGTTTGCCGGCGACATAAGAATTAGAGGCGGCCATCACTATAAAACTTACAAGTAATTTTTAATAGTTTTGACGTACCTCTTTTTAAATTCAAAGTATTGGTCGGATTAAACACGAAAAGTCAATTAAAATAAAGTAAAATAATTATTTTTAAGGTAAATTCTGATAGATTAATTATCTCGATCATAATTGCAATTGATTTTAACTATTAAATTATTTAATTTCTATTTTCTTGTACAAAATGAAAGATAACGATGAAATAGTGTTTATAATTGTGTAAGTGAGTACTGAGTACGTTTATTAATTTCAATATCATTTTTGTAGTAAAGAACTGCTTGTTGAGTCAGGTTACAGTTGATTGTGTAATTGTATTTGTTCACGACAGTGAAAAGTGTTTGGAAACTAAGTGATTGAAAAATAATATTAAAAGTATTTTTGACAAACCTAAGTGAAAAGTGCGATGATATAATTTTACAACATGTTTCATCATTATCATCATTACAGCCCTTCACAAGTCCACTGCTGAACATAGGCCTCCCCCACGGAATGCCACAAAGCACGGTCCCGAGCCACCTGCATCCATTGACTTCCTGCATGTCTTACCAGGTCGTCACTCCATCTAGTGGGGGGACGCCCTATACTTCGCCTGCCGGTACGAGGCTGCCACTCGAGAACCTTTCTTCCCCATCGGTTGTCGGTTCTTCGAGCTATATGGCCGGCCCATTGCCACTTCAGCTTACTAATCCTTTGGGCTATGTCGGTTACTCTGGTTCTACTGCGGATATCCTCATTTCTAAGTTTATCACGCAGAGAAATCCCGAGTATAGCCCTCTTCATAGCTCGCTGAGCGACCTTGAGCTTCCTCATACGGCCAGCAGTGAAAGACCACGTCTCAGTTCCATATGTCATCACTGGTAACACGCACTGGTTGTACAATTTAGTTTTGAGGTTTTGAGATATGCCTGACGAGAAGATGGGTCGTAATCTCCCGAACGCTGCCCAGCCGAGTTGAATACGTAGATTGACCTCTCGGTCGAAGTTGGACTTACCTACTCGGACTATTTGTCCCAGATAAACATATTCGTCAACAACTTCTAGCTTAGTGCTCCCAACAACTACCGGCATAGGTGTGACATGGACATTAAACATGATTTTTGTTTTGTCCATGTTCATCTTGAGACCTATCCGTTGGGAGACACTATTGAGGTCATTGAGCATAGTGCTTAGGTCCTCCAGCGATTCTGCCATAAGGACTATATCGTCGGCAAATCGAAGGTGAGTGGTGTACTCGCCATTGACGTTAATACCGTATCCTTTCCAGTCCAGTAGCTTGAAAACGTCTTCCAATGCAGCGGTGAAGAGTTTCGGGGATATTACGTCACCCTGTCTTACACCTCTCTGCAGTTGGATAGATTTCGTACTCTGGTTCAGTACTCGGATAGCCATCGTAGCCCCACTATACAAACACTTCAGCACCTCGATATACCGACAGTCCACTTGGCACCGCTGAAGGGACTGCAGCACCGCCCAAATTTCGACGGAATCAAAGGCTTTCTCATAGTCCACATACGCCAGACATGACATAGTGGCAAATTGTACTCCTCGGTCTTTTGTACAATTTGCCGAAGGGTATGTATGTGGTCTATGGTGCTAAAACCTTGTCGCAAACCGGCTTGTTCGGGAGGCTGGAAGTCGTCGAGTCTGCATTCGGGACGATTCGTAAGGACTCTCGAAAACAGCACGTAGACGCGGCTCAGTAGGGAAATCGGTCTGTAGTTCTTCAAGAGAGCGTTGTTGCCTTTCTTGAAGAACAAGACCACCGCACTTCTTCTCCACACCTTCGGTGTAATGCCAACATGGAGGACGCAATTAAAGAGCTTCTAAAGGACTTCAAGTACCGGTTTTCCACCCGCTTTCAGAAGCTCCGCTGTAATTCCATCCTCGCCTGGGGCCTTGCCGTTTTTAAGGTGCTGGAGAGCCATTCTAATCTCGGTCAGACTGACGTCCGGGATATCATCGGAATAGTGTCGGATAAGACTTGCTCTTGGATCGTTACTTGGATCGTGTGGCTCCAACGATGACGTGTACAGCTGCCCATAGAACCTCTCAATCTCACTCAAAATCTCAGGTATCCGGGAAACGATGCTGCCACATTCGGTCTTCAGCTTCGACAGACAGATCTGGCAGACAGATCTCTGGCAAAGACTTTGGAGCCCTGGTTCCGCTCAATCGCTTCTTCAATACGAGCTGTATTGAAGTTGCGCAAGTCCCGCCGCATACATTTGGAGATCTATCTGTTCAGTTTCCTGTATGCTGTCTAATCTGCTGAAGAATGCAGTTTCATCTCCCGTCTAACAACCATGAGATTAAGAGTGTGATCGGAGAGTTTTTGTGTTCTTCTGCGACGGGTCTTACAGAACTTAGCTCCGACCGCATGGACAGTTTCCACAAGCTTGTCATTCATATCGTCCACTTCATTGCAATCTTCTAGGCACTGAAAACGATTTTGTATCTCGAGCTGAACGTTTTCGGGACTTTGGATTAGAGAACGAGGGGGACGGAGCGTTGACTTCATTAGACGACACTTCTCCAACTTAACGTTTAGGTTCAGTGTGCCTCTCACCATTCGGTGATCGCTGCCAGTTTTCACCCTCGCGATCACTGAGACATCACTGAACAGTTGTCGCCTGGTCGTCATAATGAAGTCAATCTCATTTTTAGTCGAACCGTCGGGGCTCGACCAGGTCCACTTTCTGTGGGGCCGCTTTTGGAAGAAAGAGTTCATCATAAAGAGTCCCTCTTTCTCCATAAAGTCGGCCAGTTGCTAGCCCGTTGGGTTCCGTTGCCTATTCCGAATTTCCCTATTTTCAGCTCACCGCTCTCTCTTGTGCCTAATTTTGCGTTGAAAGTCTCCCATTAACATCGTATAGTGGGTTTTGGAGGAATGCATGTCTCTAGAGATATCCTCATACATTTCCTCCACCTCCTCATCGGGGTGTGCCGAGGTTGGTGCGTAAACCTGTATGACCTTCAGCGAATACCGTTTGGTGATTCTGAGTATAAGGTACGCAACCCTCGTGGACACACTCCCAATCTTTACAACGTTGTTAACGAGAGACTTGTGGACCATAAATCCGACACTTTGGACAGATGGTTCTCCCGGTGATAGAATAAGTTGCCGGAATCGAGGATTACCGTGTCCTCTCTTCGGACCTCGGATAGTCCTATTATATTCCAGCGTAACTTATCTATCTCTTCTTCCAGCTCCAGGATCTTCTCGTCAGTCCTCAGGGTGCGTGCGTTATATGTTGCCAGGTCGAGTCGTCGTAGGTGGCAACCGAACCTCCACCGGAGATTCTTAGCACCCCCTGCCCTGCCGTTACATGGTCGCCACCGTAGCCAGGAATAGCGGGGCCGCCGGGGACTGGGGCTGTTTATTTGTGTCGTTGCTCATGGGGTGTATATTGCCATAGTTACCACGCTTGGCGAGCGGGTTGGCAAACGCAGTTTTTTATTGCTTTTTGCTTTTATCAGAAGGATGCTGCTGCCCATCTTCTGTATGAGTTTCCCTTTGTCGCCTCTTACGACACCTACGGGAAGATAGGGGAAGACAACATGTTTACAACCTTAGTATTATAGTATAGAGCATCTTTTGGTAATAGCTAAGAAAATAACTCTTAGTTGTACAAACAAAAAGTCGACCAATCTGAGCGCGACACGTATAGAAAATTCTAGAAATTATTAATTAACTGCGTAATATTTAGTCCCGAATATGATGGAAATAATTTTTATGTTCTAGAAGAATTATAAACATGGTATTGAATTAGATTAAGGTTTATAGATTAAGGAAATAAAAGAACATTTAGCGTGATGAAACTTATTTCCTACTTATAGCAAAATTAAAGAATCAATGTACCCAAATATTGTGAAAGTTTGGGATATTTTGGTTAATAACTTTTTACATTGTTAATATATTAAGAAACTTTATGTTGTGCTAATAGACAACTAAATTACCGACTTAACAATGTATAGTATATTAGTGTAGACAGTAATCGTGTATAGAATAAATTGTAATTTAAGACAATTGTATAGAGAAAATGTTATGCAATAAAGAGGCAAAACGGACAATGGCAAGCGGCTCACTTTAAAGTAACGCTCGAGTCTACCTTATGGCTTCGAGGCCCAGTAACATTGTAGTAGCTGAAGTGACTAGTAGCAGAACCAGAACAGAAAGAAGTAGTTGAATATAGAACATAGTGAATAGTAGCTAGCAACATAGTAGCTGATAATAGCAGCTACACAAGTGATAGTAATAGTTAGTTGCACAATATAGTAGCTGATAATAGCAGCTAGATAAACAGTGAAAATAAAAGAAGATAGCACTAGTAGTAGTATGTTACTTCCGAACAATTTAAAGAAATAGTCAACTGAAGAAATCGTCGGAAAAATATAGAGACCAACCGATAGTGAACAACTGATATAGAACAACCGTATTCAACAACCGTGGTCTATAACCAATAGTCAGAAGATTTCCGCCGAACAGTTGAGCAGTCGAACCGCTGGCCACTGCCTTGCCATTTGTATTCTATTTCGTGCATTTTGATTTAACCTCGGTCCACAGTACCCCAGCTGCATCCACAAAGACGGCAGTAGAAGTATCCTCCGTAACCTATAGGTGTAGGACGTGAACGACTTGCGGAGTATCTCTGTTAACATTTACTCTGGAGAGTTTCGCCCGTCGGGCACATATTAATAAATGACAACCATAACTTCTAAATTCCATATGAAGACTAGTCGTCCATATGAAGTATAGTCGTAGTATAACTAAACTTATAAACAAAATAAACGTTGGCAGACTGACAAGCTTCAGTTCGGGTAATAATAGACCGAGAATTGTGCGCACCGTCAGGATGGCATTTTCTGGGACAAATATAAGTTTGTCTCAGCCGAATATTACGCAAAACTGACGGAGTGCATAGACGACCTAAAGCAGAGAATCGCTGCTTGGAGGAAGCGGATTCGGCGATATACTGAGAGGTTGACACGGTTCGACCTGAATCGTCTCTTCCAGAGTGATGAGAAGAGGCTCTATAAATCATTGAGCGACCAATGGTACGTGGAACGGGCTGGCACCGAATGAGGCCGACATTGTCGCATTCTGGCGCGGCCTCTGGTCAGAGCCCGTAAACCACAGTGAGGGCCCTTGGACGGAAGTTGTGGCGAGTCAGTGTGCGAATGTTACACCCATGGACCTAATCATCATAACGCCGGACGATGTAGCTGAGGCGGTCAGAAGAGCCCCAAAGTGGAAAAGTCCGGGCCTCGACGAGCTGCATCACTACTGGTTGAAGGGGTTCGTGGTGTGTCACGCTGTGCTCGCCCGATAGTTTCAAGAGGCTCTCGACCAGAAGTCGCTCCCAAGCCTCTTCACTACTGGGATCACTCATTTGGTTCCTAGAGACCGGGATACCACAGACCCGAGCAAATACCGCCCCATCACGTGTCTACCCACGATAAACAAGACACTAACATCCATTTTGAGCGCGAGAATCACTCGTTACCTGAACTCAAATCACGAGATGTCGCGCGCTCAAAATGGATGTCGGGGCGGTGGTCGTGGAACCAAGGAACCACTCCTCATTGACGCGGTCATTGGCAAGGTGGTTAAACGCAACCGTCGGAACCTCTCCGCCGCCTGGATAGACTACAAAAAGGCATTCTACTCGGTGCCTCATACATGGCTGAAGAGGGTCCTCGAGCTGTACAAGGTTGACTGTACAGTTAGAGACTTCCTCGGGCAGTGTATGGAGCAGTGGAATACGATCCTTTGTCATCTTAGCGAGCGGATGACGGCTCCGGAGAACCACATAAGGATAAGAAGGGGTATCTTCCAGGGCGATTGTCTGAGTCCAATCTGGTTCTGCCTCTCTCTAAACCCTCTCAGTACCTTACTAGTAATTGGGTAATTTAAATTTTGAAAAGATGTCTCTTTTAGTTGAGACGTAATTGATTTATTTATTATTTTATCAAAATGAAAATGGGAATACGCGAAAGTAAATAATTTTTAACTAATATATTTACTTCTTTTTAAAGTATTCTCCATTACATTTAAAATACTTCTTTTTTTGTTCAAACCATTTTTGAAAACATAAAGACCATTGGTGTGAGGTTGTGTCTTTCAAGGGCTAGTTAAAAGCTGTCACGACCTTTCCTGGCTCCGTAAATGTGAAATCTCTCATCAAACCTTTGATTTTTGGGAAAATAAAGAAATCGTATGGTGTTAGATCTGGACTGTATGCGGGTTGGGTCACGAGTTAAACCTTTTCAGAAGCACATTTGTCTTGGTCGCGGTGTACCACTTAGCATTAACTGTCTTTGCTTTTGCTTGCATCAAGTGAGATCGTAGAGACAGGCCCTGTCTGGGAGAAAAAAACGCAATCATTTTTTGCCCACGCTTCTTGCCTGCCTCTATTTTGTTGTTTTTTTTTTTTACATTTTCTTGGTTACAGAAGACTGTTGCTTACTTTCCGTAATGTAACAATATATCCAATGTTTAATTTTCTGTTATAATTTCATACACAGCATGAACCACGGACGTTCATGCTGTGTATGAAATTATAATAAATCATACTTTAACAACACTTTTTTCACCAATCAACGCGAGCCGTTTATGTTCTAGAGTGATTTCATAGGGTCCAGTGGCAACAAAGTTATATAACATTTAATATATATTTTTTTTTTGAATTTGGCTCATACCAATACCCAAATGTCCTCAAATCTCCTCTTAGATGGTATGCCAGTTTTCTTCAATTAGTCGCCTGACAGTAGCCACATGTTTTTCAGTGATCGCAGTTGATAATCGACCTTCATGAATTTAATCATGGATAGAAACATGGCCGCAGAGATTTAACGTCTTACGGTGCTCAAATGAGGTGCTTCCCTCCTAAAAGCATTTTGAAAACAAGCAGTGCAATCTTGCGGAGAGAATGAGCTTTTTAAATCATAAAAAATAATTACCCTAAAATCTTTTCGCGTTAATTTCATTTTTGCTACGGATGACGAATTTCATTTCATGATAAAAAAAAAAACAAATGACACGCGACTTCCCGCCATAAATTATTTTAATCACTTTCGGCTATAATATAACATTATTAATTCAAACATTTATGAGCGGCCCGTAGTGCAGAACTTTCAGTGTGCACACACCTTATGTGCACTCCGTCCTAATATTAAGAGTGAAGTGAATATTCACCACAACATGTCACACATGCCTCCTTTCATTTCTAAGAGGGTTATGTATAAAATTTCAGGCGATCGCTTAGCTTCAGAGCTATCACGGCTGTATTATCAAGAGTGATTTAATCAAAATTCACAATCTGGCAACGAGAGCGCTTTCATCAAAAAACAAAGTTTAAAAAATAAGAATGGTCCTTTAGCTAAGAAACACATGAAGCTATTTTAACTCTATCCTGGGAGCAGAACTTTTGATAGTTGTTATTTTTGTCATTTTTTTGTTGTACATAATGTTTATTGTAAATAATAATAATAGAAATATAAAAAATACGAATATCCATTGCAATATAATATGTCTAAACGAATATCGTATCTAAAATATTATAAATTTAACCTAAAACAATAAATGTCATGCAAACATTGCCAATGTTTGCATGACATTTATTGTTTTATGAGTCAAAGAGTGTTCACTGTTCACTGTTCTAAGGAGTCTTAGTTTTTTTTTTTTAATTTAGATATGTCTTTTGTTGATAAATGTTAGTTATCTCATTATTGCAAAATCCTGTTAAATTTTTTCATAGTTATTATAATATCTGGTTAGTTATCCGGGCACTGAAGAATCGTCACTCAGTAATACAAAAGTGCACAACAAGTAACTGTACATAATATAGTCCAGTCCCTCGGAATGAGAGATAATAAGCTTTAAACTTCTTTATCTACACATATTTATTTTGGCATTCTAAATGTTTTCCCAAAAGTGTCATAAAATCTCGTGTCCGTGTCTTAAGATATTCAAAGTCAAAAGTCACAAAATGTTTTTTTTTGCAAATATCTTGCTTTCTATGGTTTTAATGCTATTTGCATTAATTATAAACATTATAAAGAATAAATTTTTCAAAAACTTTTGTTCCAAACATTTTAATATACACGTATGCGTTTTAGAGTTATAGCGCGGAGAGCGCGCAGCGCTTAGCCATTCACAGCATAATGCAAGGTCAACCGTAAGTCCCGGTAAATATTACGTCGTATTATTGATTAATAAATAAAGTATACTTATTTAATAAAATAGAGTATATTTATCTAATATTATTTTCATTTACCGAATATATATTTGTTTAATAATACTTACCTATTCGTGTGAAATACTTTAAGTATATTTTAAATCCAGGAGCGGCAATTATCCACCCTTAGAAACTTGTCTGATTTGTTTATTGGTTAAATGATAAAAAATATCTTTTCTATTTTATTCTTTTTCTTTATATATTTTTAATGGGTCAAAAGTATCCGAATTTGGGATTTTTCAAACCTTTGAAAATTCGTAACTCCGAAAATATTAACTTTATCGTCAAAAGTCATAGAACCTTTTTTAATTGCATTTTATCAAAAAAAAAAAAAATTGAAATAACCATTCCTTGCAATTGAAAATAAAAATCGGTTTAAACAATATGACACCGAGTTGCCCCATGGCAACATGCTTTTATATCATCAGTAGGACAATTTGAAGAGAATCGCATAAAACAATTGAGGTGGAATAGTTTTCGGTACGGTCATGCGTCGAACGTCGATTCCTCCTAGACTAAAGACAATTTACGTTTCTTATGGATACATAGGAAGACAGGCCCGATATAAAAAAATAGTAGATGTTTCTAGACTTATGATATTAATGCAATTCTCAAAAATGTATTCACATGTTCCTGTAGCATATTATATCTACGACAAATATCAATCTTTTAAGTCCAATAGTCTTTGAGAATTCAAAACCATTCTTTGACAAACAGATTAACAGGCATAGAGACACAGACACTGAGGTGATTCTAAAAGTAATTGAATTTCGCCAAATTTGGCACGAAACAGCGTCTAAAGATATTCCTAAATTGAAGCCCACGCGGGCGAAGCAGCGGGTAAAAAGCTAGTATATTATATAATTGTATAAATAAGAAAAAAATAATCATCTGATTATTATCGTATGAATATACACTTCCATTCTTTATATCTATATTTCGTATGGTGAGTGAAGAGTACTGGAGACCCTTTTCACGGCTGACAACGCATTTGCATTTTGATTCGCAAACGAGGATATATGTAGATGTCTATGGGCTACAGCAACCACTAACCATCAGGTGGACTGTGTGCTCGCTTGTCACCGTTATCCTATAAAAATAATAATACAAGATATTTTTTCTTAAAATTTATTTTATATTTTTATACATAGTCTCCTTGTTACTCTACACACATCTCCCAACGATGCTCCCATCTCTCTATCCCGTCCAAATAGTACTCGGCGTTTTTTCAGCAAAATAATTGTTCATGGAGATGATTGCCTCCTCCTTCGACCAAATTCTTTGTCCTCCGAGCGCAATTTTTAGATGAGGGAACAAAAAGAAGTCGTTTGCGGCTAGATGTGGTGAGTAAGGCGGATGGTCAAGCAGTTCAAACCGTAATTCGTGGATTTTTGCTATGGCAACCGCTGAGGTGTGAGACGGCGCGTTGTCATGGTGAAACGGGATTTTCTTTTTCTACAAATGTGGTCTTTTTCCGCAATTTCTGCCTTCAGTTTTTCAAGTAATAATGCGTAGTATGCTCCTGTAATGGTTTTTCCTTCTTGAAGAAAATCGATTAAGATAACTCCATGACTATCCCAAAAAACAGTCGCCATCACTTTCCCTGCCGATAAAACAGTTTTTGATTTTTTTGGAGCCGGTTCCCCCTTTGCAGTCCACTGTTTTCACTGTATTTTTGTTTTGGCCGTATAATGGTATATCCAAGTTTCATCTACAGTAATTAATCGGCGCCAAAACTCGGATTTATTGCGCCTAAACTGCAATGTTCTGTTGGAAATGTTCATTCGAACACGTTTTGGTCTAATGTGAGCAAACGCGGCACCCAATGCGCTGACAGCTTTCTCATGCCTAAATCTTGATTTAATATGTGATAAACATGTTTTTTAGTCATTTTTATAGCCTCTGCTATCTCTCTCACTTTAATTCGGCGGTCGTATAGCACCGTTTGGTGAACTTTAGCGATGTTATCGTTAGTAGTTGCAGTTTTTGGACGTCCCGAACGTTCATCGTCTCCCAAGCTCTCACGGCCACGTTTAAATTCAGCTGCCCAAAATTTCACTATGGTAAATGATGGTGCAGAGTCGCCATACACAAAGTCCAACTCATCTTTGATTTGCGTAGACGTATTACCTTTCAAAAACAAAAAAATAATGACATCTCGATACTCAATTTTTTCCATTTTCACAAAAACACTCACATCGACTCACTCAAACGACTGTCAAATAACAACTACGCGTCCAAAATGGCTGAAATTTTGGTGCGTAACTGTAAATCACAGGTCATCACGGAGAAACTACTGGATATATTTCAATTAAGTTTTCTAAGTTTTATTTCTTAGTCACTTGGTCCTTATCCAAAAAAACGCCCCAGACATGTCTAAGCCCACTTATATCCGAGAGCAGTTTTGGGAGATGGTAAGGATGGTTATAATGAAATGCAAGGGTAATGAAAATATTGTTATATTAGGAGATTTTAATGGAATGGTTGGCGTGAAGAGGCTTGGTTATGAAAGGATATTGGGAACGTTTGGTGATGAAAGCATAAATGGGAATGGTGAAGACCTCCTCACCGTATGTGTGGAAAAGAATATTTTTGTGACGAACACTTTCTTTCGTCATAAGAAGATTCACACGTATAGATGGGAAAGAGGTGGTGATAGAAGCATGATAGATTTCATAATTGTGAATCAAAGAATGAGAAGCGCAGTGGTAGATACAAGGGTTTACCGGGGGTCCAACGTAGGGACGGATCATTACTTGGTTTTATGCCGATTTATGGTCTATTTAGACGTTGACTTTTAGACTGTTGCTTACTTTCCGTAATGTAACAATATATGCAATGTTTCATTTTCTGTTATAATTTCATACACAGCATGAACGTCGTGATCATACTTTAACAACACTTTTTTTCACCAATCAACTCGAGCCGTTTATGTTCTAGAGTGATTTCATAGGGTCCAGTGGCAACAGTTATATAACATTTAATATATTTTTTTTTGAATTTGGCTCATACCAATACCCAAATGTCCTCAAATCTCCTCATAGGTGGTATGCCAGTTTTCTTCAATTAGTCGCCTGATAGTAGCCACATTTTTTTCAGTGATCGCAGTTGATAATCGACCTTCATGAATTTAATCATGGATAGAAACATGGCCTCAGAGATTTAATGTCTTACGGTGCTCAAATGAGGTGCTTCCCTCCTAAAAGCATTTTGAAGACAAGCAGTGCAATCTTGCGGAGAGAATGAGCTTTTTGTATAAATGAACGATATTTATTATGTTCTTTATGCAATAAATAATAAAAGAAATAATTCAACAAAATCATCTCTTATTATAAATCTTTGACATTTCTCGTGCTTGGCAACACTCATTGTCAACCAAGACTTATGAATTTGATTAAAATTTTTGGTGGTGCTAGTGAATTTATTTGTTAGGGTTACTCTCGTGTGAAGTTTAAAGAGTTCACCTCCCCTGCATTATCGTCGTTATTAAAGCCCATTATAAGTCCACTGCTGAACATAGAACTCCCCAAAGGCATGCCACAAAGCACGATCCAGAGCCACCTGCATTCGTTTACTTCCTGCATCTCTTATAAGGTCGTCACTCTATCTAGTGGGGGGCCGCTCTTCAATTTGCTTACCGGTACAAGGCTACCACTAGACATCCCTTCTTTACCTTGAGCTAACATAATTTTGAATATATAATAACATAACATTAGCTGGGTATTGAACCCAGAACCCGCGTGTTTGAAACCGACACAAAAATATTTTAATAATGATTAATCTCTTTTATGATAATGAATTTAAATATTTCTCTAATCAAACCACATAAGCGATATCTTATATACGATTAGAGTAAGACGTGATCGTTGTTCGTGTTGCGTTTACTTTTACAGCATCATAATAACATGCCATGCGGCGAAAAACTTTATCGCCATATCGACATCAATATTATCAACAACAATAGCTATACCAATGTTATTGTTTTGTGGAATTCTTTGGGGAGGCTTATGTTCAGCAGTGGTCTGTTATTCATAATTATATATTTTTTAATGATTTTTATACTTTATACGGCGTATTATTTACTGGGACTTACGGTTGCCCTTGCATTACGCTGAGAATAGCTAAGCGCTGCGCGCGTTCTGCGCTATATCTCAAAAACGGTTAAGTGTATTAAAATATTTGGGACAAAAGTTGTAGAGAATTTTATTTTCTACAATTTTGATAATAAATGCAAATAACATTAAAATCATAGGCAGCGAGATATATGCAAAAACCGATTTTGTGACCTTTGACCTTGAATATCTTAAGACGCGGACACGAGATTTTATAAGACTTTTGGGACAACATTTAGAATGCCAAAATAAAGATTTGTAGAAGTTTACAGCTTGTTATCTCTCATTCCGTGGTTCACCATCTTTTTTGGCTTAAATGACTGGACTAATAGAAAAATGAACTGTATTAGCCCGTTGCAGGGTGTAATAATACTGTCTTTCAGACCGAATTTCGGTCACGGCAGCATATCTAAATGGAGACTAGCCATTTGCGCAGGACAGGATCATAGTGCCCAAGTGTTTGTGCAACCACAGATGCACTCTATTCCCTCAATATCATAGTCGGATGGGACGGTAATTCAACACAACTGGAGAGATCAGGTGCAGGACCAAAGGCTTTACGTGCTTTTCGAGATATGGGGGTGAAACGCCTCCAACCTCCTAACTTGAATTTCTTGACCAAAAAACCCAATAACTGATTTTGGCCCGATCCGGGATTCGAACCCGGCACCTAACGATCAGCAATCGTGTTTACGATCATTAGACCAACGAGGAAGTCAAGGAAGCTTTAAAGCTATCGACAGGGCTGTTCTAAAGGTTTCTTTTCAATATGGTACATGAAAGAATCTTATCAAAGTCTTGCGCTGTAAAATTAGATTACTTCCTTAACCAAGTATTTTGTTACGGTAAGCCAGTGCCATTTACCATTAGTGACTACATCACCACTTACAGTCAGGTGGGTCCTAAATCAAGCACTGGTTTAAAGTAAATAAATAAAAAAAACAATCATTGTTTACACCAACTTAAAAAAGAAAAGGATGATTTAGTAAAATAAGTCTCATTTCACTGTGGGAATATATTTCTCTCTAAAACTGCACCGAATTAATGCTATACTTTAGAGAATTAACTCAACGTTGCGGTTAGGTTTGTTTACGTGCTTGAATAAATGTTGTGTATAATTTGAATTAGCAGCGAATAAGTGATATGCGAATTTATCATAGAACTATAAGTAATTATCAGTAGAAAAGATTTAAAATACGTCAATTTAATAAATTTGACTATACCTTTGGTATATACATTTTCAAGTAAGTTCTCCTTTTCTCACTAAAGTAAAATCATCTCACTATTTCTTTGACATAAAAGCTTAATTATATGCATATTTTCGTTAGATTTTGCTCATTCTACACATCGAGATTAAGGTTTGTGCGCTATACTAAGCGAAATGTCACTTCAACAATCCTACTCATAACTTGCGCGCGTGGTACTTGACCATTAGCATGCTATTTGGTTTATTGAGGTCACGATTGTTATCTTTAATGTTGATGCAGATTGTAAATATGCTAGTTATAAAGAAAATAAACGAGAAACCCTTTAATCAACTCTAATACAATGTTTATTATATATTAAATATGTACAACACTAATATTAGGTCCTTACATATGATGCGTTTTGACGTGAAATGCATTGATCTGAAATATCCTCCTCTTTGGTTATGAATTCCAAATTCAAATTTATAAATTCATTTAGCTGGTACATTTGAGTTTTGAAAACAGTCATTCATTTGTTTTTTCATGATTATTTTATTCTTTGGCGTTGCTTATTACCGCACAATGGAAAACATGAAATATCGGTATATTTACGAGTACGAGTTCTACCGTGGCACCAGTGCTGTAGAAACAGCTCGAAGGATTAATGATGTGTACGGCGCTGGTGTCGCAAAAGAAAGCACGGTACGTTTTTGGTTTCAACGTTTTTGTTCTGGAAAATTCGACCTTCAGAACCAACCCTATGGACGGCCGGAGACCAAAGTGGAAAATGAAGAATTAAAGGCTATTGTGGAAGCGGATCCATCACAAAGCACTTCAGAGATAGCTGCAGGCTTCGGGGTAAGTGATAAAACTGTATTAATCCACTTGAAGAATATCGGGAAAGTAAAAAAACTTGAACGATGGGTACCTCATGAATTGAGTGAATCGAACTTGCAAACACGCGTCGACTGCTGTGTTACTTTGCTCAACCGACGCAATAATGAAGGGATTTTAAATAGAATCATTACTTGTGATTAAAAGTGGATACTGTACGATAATCGGAAGTGCTCGTCGCAATGGCTGAACCCTGGAGACCCAGCCAAATCCTGCCCTAAACTAAAATTGACTCAGAAAAAGTTACTTGTGAGTGTTTGGTGGACTAGCGCCGGTGTCGTTCACTACAGCTTTCTAAAATCTGGCCAAACGATTACAGCAGATATCTATTGTCAGCAACTGCAAACCATGAAGGAAGAACTAGTTGCTAAGCAACCGAGATTGGTCAATCGCTCTAGGCCACTGCTGCTTCACGACAACGCAAGACCACACACTGCACAACAAACAACCACTAAGTTAGATGAGCTACAATTGGAATGTCTGCGACATCCACCGTACTTCCTGGACCTTTCTCCAACAGATTACCATTTTTTCCGGAATTTGGACAACTTCTTACAGGGAAAAAATTCAACTCCGATGCGGCAGTCCAAATCGCCTTCAAAGAGTTTATTGATTCTCGCCCCCATGGTTTTTTTAGTAAAGGGATCAATGAACTACCTATGAGATGGCAAAAGTGCATAGATAACAACGGCGCATACTTTGGTTAATTAAATATATTTTACAAAAAAAAATTGACTTTATATTCCTCCAGTACAAAACGCCAATTTCATATGTAAGGACCTAATACATATAAAAACATTATTTTCATACGTGGCGCGAATGGGTCATTTCGGCCGGGGAAAGTCCACGCTTCGCCTTTGATACTGTACTGTTTTTGCGAAGTTTTATAAAGATAAAATTAATAAGTATTGAACTGTACTTGTTAATTTGAGTATTTATACGTTATCGTCTGGTTGGGATTCATAAATACTCACAAAATGTATAAATATGCACTATAAGCATAAATAAGATTGTATAAAGTATTTACGAGATAAATAAAACATACAAAAAGAGTTTAAATATATGATTTTGTTTACTTAAACAGTCTTTAGAGCATAAACTTCTCTACACTCACCATACAAAACACAGCAGCATTAAGCTGCTATTTTACGCCGGTATGAGAGCGTGGTCGTACCCCGGTCGAGCCGGCCCATTCATGCTACAACCATAATATAAATGGAGCGTGGCTCTACCACGTTCTAAATATATAACAAAGTGCCAGGTGGTAGGTAGCGGCGTAAGAGATCCATCAGCCCATTTCGGGGATTGTAAGAGGCAACTATGGGATATGTCAAAGAGATCTTAAGGCTTCCGACAGATATGGGTATATACATCTCGTTAATGCCAGGTGTAGAAAAAATAGAACGGTGATATAAAGAAACACAAATATGATTAAAGGTAGTCTGCCGATGGAGCTTGTATGTTTGTAAAAATGTTTCGACTGGGACTGGAACCATCTCCAAGCTTTAAAGGTGTCAGATGTCTGGTACTGCCACGTCAACATCATACTCGATATGAACGCCAGCTACCGGCCATTCAATTTTCCCGATATTTCCTATAATTGGTTTTAAATAATGAAGTAACGAATTCTCTTATTTCGATAACCGCGGAGAAACGATGAATAATTTTTATTCAAACTATGAAGATTTTTATTTATCTTTTCTCCGCTTCTTTATTATTTATTATTATTCTACTTCTTCATAAGCCCGCAAAATTTCAATGCTCGCAACGGGCCTCTTCCATTGTATCCTATTAGGAAGCCATAAGCTTTTTTATGGCATTTACCCTAGTTGCCTCTTAGGACACCCTCTCGACGAAAGACAATATATTATTCATTATGTGATATTTATCCATTTAAATTTCCTTTATATATACCTATTAAGGACATTTAAATGTACCTTAAAAACGTATTTACTGTTATATATTATAAAAAAAAAAACAAATTAAGAAAAATGGTTTTGGTATAATTTTAAACTATCAAGGTTGGCGATTTTAAATCATAATTTTTCTTTAGTTTTGCGACTAGGAGTGGCATTGTGGACGGTAGTGGAACAGCAATATCCGGTTTCACCTTGAAGTCCGACGGCATGAAAACTGCGCTTTGTTTTAACATATACCTAAAAAAATCATGAAAATCTTACATTAACAATAGTTACATAAAACATTATAAATAACTACCCCTACCACTTAACCCTTAATGATAATAACGTCTGTAAAACTTATTGATAGAAAATCCGATTCAAAATTTACTATTTTAACAGATTTTCTTTTAATTTGAGCAATTTATATTTTTTTATAGGATAAAGGGTGACAAGCGAGAACACAGTCCACCTGATGGTAAGTAGTTGCTGAGGCCCATAGATATCTACATGTATCCTCGTTTGCGAATCAAAATGCAGATGCGTTGTCAGCCGTGAGGACTAAAATGGAATGCCTCTTTTCTAGTAAGAAAGGTCTTCGATTCTCTACACTCACCATACGAAACACAGCAGCATTAAGCTACTATTTTACGCTGGTATTCTGTGAGAGGGTAGTCCTTCCCCGGTCGAGCCGACCCATTCGTGCTATAAGTATACAATTAATATAGTTGCAGCATGGCTCTACCACGTAAAATATAAATCAAAGCTTATTTTGTTGTTGGAAATTCAAAAGAATCGGAAAAATTGATTCAACTTTAAACGAGAAATTTCTTCATTAATTATTGGTATTCTCGAATGAAATATAATATTCCAAAATCTGACTTAATAAAGAATTTTCATTAATGCATTCATTACAGTCTACCAAAAGTTTACAGCTGAACGTAGGCCTCCCCAATACATTGCTTCAGGGAGATATTTGTCATAGGCGGGTTGGGTTTTTATTGTTAAGTTTATTTTTATTATTATTAGGAAGATGTCCCTGCCCATTTTCCGTTTCAGTTTCCCTCTGTCGCCTCTTACGACGACGCGGGGGGTTGATTTGGGGTAGTGGTACGCCGCGAGTACACGGCAAAATAAAGACTTATCATTTAATTTTTTTTATTTAACTAAGGGCTGATTTTTCAATCATCACTTAAAAGTTATTTATAATATAAATCACAACATAAATAAATTCAAAAATACAGTTGTGTGAATAATGTATTTTAAATATTTCACGTATATTAGTGATTATAATTAGTGAGGTTATAATTATATATATATATATACATATATTAAAATTACAGAAATATAGACAAATAGTATAAATATACATAGAGGGTAATAAATACTTAGTAATCAGTAAAATTTATGATTAGAAATACTAAATAGGTAATTCTTAAATAAAGCATGTTCAAACATATATACTACTAATGTTTAATATTTATCTTACTATATATATATATATAAATTATTCCACAGTTTTTTTTACCACTAATTATTGAATTAACTTACCTTAGTTTAGAAGATATAACAGTACGAATTCGTGGCGATGGTAAGCAAGAAAACTGTGAAGCGAAACTGAACGTATATGCGCCTTGAGTCGCGAAAACCAACCAATCATTTGGAGTACAGTGAGGTAAATGTATTGTCACATTTTGCATAACACGATCCGTTGAGTCGCAGCTCGGGCCCCAAAGGATCACTTTTTCTAACGTTGCGTTTTCTTCACTCTTTACATCCTTAGTACTCTATAAATGTGTATGATTGTTATTATTACATGGAATTTATTAAAATCTTGAAATATATTAACTGATAAATGAGCACATCACCAGGGATGGACCCAATTACAAGATATTAAAGATTTATTAATAACTAGCGAACCGCCCCGTCTTCGCACGGGTGATTTCTGGATCTCGACAACAGCGCCATTTACCGGGTTCAAATGTAGATCTAAGCCATCTAGGGACCTATTTAAACACACACAAAAAATTCATCAAAATCGGTCAAGCAGTTTTTGAGTTAGCGGGACTAACGGACAGCAATTGATTTTTATATAAAGAGAAGATAATACTTTAAATGAGAAAGTTTTGTTTGACACATATAAATAATTGGTTACTCGGAAACGGTTCTAAAGATTTGAATGACATTTTGTATAACTGGAATATTACTATCCTTTTCTAAAATTGCCACCTCTCCTGCATGCAATACCTACATTCTGCTAATCAAGGATTATCTGTTGATAGAAAGATCTATTAAAGGCCTAAATTGCGAAACACAGGCTTCCCTCACAGGTTGCCTCATAGGGCATGCATGTTTGCCATAGTTGCCACGTTTGTTAGGCGGCTTTTTTAAAATTATTTTGAGTTCTTATCAGGAAGATGCTGCTTCATTTCCCTTTGTCGTTTTTTACGACGCTAACGGGAAGACATGGGGCTGAGGATGCTTTTATATCACCACTACACGGCAACAATATATGGAACCCAAAACATAATATTATTCTGAAACTAAATTTTACAGACTTGTAATGGGAATTATCAAACAGGGATGGGAAACGTTTATAAAATATCGGTGAAAAACCGAAATAATAATTCTAAATTTAAAAAAAAAAACGCCAACTACGGAATTTCCTGTAAATTCTTGTCGCGTTCCTTTATGTACGGATGCATATCTTTAAGACCGGAGCTACCTGACAGATTTATTTCCGCTTCCATGTAGGACGAGGATCAAAGTCATCCAGTGACAATCTTTACAGTGGCCCATTACTTAAATTTTAATTTTTACCGACTTCAAAAAAGGAGGAGGTTAACAAATCGACTATATGTTTTTGTACGTATGTTACAAGTACGCGATATATTTGTCAACTGTAAATCGAATTAGACGATTCTTTTTGGAACGAAGTTCCTTATCGCACGGTACCAATTTGTCGGATTAGGCGACAAAAAGTGTGGAAGGGTTAGGCGACAAAAAGTGTGAGATTTTTCCGTCATGACCCCCTTTTATAGTGCGAGCGAGATGGATTAATATCCATCTCCCTCGCACTTTTTCTTATCTTGCCATGAAAGGAGTATTATTTTAAATGATGCTTCATTTTAATAGACGCTAGTCATTCATTTATTAGTATTTGTTAATCAATAATATAATACGTTTATCAATAATATACTAAGAAAGGAACTTCGTTCCAACCTAGTGTTCCACGTCACTCACGCATATTTTTTTATTAAATAGTTTATACTTCATAGGTTGTCCCATATATGTTTATGCCTCATTAATTTGGAGAAAATATTCCACTGCTTAAGGTGCCAAAATAGGGTATTAATGAACTAAAAATATTTTATTAAAAAAAAAAAAAACTAGTAGCCGACTCTAGGGAAGGAACTAGAAAAAATAAAGTAATTTCACATTTTGAAGTCGGGGCTTTAATTTTTCTATACACTATGCCTTAGCACCGACTTCGGATTGTGCAATTATTATTTTTTTAGTTCTTTGAAGTCGCCTTTTAATATTTACTAAAAGTTAATTATTATTGTCTCTTATTCGCATCTTATTTCCAACATATTAATTTACTGACTTTGGTACAGTCCGCGTTTATTAAATAGCACTTTTAAACTTATTTCCTAAATTATATGTTTTAATAAAAAATATGGTTGAAAAAATAAAATTAATATGCTATGATTAATTAGCAGAAGATAAGATCGTCGATCGGGTATCGTAAGGACTAAAATAAAAGGACTAAAAACTGCGGTTGCCAACCCGCTTACCAAGCGTGGCAACTATGGCAAATATCCCTCCTATGAGGCAATCTATTGGGTAGGTCTATGTTCAAATCCTATAATCTTGATAATTTATTCTTTGAAGCTACACGTATTGCAGGGTGTAGTGCAACTTGTATTGATAATATTTTTACAGGTGTTGTACCAATCAACAAATCAATAATTCAAAAACTTAGTTCAGATCACTGTGGACAACTGGTTTCATTACCTTATATGCACAAAAAACAGGTAATTGAGAAAATTGTGTTTGTTCCTATTAATGCAAAACGCCTGGAGATATTTAGAAGTAATATGGTAAAAAACCTTCCATCACTTTCTTATAAGAACAATGCAGACTATTTATATGAAGAATTATTTACCCTTATAAGCAATGAATTTAATAAAACATTTACTTCTAAAACATTCTTCAGAAACAGTCGCAAGGCATTTAATGAGTGGGCGACAGTAGGAATTCATAAAAGCAGACGAAGGTTATATGACTTTACCACGAAAGATCATATAATCTTTCCGATGCTTTAAAGAATATGTCAAAATTATTCTAAAATGTTTAAAAGAGTTTGCTCCACAGCCAAATCTTTACATATTAGCAATAAAATTAAGACTGCTAAGAATAAAATTAAAATGACGTGGAGTATAATTAACTGCGAAACCGGTAAAGACAAACCTCGTAACTCAAACTATCAATTAAAATTAACAATGAATTGACTAAATCAAATCAAGAAGTCGCAGCGGTGTTTGAGAAATATTTCACTGAAATTCCTATCTTGACAACAGAGTCATTGGATACTTCTCCTACTGTCGTCGAGTCATTAGTCAAACAGATTGTTAATACCTGTTTAAACTAATTTATATTTGAAAAAGTATTACCGCAAGATATTGTAAAATACTTCAAAACCATTGATGTAAAGAAAACCGCAGATTTGTGGGGGATTTCCATTACAGTTATTGCGTCCATAATAGATTTAATTGCACCTTATCTTGCTATTATTTTTAATACTTGTATCGATTCTGGTGTGTTTCCTGATTTAATGAAATATAGTAAAGTAATACCTTTATTTAAATCTGGTAGTACATTGGACCCTGCTAATTTTAGACCTATTTCTGTACTACCAACTCTCAGTAAAATTTTGAAAAATAATTTTGGATCAATTGTTAATTTTTTAATACAAATAAATTACTTCATAAAACCAATTTGGTTTTACAAGGGGTCGCTCGACGTCTGACGCCGGTGTTGAGCTTATGAAATATATTTTAATGCCTGGGAGAATTCACAGGATGCCTTAGGTATTTTTTGTGATCTTTCCAAGGCTTTCTATTGTGTACATCATGATACATTAATCAGGAAACTACAACATTACGATGTAAAAATTTGGCGCTTAGACTTATTACTTCATATTTAAGTAAAAGAACTCAAAAGTCGTGATCTATGGTAAAGGTTCCTCCGGATCGGTAGTATCAATGGGCGTTCCTCAGGGCTCGATTCTTGGCCCATTCCTGTTCTTAATCTATATTAATGACTTACCTTATCTTGTAGGGACAATCACGATATAGTATTATTTGCTGATGATACTTCTTTAATTTTCAAACTCAAACGGCAGTCAATTAATTATGACGATGTAAATAATGCTCTATCGAAATTAGTACATTGGTTTAGCGCCAACAATTTGCTCTTAAACGGCAATAAGACAAAATGTATTAAATTTACAATACCTAATGTAAAACATTCGAATACCAATGTGCTCTTAAATGGGAGGAGTTGAGTCTTGTGGATACCACTGTTTTCTTGGTATTACTATTGACGCTAAACTTCAATGGGGCCCCCATATATCTAAATTAGCAAGTAGACTTAGTTCTGCAGCATATGCTGTAAGAAAGATTAGAAGTCTCACAGATGTTGAGACAGCTAGATTAGTGTATTTTAGTTACTTTCATAGCGTAATGTCTTATGGAATTTTGCTATGGGGTAATGCGACTGATATTGAAGCCATATTTATTTTGCAAAAGAGAGCCGTACGAGCGATTTATAACCTAAATTGTAAAGAGTCCCTCAGAGAAAAATTTAAAGAAATAAACATATTAACTTTGGCATCGCAATATATTTATGAAAATGTAATTTACGAGTTTGTACATAAAAACATAAATAGCTTTAATAAGAATAAGGATGTTCATACTATAAACACTAGGAACAAACATAAGCTTGTAATGCCAGTTACTAGACTCCACAGAATCAGTAATTCATTTATGGGGCAATGTATACGCTTTTACAACAAAATCCCAGAACATGTTCAAAGTTTGTCAGTAAACAAGTTTAAAAGTTTTATTAAACAAAAACTGTACAAAAAGGGTTATTATAATATCAAGGAATATATGCATGAAAATAACCACTAGGAATAGGGTGATCGCCACCATGCTGGTTCTATGAAAATTCATTTAAAAATTGTATAAACAAAATTATTGTTAAGTGAAATATGTTTAAAAAAATCCCGCTGGGTTTCTTGCTGGTTCTTCCCAGGACAGAGGTATTTTTCGAACCAGTGGTAAATAAAAAATGACTTTCAATAAGTATTATTATGTGATCAATATTGAATAAAAACATTCATTCATTCATTCATTCATTCATTCATTCATTCAGCAGTGGACTTTAATAGGCTCTAGCGGTAAGATCTATTAGCTATCTTTATGGCTTTTTCTGCCGGTCAACCCTGTGTTAAACTTAAAAAGAAATGTATAATCAAGTATTCAATGATGGTCGAATAAATCTATACATATAAAAGAGGATGTTTGTAATATATGAAATCGTTTAACGCAAAATTTATTTGATCGATCACCATGAAAATTGGTATATAAATATGTAAGTATTTTTCAACGGAAAAGCTTTATATTTATAAACTAAAAAAAAGTGAATTTTTTTTAGAAAAAAACAAAATTTAAAATTTTTTTTTTTTCAATTAAGCGCGGCAATTAATAAATTGAATTGCATGCGCTAAAATTAAAAAAAAAAGTTGCTGAACACAACCTATGATATTAACTGACAGGACAACCTCTGTCGGGTTCAGCTAGTAGTAAATAAAAATCAATTGCCGCAAGTATGAAATATCATCACTTGAGAACGGCTGGACTGGCTTTGATGAATTTTTTTTTGTTTGTTTTAGTGTGTCCCTGGATAGTTTAGATTCACAATTGGATCCGGTAGGTGGCGCTGTTGTCGAGATCCATAAATCACCCGTGCGAAGCCGTGGCGGATCGCTAGTATTGTATAAAAATTTACTCATATAATATATAACTAACCTGAAATTTCTCTACTGTATGCCAGGCTTCAGTAAATCTTAGCGTCCCAAAAAGTCCGTCGTTTAGATATATCATATTCACTACCTCGTTGTTCCTCGTCACCTGTTATACATATTTGTGATTGTTGTTATTAATAACAATATTAATTATTAATTCTTATGTTTATGAAAATACTAAACATTGAATGAAACCGACGTCTTAGGTGCTTGGTAGCAAACACAGTCACGGAGGAATGAGATGTTCAACGTCCTGATCTGCTATGAACTTCGCTTACCATCAGCTTTATCCAATTTTTTTTTAATTTTGTATATTAATTTTGGGAATGCATAGACCCGAAATAAAATTTATAACTAGAAGCTGGAGGTAACCGGGGTTACAATGAAAGTGATGTTAAACACTGCCCCGAGACTAAGTGCTGTCGAGTTTCCAAAACGTCGGGAATATATTGTGATGTATGTAGGCCATGCGACATTTGTATTGAGTTTATGACATAGTCCAATTATACACCTCCTAAGTGTAATACGCCTCCTTATTGACACCTTTAAACATTCTTGCTGACTCTGCCAGGATCTGAGAATGTTTGAGGGTGCGAATATAGAGACATGTTGCTCTTATTAGGCGTTTTATAAGACTATTTCATAAATGAAACACAATTGTCATGTGGATTACATGACAATATAAAAATAAGCAAATTAAACGTGATATAATCCGTAAAACTTGAGTATGTTCTAAATAACAATATCTAACTAATAGCAATCTGCTTAGTTAAATGTTTAACTCTTATATATCAGCGTAAAAGACACTAATAACAAACTTAGGTTTAATGGCTTAGTTGAAATGTCAAACGTATGGTTAGATCATCATCATCATCATCATCATTACAGCCCTTCACAAGTCCACTGCTGAACATAGGCCCCTCCTAAGAAATGCCACAAAGCACGGGCACATCGACTTCCTGCATCTTTTACCAAGTCGTCACTCCATCTAGCTGAAGTGGCAATGGACCGGCCTTATAGCTCCATATAGTGATAGCCTCGTACCGGCAGGCGAAGTGTCGGACGTCCATCCACTAGAGTGACGATCTGGTTATATATTACGACATAATAAATCAGTTACCTTTCGAACATTACTGATACTGCAGTAAAGAGTGAAAGAGGAATCGCAAATGTATCTTCCAGGCTCCGCTATCACCTGCACATTTTGATCTGGGAAGTATTCTTCTAAAGTTTTGTTGATACGATTAGCCACCTAATGATAAAACATTTATAAATTATTTTATCTCTCAGCGAATTTTAATGATTAAATCAAACATTGCCAAATATTTAGAAGACGTGTATTTCAGTAACATACAATGGGGCAGCGCGACTGTCTTTTGCTATCCTAAAAGACATCTAAAAATGTCTTTTCTGACACTGATTTATATAAGCTTTTTACAACAATAACTTTACTTTACTATACTTTAAATATATGTATAGGTACATATATTCTATCCATCAATAACAACCTACAAAAGTCCACTGCTGAATATAGGCGTCCCCAAGAAATGCCACTAAGTACGGTCCTGATACAACTGCATCCATTAACTGCATGTCTTATCAGGTCGTCATTCAATCTAATGGGGGACCGCCCTTCGCTTACCGGTACGAGGCGGCCACTTAAAACCTTTCTTCCAATGACATATACTAACATATTCCTTACATTATATCAGAATATGCCAACAACAAGTGATGGAGAACAACATAACTAGTTCAAAGGTACCATCACTGCGTTCACTAGCCATTTGCACGCATATGTATGTATCTGGTGCATATTGAGAAGGTCCTATGTTCATCAGTGAACTCACAAAGATCTATAGACGATTATATTGAATAATACGTCAACAATTATTTAATAGGATGAATCATGTCCAATTATGAAGTCTACCTAGAGTTTGAAAACAGTCATTTGTTTCACTGAAAATGTTGTCTGAAAGTATAGGAATAAAAATAAAAAGGTATATTAATTATATCCTGTTATCTCGACAAATGGCAATCAAGCAAGGTCGGGGCTCGACAGAACCTGTCCTAATGTAAATCAAAGTAAAAGGCGTTCTGAAATTGTGATCCCGAGCCATCCTATTACAAAAATTTTTCATAATTTATTTTTAAAAGAAAAGCGGCCAAATTAAAACATACAAGTACTTAAAAGACTCGTGGTAGTTCAAAGACTTAGCGCTCGCTGTAAATTTTGCAGTACGCAAGCAACCCGCCCGCCAGCAACAAGGGAATTGTTAGTGCAACTATCAATTCCCTTGTTGCTTGAGGGCGGGTTGAATTTAAGTTTTAAGTTTAAATTTAAGTTTGAATTTAAGTGTTGATTTACCACTTGATTAAAGGCGAAGGAGAACACCGTTAGAAAACCTGTATTTTACATGAATACAAAAATATTTTAAAGACATGTGAAGGCTGTCAATACGCACTAGAGCACCGCGGCGGAAAAATCACTCAATAATCACAAATGAGACTAGGAGTGTATCCAGCTGTAGGACATATGTAGATTGTTTTACTTTACTTTTAAAAATGTATATTACAAACCTCATCAATTCTGTATGTTCTATCACTTAGAAATCCGCCTCCAATATCGACAATCTTCATCTTTCTACCCGCTTTAGCTTCGTGTTCAAACAAGGCCTTCGCGCAGCAAATACCTTTCTCGTAGCTACCAGCAGAGGAACATCCGCTTCCGACATGAAATGCAACTCCAACTACCTATTATTTTTCATTTAATTATTCTTTATTGTTACATCATATACTAGGTGATGGAATTCCTTTTCTACCTATTTCTGCCGCCAAATAGCAATGTTTGCATTGATGTGTTCCAGTCTAAAGGGTCATCATCATAATCAGCCTGCGGCAGTCTATTGCTGGACATAGGTCTTTCCCAAAGCGCGCCACTTAGTCGTAGCCCGGCTACACCACCTTGCGCAGATCGTCGCTCCGTCTAGTCAGGGGGCGTCCCACACTACGTTTGCCTAAATGCGGTCTCCACTGCATAACAAATCTATTCCACCGGTTGTCACTTCTGCGACAGACAAGACCAACCCATTGCCACTTCTTTACAAACACGGAAGGCTATGTCAGTAATCTTGGTTCTCCAGCGGATTTCTTCATTACAAATTTTATCCGCCAGAGAAACTCCGAGCATTGCTCTTTCATCGCTCGCTGAGCAACTTTGAGCTTGTGGAATAGCCGTATCGTCTGTGCCCACGTTTCGGCACCATTTTTTTATAGAATGAGGGTGACAAACGAGCATACAATCCACTAGATGGTAGTTACCATGGCCCGTAGACATCTACATCTATCCTCGATTACGAATCAAAATGCAGATGCGTTGTCACCCGTGAGGACTAAGATGGAATGCCTCGTTTCCAGTAAAAAGGGTCTCCGGTACTTTACACTCAACATTCAAAATACAGCAGCATTGAGTTGCTATTTTACGCTGGTATTCTGTGAGAGCGTGGTCCTTCGCCGGTCGAGCCGACCATTTTGTGCTACAACCATAATATAGCAGCAGCATGGTTCTACGCAGCATGAACGCTCTCTCTCATATTCAATATTTCCCGTCTTCGGTCTCGTTCTATTTTAAGGAATATTTTTAGGGTGTCTGGCAAATTTTTCCACCACTGAAATGATCTGGCTTTTTGGGATTATTATAAAAAAAATGTACTTGACACTATTAAATTTTCAGCGTGGGTCAAAATTTTTTTTTTAATAATATCATTGTGGTGGTCTGGTTCCGTGCCACCTCACTCAAATGATCTGCAATCGATATACTACACTTATTATTGATAATAGAATACAATTTGTGTTATTTCATGCTGGGTCAATTATATTTTTAACACAAATATTTTACCTAACTTTTACCTTGCGCAGTGCCTGTCCCAACTGTACATGCCAGGCAGACTAGCCATTCTCTATACAACTTTCGTAAACGACACTTGAGCTATATAACTAGATGGGTCAAATCCGTGCTGAAAATGTGTCGCCAGCTCTTGGACTACAATATCTGCCCGAGGCAGGTATTCCTGGACAACTTCGAGAATCTCGCCATCAACAGTAAATGGAACTGTCATGACGTGATCGTTGAACATAACTTTCGTCTTGTTCAGATTCATACACAGACCAACACGTCGGGAGGATTCATCCAGCCTGTTCAGTATGTCCTGAAGTTCTTGCAGCGTACTGCCATGACGACGATATTATCAGAAAAGCGTAAATGTGAGATGTACGCTCACCGTTTACGTTAATACCGCGTCCTTTCCAGTCTAGCATCTTAAAAACATCTTTCAGTGCCTTTATAAACAGTTTAGGGTTTATACAACATCCCCCTGTCTCACTTCGCGATACAATAGGTTTTTTCTTGACCGCCCTGTAGTTGGACGGACATTGTACTGGTGTTGTAAAGACATCTCAACACTTAGATTTACCGCCAGTCATATTAGCAACGCTGCAAAGAATTCAGAATAGCCCAAGTTTCGATGAAGTCAAAGGCCTTCTCATAGTCCACAAATGCACAGGAGCTGATTGTACTCTGCTGTCTTGTGTATTATATGCTGCACTATGTGAAAGTGGTTTATAGTGCCAAATCCTTCTCGAAATCCGGCCTGTCCCGCAGTTTGAAAGTCATCTAGTCTTCGCGCGAGACGATTTGTGATCTGTGATCACCCTCGAAAACAACTTATAGAATCGAGATCAGAAATCAGAAACGAGATGGATCAGTTCAATTTTTCAGCATAGTCTTGTCACCTTAAGCCAATATAATTAATGATTAAACGAACTTACCTTGAGTGAAGTTATATCATAATTATACGAGGTGCTTTGTCCGAAGAGATTATATCTCTATTAATTAGATCGTGAATTTTTATAATAATTTTATCGATGTTTCGTACAATGTTTTTAATATTTATTATTATACTAGCGATCCGACCCGGTTTCGCACGGGCAATTACTGGATCTCGACAAAAGCCCCGCCTACCGGGTCCAAATGGAAATCTAAACCATTTAGGGACCCATTCAAACACACACAAAAAAATTTATCGAAATCGGTCGAGCAAATTTAGAGTTTTAGCGAGACTAACGGACATCAGTAGATTTTTATATATAGAGATATTTAATATTAATTGTAAGAGGCAAAATGTAATACAGTTTTTGTCAATTTTTGCAAACGAGTTAATGTTATTTACAGCTTTTAAATAATTTACAACGACTGATGTCATCATCGTATTTTGGTAGAGGTGGTCTTTATTTGTAGATACCCTTAAAATCTCGCATTACTATAATTTTTGCGTATTTCATGGCCTAATAGCAAAGAGAATACGAATGCCGATGCTGTATGTATGAATTAAATTAACTATACTGTGCGCCATTTTCACGTTACATATAGTAAAATAACGATTATTTTTAGAAATTGAAATCTTAAATTAATTAATTGAATTATTTGTACAAACTCCGTTAGTTTTCTTAGGCACACAATGCATAGCCTTACAGAGCTATCTGCCAACGTACTGCCATGATTTCTGCTGCGTTTGTTCTAAGTATTACGTCTGTTGGAATGAAGTACCTATGTATTTAAAAAAAATAACGTTGCGAGAAAAGCGGACTATTTCGAAAGTTAACAATATGTCAAAGTAGACATTTAAGACCGAGATGGCCGCATAAGTACAACCATAGATTTGGCTGCGGCGAGAGGGGTGTCCTCTCCCCATACCGCTGCAGCCGAGGTGGAGTCGCGGAGGAAGAGGAGTGTTGGTATGGCGATGCGCCACTCGCCCTATCCTCCGAGACTCTGACGGGGCCGCACCGTTGATGCGGTGGTGGTGGGGCCGCGGGGGGAGAGAAGTGTCGGTATTGCGAGGCGCCGCTCTCCCTACCCTCCGCAGCCGAAACTTGGTTGACGGCAGAGCCAGAGACAAGATCCGCCGCTGGGGTCGGGAAAGCGGGTGCTACTGAGCGCTCGATTTTCCTGGCCCCATGGCCTTCGCGTATCGGACTCTGGGGGGCCAGTTACGCAGGTGGAGTTGGAGGCCGTGAAGAGGGGCGTGCCTTGTGTTCCTGGTGCGCCTTTCCTGAATAGGATGAGGAGGAGAGGTCCTCCCCCGAGAAGGGGCTGCCATGGGGCGGCCGGCGCTGGTGGGGCCGCGGAAGGATGGACTTCTCACAAGAGGATGTATGTGAAAGTGTTCCCGTGGCCCTGCCAATATGCGGCGAAGGTGGAACACCATGGGGTTTTAGTCGGTGCGAGTCCGACATAACCCGTCCTTGCCCCCGCGAGGCGGGTATGCGTAGACATTTCCCCATGTAAAAAAAAAGATACAACCATAGACTTAGAATATACTGTACGCCAGTATATTCTAAGTCTATGGGTATAACAACAATGCCATTGGCTTTGTCTGATATATTTTTTCTAATCGTTATCAGTATCACCGAAAATAGAGGAAATGCGTGGGAGAAATATTTAGTCTAGCAGATGGTGAAATCATTTATGCCATAATGCGCACTTTTTATTTAAAAGTATGTCGAAAAAATCAATCTGTGTTACACAAAGCTTATGTGCAATTTTTCGAAAGGCCAACTTTGTTAGTGCCTATTCATTAAATGGGTGTATTCTTGGTGATTCGGAGTTTGCTACTTTATTATCATTAAATTTAATAAAGTATGCTTAAGCGTATCATTTCCTAGATGCACACCATTCCCGAATGATTTTTGTAATTTTAGTTAATCGAGGATATTGTAGACGACACATTCGGTTATTTGATCTATTTGCGGTAGAGTTATCGATGCGCAGTAACAATTGACCATCTTACAAATGTTTTGCAACACTTTACCAAAATATGCCGTTAGCAGCCCTAAATAACTTAACATGCATGACGCATTCTTCTTCAGTCAACTTTCTACTAAACCAACCCGTACTTGAGGCGTCAGAAAATGTTTAACTGTGATAACTGTCGTCTCTGATCTTGCGGACAGAGTTATCTACTGCCCTCAACACCAGTGAAAGTCACCTTCATCATCATCATCATCATTACAGCCCTTCACAAGTCCACTGCTGAACATAGGCCTCCCCCAAGGAATGCCACAAAGCACGGTCCTGAGCCACCTGCATCCATCGACTTCCTGCATGTATTACCAGGTCGTCACTACATCTAGTGGGGGGTCACCTTGGGTCTAAGGAATTGTCATATTTTTAGTAGTAAGTAAAAAAAATTGTATAAAGTATACCATATTCTATCCCAGGACACGCTGAAAGGAACAACACGACAGGCTGCGCGAGTTGATATACATATTTTACACCTTTTATAAATGTTGTATTTCATTAGATTCAATATTGAACCCGAAAAATTTGTAATGCTAATGCACTTTTTCTAAATTTGTTTTTGAAAACAAGCAAAGTTAACAGCTTAAATGTAACAATATTATATTCTGTACGCTCATAGTAATTTCGATGTATGAGATGCCAGTAATCCAGGTATATGGTGGACATGTGGCTGTCCTTAATAACTTAGTTACGGGTTTCATTATTTTGGTAATTTATACCGTTATAAAAAAACCGAGGTTACTTTCGAAAATATTTAACATTTTTATTGATAAATAGACGTCTTTAATATAAGATCGGCAACGAGCGCAGCGACCCGGCACTGAGCTGCGGCGCAGAGGGCTGCGCGTTCGAATCCTGCACGGAACTAGTATTATGCATGGCCCACAAATTATTGTTCCGGGACCGGACACTTGTCCTTGCGCAATTCATGCATATAAAATGCCTCCACGATACAGGAGAAAATCCCAGTGTGGGGACAATGTTATTTAAACAATAAAATAATTTAAAAAAACATGTGTGAGTGTCGTGGAACACTCGGTTGGAATGAAGTTCCTTTCGTAGTATTTTTTTAAATACTAGTAATGCTATTAGACATTACTAATATTCCCTTAAACCACTTCTGATAAACTTACAATTCTTGTGTTAGACGACAGTAGTCAAATAGCGGATTCGAACCCACGACCTTTCGAGTTCGTGGTCCGCGCCCTGTCATTAGGCTACTGACGCTTCTAATATATTAGTATTGATAAACGTATTATATTATTGATTAACAAACACAAATAAATAAATCACTAGCGTCTATTAAAATGAAGCGTCATTTAAAATAATATAATATTTCTTTCATGGCAAGATAAGAAAAAGTGCGAGGGAGATGGATATTATTCCATCTCGCTTCATTATAGCCGCCAAGGCCGTCTACACTACGTCAGAAGGGGTCGTGACGGAAAAATCTTACGCTTTTTCTCGCCTAGCCCCATCCGCTAAAGAACTTCGTTTCAAATATTGAGATCATTTAACAGTTACTGAATGTAATTTAAATGCGGTTCCCAAGTCTATATTATTATTTATAATGGCTCGTCACTATGTGTTAATTAAAGTTTTTAAACTTAAGAATGAAGAACATTTTGCCATTTGGTTTGGGTGTCAAACACGTTGAACATGAATTGTTGGACGTTATTGCCACAATAAGTATTAAGCTATTAATCGTTTTATCAAACTGCAATCGTTTCGCGTAGAGAAAGACTTCAGGCTTGGCTGTTGTTCCTGATGTTGAGTACTGATGAGTTTAGGGCTACAACCCCTTATTCCACGACAGTATGATGCGGTCATTTGTAATAAGCGACCATTGTTTTATAAGCAAAACCGGTCGTCATGCATACTTTACTTTATCTATAGATAGGTATTGCGATGATCTCGAGGAGATTGTGGACCCACCATCGTTGGTGGGGCGGTGGCAATGTGGGTGCGGCTTGGCACCCCCTCTTAGGCACAGACGGATACCGATGGCTAGTCAAGGCATTATTCCAGTCTTAGGCTTCTGGTTTTAGCAGTCTTGGGTACCTTTATCTTGTCATTAATTGTTGTAGCGCCAATTTTTACGCAGTTGGCTGGGATAAAGTATTAAGTACAGAGTTCTTTACGGTTTCTTTGTATAAGCGACCTATCTGGACCAAATTCTGTCACAGAAGAAAAGTCCATGCCCAGGATTTTTATTATGTCAGCATCTATATCTGATTTTGACACAGGGGTGATCGGCGATTCTGCGATAATTTCTTTGCAAGTACCGGTCCAATCGGACCGTCTAACCCAATGGGTTATTTATGATTGCCTTTAAGCTCCTTCATATTATTAGCGGTTTCTCATTGGGCTAATCTAAAAAGGTTTGTTGTTTACAAACAGGGTAACTCGAAATCTAATTACAAAAAAAAAATGATGTCATTCTTCATTATCGGATATTATTTGATAGGTGTGTGTTCGGTTCCTTTGAATAAAGGAACCTTACTTTATTAAAAACACTATGTGTTACAGTTCCTATGAAAAGAACGTGACCAACTTTTTTTTATGGGATTATGCTACATTTCCCTTAAAAAGGAAAAACCCATTTTATTTCATTAAATGTCGATTTCCTTCCAGTTGATCTAAATCCAGCGGCGAATCACTCGGAGGCTTGCTTGATATTCTATCTATGCGCCTTCAGCACGCTGCAATTTGTACTTTAGTTTCTTGATTTAAGTAACACTTACCTTTCGGCATAATATCAGCAAATCACTACGTTTCACTGATAGCAAAACACTATATTAAACAAAATTGACCACAACTTAAAAATAGAGAGAGGTGTTGAGTGGTGAAGCACTAAACTGTGAATGACATGTCGTGAGCAAAATCTGTGGGTGGTCCGCGGGAGTGGGGTTCTCCCCACTCCTGTGACCGGAGTAAGAGGAGGAAGGAGGGCTTTTTAGTTTTTAGGTTCTCAACTTTAGTGAGAGTGGTGAATCCTAGACATGATACTACATGTGTTTAATAAGTTCCAGTTACTAATCTAGAGGACGAAGCACGAAGTATAATTACAGGCATTCCAACTTAGTTCTCACGGGTGACTTCGTATTTGATGTCTTCTTTGCTATGAAGTTGGCTTCAGCTGTCCATGGACAACAGTAGCCACTAACCATCAGATGGACTGTAAGTTCGTTTGTCACTTCAGTTCTATAAAAATAAAATAAAAATAAAAACAAAACGTTAAACCTAAAAAATGAGCTGAAATTAAATTGTTTATAAAAAATTTAAAAACAATTTAATATAAATAAAAATATCTTTAGTATTTGCGGAAATATAACAAATTAGACTAACTTGTAATTGGAGCTCAGCTGCTTCTTCTAATAACTGTACCGCTTCCGTTTTAAAATCGCACCCGAACTTTTCGCCCAATTTATAAACACATTCTCCGTCGACACGAATTCGAATCAAAAGCCTGAGATGAATTTTAAAATATAATATTTTAGTTTTAGTTTTAAAAACATAAAAAAAAACACAAAACACTATCTTAATCTTTTTTACTAATGGACTCGTAGGGTTGTACTTTTGCTAGTGTTAAGTAATAAGTAATACAAAGTAATAATACACAAATTCGCACCACTTTTACGTATCAAAACCCATTTCAAACTCTCATTCAAACGATAAAACAGGAGCAGCAATCCACCGGCAGTCACAAAATTCCTACGAAAATTTTATAATTTCTTTCGAATATTGTTCTTTTATTAATTTTAGGAACACATAATTTTGTTAGACTTTTTTAAACAAAGAAAATATTTTACCTTGCTTCAGGCCAGTACAATTTTATTTTCTTTAGTTCTGAAGAAGAATCAAATGTAGTATGAATAATACCAGATTCACGTGCGTAGATCATCTGTTCTGGCGTCTTGGTTGGCATCGCGTATATAATACTCCTAAATAACGAAAGTTAAAATCAATATAATTTTTTCATAAGTAAAATATACATCATTTTAATCGGTGCCTTTTTGACCAGTTTCAAAAAGTGCTTATCTTTATTTGCTGATTGGCTGTTTATAAAGTTTATTGTAGTGCAAGATGGTTGTAAACTTCGGTACACTTATACTGCCAGCCTTTCTTGAGCAGCGAAGTGATCATGAGCAGTTCGTCGTATTTTCTACATTTTCATATGAAAAAGGCGTGCAAGCAGCGTATCGGAGACGTTTGCAGCACATAAGCATCACGTCATCGATGCTGCGATGTATGACAATGATTTAATCTATGAAATTTATGGTGGATGTAAAACCAAGTCCATGTCCAACGCTCGTGCAACTGTTTTGGTTTGATATTCATCACAGATTTTTATACATTAAAATTGGTGCTTCATTGATGACGTGCTTCTGATGCATTGCATCTGCATCCGGTTTACACCTACCTTAAAGGAAACCAAAATAGGAAGTTACTAAATTTGTCAACTACGTTTGACAAATTTAATGCGTAAATACTCGCTAGCACTCATTTTTCAATATTAAAATCTATCCGTATCAAATATTAGTATTGAAATCAGTGGGAAGATACTAGCAGAGTTGGATATAAAAGAGAGGTTACAAGAGTTTGAAATACTTACAAAGCACTATTTTCTTAAAGAGAACCACATTGAATTCTAATGCAATGTTTGTACACGTTATAAATGACGAAGCATAATACTACGCAAAAAAGTTGGAAATCTACCGTGCGTTTTGTTCTAAAAAGATAGAAAAGGGATGTAGAATTTAATAATTTAAAATCTGCCATATTAGCTTAAATTGGAATGAAAGAACCAGGATTCGGTAAAAGTGGGAGTTGCCTTAGTCACTAAATGACTTGGCTTGTGCTATAATATCAACAGAAAGAAGATGTTCATTGATATATCATGGCGAAAAATTTTATATACTCACAAAGGATCTACGTTCAGCTGCCTTATTTTATAAATTTCACCGGGAGAGGCGCAATCAAATCCCACTTCACAAACAGCTGCTAGTTTTAATAATAAATCGAAGTCGTTCGCTTTCATAGCTGAAAAGTTTATAAAGCGAGTAAACATTATAATAATAATGTCTTCTCAAATCGAATTCCGGTTATAGTAGGCACTTTAAACAACGAAATTTTCGCATAATAGCTTCAGAATTCGGGGCTTTAATAGTTCTATACACCATGTCTGGTTATGTAGCCTAAATAGTTACATAAAAAAATTCATTCCGTATTTTTCCACCTTTAAAGGTGGATTTTTTCTATGATATTATAGAGGTGGATATATTTCTATATATTTTATAAAAAAGAATCATTAAGTCGGTTTACACTTGAATTGAGATCCACCTCTTTTTTTGAAGTTTGCTAAAAGTAGCGAAATCTCGTACCGTAAAATATTTGCACTCTCGGCATTACACGCTTGAAGTGCTGTATGCGTTGGTATGCCTCATCCATGTCGAACACGTAGAATGGCTCTTTTTGATATCCGCTCTCTATTACAGCCCGCGCTACGTCAGCCGTTGAATGGTTGTCCAGCACAAAGGCTGAATGGCTTGCGAATTCATTTTGTATCGTTCCATTCATTGTCTGAATAACATAATATAAAAATCCATTAAGCGTGAAGTAGCGATATCCAATTGTTTTAAGCGTATTAAATATGTATGCCTGTGTTAGATTTATTAAAATGTATTTTATCTTTATAAAATTCTAATGATTTCAAAAATTACCCAAGATTGAACATAATTATTCTAAATAATATGAATATTGCATCATAAATCATAAAATAACTGTTAATCAATATTTCAACGAGTACCTAATAAATAATAACTGTTTTTAATTGTTTATTTATTCTTATTAAATTATATTACAAATATAATAAAAGTTAGTACTTATTTAGGTAATTAGTCGGCACTTCTTTATTATTCAATAATAATCAATTATTCGATGAGCTAGTGAACCCAGGACCGGAAATCGATAACATGATACGAACTTAATATATATTCTTTACGTGGTAGAGCCATGCTGCAGCTATATTAGTAGTATAGTTGTAGCACGAATGGGTCGGCTCGACCGGGGAAGCACCAGGCTCCCACAGAATACCAGCGTAAAATAGCAGCTTAACGCTGCTGTGTTTCGTATGGTGAGTGTAGAGAACTGGAGACCCTTTTACTGGAAACGAGGCATTCCATCTTAGTCCTCACAGATGACAACGCATCTGCATTTTGATTCGTAATCGAGGATAGATGTAGATGTCTATGGCCTGCAGCCAACCACTTACCATCAGGTGGACTGTGTGCTCGTTTGTCACCCTTATCCTATAAAAAAAATATCGTAAAAACTAACAGTCCTGTTTTGTGGGTAGGTAGTGAAATAAAATATATCAACTACCTTACAAATTAGTTTTTTAAATTACCTAACCATCTTTTGTCTGTAATAATCTAACACCTGCATTGCCGTGTTCTAGTCTGATGGACAGGGCTGGTATAAATTACAGTTAATTTGTTAATATTACAGGATGGATAAAGAGCCAGTATAATAACATGCTGTGAGGCATTCCATCTTAGTCCTTAGAGGTGATAACTCATTCTAAAGCCTTCTTTGTTTGAAGTTGCTTACGCTGTCCATGAGCTGTAGTAGCCACTTACCATCAGGTGGATTGTAAGTTCGTTTGTCACTTCTGTTTTATAAAAAATACCGTGGTAACTTCACTTTGACGGCTTCATGGCGTAGTGGCATAGCATTAAATTGCGGCGTTGAGGGCCGCGGGTCCGTATCTCGCACAGAACAAGTACTTTGTATGGTCTAAAAATAATTGTTTCGGGCCTGGATGTTTGTCCTTGTGCGATTTATGTGTGTTAACTGCCTCCACGATAGAGAAGCAAATCTTAGTGTGTGGGCAACGTTTTTCTTTAAATGAAATAATATAAGCCCAAGGTATTTGCCGATTTGTGTATAATAAATTAATACAGCGTCACGGGTGGGAGTTTAGAAACTGCGAGGCGTCTGGTACTGCGGTCATCAATCCGCCTGCCACGCCCAAGCGTCACAATCAAACAAAAATCAATACAACGGGGGAGTCCCATGTCCAGAATCGGCAAGAGACGCCTTAGACGGAAGTTTATTGACCAAATTGGCGATAGATCAAGGATGGACTAAATTAAGAATACCCTTAACCACCGAGCATGTGCATAATATATGGATGTGAAAGAAAAGAGAGATGAGTTCCAGGATCATAAACTCTTGTTTATGTATTAATTATGATGTAATTTGTTATGTTTTATTGCATTTTCATACAAAAATAAATTTAAAATATGTGATATTTTTATATTTTTATTTGATGGAATAGTTCCTGGTATCGTTATTTGATGGAATAGTTCCTGGCATCTTTATGTGACTAATTACTAGGTAGATGTGGTTCTCAGTCGTGCAAAAGCTTTTTTTTAGCTTTTATGAATTTTATTTAAACAAATACGAGAGCCGTAAGATTTCAAAGCACGGGAGCAAAACGTGTATGATTTTTGCGAGGACAAATGAAAATTCATGGGGATACAGAAATGTCTGAGTAGTTTAAAAAAAATTGTGGACATGTGAAAACCGTTAATTCGCATTGAATTGACACTTTTCTGCCCTCAAAATACTTTGGAAATTTAGGAGTCCTGTGCAGTTGTAAGACGTATGTAAGGTGCTACTTTACTTTTTTACAGCTTACATATTTTCAGACATACCTATAAAGATTTTTGTGACAGTCCCGGTTTCATAGCTTACGTGAGTATTAAGTAATTGTACAGGCTCTTTCGGAAACGTACTATAAATATCAAAGAAAGCAAATTTTAAACATGGGTTTATTTTTATTTTAACTATGAGTAGAACTATGGTAGAACTGCAACAGAATTTTGAAAGTCATCTGTCAAAGCGAAATCGGTAATCAAACCAATCCAAACGTTTTCATAGTACGTTAGCAACCCAAATTCGATTCACTCATATTTTAATTGCAATTTGAAGTGCCGATTTACCAACAGGTGAAGGAAAACATCGCGAGAAAACCTTCATATCTGAGAAGTTAAAAAAATATTTCAAAATATTTTGTAAACATTTCTTTGCCTTACTTAATAAATAACGTACGAAATGCTATCGTTAGCAATACTTCGTATACCAAAGTATCTAATAAAAAATTACTTAAAGCCTTGGATTACACCCGGTATAATTAGGTGCATGAAACATAGGGACAAACTAAACTTGATGGCAAAATCTTTTTCAGATAATTCCGTTTTACAAATTTCATATCAAAGATATAGGAATTTTTGTAACAATTTATTAAAAAGTTGAAGTATAATTATCTTACATACTTACTGCAAGAGTCTGGTAGGGATAATGAAAAGATTTGCCGGCATATAAAAGATATTGCATTTATATCCAAACAGCATGAATCTTTATCAGAATTATTACAAGATAAATCCTCGCCGCTTATATCAGTAAATGCAGCAAATAACTACTTTGTGAACGTCGGTAAAAATCTTGCTGAGCAGATAATAAACAATTCTAACAATAATCATGAATACAGGGCCACTTTCACAACTCAAAGAAACTGCCATTTAAATTCGTTCGTATTATTACATACGGACGCTACTAAAGTAGAAAGGATTATAATGGGACTGAAAGAAACAAGGGCGGTCGGTTGGGACGGCATACCCACTAGCATATTAAGAAAATTTAAACAATTTCTAGTACCACCATTAACTCATATTTTTCGAATTTGCCTCTCTGAAGGAATTTTCCCAGATTGTTTAAAAAAGCCATTGTAGTTCCAGTATATAAATCGGGAGACAAAAAAACCGTTTCCAATTATCGGCCTAACTCAATATTCTCATCTATGTCTAAAATATTAGAAAAATTAATCAACAATAGATTAATGAATTATTTACAAAGTAAAATAATATGCAACATGGTTTCAGACCAAAACTGTCCACTGCTAATGCTGTGCAGGAAATGACTGATTACGTCTCTCAAGAATTAGACAAAGGCAACCAATCAATTGGCATTTTCCTTGACCTAGCAAAAGTTTTTGATACAGTTTCTATTCCCATCCTTTTAAATAAGCTAGAGAGCATAGGTATTCGAGGTAAACAGCTTCAACTTTTTGCGAACTATTAAGAAAATTGATATCAATGCATAAAAATCGAAAAGGTTATAAGCTCTGAATAAAAAGTACTCGTTTTGGCGTGCCTCAAGGAAGTTTGTTAGGGCTAACCCTATTTTTGATATATATAAATGACCTTTGCAATTTCGAACTGAACTCAGGTAAAATAATATCTTACGTAGATGATATCATGCTCCTTTTTCCGCAAATACAGTAGCCAAGGTTTATTTATGTGCACTGCAAGACAGGGTTAATAAATGGCTCCAACAAAACATATTAATACTGAATACGGACAAAACCAAATATATTCATTTCTCTATGCGCAGCTCAACCCAGCATATAACCATTCCAGAAATTTATGCACATCAATGTTGCTCAGTCGCAGAGTCTAAATGTAATTGCCCAGATATTTTTAATACAAAAACTAAAAAAATACCTTGGAATAATTATAGATTCTACTTTTACATTTAAAAACTACATAGACCACTTGTGCAATAGAGTCCGTAAACTAATGTTTGTTTTTAAAAATATTCGTTCTTTTGCTGATATTAAGGTAGTAAAGCAAGTATATTTCGCACTATGTCAATAAATTCTCACCTACTGTATAACCTCATGGGAAGAGCAGATAAAACTACACTGCTACCACTGGAACGCGTTCAAAGAGCTGTACTAAAAGTCGCAATATTCCACCCTATCCTATTCCCATCCCATCTCTTATATAAATCCTATAATGTCCGCTCAGTGCGCCAGTTATTCGTTATGAGTACGTTACTAAAACAGCACTTAAAATTGCCCTTCAGAAGAGAGGTCACTGATAAAAGACGCAAAGATAAAGTAATTGAAACTAATATTAGAATAAGGCACTCTTTCATGCATATATTTTTTACATTCCTTGGCTCTTTTCTGTATAATCAAGTCAATGCAATTTTGTACATGTATCCATTAAAAATGGCAGACTGTAAAAATGTAACTCGAACATGGTTACCACAGAACACAATTACTCTCTACCAAGAGAAGAACGCCAACTTCATACTAAAAAAAGGAAACACGTGTTTATGAATGTACACGAAAAGCGCCTCGGTGGGCGCCCATATAAAACTTTTTTAGCGGGAATTTCAAACCTTTGTATTGTGTAACTTTGAACTTTTTATTTAAGGCATATTCGAGTAATTTTGGCTCAAGCTTCACAAACCTATGGGGTAAATTCCCATACATTTGAGAGGTTGCACCAAAATTACTCGAATTTACTTTAGAGGAGTATGTGGGATAAAATAAAACTAAAAATAGGTATAGTTACGTAATTTTATTTTTTGTAAGATATTGTTTTATACACTATATATTATTATTAATGTTTTCTATTGCTTTTGCAGATAATATTTCCATGCGTAATATTGATTTATAACATATGTTATCGTGAGAGCTATTCTTCACAGAACATTAACGTAAATTTAAATCAGCAAAATTCTCATGTCGAAAACTTAACTCAGCCCAAATACATGATCTGAAATAGATAAAATTCGAGTTAATATAGTAATAATCCCCTACAAATAACGATGAATAAATTCAAAATGCTTAAAGACTTACCACAATATTATCAAAAGTTTTTCTATTTTTATTGTAGGAAACCTGCAGAAAGTGATCGGATGATTTTGTGCTTTTTGTTTGCATAATTTTTTTAAATAATAAATTAATTTATAGTCAATATCTCCTACAGAGTCAGTATCTCACAAAAACCTTCACACACACAATCGCGAAGAATTGCCTATAAACGAAAATGAAGTATTCTGAACCGATAATAACTGAATTAAAGCAAAACGCAATAACAAATATTAAAATCTAAATCATTTTAAATAAATTTGTATCAATTTTAGAAAATATTTCTTCGTCTTCTTCTTTTAAATTATGGCTTCTCTTTATTGAATTCTGCCAGTGTCAATATTTTCAATATGAAAGACGTTGACAAACAAATGTCATTTTTTTCTTCTTTTAGTTCATGGCTTCTCTTGATAGAATTCTGCTAATATTTAATAATTTAATTTTAATCAATTAGTAGGTCAATTAATTGTGCAAACCTCAAAGTAATATGTATATAATTACTGTAAGGTGACACAAGAAAAAATATAGCATAGAATTAAAAAAATTCAGTTTCTTCCGATATAATAGTTATGCATATTTGTACCTAATTTTTAAAATGGCAATCTGAAACAACGCGAAAGAATGAATCGGCGATATCTTTTTCTCGCTTTAATTTTACACGCCCACCCCACACATAGATAAAATTATGATTGTGTGCAAGTTTCTCGGGCTTCATACAGAGTTGCATCACCCTGATGGTTACAAAATGTATCATACATGACAATTTGTCATCAAATTTGTCATGTGGATAATTTTCTGATTGTTTTAACCTCTCAGACCTTGACATTTTATTGGAAAAACTTAGTCAGAACTATGCTCAAGCCAAAGAGTATAGTAGGTCAGGCCAAAGACAATTCTTTTTATATATATGCCTCATAGAGGGTATATTTGTCATAGTTGCCACGCTTGGCAAGCGGGTTGGCAACCACAGTTTTTTATTTTTAGTCGTTATTAGGAAGACGCTGCTGCCCATCTCCTGATTTATTTCCCTCTGTCGCCTCTAGAAATGAGTGATAAATAACATCACGGTGAAAAGTTCCAAAATAACATTGTTCCTTCGCGCCGCCACCGTACTATTTTCTCCGTTACTCCTGTCACTGATTTAACCAAACAAAATGAACTACGCCTCTACACTGTAATTGATGATTTATCAAAATATTTCATTTATCGACAAATCGTCTTGCAATCGTCGTTACTCTAGCGCTCGCTTGACCTTCATACAAATAATTCGAAATTTTAATTGTTGATAATTTTTTTTTATTTTCGGATAAGAACATAGTAATGACTCTAAGTTATATTTACCATCATTTAAAAAAAATTGTCTTTGGCCTGACCTCCTATACTTTTTGGCTTGACCATAGTTCTGACCTCTTGGTAGAGAGTAATTGTGTTCTGTGGTTCTAAGTTTGTCCAATAAAATGTCAAGGTCTGAGAATTTAATTTCATAAGTAAATTAATGATAATATATTTTACCGAAATAACCCTAATTACTTGGTATGTTATTCATTTTATATAAACAGAAAATATTTGTCAATGTATCTATTAGCACATACACCTGAGATACAGGTTTATCCTAGTTCAGGTGCCTGTTATTGTAGACTATTTTAAATTAAGACATTATTTGGTTAAGGTTTAGAATCAAGTCGCCTTAATAGGGGGGTGTGGGGCGGTGGGAAAGGGGTGGGGGAGGGGTAGATTCACCCCCCACCTTTTTCCCTTACCGGACGTGCCTATTACAATTTTTTTTTACGTGGTAGAGCCATGTTGCAGCTATATTAATAGTATAGTTGTAGCACGAATAGGTCGGCTCGACCGGGGAAGGACCACGCTCTCACAGAATACCAGCGTAAAATAGCAGCTTAATGCTGTTGTGTTTCGTATGGTGAGTGTAGAGAACCGGAGACTCTTTTTACTGGAAAAGAGGCATTCTATCTTAGTCCTCACGGCTGACAACGCATCTGCATTTAAATTCGCAAACAAACATAGATGTATATGTCTATGGACCACAGCAACCACTTACCATCAGGTGGACTGTGGGCTCGTTTGTCACCCTTATTCTATAATTTAAAATAATAATAATAATATACAATAAAAAATAAAATAATAGACACTCCGAGAAGTCTGCAGTCTGTGAACACGTACAGGATCGTCCCCGTCACTACCTTAGAATTGATAGACCTCAAATCTTCGCTAAGGAGTACCGATTCTGAGACACCGATAGCTGAGTGCTTGGTACCATCTGCTTGGGATCCTATAATTAATAAAATTAAATCCCAACCCAAGCATACAAATGCAAGACTACAAGATATTATAAGTTCATACTGCGTAGATCGGAACAAAAATTAATATTTTAATCTCGAAGTAGCCGTGGTTAACTATGACATTGGGACGTCGAACATGATGGGGGGGACTGAGGTGTTCGAAACGTAGGGAATGTAAAATAAGTTAATATTCGCGATAAAATCCATAAAAACTAGTTTTATTAATATTATATTACTACAACCAATTTAAAGCTTTATTAATAAATATGTTATTTATTTAAAAAATAAAATAAAATGGAAATTAACTTCTTGAGGAAGGAAAATACTTAACCCTCTTTTTTTGAAGTTCCGTATTCGGGTTAAAAGTAGCCTATAAGTTGCCCCGGGTCCCTAACTACCTATACACAAACTTTCATGGAAATCTGTCTAGTAGTTTTTGCGTGAATCGCAAATAAACAGACAGACAGACAGACAAAAATTCTAAAAACCACTAATTTGGCTTCAGTGACTTTTATTTAGTCCCCTGGACTTGTTTTTCCCAGAAAATATTAGAACTACAGACACGACTTTTCTACTTATATATGTACAGATGTATAGATAGAACATGCCTCTCACCGCAATAAAATACGAATAAGTACCTTACATATTCAGAACTTCATGGAAAAGGGAGCGGTTGCCTATCTTACCTACCCAATATTTTTCTTTGAGATCATTTCAAAACAGGTTGAACGGTCCGCGCGGAACGTATCATGCGTGGAGTCCGCAGTGCTCGTAAATAAATTAATATTTTATTGTAAAATTTAGGTAACATAAAAATAATTCTAAATTCAAAATTATATTGAAGAATATCAAAAGCCTTTGTAGTGCGGTGACTGCGACGCTACGGGACAGCGGCTTTGAATCGCATGGCACAACTGTTTGTATTGGCCTACAAATATTTATTCGGGTCTGAATTTTTGATCTTGTGCATTTTATATTACAGGAGAAAATATTAACGTTTATTTATAAAGATATGATTTTCTCCCAAAAAAAAATTACTACGCATTCTCTTTCGAATACTGTCGGAAAAACTTTAAGGGCAAATTGAAGTATCACATATGGATTGTAACACTGACTGTCAGTACTGATTCTTCGCATACTTATCCTCTGCAGTACCAAAAAATAAACACAAACTCTCAGCTTCAACATAACCAAGCCTAAAAACCATCAATTAATTCAACTTGCACTGTAGAAATTCAAATCCAGGGCCAACGTTCAAGTAGGTACTTTTAGGCTACGTGAACAGTACTTTGATCACAGAGATATACCGTGGCTAATTGATCACTCAATCAATAAAGTTGTAAAAAGGCAAAGTTACAGCCTATATACTTCCCACAGCTGGGCACGGGTCTCTCATTTCTGAGAAAGCTCCTAGGCGGAGCATAGCCCTCCGTGGAGCTGCTCCGGTTTGTGTTGATGGACTTCACATGTTCTCGAAATATTAAATTTATCAGACATGTAAGTTCCCTCATGATGATTTCCTTCATCGTGAAGCACGTTTATAACCAACTCGTATATCTTTTAATTTTGAAATAAATATTAATAGATGGAGAAAAATAAGCATAAAGCATAAAGGACATCATAATAATGTCGTCCAGACCGAATTTTGGTACAGTGGTCCTAACAAAGACTAGCCATCTGCGCAGCACAACGTTATAGTGCCACAGGAGCACTCTCTATTTCCTCACTCTCATAGTCCGATGGGACGATAATCCAAAACGACCGGAGAGATTTCCACCTTCTTGACTACGGGCTGGTATTGAGAATTTCTTGACGAAAAAACCCAAAAAGTGATTTTGGCCCAACCTTTGGATTCGAACACGGGACTTCCGATCGGGATGATTAGCGAGAAAGAACGAGGCAGTAAGGATATCATAGTAGGGAAACCTTAAGCTGTAGGTAACTATTGTTATATTTGACCGAAAACAAACGCGCTTAGTGGAGCCTTTAGCGTTATGTAAGGCCCTGCGATTTTGAAAAAATACGCAAGCTAACAGACAAACAAACATAAAAAAATCTTGTACTGACTTTTACCAACTTTCAAGCATTTCTGTAATAGAAATGTACAGTAAAATACTTAATATAAAAACAAAAATCACTTTACTGTTTTAATATATTCCGTATCTTTAAATAAGCAACATAGTAGGATTGAATTATAGGTTATCTTACTTATTTTTGTAATATAATTAATAACATATTTGCATACTGTATCATCATGAAAGATAACCAGCGTGACCCAATACATACATAAAACTAATTAATAGATTCTAAGTATATAATACGTAATGAAACTTACAATAACAAAAATTTTAAAGAAAAATGGCGGGATTTTGCTTATTTTTGAAATTAAAATTAAAGATAATTGTAATTAAATAAATTAAAGCAAAATGTAGCTAATCGAATGATTAGCTACATTTTGCTTTCACGAATACGAGATGTGTCTTAAGACCAAATTTCTCTTTTAATGTTAATACTGACACTTTGATTTTCTTCAAACTGCCCCATCCCCGGCACTTCTTACTTCGACGACATTCTTTTTTTTTTCACTTAAAGTTTATTTCATATGTCATAAACAATATTATTTTTTTTTAATAGAAGGGGGCATGTGGGAATGTGTATCACTTTGTGGTAAGTGATCACCGCCGCCCATGAACATCCGCATCACCAAAGGAATCACAGGTGCCAGCCTTTGAGAAAGGAGTGAGTAAAGAATTAGTAGGTGATGAGCAAGTGAATCTGTTATTGTGCACTATACAAGTATATCGGACATTTGACACAATTTTTATTTGTATATTTTGGCTTCCCTTAAAAAGTGATTCAAGCTATAGTAAGCTCAAGAGCTAAGCCGCCTCGCCGTAAATTTTACAGTATGTTAGCAATCCAGTTTCGATCCCCAATCGAAGAAATTAAATTGATTAATGATTTACCACGTGCTCGGCGCTGAAGGAAAACATTGTGAGGAAATCTGTATGTCTGAGAAATTAAAATATTTCGAAGTCATGGGATTAATATTTCATAATATTTCAATTTCGCGTCACATAATTTCGAAAGTGATTCGCTTGGTAAGTTCAGGTGGCCGGAGGTCCAATCCCCCCCCCCCTTAACATGGTATCGGAATCAAATAAAAAAACTACCCTAGGAGGGTACCAGCACCCCTGGTAACGGAGAATCCCTCGCTGAGCATACACGATCCACGACCAAGCAATCCTACTCATCCTGGGCGTGGGTGCTCAGGTTGCCCCGCGTATTCTGGGGGGAGGAGGGGGGCAAAATTCCGCTCGTGACTAAAACTGCTCGGGACAAGCGTAAGAATAAGACCAAGGCGACCTCTGTCACGCTATCCGTGAATTTTTGCAACATCAGGGGACTTCATTCCAACCTTAACGCTGTCTACTACCATCTGGAGACGGCACAGCCGGCCTTGCTCTTTTTAACCGAGACTCAGGTGTCCTCTCCGACTGATATTTCATATGTCTCCTACCCGTGGTACAAATTAGAACATTCCTTTGTGCCCCGGGCTGGAGCTTGCGTATATGACAGAGAGGACATCTGTTTTCGACGTCTCGGCAGTCTTGAAGGTACGTCCATCCTATATCCATCCTATGGCTGCGCGGAGACAGCGACGACCATCCCCGCGTTTACGGGTGTCTCTATAGATCCCGTAGCGGTAATGCCGAAACAGACCGACTCATCGACCACGTCCAAATGGCTACAAATTCCTTGATACAGCAGATCCCATCCGCAGAGATCGTGATCCTTGGCGATTTTAACGCCCACCACGCCGAATGGCTCGGTTCACATTTAACCGATCATGCGGGGAGATCTGTTTATGTCTTTGCCTTGGCATATGGTCTTACACAACTGGTTACTTCGCCTACGCGGATTCCAGATGTGGACGATTATGCACCTTCCCTGTTGGACCTTCTGCTAACCTTTCACCCGGACGGATATCCGGTTTCCGTCGACGCCCCTCTAGGCTAGTCGGACCATTGTATTTTCCGGAGTGTGGTGCCACTCACATTAACGTCGCGGTTGCATTCTGCAGGCTGCCGCCGTGTTTGGCACTATAGGTCGACTGATTGGGATAGGATGCAGTATTTTTTTGCATCCTACTCTTGGGGGCGGGTTTGCTTCTCGCCGGACGATCTCAGCATTGTTGCAGATTCTGTCGCTGATGTGGTACTTCTGGGTATGGAACTTTTTATTCCATCCTCTGTGGTGCTCATCGGAGGCAGATCCCAGCCATGGTTTGGTCACACATGTAAAATAGCATCATGCTATAAGCAGGAGTGCTACCGGGCCTGGGCTGACACATCAACGTCTCGGGATGTAAACACCAGCCTTCTTAAAAAAAGTATAATTCCGCCTCCAGGTCCTTCAAAAAAGTCATTGCCAAGCCAAAGTCTGAGCACATCGGCAGAATTGCCGAGAAGCTAGTTCGCCTTCCTTTGGGAACCCGTGCATTTTGGTCTCTCTCCAAGGCTGTCCTAGGGAACTTCTGTCAGCCATCTCTTCCATCTCTGCACAGAAAGGACGACTCACTGGCCCATGCCGCAAATGAGAAAGCCGATCTGTTAGGCTCTCTCTTTGCGTCCAACTCGACTCTCGATGACGGAGGAACACACCGCCGACGATCCCGCGGTGTGAGTGCTCCATGCCGGATGTGCGGTTTACACAGCGCTGGGTTCGCAAAACACTCCTCTCACTGGACGTCAGCAAGTCGAGTGGACCTGATGGAGTCCCTTCCATTGTGCTGAAGACGTGTGCTCCGGAGTTGGCACCGGTTTTAACGCGTCTTTTCCAGTACTCCTACTCCCAAGGCGTAGTCCCGAATTCATGGAAGGCAGCTTTGGTCCACCCGATCCCGAAATTTCACGAATGCCAATCGCTTCAAAATTCACGATATCATCCTCACCATCTGGATGCTTAGCGGTTCACCACTGTGCGTTTTACTAGGATTTTTCTTCCTCGTACAACTTCTCTGTGGAATTGTTTAGCACCGGCGATTTTTTGTCGGCCATCAGGTGAGCCGCATGCTGCTTCGTCTTCTATAAAAAAATAGTCTGACAACACGCTCTCGAACAGTGCAGCGGAGGCCTGTGTTGAGCTGTTGGACGTATATAAGCTGTAACTTTACGAGAAGTGCATTTACTCTGTTATAATTTCATCATAATTAAAGTAAAAATAAATTGGATTAAATGAAACTAACTAGTAGTAGAATTTCCCGCCCCATCGGGTGGAACAAAAAAGGTGGACCACGCGGAATTATTTTTTTTGAAAAATAATAGCAATGCTATTAACATTACTAATATTCCCTCTAATCACTCCTGGTAAGCTTAAAACGCTTATGTTAAGAATGGTTCACGACAGTAGCCAAATGGCCGATCAGTCCGCACCCTGCCAATAGGCTACTGTTGCTTCGAAACTTATTAGCTTCTTAATTTTGGCTTTCTTTTCTTTCTAATAGAGATAAAAGAGTAAATACACTGTTGCTTTATGATAGAAATTAATATGTGGATGGTACCAACATAGACGGTCACCTAGAAGTATAGTAGCCTTACCATCTTGTAGATCACCTTGATTAATAACTGATCACTATTAATATTTATAAATATGATAATAATACTACTCACGTGTTTATCATAATAAAGTTTATCAATATTATCATCTTCGAATAATGTTAACAATTTTATTGTAATAAATAACTGTTTACGAGTTTGATAATATAGTTTTCCTAGTATTATGTAATATTCCAAAGTGCTGGTCCAGTATTCTATGTACATGCCTATACAAGCCACAAACATACACCGAAATTCCAATATCAACTACCGATACATGCAGCGAACTCCCGTCGACCATTAATATAATGTACGAAGGTTGCATTTCTGAAAACACCGGGCATTATTACAAAATATTTGAAAACATAATGATGAAAGACATATGAATACAAGGTATCTGGTAAATAACATTTTTGATTAAGTAGAAAGTATTCAAAAATTAGATTGTAAACATAGACTAAATGTTTTAATAAACTATAGTTAGAGAATTCATAGACGAAAAACAACGGCATGTGACGTCACAACAATACGGGGGATAAATAGCCGGCACTACTAGGCGAGCCCCGTTCACAGAACACAATTAGGTACTCTCTACCGAGAGAAGAACGCCAACTTCCTACTAAAAAAAGGAAACACGTGTTTATGTGTACACTACAAGCACCACGGTGGGTGCCCATATAAAATCTTTTAGCGGGAAATTCAAATCTTTGTATTCTGTAACTTTTTAACTTTTTGTTTAAGGCAAATTCGAGTAATTTTGGCTCAAGCCTGAGAAACCTATTGGGTGAATTCCCATACATTTGAGAGTTTGCACCAAAATTACTCGAATTTACTTTAGAGGAGCATGTGGGATAAAATAAAACTAAAAATTTTAAGTTAAGTTATGTAATTTTATTTTTTGGAAGACAGATTGTTTTATACACTATACAATTATTATTAATGTTTTATTGCTTTTGCAGATTATATTTCCATGCATGTTATTGATATATAATATATGTTATTGTGAGAGTTATTCTTTACAGAACATTAACGTAAATTTAAATCAGCGAAGTTCGTGTAGTGAAAACTTAACTCAGCCCAAATACTGATCTGAAACCGATGAAATTCGAGTTAATATAGTAATAATCCCTACAAACAACGATCAATTAATTCAAAATGCTTAAAGACTTACCACAATATTGTCAAAAGTTTTTCTTCTTCTATTGTAGGAAAGCTGCGGAAAGTGATCAGATGATTTTGTGCTTTTTGTTTGCACAACACTTAACTTACTTTCGATTCTGAACACACATCGTGCATAACATTTTTAAATAATAAACTTTGATTATAATAAATTAATTTATAGTCAATATCTCATACAGAGTCAAAATCTCATAAAAATCTTTACATAAACAATCGCGAGGAAATGCCTACAAATGAAATTAAGTATTCTGAACCGACAATAACTACGATTAAGCAAAAAGAAATAATAAATATTAAAATCTAAACCTATGAAATAATTTGAGAAATTTTTTTCAGCATGAAAGAAGTTGACAAACAAATGTCATTTTTATTCTTTTATTTCATGGCTTCTCTTAATAGAATTCTGCTAATATTTAATTTTAATCAATTAATAGGTCAATTAACTGTGCAAACATCAGAGTAAAATCTATATAATTACTGTATGGTGCAAACAAAAGAATATAGCACAGAATTAACATTTTCAGTTTCTTCCGATATAATAATTATGAATATTTGTATCTAATTTTTAAAATGGCAATCTGAAGCAACGCGAAGGAAATAAACAGTGATATCTTTTAACGCTTTATTTTTATACGCCCAACCCACACATAGACAAAATTATGATTGTGTGCAAATTTCTCGGATTTCATACAAAGTTGGATCACCCTGGCTCAGTTGGTCCGGGTCTGTGGCCTTTAAGTCGTGTTGTGTCTAGCGGATGCTTATGAATTAGTTAATCGAATTTTATCGTATAATAATTTGGATAAAAGTGATTCGTCTTTATTCTATTGTTGCGTAATTTGTGAAATATTGATGGAAATTTAAATATCGTTGATAATTGCAACATAGTTTAGAGCAATGGTTTTTATAAATTCAGAAGTGAGATAGGCTCACGTTCAAATTAATCAGTCTTCAGCTATTCTATTTTGGTAACTAGTGATTCTAAGAGTTATATTCCCCAGTAATAAAAGTGTGTGATATGGGTGATAATTCTTCAACTACCCGACGTATGACTAGACGAAGACGAGAACCGAGCCCGAACATTAGAGAAGCGCTAGTAACTATCTTGGAGCGTCTTAGCAATTTGGAAGATCGAATGGCGGTAGATACGTCTACCCTGCCGCCACCGGCATCTGCATTGCCGCCTGACTGTGGTGACTCCATAGTAGGAAGAAATTGCTCCTATGTAGGAATGCCTCCAGTCAGCGCCTTCATTGCCTTCTCACACCAGTATTCGAACGGAAGATACGAACACCTCTGTGTATATTACGGATCTGATAATAGGAGCATTAACCACATTATCGCGAATAAGATCTAACCATTACTACATACTATATAGCCTAGGGCTGCCGCAACTCTTAGTCAGGCTCTGGAGACTCTTAATCTGATCTAGTAGATTTTTTCTCAACTTATACAAATGTACAAAAGATAAAGCGATCACCTAGTAGTAATAATCCACGACAGTGTTGAATGTTTCATGTGCGGTGATACAAGAAACCTTGAAACATTCTACCCCAAACGGAAGAAACCTGATACTAAATCAACTAATGTGAACAACAATCCTAGAACTTCCATGAATAAAATAACCAACACGTGTCAATTTTGTAAGAAACCTGGTCATTTATTGAAATAAAAACAATGCTCAGGCATAGTTTTGCAAAACTACATGCAAATTCACAGCAAAATAATAATGTAAATTTTCGCCTTCAATAAAAAGGGAACTCAAAGAAAAGTGAAGGAACTGTTGCGGTCATTCAGGGTATACCCATAGACGTACTAATGGTGATTCCCGTGGAGTGTTTTAAATAATTTCATATGTCCGCGTGTCTTGCTATTAATTATTGAAAGGAATAGGTAGTCAAAATTTCGAATCAAATTTTTATACAACGCTGATATAGTCTAGTCAATAAGTTCAAAAACATGTTAATTCTTGTTCCCGCTCTTAAAAATATGTGCGATAGCTTATTCGATTCGGAATGACGTCTAGAAAAAATTATCTCGACAATTTATTGCATGCCATATGGCCGATATGAGCTACGACTGCTGGGCGAGTCTTTTGGAAAGACACTCAGGCTGTTGGGAAGAACATGGTTCTCTGGCGTGGGGAATAGATCCCGGAAGCATATGCTACGTTTTTGATAATGGTAACTCCTATATCTTGGCATAATGTTCATCACCGGTTTACACTCAATCTGTCAGTGGTACTAGTTGAATATGTATTAATATTGAAAGAATTATTTTCGCTGGTCTAGCTCGATGTTATCGGCTAGATATTCACTGAATTTGTCAGAGGTGTGTGTTGAGAGTTATCTCAGCCGGTCTAACTCGATGTTATCGGCTAGGTATTCACTGAATTTGTCAGTGGTGTGCGTTGAGAGTCTCCGTCGATATAGTTCAATGTTATCGACTAGATTTTCACCAAGTTTTTGGTGGTTGCGTTGAGGCTTGGCCTCCGCTCTAGCTGAATGTTATCAGCCAGGTTTCGACTGAAGCAGGAGAGGGCGAGTTCGAGAATTCATAGACAAACAACAACGGCATGTGACGTCACAACATCAGTGGGGATAAATAGCCGGCGCTACTAGGCATTGAGCCCAGTTGGTCCGGGGCGGTGGTGCCTTTAAGTCGTTGTGTCTAGCGGACGCTTAGGAATTAGTTAATCGAATTGTATCGGTGTAGTTATAATAATTTGGGTTATAGTGATGTATTTATTCTCTTGTTGCGTAATTTGTGAAATATTGATGGAAATTTAAATATCGTTGATAATTGCAATATAGTTTAGAGCAATTTTTTTTTTATTAAATTGTGATATATTATAAATCTATAACGTAAAGTAAAGTTACAGTAAGAGGCGACAGAGGGAAACAAATCAGGAGATGGGCAGCAGCGTCTTCCTAATAACGACTAATAATAAAAAAACTGCGGTTGCCAACTCGCTTGCCAAGCGTGTCAACTATGGCAAAAATCCTCCCTATGAGGCAATCTATGGGCAGGCCTATGTTCAGCAGTGGACTTTAATAGGCTGTAACGGTAAAGTTACAGTCTATACGTGGGTCAGGGAGTATTGCAAAACTAAAAAAAGTTAAATTGTTAAAGTTTTAATTACTAAATCTTTTGAAAATCGCTCCACTAGTATCTAGTACAAAGTTTCATACGCCTGAACCCATTTCCAGTCCGCATCAGACACCTACCCCATTGACTGCCCAACGCTGCTGTCGCATCTTCTGGCGATGAAAACTGTATCCTTTTCAGCTGAATAAAATAAGTCACACGGTGCTAAATCAGAGTTTGACACAAAAGCTTAACCAGTGTGCTGTCCAGGGAATTCCTTGTTCTGAGCGCTGAGTGCAAGGGCTTGTTGTCATGGTGAGGAAGTAGCTCTCAGAGTTGTTCGATCGCTTATTGCTTGTTTGCAGTGCACACTTCTGGCAAGCATTTGGTAGTATTCCATTCGGCTTTGATGCTACTTTGATTTTATATAGAAATTTACCCTAGGACCCCGTCAAAGTGAAAAAAAAAACTGGCGATCCAAACCTTCCCTACGCTTCTCGATCGCTTCAATAGTATGGTAGGCATTGTTTCATTTAAAAACAGCCATTTAAAATCGTAAAAAATCATCGCGCGAATATGTTAGTCTATACCCTTTACATCGGACTACAGAAATGCATTTGGCGGCGCAAATAGGTATGGGGTGGTACCTACCTAGGCGGACTTCTAGGCAGAAAATGAGTCCTATCACTTAGTGAACTAAAAGGAAGCATTAAATTGAAATAAATTTTAAATGTAGCTTAAATCCAGAGATAATAATTAATTCTATTCAAAGCAGTACTTTTTAATAGGGGATGACGATGGCAGATAAAATAGAAAGTTGATAGTTATCGTTTTTTTAGATGCTGATCTACTTGAAAGTTTCATGCCGCGGCTTCTCACAACGTCTCCCGTAGCAGGAACTTGTTGAATTGATAGCCCTTTCCCAATACTTAGTGTATAAAAAATATTGTCGCGGGCGAAGCCACGGGAAAACTATTAATAAACAACACATACTTTCTAAAAGAAACGATGGTTTCATTTAAGAGGAAAATGTATTTATTTGTTTGGTTATATCTTTACTAAACGGTACCCATAACTCATATTAATAATACTACAGATCATAAAATAATACCCATTAATATACTACGAACAACAGCAATAAACTTTGAGAATGCATAAGTCCGTCTTTTTGTGTTATTCTCTGCCAAAATTAGAATAAAACGTAAGAATTCCTACGATGTCCATCGTAACGGGAGATTATTTACGACTATGGTATTGTAACTCAATTTTTATACAAGTAAATGGGATATCTGCGCAGGCTGATTGCGAGTATCGTCGATTTAGATTCAACATGCGTCTTCACACTTGAGGAATGAGATTGCTACTAGCAGCATTAAGTCTATTTGTGCTATCCAGAAAAAACGCCATCTATTCATCATTTCTGTATTTTTTAAACAAACGTCTCAAATGCAGTACTTTAACTTTAAAAATAATTAGAGATAATCTGTACAGCGCAATGGTACCTTATCTAACGCGAGTTTCAACACGCACTGCCTGTGTACAAATTGACATTTTTAATGTTTTGGGTAAAGTTTGTAAGCTATTTCTTTGGTACGTGACGCAGTTATTCTCTTTTGAACAAGCGTGTGTGATTCTGATAGTTATAAAAAGTAAAAAAGAAAAACAACACCTATATGTTTGTATGTTTCCTTGCTAGGTCTAGGCGAAATAATATCTCCAGAAAATATTTTTATGTATTTTTTTTCGATTAGATACAGTTTTTTGGCGATTATTCCTACACCGCTGACTAGGTGGTTAGTCTGTTGTTAAAATTGTTTTAAGAATTTCTATAGTGCTGACGGGGGTTAACTCGGGTTGTTCGCGTTTTATGAAATTTAAGGTTGGTATCCTAGAGACTATATCAAAAGACAAACTATTTTATAAGAATACAGAACTACTTTATAGATGGAAAAACTTATAAAGTTGTTCTGTATTGTTATTAAATAGTTGAAAAATTTTCTTTATTTAAGTTATGCCTAAAAAGTAAATTTTAGGTATAACCCTTTTTTTGGCGGGTAGGTGTTGAATAAAATACAGTTAGAAAAGTGCTCTCGTAATATTTTATGGTCTAAATATAATTTTGAATTTAATTTTTAGTATTTGTGCTAATATAATAACTAGTAAATTGTTTTTAATTCAGTGTTTAATAAGTATGACATATCATTCGCATTGATGATGATGATTCTGATGAGTGATGATGAAGTAGCATCCAGTAACACCAATACACCATCGACATTTGGCTTCCATGTTCCATGTTCCAATGGTATAATGGACAGCGTGTCACCCTTAGCTTAAGTTTTCTTGTTACAAACTACTTTATTTTACGATAGAAATAAAAATAATGCTCAAGCAAACATTATCCATTTTGAATTTCAACCTCTTCCAAAGTTCTAAGTAGCTAGTAAAGTACCTATTATGATTCTACAATAAAACCATTAATTACTATTATAATATTATAAAACAACAGCCTAGTACCATGTAGTACTTAGAACGCGACTGTACCCATGCGCAAACACACCCCTCCACTATCGCTCAGCGTTCTTTACGTGACGTTGAGTTTGGCTTCGACGCGGATATTGACCCTAGTCAGCTGATTTTATGGTTTATTTATTTTAAATTCCATTGCTGCTCTAATGTTTAAGTATTTTCATGTTTTATTTTAATGAAATTAACGTTTTATTTAACACGATGATTTATACTAACACGATGGAGCGTGAATAAAGCTAATAAAACGTTGTGAAAAGATGATTTTTTTTTCATCAGGATCGATTTTATATTTCACCCATCATCTAAGATATAGTTAGTACTGTCGTCTGTCTTCGTTTTCAGGAGCGTTTCAAAATACCCTGTATATATATATATATATATATATATATATATATATATATATATATATATATATATATATATATATATATATATATTCTATTTTATACCTAAATACCTGATTCAATGCTTAACTTGCCTTTACATAAATTTAAAAAGTATGTAAAAAACACTTTGATTAGAAAAGCATATTATACAATTGACAATTACATTAATGACATAAACCCATGGTCATTTGAAAGTCAATCAAGTTCCACACAGAATAATCTCAACAGTATAACTTAAACAAATTAGTGTTAGCTTGTATTATATTCAATTATTATTGTTTTTTTATGTCTATAAATTATATATATAATGTTTGATAGAAACTGTCATCTGTTAAAATTATTTAATTTGTTAAATTGTTTTTTTTTGTGTTTCTCTTATATTTGTTCTTTCGCTTGACCATTCATAAGAGCTTATAGATGAGCCTATGTGAATAAAATAAATAAATAAATATCATTATTTACCATTAAATGTTTGTAACTACTAATTTAATGGCCCTCTCTTTGAATTTGTTTTTTAAATAATATGCGTTTTGAGGTTGCATCACTTTTTACATTATCTAATTTAGCTACATATATGATAACATCGTATGGTCAAATATTTTTCGGCGACCAGTCTTATTAGGTTCACTTGGTGAAGAGAACCACACGCGTGTTCAGTTTTAACTTTAAAATAAGTATTTTTATGACCAATAAATTGTTTTAATATACAAGATAAAATTTTTGTGTAAGTTGGCCTAGTCATTATAAAATTTTGTCTCAGAAACTTTCTGATTACTGTCTCCGAAGACTTACATATAGAATATACATCCCTGGAAGCATAAATCAATCCGCCTTCATCCCGTGCGCTAATAGAATAATGAACATACATCAGCTTTTAAGGCAACTATTCGGGGAAATTCGCAATCCAAGACTGGCAACACCAAAAAACGACGCGTTGATTTTGTAAATAAAATTATCAATTTATTAGTTTTGTTTTCGTAAATTACTGTTAGTTTTGAGTGACTTAGCGATGGTAGGAGATTTTGTTAGTTGTTTGTAAACGTCCTTTGTAATTTCTGCCAATTTTGATCGCGCAACTTGTCATTTTCACCAAAATAATCTAACACAAAAAAATGAGCCGTGCGTGCGTATCTCTTGGCGATACAATTCATAGTGAGGAGCGGGGAGCGCGCGAGGCTAACAGTTAGCTGATATTTTTTTCGACGCTTTTGAGCCGCCGTTACTCTATCTAGAGAATAAATAATCTAAGAAACATACCGGTCATGGCGGCAACTCTTACACGAACTTGTTGCAATGGAACAGCTTGTTTTCATCCTTTTCTTTATCAAAAAATGCGTAAACTTGAAGAATACTTTGCATTTTAGCACTTACCACTTTCGGCATTTTAAAAACTAAGATTAAATTATTAAAAAGCAAAAGAACACACAGATAGCAACCGATCAAACTAAAAGAAAGATGGCGACTGAGTAAACAATGCTACCAATCACTCACGCGTCAAGTTAAGATGTACGGACAAAACTATTATTATATGCCATAGACATTATATCCCCGTAGAGTTTATAAACTCTTTGATGGTAAGCCACCAAAGGCACAGATGTCTAAAACATACTGCCTTATACAATTTGTTCATATTTAACTTATACATTAATAATGTATAAGTTAAATATGAACAAATTGTATAAGTTGTTATCGCCGTCATTTATATGCAACATTTCATGTTTTACTCATTTAGTGAATAGTTATTATTGTTTCTTAGTTAACTTTATATAATTTTCTTTTGTTTCCCGTCAAAGTATTACCAGCGTGTTAATTTTGGCGGTTTTCACGTAGGGTAGCCCAGGCTGAGTATGTAACAACTTAATAATTGAAGTATATTCGTTATTGTATAATCCTGTGTAATCATTAAGTTATCATTAAGATGTCTACTTTTTCATGTTGTGTAAACAGTCAATTGGTGGGATGGTATTTTGTGAGATTCCTAAATAGTTTAAAATCTTTAGTTATTAGTATTATAGCAACTTTATTTAAAAAATTTATGTATATATAAATATATATTTATGATATAAATTATTTATTAATCCATTGCATATGATAATGTCTGATACCGATTCATTTCATTCATTTAACAGTTCTGATTCATCATTCTTATCGTGTAACGATTCTATAAATATGTCTAATACCTTATATTCACAGTTAAAATAAACTTTTCAATCTAACAATAAATCTTTCAATATCTGTTATTTTAACGCTCAAAGCATTCCGAGTCACTTTTCTGAGCTTGAAGCCTCTTTTAACCCGAACTTGATACAAACTATTCTAATCTCCGAAAGTTGGCTGAAGCCAAATCTTCACTCTGCTTTGTATCCACTTCCGGGTTTTGTCCTAATTAGAAATGACCGTGTTGGTAAAGGAGGCGGTGTTGTCATTTACCACTCGTCATTTCGTATGAAATTATTTTCCTTCACTTTCCTTTAAGGTTCTCCGCAGTTCTTGTTCTTAAAGTCAGCGTCAGATGCGTAAAGGTGATTCTTGGAGTAGTGTATTGTCCCCATTCCATTGACTATTTCGCCACTAGAAACGACTCTCGAAAAATTGTCTCTGAGTGTGCACTGCATAATCATGGGTGATTTTAACACCGACCTCTTGATAAATTCTAACCGTTCCCAAAACTGTACAATCATTGAATCAGTCAATCTCCATATTCTTCCTTCAAGGGCAACACATATAATTTCGATTCAAATGACTCTTTGATTGACCTTATCATTACAGCTCTTCCTGATCATGTGATATCACATGGTCAGTGTTCACTCAGGATTCTCGCGTCACGACCTCATTTATATTGCATACAAACTAAAATCTCCTAAATCTTTGCCTAATTTTATTCACTTGCAATTTTTCTAAAATAAATTTGGATAAACTAAAAGTGACGCTTCTAATTTAAATTTTGATCAATTAAAATTATCAACGACTGTCGATGATATGTCATACATCTTTAATAATAAAATAATTAGTCTATATAATCCCATGCTCCTGTATGTAAGTTAGACTTAAACATCAACCTTCTCCTTGGATAACTGAGGAGTTCGGATGGCGATGATAAGGCGGAACAGGGCTTTTCAGCGTTTCAAAAAGAGCGTACGGAAGAAATTGGGCATGTTTAAAGCTAGGAACAGATGCAATCAGATGGTGCGTAACATAAACGCCGTTATATCCAAAATAATATAATTAATTCTTCGCCAATAATATATGGAAGTAATGTCAACAAGTTTAATTTTGTTTTGTTTAATTATAACGAAACAAAACAAAATTAAACTGCCATTTCCATTCCATGGCTTCCCACATGATAGATGAAGAGTTTAAAAAATAGATTGAGTTAAACAATTGATATTTTCAAAAGTTATCGTGTTTACCCCTCCACGTGGACCTGATAAATCTACACCATAATCCACTAAAACTAAATTTTTATGTAAAAATAATAATTAATCAATTTAAAAAAAAAATTTAAGTTCAAGAATCATTTATCTTTCTGACAATGTGCTTTTTATATCGTTTATATGTTCAATATGCTTGTTAGATACGATTTCATGCGACAAAACGTTGGAATCTTGATTTTTAGGCGCTAGTAGAACGCGCTTTGAGCTTAAGGCATGCAATTTGAAGTAAGAATAAAATTAGCTAGCTATATGAATGTGTCACGAGATTAATGTGTAATAGATGCTCGTAAGTGATTTCCATTAGGTAAGGAAACTCAAATAATGATACCCAATTAATAACCGAATAATTCTATTATCATTAGATTTCGAAGCACAATTAAAACGTCTTCACAAACGAACACTATCCACCTAAAGTAGATTTACAGCGTCAATTAGATATTGACACGGTAACTACTAGTCTAAATTGGGAACAATAAACCCTCATCGCTTCTGATGTTTCTGAGAGATTCAGTACTATGCTTTTATGAACAATATTACAACACTTATCATGCCTAGATTATATATGTTTTATTTTTAATAATTATTTGTATTAGTATTCAAAATATAATCCACGGAATGAGTACATGTTTTCTTTATTTTTTAAATAATGTAACCTGACCGCTAGGATTTTCTCCCGTGTCGTAGTTTACATACATGAATTTTACAAGGACAAACATCCAGGCCCGAAATAATTATTTGTAGGCCATACAAATACTTGTTCCGTGCAGGATTCTAACCCGCGGCCCGCGGCCTTTAGCGCTGCAACTCATTGCTAAGCTACTACGCCACGGAACCGTCCAAATTGATTTTAGTCGAAAGTGAGGCTAAAAAGCAGTTATTATGCGATCGGCATGTGAAAATTTACCACGTGCTCGGTGGTGAAGGAAACCTGCATGTCTGAGAAATAAGGAAAAAATATTTCGAATATATGTGAAGTTCGCCAACACGCATTGGGGCAGCGCAGCGGACATATCCTTGCCCTAAACCCTCCCAGAAATGAGAGGAGGCCTGTGCCTAGGAGTGGGACGTATATAGGCTGTAACTTTAAGTTAACGGTATGTGAATATGTAGTTCGACACACACAAGTGTAGGACGAGTGATACGAAAGTAAGCAAATTGTAACATTTCCCTTTGTAATATTTTCAATTATTATTTTTATTGTTATCTTGCCACTTTAGCATACTCGTCCCTTGGGCTATGTCGGTTACTATGTTTTTACTGTGGATATCCTTATTACGAAATCTACCACGCAGAGAATCTCCGAGCATAAGGACCTCTAGCGACTCTGCCACTGTCGACTATATCGTCGGGGAAATCGAAGGTGGGTGATTGATTGGTGAGATATTGATGTTGATACAGTATCCTGTCTAGTCCACTAGCTTGAAAATGTCTTCCGCAGCGGTAAAGAGATTCGAAGTAAAAAACGTCAACCTGTATTACATCTCTCTGCAGTTGGATAGATTTCGTAATTCGTATACATTTTTTTTATAAAATTGAAGTGACATACGATGATACGGGACACTATCCCCCTGATGGTAAGTGGCTACTGCAGGATACGGATATAGGGACACAAGTCAGGTGCTGGGTAGCATTGTCTTTCTAATAACAGATAAACAAATCTGTGATTGCCATGCCGCCAGCCAAGCGAGGCAACTATGGCAAATATTGCTATTAAGGAGAAATCTATTGGGAGGCCACTGTTCTGCAGTGGAAGTGAGACAGACTTTAACGGTAATTGTAAAGCAGAATATTTGTGTCCTAACACGAACTTGGCCAATTTTATATTGCTAAAAAAACATAGCATTTCACATACTGATGTGTAGAAAAAGTCAAATTTACGAAATCAATATAAAAATGTGAAGTTCATATTTAATTTAAATAAATTATTTGGTAATAAACCAATACGCCAAGTGTGGTGTTGATTTTTTATTAAGATTTTTGGCTTGGATGCTTGTTCTTTAAGTCATGTTTTCATTTCATTCGAGATCATCGTTTTCTTTAAGATTTTCTGTATGAAGTGATAATAATCTTACATTATGTTGATGTGTCACATTGTGTATTTTTGGGAAATTTTGGAGGCAACTTGAGCCAGCAGATAGTTGGCGATAGTATCTCAAGGCGCCTAAGCAGACAGACACCTTATCTTGAGATTCACATCACCATCGGAGCACTTGTTTCACTATTTTGCGTTTTCATTTATCTTCCACAAGTCTCTCGTTAACAACGTAGTAAATATTGTGAGTGTGTCGACGAGGGTTGCATACATTATACTCAGAATCAACAAACGGTATTCGTTGAAGATCATACGGGTTTACGCACCAACCTTGGCACATGACGATGAGGAGGTGAAGGAAATGTATGAGGATATATGTAAAGCCATGCATTCCTCCAAAACCCACTATACGCTGTAAATGGGAGACTTCAACGCAAAACTAGGCACAGAACGGTGTGCTGAAGGTAGGGAAATTTGGAATAGGGCAACGTAACCTAAGGGACCAGCAGCTGGCCAACTTCATGGAGATAGAGCGACTCTTTATAATGAACTCTTTCTTCCAGAAGCGGCCCACAGGAAGTGGACCTCTTTTTTTTGAGATTGACTTAATTATGACGACTAGACTGCAACTGTTCAGTGATGTCTCAGTGATCGCGGTGGTGAAAACTGGTAGCGATCACCGAATGGTTAGAGGCACACTGAACCTAAACGTTAAGTTGAAGAGGTCTCGTCTAATGAAGTCAACGCTCCGTCCCCCTCGTGCTCTAATCCAAATCTAAATCCCGAAAACTTTCAGCTCGAGGTACAAAACCGTTTTCCGTGCCTAGAAGACTGCAATGCAGTGGACGATATGAATGACAAGCTCGTGGAAACTGTCCATGCAGTCGGAGCTAAGTTTTGCAAGACCCGTCGCAGAAGAACATAAAAACTCTCCGATCACACTCTTAATCTAATGGCTGTTAGACGGGAAATGAAGCTGCAGTCTTCAGCAGATTTGACAGCATAAAGGCAACTGAACAGACAGATCTCTAAATACATGCGGCGGGACTTACGCGACTTTAATACAGCTCGTATTGAAGAAGCGATCGAGCAGAACCATGGCTCCAAAGTCTTTGCCAGAGATCTGTCTGTCAGAAATAGCCAACTGTCGAAGCTGAAAACCGAGTGTGGCAGCATCGTTTCCGGGACACCTAAGATTTTGAGTGAAATTGAGCGGTTCTATGGGTAACTGTACACATCATCGTTGGAGCCACAAGCAAGTGTGTGTAACGATCCAAGAGCAAGTCTTATCCGACACTATTCCGATGATATTCAGACGTCAGTCTAAGCGAGATTAGAATGGCTATCCAGCACCATAAAACGCCAAGTCACCAGGCAGAATCGAATTACAGTGGAGCTTGAATGCGGGTGGAAGACCGGCACTGAAGTCCTTCAGAGCTCTTTAATTCCGTCCTCTATGGTGGTACTACAGCGGAGGCGTGGAACAGAAGTGTGGTGATCTTGTTCTTCAAGAAAGCAACAACGCTCTCTTGAAGAACTACAGACCGATTTCCCTTTTGTGCCGCGTCTACGTGCTATTTTCGAGTCATTGAATCGTCTCACGCAGATTCGACGACTTCAGCCTCCCGAACAAGTCGATTTCCGAAAGGGCTTTAGCACCATAGACCACGTACATACCCTTCCGCAAATGTACAGAAGACCGAACAGTACAAAACTCGAAATTTGGGCGGTGCAATGTGGATTTGTGCGGTGCGATGAAATGTGGGCGGCGGTCCCTTCAGCGGTGCCAAGTTGACTGTCTGTATATCGAAGTGCTGAAGTGTTTGTACAGTAGTACATACTACGATGGCTATCCGAGTACAGAACCAGAGTACGAAATCTATCCATCAATCCAACAATCTATCCCCGAAATTCTTCACCGCTGCATTGGAAAACGTTTTCAAGCTACTGGACTGGAAATGATACGGTATTAACGTCAATGGCAAGTACATCACTCACCTTCGATTTGCCGACGATATAGTCCTTCTCGTCAGGTATACCTCAAAATTGAAATTGTTCAACCAGTTGCGTGTTGCCAGTGATGACCTATGGATCTGAGACCTGGTCCTTCACTGCTGACCGTATGAGGAAGCTCAAAGTCGCTCAGCGAGCTATGGAGAAGGCTATGCTCGGGGTTTCTCTGCGTGATAGGCTTAAAAACGACCATATCTGCAGTAGAACCAGAGTAACCGACATAGCCCAACGGATTAGTAAGCTGAAGTGGCAATGGGCCGGCCATATAGCTCGAAGAACCGACAACCGATGGGGAAGAAAGGTTCTCGAGTGGCAGCCTCGTACCGGTAGGCTAAGTGTAGGGCTTCCCCCCACTAGATGGAGTGACGACCTGGTAAGACATGCAGGAAGTCAATGGATGCAAGTGGCTCGGGACCGTGCTTTGTGGCATTCCTTGGCCTATGTTCAGCAGTGGACTTTAGACAGACTGTAACGGTAATTGCAAAGCAGAATATTTGTGTCCTAACACGAACTTTGCTAATTTCATATTCCTAAAAAACATAGCTTTTCACATACTAATGTGCAGGAAAAGTCAAATTGACGTAATCAATATAATAAATAATGTGAAGTGCATAATTGCCTTAAATAAATTATTTGCTTATTAACCAATACGCCAAGTGTGGTGCTGATTGTGTAAACAAAAATACGTTCCAATGTTTATTTTTCTACTTATTATACAAATTATTCTTAAAAAATAAATAGATTTTTTATTAATTGTAATAAACGTGAAAACATGTTCTACTTATTGTAAGTACACGCATTCACGAAAACAAGCTAAATAGTTCGTTCACCAAAAAAATATTTAAATGCGCAATTGTGTGCGTCCAGCTGTGGACTTTTATGGGCTGTTATAAAAAGAAAGAAAAATGAAACATGTGTGCATGAGTGCGTGTCAATAAGTTGAGCATGGTATCGGTATGAATGAAAATTCACTTTTTTGATGAAAATTTAAAGGCCTCAGTCTAATTTCAAAACGACGATCGATATCGTTCCGAAATTTGAGAAAGTTTCCATGTGATAGCTTGAGCTCTCCGTATTATGAGATCTCATAATAAGCGTAAGTCGTAACTTTTTTTTTGTTGTATTGTCTGGACGTTGCAATTTGTACGCGGTTCCGGTTCTCTACTAGCACTATACAAAAAATTTGTAGTATTAACACTTAGGAGTCGCTAATGTGTCCAACAGGCCCAGTCCTTAACATATTGCTTAATAACTATTAAAATTCGACGTTTGCAACGACATACAAACGTCCGGGATATAATATTCATCAACCGATTGTAATAAAACTATAAGAACAGATATATAGCCAATATATAATGCTCACACGCGGTAGAAGTGAAACCTTCAGAAAAAGAGACCGAGATAATAGGAAACCATAGGAAACACTATACCTATCTCATTCTCTCGCACATTAATCACGCAGATGTATGTTTGTCTCTTTTTAGTGTAGCTTTCTCGTTTCATCGAGTTTTAAATCACAACGATTCTAAAGAAGTTTACACTTCAAAAAACATTCGCGCCGAATATAGAACCTTCTAGTTTTTTGAACTCGGTTTATAATATATTAGACGCGAATTTCCTTACGTTCTATAAATACGATAATCCATAATAATATTCTCCCATTAAAATGAGAATGTTATTAAATTATTATCATATATGGATCGATGTGTGATCGAGGAAGTAAAGAAACGCCCTTACCATAATGACAATAACCGAGGCTCTGCGAATGTTTTATATAACTTTTCCAGATTAATTGAAGTTTCTCTCAATAGCAAATACATAATATAATGCCTACAACATAAAAGTTGGAGTTTTTTTTGAAAAAAAAATTGAAAATATATTAAATAAATGGTCTTTGACTATCTTAAATATTCAGAATCCATCTTAATACATCCTACCAAGGTGGATGGCGGGTCGCTAGTTGTAAATAATTTTATATAATATCGATCCGTAAAGTTGAAGTGAAAGTTAGTTTTTAAATACGTAAAGATGTCCTTATCCTTTTTTTTAAAGTGCAGTCGTAAAATGCCTCAATGGAGATCGTTTAGAGAATCGCGCGGATAAGCAGTGCATTTCTTATACATTTCAGCTTTTGCAACTCAGGACAATCTATATATACATAAGCGAAATACCACTGACTGACTGACTCATCACGAGATCTCTAAAACTATATACCTGATTGACTTACCTGATTGACTTGAAATTTAGTATAGTTACGCATTTCGCAATGAAAACGCTCACTAAGAACGGATTTTACGATATTTCAATAAAAAAAAATCTTGATATTTTAGATGTAGGTTCCGCAATAAAATATTATCGTGCTCCCAGCGAAGCGGGCGGGTATCTGCTAGTATAATATAGAAGAGAGTGTTAGTCATGCACGGCACACGGCTCCAATCCGTGATTGCTCTCCACTGAGGCATTAACTTTACAATGCCCTAGAAAAACGGTTTAAAAATATTCTATATTACAACCATATCGGTCTGGAACTCCTAGTTCTTGGACTGATTTGAGACTTATAAGAAAAGAATGTGCTAACTGTGTTACCTCCCTGGTATGACGCAAAATGCGACTAATTGTTGAGTTTGTGATTGTGTGGCGATGGGCTAGCCACCATCGTACACTGCAACAGAACTCGAAATTCCATCCTCATCATCTCGATGGCTGGCGGTCCACTACTGTGCGATTTACGCCAAATTTTCTGCGTCGCACGACCAAACTGTAGAATTTACAATCGCCAGCGGTTTTTCCAGACTGATACGACTTAGAGACCTTCAAGAAAAGAGCCCACTCTTTTCTAATAGGCCGGCAACGCACCTGCAATTCTCCTGCTGTTGCAGATGTTCATGGGCGGTGGTGATCACTTATCATCAGGTGAACCGCATGCCCGTTTGCGTCCTCTTCTATAAAAAAAAAAAACTATAACTTCTTTCAAAATGTCCATCTATTCTCATTTCTTTTTTGGCTAAACTAGGTTAGCTAGCTAGCTGACGCTATGATGTATGTGTGTAAACTTTGTCATATGTAAGGAACTTGTAATTTTTTTACATAAAATAAAACAAAAACAAATTATGAAAGATTAGGATAATTTCTTTTCGAAGTGAGGATTGACGGCTTACAGAGTTTCTTAACTTCAAACAATCTTGCGTCTACTTTAACTTGCGTTCCTTAAACTGAATGGATAAGTTTTAATCTAACTCAGTCACGTACTCGTATATTGGAGGAATTAGGTTTAACTTAGTGACTTACGAGTACAAATGTGGTATCCCCTCTGCTGCTTACGAGATCGTCTAGGTTGGTACCACCATCTTTCTATTTCTGCCACCAAGCGGTACAGTATTTCGATATAACACCCACTGTGTTTCAGTTTGAGAGTTGAAAAGCTGGTACAATTCCAGGATTTCTTCATCAAAGTTCTCAAGAATAATTACGCATTTGTGGTTTTCTTTGCTTTTGCTCTTTACGTTACCGCAACAGCCTATTTCACTGTTATACATAGGCCTTCCTCTCTCATAGATTGCTTCATATGGTGATATTTTTTGTAATAGTTACCACGCTAGGCAGGCGGGTCGGCAAACGCAGTTATTATTTTTTGGTTGTTATTAGGAAGACGCTGCTGTCCATCCCCTGGTAAGTTTCCCTCTGTCGCCTCTTATGACACCCACGGGACGATATAAGGAAGTGGATATTCTTACATCGCCACTACACGGCAAATCACGTAAATAAAGTTAAACTTAATATCTACAGTACCTATACGCGACTGAGTAAAATTAAAATTATTCACGGAGCACAAGCAAAAAGTAGAGGCAAGATTTTTGAAGTGAAAAAGTTGGTTAAAAAGTATTATAACTATTCTAAGCCAGTGATTGACTACTATACAACCTGATGGTAAGTGGTCATGCAGCCGAAGATGTTAAACCGCACTGAGGTTAACAAAGGTTAACAAAGGTCTTGAATGAAACTATTTTTACGAATATCATCGCATTTAATTTAATTGAATTTTAATTCCAATTACGTTTCAGGTGCTTTGCAGCATGTACGAGCTTGATTGTGAATGTGGTCTCTCTTATATAGGGCAACCAAGAATAACTATTAAAACACGCGTAAAAGAACACGTAAAACCACCAACGTTCAGTCGATCAGTCAGTGATCATATCCTAGATGGTCCCCACCATTACATCAGATTTAATAGATCACAAATCCTCGCGAAAGAACATCGATTCCTACCAAGGATGATATGTGAGGCTATGGAAATAAAAAAACATGCTAATTTCAATAGAGAAGGAGGCTGAAATTCAACGGAGGAGGAGGAAAAGGAAAGACAGATGCTGGCAACTTATTCAACTCCTTTGCTGTACGCACAATGAACGATTAAGCTTACTTTTTTCAGCGCTGTAAGCCATCAGTCCTGCTTACTTCCAATATAATTTTTATTCTAAATTTTTAAAATTTTGTTTCTGTTTGGTTTTTCTAGGTCGGCTTCTTTTGTGCCTAAGAGTCCGTCTGCGTAGGTGTGTCTTACCTGTTTATGTTGTCATAGCAGTACTTACACTGCTGTGTTCCGGTCTGAAGGGTGTAGAGGGATAAAAATTACTGGCTGTGAGGTATTTCATCTTAGTACTCAGAGGTGACAATACATCTGTAGCCTTCTTAGCTGCCAGTGTCGAGGACTACAGTAACTACTCTCCATCAGGTGGGCTAAATATTCATATTTAAATAGGTTAAGGGTGACAAACGGGCACACAGTCCACCTGATGGTAAGGGATGCTGTGGTCTATAAATATCTACATTTATCTTCGATTAAGAATGAAAATGCAATTAAGTGGTGACTCCTGAGGACTAAGATAGAATGCCTCGTTTTCAGTAAAAAGGAGTCCCTTTTTTCTCTACACTCACAATACGAAACACAAGCAGCATATCATACCGTGGGTGTCGTAAGAGACGACAGACAGTAATGAAACAAGAGATTGGCAGCAGCATTTGCCGTTGATGTATCAAAAAAATAAAAACGTACGGTTGCTAACCAGCCTGCCAAGCGTGACAACCATGGTAAATATTCCCCTTTGAGGTAATCTATGGGGGATGCTTATGTTTAGCAGTGGACTTTGATAGGCTATGATGATGATCATCATCTGGAGTTTCTTACAAAGCTTGTAAAGTGGAATATTTTTAAGCCATAACCGGTGGAGATTACTTTCACATCGCGAAAGCGTTTGATATACATAAATTATAAATAGATAAACATCCAAATCCGGAAACATTATTTGTAAGCCACACTTGTTCTGTGCGGGAATCGAACCTGCGTCTTGTAGTGCCACAGCCAAATATTGAGCCACTGCGTTGCCAACCTGCATGTTATCGTCTGCAATCTTTCTTAAAGTGCTGATTGACGGACGAAACCAAGACAACCGAGGGAGGAAATTTCATCAAAAATGCCACACAAAAGCTCCACATACTGTTGAAAGCGGTTCCTATAAATTCTATCATGTATTATGTCATAAATACTCTTCTAATCAGCCCGAAAGCAGTCAACTATTGGTCTGGTAAAGAAGAAAGAATATGCCATAATCTACATGATGTTGCATCTCTTTGAATCTTTTATCGCATTTACCACGGGGAGTGCTCCGAGGAAATTTTAGATACATTTCAGTCCATGATTGCACATTACAAAATTGGCGGTCCACCACTGTGCGATTGACTAGAAGTTGTTGACTAGAAATTTCATTAACAACAAATTTGTTTATTCGGTATACAATATTAAACAAGAATGTAATTTTAATTAATAAATCTTATATTACATCACATAATAAAAATATACAATAATTAAAAAAAAAACTAAATACAGTCCTACTCCCCGTGGTATCGTGCCAAGAACGTGCCTTTGAGCGAGAACAGAAAATTTCTCGTGTTGCAGTTGTTCGTGGGCGGCGCTAGTCACTTACCAGCACGTGAGCCGCATGCTTGTTTGTATCCTCTTCTATAAAAAACGTCTTTGTATAAATTATCTATGAATATTATAAATACATTTTTATAAATTATCTTTATACTATAAATTAAATGATTTACTGTGTAATGTGAAGATAATTCACCTTTTCCTAAATAAGCTCAAATTAATGAACCAAGTAAACACAGAGTGGACAGGAATTTACAATGTTTCACGTAATTTCCAGCGTTGGCTGAAAGATAGACTTTGACTACGTATTCGTAGTCTCATATAAAATTGTACTTTGTCTTCTGAACCAATCCATTGACTGCACAAAACTTATTCTGTGCATATTAAATTGGAGGAAATCTTTCGTTGGACTTCGAACAGTGCTATTACCTCACCGATTTTGAGATACAGTTGTACGGTAACCTAGAGCTTTGTTGAAAAGATATTCAACTAGTACGTCAGCAACGTTGTAAGAAAGATTACGTGTTGCTTTAATTTACCCTGAAACAGAGTTTTTACGGCGTCTCGAAATACGTTCACAAATATTAAGTGAAGTGGAATAATAAAAATTTTCACAAAATGCTAAGTGGTCACATATAGATAAAATACAATAAAGTATTTTAAAATAAAAACTTTAACGTATTGAGAAAGAATGGCTGTCAAATAGATTTTTTATTGTAGCTTAGGTTGTGGACTTTTAAATTATAATTCTTTGGGCACTTAAAAGGTGAGAAATATTTAATTTTTTTGACTATAGTCATCATAATTATTTTAGTTCCCTTCGTATTATTTAAATTTTTTACATCTTGATCATTTTCACAATCGATAGATTATTAAAAAAAAACAAATGTCACATAAACGTGCATCGAGTGCATCAACAAAGTAGCAAAAATATCGCTTAGGTTCTCGCAAAGAATTTTTAAGACGTATGTATGTATACGGATTAGTAAGCTGAAGTGGCAATGGGCCGGCCATATAGCTCGAATAACCGACAACCGATGAAGAAGAAAGGTTCATACCGGTGGCATACCGGTAGGCGAAGTGTGGGGCGGCGCTCCCACTAGATGGAGTGACGACCTCGTAACACATGCAGGAAGTCGATGGATGCAGGTGGCTTAGGACCGTGCTTTGTGACATTCCTCGGGGGAGGTAGTGGACTTATGAAAGGCTGTAATGATGATGATGACAATGATGTATTCATATAGTCAAGTAATCCTATAATATAAATACTACCGCTGGGCACAGGCCTCCTCCCATTTCTGAGAGGGTTATTGAACAATTATTCTGCCACGCATTGTATGTTATATGTTATATTTATTGTTTTATGTTATTTTTTTGTATTTTATTCCTCAGACATACATGTAACCTCAAGATGTTTTCCTTCACCGCCGTGCACATGGGAAATTGCAATCAATTTCATTGGTGCCGGCGGGGATCTAACCCGGGTTGCTCGCGTTCATTGAATTTTACGACGAGCGCTTAGCCCTTGAGCTACCATGCAGATTAAAATATAATTGATAATAAATTGAAACATGTTTAATGATAGCAGGGCTGCCATTCTTTTTTATGAAATGTTCGAGTTTGAATATTCCAAAATGACCAAAACTATTTTAAATGGATATAATAAAAATAATAGAAAGCTAATTCGTATTGATTACAATGAAAGCTGTATTTTCACATTTTTTTCCAAGAATATATTTTTGTTAACATAGAGATTAAGTGTTGGCACATAAACCAAATAAGAAGCGTAGTGATTTGTTGTTTATTTCAGCATCATTATTTAAAAAAAAATAACTTTATGACTAAACTTCGATATTTTTAATTAGAATTTAAGAAATTAGGATAGAAATGAGCTGACAGACAAGCAGACAATAATCTGATAATAAGTGGTTACTGCAACCCTTCGGCGCCAACCAAATTCAAACGAAGATAGCCACATAACGATTACGTGGTAGAGCCAGGCTGTAGCTATATTAGTGGTATAGTTGTAGCACGAATGGGTCGGCTCGACCAGGGTATAACCACGCTCTCACAGAATACCAGCGTAAATAGCAGCTTAATACTGCTGTGTTTCGTATGGTGAGTGTAGAGAACCGGAGAGGAGAAATGAGGCATTCCATCTTAGTCCTCAAGGGTGACAACGCATCTGCATTTTGATTCTTATTGAGGATAGATGTAGATCTCTATGGGCCTCAGCAACCACTTACCATCAGGTGGACTACGTGCTCCTTTGTCACCCTTATCCTATAAAAAAACATATGCGTCGTTACACGACCTCGGATAGATTTGCCACAGGTGCCAACCTTAGCAGGTGTATTGGCAGCACACTGCAGCGTATTTGGCTGCAACACGTATGGGTTGGGTGCGACTTAGTGCGTCCAACTGTATGACCAGCTCTGTATCGGTTATCTAACCAATCCGTTTACCGAGCGCAAAGTTTTTCCTAATGTGTAAACCAGTTCAAACGTTATGCAAGAGGCTGATAATGAATAGTAGATTATAAACGCCGATTAATAAAAGAAAAGATTTACACGCTATCATCATAGTATTATACTCGTATAAAGCTATTATTTGATTCTAATTGTAAAGAATGTAAAGACATTCTTAGTCCACCATAAAGATAAGTGAGATAAACATTACGTGACACTACAAGAGGGAGGAGTACTTTACCGTTACCGTTCCCGTTACAGCCTATTAAAGTCCACTGCTGAACATAAGCCTCACTCATACATTGTCTGATAGGGGCGATATTTGCCATAGTTGCAACTCTTGGCAAGCGGGTTGGCAACCGCAGTTATTTATTTTAGTCGTTACTAGGAAGACGTTGCTGTCCATCTGCTGATTTGTTTCTTTCTGTCGCCTCTAACGACACCCACGGGATGATATGGGGTAGTTGATATTCTTATACCACCACTACACGGTAAGGAGAACTTTACTGTTTTAAAATTAGAATCAAATAATAGATTTATACGAGTATAATACTGATGATAGCGTGTCAATCTTTTCTTTATTAATCGGCGTTTATAATCTACTATTCATTATCAGCCCTTGCATAACGTTTGAACTGGTTTACACATTAGGAAAACTTTGCGCTCGGTAAACGGATTGGTTAGAGAACCGATACAGAGCTGTTCATACAGTTGTGATGCGGGTCCTTACCACCGGTCTATGGGATAGACATTTCGCATTTTCGAATGAATATGTTCATACATCAACAAATTTGCCATAACCTCCTTGGTTTGTTAACATGAGCTATTAAAGAGAAATAGACATATTGTGAAAAAAAAAATGTTGTATCTCCACCGTGATTAAAGTCGACCATGGGATATGAAAACAAAATCTTGTGGAATCTGACAGATAGTAAAATATCCATCTTATAAGTTTGCAGCTCTAATATATCCTGACTAGTACGAAAACACTATTGCGATTATGAATAAGCCTGCCAACCGATACGTGCTAGAGCCATGCTGCAGCTATATTATTGTTGTAGCACCAATGGGTCGGCTCGATCGGGGAAATACCACGCTCTCACAGAATACACTTACCATCGTAAAATAGCAACTTAATGCTGCTGTGTATCGTTAACTAAGCGTAGAGAATCGGAGAACCTTTTCACTGAATACGAGGCATTCCATCTTTGTCCTCAGTGGTGACAACGCTTCTACATTTTGTTCCTAATCGAGGATAAATGTAATAATAATAATGACCTCCAGACCGAAATTCGGTCACGGCGGCCAGCCTTTATGGAGACTAGCCATCGGCGCAGGACAGGATTATAGTGGCAAGTGTATGCGCAAGCACAGGTGTACTCTCTATTCCCTCACTCTCATAGTCCGATGGGACGGTAAACCGACACGACCGGAGAGAGATCAGGCGTAGGACCAACGGCTTTACGTGCTTTTCCGAGGCACGGGGGTGAAACACCGCCAACTTCCTGACTCCTGGCAGCTACTGAGTATTTCTTGATGGAAAAGCTCAATAATTGATTTTTTTTTTGGCCCGACCCGGGATTTGAACCCGGGACCTCACATGATCAGCAGTCGCACTATTACAACCACCAGACCAACGAGACAGTCCTCCAGTCCAGTCCAGGATAAATGTAGATGTGTATGGGCCGCAGTATCCACTTACCATCAGGTGGACTGTGTGCTCTGTCAAAAATATTCTATAAAATAAGATATAAAATAAAATAGACCCACATTACATATAGAATATTTCAGCCATAAATAGCGAACATTCATTATAATAACGCTACTATTATATGTCAGACATAATATATCCTTGAAATTCCTAAATATAATACCTCTTGAAAATTTCGTGTAAGCTTTGATAGTTAATATTTACAAACATGTAATACGACACATTAGCATGTGACGGCGGCGTAAGAAATTCCATCTTCCTATTTTGTCTTTTTAGTATCGTAAGAGGCGATTCTGGGAAATGCCACAAGGAGTGGACATTTCCAAATGGAAAAAATTCGTACGGCACTCAGGAATAATAATTGAGACGATATATTATCTCATGCTACCACTAACTGGTCATTAAGACTCTATATCATATCTATATCTATATCATACACAGAAAATTTGTTGATAATTAATTTCTACATCACGTGGTAGAGCCATGCTGCAGCTGTGTTATGGTTGTAGCACGAATGGGTCGGCTCGACGTGGGTGGGACCACGCTCTCACAGAATACCAGCATAAAATAACAGTTTAACGCTGCTTTGTTTCTTGTGGTGAGTGTAGAGAACCGGAGACCCTTTTTACTGGAAACGTGGCGTTCTATTTTAGTCTTCAGGGGTGACATATTGACTGTATTTTGGTTCTTAATCGAGGATAAATGTAGATGTCAATGGGCCACAGCATCCACTTACCATTAGGTGGACTGTGTGCTCGTGTGTCGTGTGCCCTTATTCTATAAGAAAAAACATAATAGCTTCCGAAGTTGGTGCTAAGACATAGCGTAAGCCCCGGCTTCAGAAACGATTATGTGATAAATTATTTTATTATTCTGAGATTTTAAGTAAATTTTAAATTTTTATTAAAAGTTATTTTTTACCCTTTTGAGTTGTCTAAGATATATCACAAGTTCAGGTAATGACTAGAAAGTCGTCTTAATAGTCATAGTATAATCTTCATCCCCTATTTTTCTATCCTTATGTATGTATTTTCGTATATTTCTTTTCGTAAAAACCAAAAAAATACGCTTCGAATATAGAACATTCGCGTGTTTTTGTAACCGGTTAAAATTATGAAATGATACAAAAAATGATTTCTTATATTTACGCAAACACTACACATTGAATAAAACTACTTTTACGGATTATATCGCGTTTAATAACTTATTTTTATTAATTCCCGCCGTTTCGGGTGCTTTACAGCACCCATGGTCACTGGGGCAAAAAAGCTGAAGGTACTCCGGGTTAACTCTGACATCGGGACGTCAATCACCTCAGTCTCCCGTGACCATGGGTGCTGTAAACCAAACATCGAAGTAATAAAATAAGTTAATGCTGATATATCCGTAATAGTTTTATAATAATCTAAAAATCATATCAATAAATAAAAAAAATATATCATTCCATATTGAACGGAGAAAATAAGCATCTTCTATGTTTATAAGAAATGACGCGAATATAGGAAAGAAAAACTTCAACAAAGCTAACAGTAACCAAAATACAAAGCCTTTGTTAGTTGCTACATAACAAGAAAAGCGAAAGCTTTGGTGGAAAAACAAAAGGCCGTAATGTTAGATTCATCTTATGCAATGGAAAAGTTTTTAATAGGAGTAATCAAAAATATTATGGCAACAAAATTTACAAAAAAAACCCATATATTACCAGAGATTACCCTTAACCTAATGCTCGCGTTATTACCACGCTTTTATTATGTTACTTACTTGTTTGTCCCTCTGGCTATCGTTCCGGGTGGAACTTAGTAATTGATTTTAAACTAATTTCCCGACGAGCTGGAAACTTGAAATTTTAAACATACCTCAAATTCGGATAACAATGCAAGAATAAGATAAAAACGAAGTATTTAAAAAAATACAAAGTTATATCGTTACAAAGATTGATTTCTCTTTAATCTTTCAGTACTGTGTGGTAGGGCTCTTTTTTGCCTGTAAGTCCGTTTGGGTTGATATCGTTCTCTTGCCTATTTCTGTCGCTTATCAACTATGTAGCCACTGCTTGTTTCCTTTCGAAGGGTGAGCCTAAGGCGTTAGTGGAGTGCATCGTAACAGCACGTTTCCCATTCAAATCGAGTGGCGGCCGCTCGGTACACTGCAAAGCAATAGCGTGTGTGTGCATTGGAGAGTACTGAGCACCAATATTGCCACTAGTTAAATTGCTAGCTTGTTTGTCAATCTAACGTTATATAAAAATGGGTAACAGAATTTTGTTTTTAGCATTGATCATAAAAAAGTTAAAAGTTAAAGTTACAGCCTATATACGTCCCACTGCTGGGCACAGACCTCCTCTCATATCTGAGAGAGTTTTAGGGCAAGGAAATATCCGCCGCGTATTGGCGAACTTCACATGTCTTCGAAATTTTTTTTTTTCTTATTTCTCAGACATGCAGGTTTCTTCACGATGTTTTCCTCCAATACCGCGAAATATTAATAATTGAGTATGATTAAATACATTTTAATACCAATAAAAAGCAGAATATAAAGTGATACATTTAATGTAGTTTATGGTGTGTTGATATACGAGAGTTAATCCTAGTCTGCGTGGGTCACTATACCCTTCAGTCCGAAAAAAAGCAGTGTGTGCATTGCTATTTGGCGGCAGAAATAAGCAAGAGGGCGGCGGCTTCCCAGGCGCACTTTCAGGGAGAAACGAAGTGCTACCACCTGGTAAAATAAAATTGATAAAAATTATACTTTGTATATTAGTGCATAAACCTGTTATAAAAACTTTAAAAAATTATAATTTTATAAGACCTTTAGTGAGTTAACTTAAATTGATGAGGTGATATTTTTTTATAAAATAAAAAAAAACATGCGTGAGTGTCGTGGAAACCTCGGTTGGAACGAAATTCCTTTCGTGGTATATCATTATTGATAAACATATTATATTATTGATTAACAAATACAAATAAATGAATTACTAGCGTCTATTAAAATGAAGCATAATTTAAAATGAAATAATATTTCTTTCATGGCAAGGTAAGAAAAAGTGCGAGGGAGATGGATATTGTACCATCTCGCTTCCTTATAGCCGCCAAGGCCGTCTACACTACGTTAGAAGGGGTCGTGACGGAAAAATCCACTTTTTGTCGCCTCGCCCCCATCCGTCAAAACAAACAAAAAAGAAACTTCTTTCCAAAAATTAAAGTTAAGATATTCTATTGTGATGAAATAAATATCGAAATGAAAGCAAACACGCATATCATTCTTCAGCCTAGCCTGAATTTCATATATAGTTCAGTATATTAAGAAGATATTCCTTCTATGCAACCCCATATACATTTCATTGGTGAGATAAATGCGGCTTTGTTCATCTGTAGCAGTAATTGACCATTAAGTTGTGTTGAAAAAGAAAAAGTCAAACTTAATTTTGTAAAGTAACACAGGAAAAGTTACAACTAAATAATTAGAGGAAGTCTAATTCTCTTTAAAAATAAATGAGAATTATATTATATTATCTCCCTACCACGTCTTCCTACGCGTAGAAACAGGTATGTCGTCGAACCGTAGTGATACGTACCCTACATGTTATTCAAGGTTAACTGTGAGAGAATGCCTAAAGTCAATAGTCCGCCCTTTGTAATACTTTTTTTAAGGTGTAAGCAATAATTTGAAATTAAATAAATATTCAAGATCTGGTATATTTTTATACAAAACTAGCTTTTGCCCGCGACTTCGTCCGCGTGAAGTTCGGTTATATCGCGCCCATGTGTGAAAAATAGTCTGCTGGTACAAGCCACAATTATAACTGGATGTCGCGGGCAAAAGCTAGTAAACTACAAAACTTCTTTATACATCACATTTTTGCTAATCTATTACTGTGTGCCAAAATTATTTTAGGTTTTAAATTTCGCAACAACATAACAGGAGTGCCCACGCGCAGAATAAGCTTATGATGTGGAAGAACCGATGGTTTCAGTGAATTAAGAAATTGACAGGGTAATTAATTGCGTCATCTGTGTTGACCTTAGAGTCTATTGACGTGTACATCATTTCTTCCCCTCAAAAGACGTTAACAGTATATCGTTAATTACCGCTGCTTGGTCGTTTTTCGGGGTTAGTATGGCACGTTCACACAACCATTCTATTGGCTTATCGTGGATATGAGCATTATCTGGGTAAATTTTGGATGTTAACTCCTGTAACGTAAATACAACTGTGCACCGTTGCCGATTTCAAGTAGGAGATTCGCAAATCCACCAGCAGACTCTTTTGTCCTAAGTGTACCCGCATATTTTTCGAGAGCTTGAGGATTTTAATTAGAGGCCATAAAGTGGATCTCTTAAGACACGCCTTAACTTCATCTGCTCTAGTTCCTTTTGGCACTACTGGTAGAGTCTGTCTAAAATCTCCAGCCAGCAAAACCGTTACACCACCCGTTAACTTCTTATTTCCTCTTATATATTGTAGAGTTCTGTTTAAAGCCTCTACGCCACCCTTATGAGCCATGGTTATTTCATCCCACACTATAGGTTTCATATGTTTTAATACTTCGGCAAAATTACTTTGTTTCGATATATTACAAATGGGAGTATCAGCTGTTGTTGCAACTGTTGAACTTGAAGGTAGCATGAGCAGTTTGTCCACCCTCAAGCAGTGTAGCTGCGATCCCAGAAGAAGCCACAGTCAAAGCAATTCATGAGTACTTCTAACTTTTGCTAATAGCAAATTTAATGGGAAATTCAAGGATTCGCCATACTGCCTCTGATGAACTTATATATCTTCCACTTATGTAGGTTTTAACTTCATCCTTCTCATTCTCTAAAGCAAATGATGCCTGGCTGAACCTTTATTTACGTATTTACAGACGTATTTTATTGATTTCACCGAATGACGTTATTCCACATTTAAGTGAGCGTTAAATGTTTTAATAATACTGGATTATAAGTGACTACGCAGCGATTATCTATGGTTGTGCCTTTGATATCAACAGAGAACCCACCGTCATCTAGTAAACTTCACCAAATATTTTGCCTTTTGTCAAAAGTTCATGATCTTTTCACCTTTAGTCGAAACACCCTCGAAATTATATCGTGTCTATCATAAGATATCTGTCTTTGAAGCAGTTGCTCTTTTATCTCGTCCCAGCGAGGATTGCATGTGAAAGTGATAAAAAGATCAGGCCCCCCGTAAAAGATGATGAAAGGACAACCATTTGTCCCAGTTGGTTGGCTTCTGCGTCTTGTCGTCCAATAGCATCTTTTAAATGGATGTAACTATCAGCACGTAATTTGGCTTGATTATTTTTGATACAATTTAATCTATCTGTTTCTATTTTGGCATATTCATCCACCAAATATAGACTAAAAGGGCACGATAGTTGACTAAATAGTTATCTTCTCTTGCTTTAATCATTATTCTATACGAATAGAAACTTGCAGAAGAGACAGTTTTATCAAGCGGCAACTTAGTTGTGAGATCGCGTTGTGGTATGTTGATTAAATACCCATCATCCCACCAGCAAAACATCAATGAATACTGTAGCGTATCATATGCTCGATGTATCTCACTAATACGCTGAAGTGAATTACTTCGGCTCGCGAGGATGATGTCCCTCCGATCAAATTGTTGATCCACTAACACTAAAGCCACTTCATTTGTAGTTGGTGCATTGTACCTACCTCTATGTTCTTCTGGTGGTTTTTATCAGCATGTATGACAACTTTGTGTGACTCTGAAGGAGGGCTTTATCAATGGCACTTTTCAGATCTTTTATATACGGGTTCACTTGATGCAGCATATTTTGCAATTGTTTGATTAAATTTGGCTTTAATTTAGAAATTTAGAACGTCGAATCTTTGCTTCTCGATCATCTTCGTCCTAGAAAGTATATTTGAAGGTACTGAGCGTCATGTTCGGCTTCTGGTAATATACTTCAATTAAATAGTAGACCTGGCCTTGTAATTTAAAAGTCGGTGAAAACCATCTGCTGTTACCTGTTTACCACCAAAGGAAGTCATCTGAAACAGGCATTATATTTACGAATATTACCAATAAAATGGTCATGAAAAAGTGGTTCAGGCAGTTGTTTCAACCGATCAAGTTGTACTATTCCAGCGCTGCAACACATACCAGGTGTCTCATCCTTCCATTTCAGTGCATTGCACCACTGACACTTGTATGTCATAGAACCCAAGGCTAAACTGCTGTCAGTTCTATAAGCAATATCAGCGTCATACTCCATAGCGGAATGGACCTTGTTTTTCCATAAACGCAGTGTAATGTTTTCCTCATACCGTGACTGAATTGCTCTATGCACTTGTGGATTGCCTGTGTACATCAGGATTTTTTCTGATAAGCGGTCATAGCTTTACGATATTATTTTTAATATTTTAATGTCGACGATACAGATTGATCTATTGCGCTGGTTGGAGATGATATTTCACTGTTTACAAAAGATGTAACAGTTAAATGGTCAAGCTCTGAAAAGGATCACGCTCTTAGAAAGATACCTCCATGCGATTTTCTTCGCAACAATAGGCAGATAGGCGTCAAAATGTCTATTAAATAAATCATGGCTAAATCGTAATCGCCTTACTGGACAGATATCTGTTCCGGACTCTGTGTATAGCAGACCGTTTCGATATACTTCAAACCGAAACGGAAATATTAATCCTGCAGCTACCAATTCACAAAGTCCACCGTAAGTTTCATTTTTTAACATATCGGCTGAATATTCATTTGCTGTTGAATAATTATCGCCATTTCTGTCGTGGGTCATAACTGAAAACCTAGGCCAATCATTTACCACAAATCTAACAATTTGTGAACGCACCACCATCGCATTTTCTTGGGTTCCGTACATTAAAAATGAAAGAGCACGAAACAAACAGGCGCCGTCACCTATAATGGGGACGACAGTATGTTCTTCCATTTTTCCTTTAATATTAAGAGTTTCTGTAGTCATTTTTCAGTGAGAAAAATACTTCTATCAACAATACGTAAACACAAAGCAAATCGATTCCATGTTTGAACAGTGGTTGTAGAAAGACAAAATCAAGCAACTAATCCGAAACACGAAGCAAATCTTAAACCGTAAGCAAGCAAACAAAGTCAAAGTCTAGTCAAATATCCGTTAACAGTGAATAGGTACCGTATGTGGTACAGGTTGAAGCGCTCATTCACCATTCACTTTATATTAGTTTGAAAAACACAACGTTACCGCGTTCTAAAACGATACCAACGCCATCTATTGGTAGGGATTGGAACTTGAAGATCAATAAAAATAGGTAAGTACCTAAGTATTTCTTTTGGTTTTGCAATTTTATTAATTTGTAAAAAATATATTTGGTTTAGTTGTTTATTTTCATTGTTTTTAATTTTAAATTAGTATTTTTTGTTCTGGTGTAATTTTGTGCAAATTTTTGTACAAATCTTCTTATGTTTGTTTTATGTTTTGTGCAATAAAAGTATATTCTATTCTATTGTAATAAATTAAGTTTAAAACATTTATCAATATCATTTACGTTATTTACGACCCAAAACCTTAAAAGTGACACCCAAGTCACCCAACCCATGATGATTTTTACATACAAACATACATCCATCCATGTTGGTTTCAAACCATAATCGATGCCATTTTCGTAATTAACGTCCCAAAAGCCATAAAACGACACCCATATTGACATTTCAACCACATCGCACCCCACAGGTGAAGGTAGAAGGTAGGTATAGAATGAAGGTAGGTATTTCCGTCTTGGATTTTGGAATAGTTGTTGTTTTCGTAATTTATGATTTATCGTAACCCGATAAATCATAAATACGATACTCATGTTGATTTTCAGAATTTGTCACCTTTTCCACCTTTTAGGGTTGAATTCTGAAAGAGCCTGAAACACTTGTTTACTCATTTATTGATAGGAGTACTCCTGTGAAGTTTCGAATAAAATAGTTTAACTAATCTTGTTTCCCATACAAACTTTCAACCCTTTTCACCCCTTAGGGTTGAATTTTCAAAAACTAGGATATGTAATTGTTTATTTCTAATCGTTAACTTAAAACAAAGTTTCAGGCTTCTAGCTTTAAAATGACGGATTTCCATACAAACTTTTAACCCTTCTTCACCCCTTAGGGGCAAATTTTCAAAATCCTTTCTTAGCGGATGCCTACGTCATTACTGTCTGTATGCCAAATTTCAGCGAAATCCGTTCTGTAGTTTCGGCTGTGCATTGATAGATGAGTCAGTCAGGTTTGTTTTTATATATACAAAATATAGATTTGATCCAAATCTTTTCTGTCGTTTTAAAATTCGTGACTGATTTGTAACCGTAAAATATCTTCAAAAACTTTCAGGTAATATTATGTAAGTAAGAATGCATGTAAGGATAGATTTATTGTATTAACTTACATTAAAATAATATATTCTCTCTAGTATAAAAATATAGCTAGTTAAGTTTTTCGTAGATTTAGAATTGTAGATGTTATACCATTTTAAATAATAACTACTATACTTAATTTCTCCCACTATTTTAATTTTTTTTATTATTGCTTGTCATAGTTTTTTCAGATCTTTTTCTAATTTCTTCCTAACTATAGGATAGGGTATCGACGTAGCAATGGGTAAACAAATCTTACATCAACTACGAAATAAGTTAGCTTAACGAGTACCGAGAGTTTTTTTTTTACGTGGTCACCCGTGAGGACTAAGATGGAATGCCTCATTTCCAGTAAAAATAGTCTCCGGTTCTCTACACTCACCATACGAAACAGCAGCGTCAAGCTGCTATTTTACGCTGGTATTGTGTGAGAGCGTGGTCCTTCCCCGGTCGAGCCGACCCATTCGTGCTACAACTATACTACTAATATAGCTGCAGCATGGCTCTAGCGCGTAAAAACGTTTTTGAAGACGAAACTATAAAAGTTCTACGTGATTTGGCATTCCATCTCATATGTTTAGTAATGACAATTATTTCTTTGTTTTCGGTTAGAAAACTTAATATGAAATTGCCAAGAAATATATACTTATTAATCAAAGTATTTAACCACATTATCTATAAATTTTTGCCATCACGAGGGAAGATCATTTATGCCTTTGCGATAGAACTCTGAGGATCTGAACTCTTCAAATTCTATGAAGGCATTATGTACAAAAGTTTTGTTCATGCAGGAAATTGTCCGAATTGCGGAATTAATGTTAATCGTTTAGGGCTAGGTCTGGTGAGTAAGGAGGATGTTTGACGTATAGTTACTAACTGCTGGTCTTACGAGAATGGTAAAACGGTTTGTCGAGCAGACTTGTTTCTTCGTTCTTGTTTTTTTTTATAGAATATGGGTAACAAACGAGCACACAGTTCAACCTTATGGTAAGTGGATACTGTGGCCCATAGACATCTACATTTTATCCTCAATTAAGAATCAAAATGCAGATGCGTTGTCACCCCTGAGGACTAAGATGGAATGCCTTGTATCCAGTAAAAGGGTCTCCGGTTCTCTACACCCACCATACGAAACACAGCATCATTGAGTTGCTGTTTCACGCTGGTATTCTTTGATAGCGTGGCCCTGCCTCGGTCGAGCCGACCCATTCGTGCTACAACCAAAATATAGCTGCAGCGTGGCTCTACCACGTAAAAAATCTTGTTGTTGTTTGATCTTGTTTCTTGTTCTCGTTTCTCTGAGAGTTTCGCCATCATTGTTCAAAATTCTTCTAAATAGCCATCTGCTCTTATTGTTACATCAGATCTCAAAAAACTATAATTACATAATGTTTTCTTATATTTACGCGAAGACTACACATTAAATGAAACTAAATTTTACGGATTATATCGCGTTTAATTTTACTTTTTAATTCCCGACGTTTCGGGTGCTTTACAGCACCCATGGTCACGGGGGGACTGAGGTGTTTGACGTCCCAATGTCATAGTTAGCCCGGCTACCTTCAGTTTTTTAATATTATCGAACCAAAAATTAATTGTCGGGAATTAAAAAGTAAAATTAATATATAATTATCGCGATATAATCCGTAAAAATTAGTTTCATTTAACTATAATTACACCATGAAGTGACCACCAAACAGTTAGCATTAATTTTCCATGGTAGAGCTTCCACTTTAAAGCATTGCTCCGGTATTGGAACTGGGTTTGCGTTTTTCACTTTCGGTTATCGTAGAGATTCCATTTTCATCAGACGTCACAATTCTGTCCAAAATCCCTACACTTCTGCACCTACCCTTCAAAGCAAGGCCAGCTTCAACACGAATTCCTCTATGTACACCAGTTAATTGATGAGGCGTTTAAACTTTCTCACTCTGTAAATCTAAAACTGCCACTTCATATTGAGCCCCAGTCGCTTTATAGTTAAGATCTATTCTATTTTTTATCTATTTTTTAAAAAACGTTACCTCCACATTACGATTTTTTCCTGTATCGTGGGGTCTAGTTTACATACGTACTCGTAAATTTCACAAGGACAAACATCCAGAACCGGCGCAATTACTTGTAGGTCATACAAATACTTGTTCCGTGTGGGATTCGAACCCGCGACCCTTAGCGCTGTAATTGCTAAGCCACTGCGCCACGGAGCCGTCTTATATCGTCATATATCGTTATACGTCATTAGATATTATGTGCTTATAGTTAATTTAATGTATTTGACTGTAAAATGATTGACCATTGTCATTTTAATTTGTACTTCAGCTCTAAATTGAAATTCTTGTCAATTGTCTTTGATTCCAGCGTAAGAGATTTAATTTTATACAAATTTTTCAACATTCTAATCGAAATAAGAAAAAAATATTTAAGCTCTTTTTATAAGCGCCTAAGTTGGAGAACGCTGGAATAAAAAATAATATCTATAAGATGATTATGTGTTGTAGCATTAAAATATCTGCATGATCGAATAATAAAGGAATTTTGTCTGTAATAACCTTTCACGTACATATCACAAAGTGATCCCTTCAGAAAGTAGGATGAAAGTACAAAGTATTTTAAAAATAATATCCACGAAGCTTGTAATAAATACTTGTTAAAGATGTTGAAAATTAATTAATTTTTGACATCTTTAAAATAATGGATTTCCGCAAAGTAACGCCAGATTCTATTAATTATTGTTAACTTCTTCTTACCCTTAAACATTACTCTTTAAAGGGACTCCAGATCTCGTCACTAATGCAAAAATACCGAACTGCTGTTTCATGATATTGTTTTGTGAGAGCGTGCTCCTTCTCCAGTCGAGTCGATTTATTATTATATTGCATAATTAATGTGATCTAAACTGGATAATTAACTGTGAAGCAAAACTGGGAATGAACTAAAATTTTATTTTCCCTTTGAAGCGACTGCAAAAAGGAGGTGGTTCTTAATGTTTTTTAATTTCAAAATTCGTCGCAATTTTTTTTATGTTTGTTAAGCAATATGAAATACTACTAGGAAATGAACAGCAGCATCTTCCTGATATCAACTGAATAACAAGTGGTGAAATTAAAAATTTTGTACAACCGACTTCAATATAAATTATTAAGGATAACTCAAATATAACAGGTCAGACCTTGATTAAGTTTATATCAAACCGCATGAGAAGCACCTTCTTTCAAATAAAAAAAGAATCATCGAAATCGGTTCACCGAGAAAAAAGTTATAAGGTAACACACATAAAAAAAAAACATGAAGTCGAATTGAGTACCTCCTTTCTGAAGTCGGTTGAAAAATTAAAAATCGCGGTTGCGACCCCTGCTTGCCAATCGTGGCATATGAGGCCTATCTTGAACACTAGACTTTTGATAGGCTGTAATCTTAATAGGCTGTAATGGTATGGTATGGTTCAACGATTATTCTTTACTACGAGGTCCGATTTAAATGATTCTTTTTGTTAGGAAGTGGGTACATTTGGAGTGGTCCCAATTTGTATCCAAAATTTGGAGTGGACCCATATAAATTTGGTCAAGATCTGATGATGAAATGCCATGAGAAAATCATCAAACTCTTCATTTTGCAAAGACTTTTCTATGACACATGGGCGAATATTTCTGTACCACGTCAACCAATTACGATAATTATAATTATTCTTTTCATTACTTTGAATTTGATATTTACTATTTTTAAATATGTACCGTGTATAAATGCTCATGTATTTTTCAATATTTCAGTAATAGGATCGCGCTGTAATCCAACCTTAAAGACATTAGTAGGATAAATCTTTCCGCAGGGTCGTAATAAATCGGTTTAACGAGCACCCAGAGCCTTATTGGAAGCGAAGCCTGGTGATAAACATACAAAAAACGCTTATCACACCTGATAAGTATAATGTAACTATTTATATTATGTAACAAGTGTGAAAATATATATTTAAAAACAAACATTTTCGTTTGGTTTCGATTCCCGCCGACACCAAAATTGTTAATTGCAATTTTAAGTGCTGATTTTCTACGTGCGTGCGTGGTGGAGAAAAACATTGTGAGAATACCAGCATGTCTGTTAAGTTTAATTATATATATATATATATATATATATATATATATATATATATATATATATATATATATATATATATATATATATATATATATATATATATATATAGTTAATATATAGTTGTAAATATTTAAAGACGTATGAAATCCGCCAATACGAATACGAAATAGGGTAGCGCGGCGGATTTTCCTTGTCTAAAACTCTTAAACAAGTGGTAAAATTAAAATTTTGTACAACCGACTTCAATATAAATAAATTGAGAACATCATCAATGTAGTCGAAGTCAATTAAATACGCATTATTAAGGATAACTCAAAAACTACAGGTCAGATTTTGATCAAATTTATATGGGACCATAAGCACCAGCTTTCAAATAAAAAAGAAATCATCAAAATCGGTTCACCCAGAAAACAGTTCTGAGGTAACACACATTAAAAGAATACAGTTGAATTGAGTAACTTCTCCTTTTATGAAGTCGGTTAAAAATGAGAGTAGCCCTGTGTCCAGCAGTAGGACGTAATATAGGGTGTAGGTTTACTTTTACTATTACTTTTATTTTCGATCGAAACCGTGTTTCGTATAATATTTTTTATGTCTAACGAAAAACAAAACAACTCGCAAGATAGACTTAATTAAAAACGATGTCGAGATATTAACTAATTTAAGTAAACGTCATTGCTTTTAAAATATTTATTTTACAAAAACAAAGATATTATTATCCATCCATCCAGTTTAGAATTATTCATATCAAATCTATACATATACTTGTATGAAACAAAAATTTTACCTATTTTACTATAATATAATAACTACGTCATTATTTATGATAAGACGCACTTAGTGTTGGCATCCGGCTGAATTTCACATGTGCAAATTAACTTAATTATTTTCTTAGGTTTTGTGTAAGAAAAGTTCTCGAGAGAGCCTTATATTGGTAAGCGATGTGAAGCACGGTCCCCCACCAGCTGGAGTGACTACCTAGTAAGACATGAAGATGCCGACGGATGCACGTAGCTTAAGATAGTGTTTTGTGGTATTTCTTGTGGAAGATGGAAGTGTGAAGGATGGATTTTCTTAAGCTTAAATCCAATAATGATCTTTAGCATTTTTAAAGACAGAAGGTAGTTAGGGCTAAATTTTAGATTTTAGAGCTAAATTAAGAGGATACATAACAGAGTGGCAGTACTATGATCTAAAATCACGCAATCGAAGTTTCCGGACTACTCAGGTCTAAATAGTACAAGCTCCATATTACCACATGGAGCGTTGGCCGATCATCATTCATCATTTTAAATACCTGATTGGATATCTCCCCTTTTCCTTCAATGCCCATAACAGCCTACTTTAGAATTTCATATTTCGAAAACTAAGCTTCATCGTATCAATTATTCTTTAAAATTATCACAATAACTACTAATAATTTTTAAATTTGGCCAAAGTTTGGAAAACCTACCTGATCATGGTGTTTCAAAGCTTATTCCGTCTAAATTTGAAAAAACCAGCGATATTAAGTTACAGCTTTTCTCCGTGCATGTTTCCAAACGATAGCGAAACAAAAAGAAAGAAAAAAATATGCAGCTACAGCCTAGGAATAGTAAGCTGGGCGATTTTAACAATTGAAGCTTTATGTTCGTTCCAACATCATTAAATTTAACTCGAACGATACTGTTTCTAAGTTATTAATGGAACAGAAATGTTTTTATTTCATTTCATATTATTTCGACCATATACATATTAATGCAAATTTTTATGTATATGGTCGGGTAAAAAGTTTCTTCGTATTTTATATACAAATTCAAGACATTTTTTTTCAGTTTAAGTACATTTAATTTTAATATATATGTGCCATTTTGTTCGATAACTTGTTGCCATCTTGGAGGTAGTGACATAATCCCGTTGCGGTAGAAATCTTGGGAGTTTTGATCAAAAAAATGCGACAAGTAGTTTTGACAGTCCTCTCATGATGTTAACTTACACTAGCCAAAGAATTCTGAAGAGATCGAAACAGGTGAAAATCTGAGGGTGTAAGGTCAGGACTATATAGTGGATGCATCAACACTTCCCAACCAAGCTCTCTCAATTTTGCTGAGTGGCTAAATATGTGTGTGGTCTAGTGTTATCATGATGAAAGACCACTTCCTTTCTGTTGATCAATTCCGGCCGTTTTTTTTCAATTTCTTGCTTGAGTCTCATTAGTTGTTAGCAGTAGAGATTCGAATCGATGGTTTTGCCCGGCGGTAAAAGCTCATAATAAACGATGCCCTACCAATCCCACCATACACACAGCATCAACTTATTGCGTGTTAATTCTGGTTTCGCTACAGTCTGTGGAGCTTATCTACCTTTGACCATGATCTTTTCGTACGTTCTTGTCGTAGGTGATCCCTTTTCATTACCAGTGATCAATATCTACAAAATTAGGAGATTAGGTTTCTTTCAGTGAGCTTGTGTGGTACCCAAATATCGAGCTTTTGTATACCCAGACTTTTTCAAATGGGTTATAACTGTTTTGTGGTCAATCCTCAATTCCTCTGCTATGTCATAACTACTAATATGCCGATATTGCTCCACTTTTTAAAAATGGCATTGATTTTATCCGTACGAGGGCGCCCAGAGCAAGCTGCATTTTTGACATCAAAATTCCCGGACTGAAAACGCTTGAACCAACTTTGTGCTACTCTTAATGACACTGCATTAGTCCATAAACGTAAAAATTATTTTACGCGGCTTGAGGAGCATTTTTCCCTTTTTTGTAATAAAACTTCAAAATGTATCGAATTTCTTCGTTAGATTCACTGATTTTGGCGGACAGAAAAACAATTGAAAAATGGTGGGAAAGTGTTTTTTACTTTTTTTTTCTTAGTGTCCTATATGTATTGATATTAAAACCAGCCAGATAAAAACAGTACAACCAAAGAGATTTTTCTTTAATTTTATACAAACAAAATACGAAGTTACTTTTCCCCGACCTATTATTTATATAGCAACATTAGGGACGAAATGTTCATTGCTGAAATAAACAAACGTGCTTAAATTTATTAAGTCACAAGTTACATAATACCTCTTTAGACGGAGCTAAGAAGCTCTACCGTGTAGTGGCGGTGTGAGAATATTCAATACCCCACATCATCCAGTGGGTGCCATAAGAGGCAATAGAGGGAAACAGCAGTTGAGACAAGAGACGATAGAGTAGCAGCAGAGGGCAGTGGACTTTAATAGGCTGTTACGGTAACGGTAAGAAGCTCTACCACTAAGGGCGAATTTTAAAACAACCAAGGTAACTTTCTACAGCCTTATAATGCAAAAACACAAATACAGATGCAAAACTTAAAGTTTGACGTTAGTTTAATTTCCTTGAAAATGACAAGCACTGAGGAGTGAGTATTCAATAGGGGAACATGAATAAAATAGGTGACTCACACGATAAGCAAAATTGTATTTTTAACTTACTTTACTCGTTTGAGAAATAAACAGATCAGGCGTTGGTTTCGGCGTGGATATGAGCTGTTTTCTCAACAAAGTTTAAAGATTTTACCTTTTCCTCGCCGATTAGCACTTTAACACACTTCAATTCATCACAAGGAACACTATTATTCTCCATGTTCACTAAAATCTTTAAAAAGTATAAATTTTCAACTTAATATTGCGGGTTTCATTCGCTCAAGTAAACACACACAGTAAACATTGAAATGTGAAGTGCACTGCAAAGGTATCGCCCGACGCCCCACTCGACTAACTTCAGACTAATAGCCTGGCTTCTGCATTCCATATTAATTGCTATATAAACGATCGTAGTTATATTTCATTATAGAACATTTTGCCATAGGTTAGAAAGGGACTGGCTGAAGGAATTTGGAATTTGGCTGACTTTACACCGGCCTCCATCAAACCATTACAGTGAGGAGCATATGCAGACGAGAAAGAAAATTCAACGCCTTCGAAGCGGCAAAACTATCGATCGTTCTGGCATTAACTTCAAAAACTCTTTAAGTTCCTTTGAAGCAGCAACAAAGTTTCCACCATTGTCGCAGAATATCTGCTTTGGTAGCCCTCTCCGCGAAACAAAGCGTTTTAAAGTTAATATAAAAGCATCCTTGGACAGCTCACTAACAGCCTCCAAATGGATGCACTTATACCTAAAACATACGAAAATACACAAATAAAATTTTGTAATTTTACAACCACGACCTTTGCGATCCGTGATCATAAATGTCCCAGCGAAATCAGTCCCTACTCTAATAAAAGGAAAGTCGGGCATTAGTCTTTGAGCAGGTAGCCCATTATGTTTTTCATAGACTGACCCTTAAAACGCCTACATACGGTGCAATTATGCACAGTACGTCTAGCCAGACTTCTTCCACCAATGGGCCAAAACGCATTCCTAACATCGGACGTGGAAGAAGTTAAATTTAATTTTGATTTAAGTGCTTCTATAATAAAGCTAGACTGACCACCGTTGTCTAAGAGAGCTTTAGTGGTAATGTAATTGTTTGTTGTGGGATTAAAATATCAACAAAACCCGTACATAAATAGTGTTTCAGAAGCAGAAACAGCTGACATCAAAACTGGCTCAGAGACTGCAACATTAGTGACTGCCACATTGGCATCAGAATCCGAAGGTTTGTGTAAAAAGGTATTGTGACGTTTTTTGCATATTTTGCACGTACCTTTTGCGTGGAAGCTTGCATGCGCGTATTATGGCCTTGACACAAACAGTTGGGACACAACTTTAGCTCGGATTCTAATAAAAGTCTATCATCAATAGATTTCGATTGAAATTGTGAGCATTCATAAGATTTTGTTTGGTGCCTTGATTGTGATTCGGGTTTAACTTTATACTTTTGTCTTGTTTACTGCGGTAAACAGACTCCAAATCATCTAGGCTAGGCATATCCGAAGCATTAACATTAGCTTGAATGTACTCCTCCCATTTAACACGCGTATTGCTGTCTAATTTCGCTGAGACTATGAATATGATCAGGGTATCCCAATGATCAGTTGGCTGTTTTAAAGTATTTAAAGCAAGTAGGTTTTTTGTGACGTGGTCTACTAGAAATCTTAATGACTTGTCAGACTCACGCAACGGCTCAATATTAAATAAAGATTCCAAATGATTATTTATTAATTGACGAATATTATTAAAACGCTCGACAAACAACAAAGAAGACTCCATGCCTCAGCATAATTATTGTTGCAAACTTCCAAATTACATATTACACGAGCAGCTTCACCTTCTAGATAGGAATTTAAATAATGAAATTAGTGTATATTTTTATTTTGTATTATTATGTATCAGAGAACTGAACGTATCACGAAATTCCAACCATTTGTTGAACGCACCATCGAACTTATTAATTTTCATGACTGGTAAACGAAAGCCGATAACTTCGTGATCATTTTCATCAGCTTTGGAAATACTGCTGTGCTGAAGCGACGACTTTTTTGTCGTACTGCTTACGTAAATAATTTCCTGAGCCAATGCGATCGAATTGTGGAAAGCTTGTTCGATAACTTCTCTGGTATCCAATTCTAAGCTTAAATTGTTTTCATCCAATGCTTCCATTTGATTTCCGCACAAAATGGTTATTAAATTTCGTAACACGGCCTCTAATTGAAGCGCGTTTTAAATTTAGAGTTTTGTACTTTGCCTCCATACTAGCAAAGTTAACGCGCAAACAATGAAAACAACTAGTTATGCGCTGTACTAATCAAATAAATAAGAATTGCATACGATACGCTCCCCGCCTCGTAGCCGCTGTGACGGGAACTGGTTCAAATCAGCAGAAGTGCGGTGAAAGGTGGGATGGATGACGCGCGACGCCCGCGGCTCAGCACCACGGCGTGAGCCCGCAGTGCTGGCAGTGACACAGGATGCGATGATGGTTTCGAGCGACCGCTGCACCGTAGCTGAAATTGATTGTTGGAATGCTTTGTAGATATCTACGTACATAAAACAATAACGGAAAGCAAGGTTGATCGTAAATTTACTTGATTTGTGCAAATAATAGTTTGATTAGCGTAATATAGGGCTTAGCGAGTGATTATGCTATAGTGAATAGGCTATTAAATGATAACTAATTTATTTGCGTGCATAAACAACTAACAGTGGATAGCGAGAAGTGAATTTACTTGCATTTAGAAGTTAAGCTGAAATTGTTGCGTAGGTATGTACATATGCATGCTTACGTTTAAAGAAATAGGTTTAGCATTTTAAATTCTAACTATGCAACAGTGGGTACTCACTAATTAAATGCTAGTGAAGACTTTCAAGTCGTGAAATATGCGCAATGAATGCAAATTATAGGCGCCTTGAAAAATAGCACTGATTACCTAGCAAATGATGCTGCGAAATAATAGTAAGAAATAATAGACAATTAGCTGATACGTAAGCAAATAGGTGTAAATAGGTGATTTTAACTCGTTAGGTATGTAGATTTTAGGTAGGTTTAACTAGGTAATTCTTTTAGGATTGTTTTAATAGGTATTTTATTTGGTAGGATTATTTGTTAGGAATAATTTATTTAGATTAGCAGTTTTATTTGCGAGAGGGTATAGGATAGACAAGGAACATAAAAGATGTTGCTTAAGCATAGGTAGGTAGGGTAAGGCAACAAAATAGAATTAGATTCCTTGTTTCCCTGTTCACACAAATAAATTTTTTAGGAATAGTGGGACACGAAGGGGTTAAATAACAGGAACGGGCTCACTTTTGTCTGGCAAAACCGCTGCTGTGGCGCGTAGACTCCGCTGGACCTCTGCTTGGGTAGTTCTCAATAGCTGCCCTCTTGTCTTCTCTCCGCTCCAGATGAATTCTTCTTGACCGCTTCGTTGTTTTTAGGAATCGGGATGGTACGCCGATTTAATAATCTTTGTAGCAGATGTAGTAGATCGGCGCGGCTTCCTTTGTTCTCGTAGCCCGTAGTACTTGCGTTCGCGACGTTGTAAACGCGGGGTAAGTGCTACGATCTTTGGACCGTACTACGTGGTGAAATCGGAATTCGTCATTTTAATTTATCTTTAAATAACAGTCACTATGTTCAATAGGGGAACATGAATAAAATAAGTGACTCACACGATAAGCAAAATTGTATATTTAAATAATAAAAATATAAAATAATTTGGTGGCGATCGGGTCGCGAGCTATCGACGAGTGGCGGTCTTAGACGCGGTCATGAGAAACCCCCCGCGCTTCCCGTACTCCCCGGTGCTGTCGTAACGGCGTCGACAGTGAGTGTCTATCGAAAGTAGCCAACAGTTGGGTATTTAATATAAGCATATATACTTAAGTAAACATTACCACCACACTAGAAAATCTTTTAACTATAAATTGCATATGAACAAAATCCAGAACCGGAATCATTATTTGTAGACCATACCAACACTTGTTTCGTACGCGAATCGAACCCGCGACGCCGCAGCGCCATGTCAAATCTTAGCCATTGCGCTGTCAATCTCTCTATATTATTTATTTAACTGCCGCGTTGGTCCAGTGGTTGTAAGCACGACAGCTGATCATGAGGTCCCGAGTTGGAATCTAGCAGAAACCGGGTCCAGCCGAAAATAAGTTATGAATTTTTTGTCAAAAAATTCCCAGTAGCAGCCCGAAGTCTCACCCCCATGCATCGGAAAGCACGTAAAGCAGTTGAAGCTAAATAAATAAGGGATCACAATGCATTTATGGTTTCCTTCGAAACCTTATTCGAAGTTGGGTACAAAAGTCTATAGGCTGCAGTACCAAATTACCATCTGTTAGACAAGTAGCTTTGTCACTCTAACGTGATATATTTTATAATTTTATACGTGGTAGAGCCATGCTGCAGCTATATTAGTAGTATAGTTGTAGCACGAATGGGTCGGCTCGACCGGGGAAGGACCACGCTCTCACAGAATACCAGCGTAAAATAGCAGCTTAACACTGCTGTGTTTCGTATGGTCAGTGTAGAGAACCGGAGACCCTTTTTACTGGAAAAGAGGCATTCCATCTTAGTCCTCACGGGTGACAACGCATCTGCATTTTGATTCTTTATTGAAGATAGATGTAGATGTCATGTCATCAGGTGGACTGTGTGCTCGTTTGTCACCCTATCCTATAAAAAAAAATATAAATGGCTAACACAAACGTTACCGAAGCAAGTTTTATGCAATTTTTGAAGATCTAGCAGTGCTGACATGCGAATATCTAGGCTAAATGAATGAATTGCGTAGTTTTTTTTAAATTTAAAAGTAAGGTATTGATTGTAATTGATTCTTCGATTAAGAAATAACATGCAGTTGCGTTGTCACCCCTGAGGACTCATTTAGAACGCCTCGTTATCAGTTAAACGGGTCTCTGGTTCTCGGCACTCATTTTACGAACCGCAGCACCATTATGCTGTTGTTTTATGCTAGTATTTTGCAGAACGCGTTCCCCATTCAAGCCAACCCATTTGTACTACAACTATAATATTATACCTGCAGCGTGACTCTATCACGTATACGTTCAGTTTTCTTTTTGAGAATATTTGTCACTTTGTCTGTCGGACTTCACTATTCACTTACGACCAAAATAGATATTGTGCTCGTTTATCACCAAATACCTAAGAAAATATTTACTTTCGCATACCTAGCCTCTATCAATCAGATGTCACTGCCGTCGTAACGAAAACCAGATATCACACATTCTAGTGGAGTCGTTGGCTGAAACAAATGATCCAATTTGTCTTTCTTATCACTTGCATCGCAAAGCTGTCGAATGCACTTCCTTTTATTATCTTTGAAATGCAACGGACAACTTTTGTTTAAATAACACTATTCTTTTGTGTTTTAGAAAGTCGATGGATGCATGTGGCTCAGGACCGCGCTTTGTGGAATTCCTTGGGGTAGGCCTATGTTCAGCAGTGGATTTGATGGACTGTAATGATGATGATGATGATAATGATTCTTTTGTGTTTTAGTTGCTTGGGTAGATGGAGCTTGAAAAAGTTAAATATTTTCCTTTTATTGAGTTATTTTTTCTTTTAATTTTGTAATTATGTACTTTTATTAAAGTTTAGAATATAAACATCCTCTATAAGTGAAAAAGTTATGGAGGCGGAAAGATTCATAGCGTTGCAGATTTCCCAAAAATATTTTTATCTCAAAAACATGTCTGCCTCACTTTGATGTTTTCCTTCTCAAGCTAAAATTTTCCTTTGTTACTACTACGTAATATCAAATTTGAGACAATCGCAATATGAAATAAACTGTAAACAGGTTCTTATTTTTGTTGATGCTTAAAACGTCTTTTCTCCTATGTTGCAATGTTAATACTGTATTGGAAGCCGCAGACATAAGTCCACGTAATCCTTTACCGTGCACCTTAATTGAATGTAATCCAAAGCAGCTTACAAAACTGTCACAGATTGGTTTGTTACACGTGTATTAACTGCAGTGGAAACATTAACAATTTGTATTCATTCGAATCTCTGCAAAATGCCATGAACTAGCCGTACCAAAATTGTCGAGTGATCAAATTCGTCCCAACCAGTGTAATCATCATCATCATTACAACCTACCAAAAATTAACTGCTACTCGTAGACCTCCCTCGTAGATTGCCACATAGGGAATATATTTGCCACAGTTGCCTCGCTTGGCAGGCGTGTTAGCAACCACAAGTTTCATTATTTTGAATTATAACCAGGAATGTGCTGCTGTTTCATTTTCCTCGACTGCCTTTCGTTTGACTGCCTTGTTGGTCCTGGGTTCGAATCCCAGGCAGGGTCGGAAAAAATTAGTGATTACTCTGTAAATACTAAGAACAAACACAAGCTAGTAGTAGCAATTTTTCGAATCTACAGAGTCGGTAATTCATTCTTGGGGCGATGTACGCTTTAACAACAATATCCCAGAAGATATATTGTATGAAAAGGTTTATTATAATATTAAGAAATTTATGGATGATAATAACCCCTGGGAATGAGGTGATCGCTACCAAGCTATTTCTAATTTGTTTTATGTAGTTAACAGTTGTCACATAATACAACAAACACAAAACAGAGGTATTTTCCGAACCAGTAGTAACTTAAACATTGGAATGACTTTCTTGTATCATTTCTAATCTTTATTGAATAAAAAGTTTCTATTTATATTTCTTACTTCAAAATAAGCAAAAAAAAAAAATTGAACTCGTAGTTGCTACCTATTACATAATAATATATGTAATAGGTAGCAACTACGAGTTCTATAGTAGGCATATCACAAAACCCTCACGTTGTGGACACATTTTCCACAAAATGTATAAATCGTTTCCAGACCCAAATAATCCGGTCTAACGAGCGGCAGGATGCCGACGGTCGAGGAGAAACATAAACTGAATATAGAATCGAGCCATATGTTGTCGGTGAGTCCTAAGTGTCCTTTCCTTCCATATGGACATTGTAAATGCTAAAAGCTGAGGAAATTTAAAGCAAAATTTTATATGAAACCTGAGAACATTGTTATTAAATTATAATTGTTGGAGATGTGGGAGAATAATTGTTTCATTCTCCCATGAGACAACATACGTAATATTCTCACTAAGGTACATTTTAAAGGTGTAATTGTAAGGTACATTTTGTAACACATACGCTGAATGAAAAATGACCTTTTACACCAAAAACAAAATACTTAATGCTATCTTACTATAATATATCATAGCCTAAATTGATAAAGACTAAATCCTATTGGCTGAATATAATACAAAATGTTCAATTTGGCAATAATTTTTCTCTAACTTGCCTGCTTAAATTAATTTTAGTTTATTTATTTATTTGCAATATCTTACTCATTTGTATTTTTGTTTATATGTGTATATGTAGAAAGGTCATTAGAATATATCCTCTTCCCTCCGGACTCCTGAGGTGTTCAGACGTATCTTGTACTAAAACTTATTTTAAAATTATTTTCCAAAAATACTTTAAATATTGCGCATTTATTCGAGCGCAAAAAAATAGGAGTGCATGAACGCGAGGATGTGATATCAGTGACTGCTCCTGGTACGCACCGAGTGCACCAGCTACGCTGACTCATCGCTGCGACCCGCCGCGCAACCGCAGCCCACCACAGCTTGTTGCCCGCCCCGGGAGGCGTAACACCGCTTGACCAATAAGCTCTGCGCACCCCGTCAACTTGCTGCGCTGACGTCGGTAAGAAGCCTTGCCCTGTTGTGATTCATATCCCGTACACCTCTGTTGCCCTGGTACAATATGACTGAGCGGCGTAGCGAACCCAGAGATGTCGCTGTGCGTCTCGGAAGATGAAAAAACTCCACCAAATTTTATTACACAACGTACACAACAAAGACTCATTCATAATTCGGATAACATAGGACAGGATCAATTTATGGTCCTAAAAGCAGAAATGGCTAAGCTAATGGCAATCACGAATAAACAAGCAAAAGATCTCAATGACTTCACTTCGACACTTAAAGAGGTTCGCCTGTCAAATCAAAATATTGAGAGCACGCTTACGTTACTAACCGCTCAAAATGAAGAGTTGAAAAAACAAATTGTAGCCCTGCAAAATCATGCAAAGGAAGACAGGGAATATATAATGTACTTAGAAAATAAACTGGAGGATCTGCAAATCTCCACCCGCAAAACATCGTTCGAGCTGAAAAATGTTCCTAGGAAAGAAAATGAATCAAAGCAAGATCTAATTGACGTGACTATACGTCTTTCAGAGACCATAGATTGTAAAATAAACAAAAGCGACATTAAAGATATTTACAGGGTGCGTGCAAAAAAGCTAGAACGGAAAAACACTCCCATAATTGTAGAAACAAACTCTGCATTATTAAAAACAGATTTTATGAAGATGGCGAAGGCATTCAACATTCGGAACAAAACTAAGATTTGTGCTAAACATCTTGGCTTTAAAACCAATGAAGACACCCCTGTCTTCCTCTCTGAGCACCTGACTGCTAGAGGATCACGTCTATTCTTTTTAGCTAGAGACTTAGCAAAATCATAGGGCTATAAGTACTGCTGGACCGCTTATGGTAAAATATACGTGCGAAAAAATGAACTTTCTCCTATTATCTTGGTTAGAGCCGAAGAGCAAGTACACCAGCTGCTAAAGGAAAAGTGACTAGTTTTGCATATCCAAGGTCTGTTGTTTCGTCTTGTTTATCCTATCCTCGCGTTTATTGCGCACTTACTGTTTGATACACTTTTGTTGGAAATACGATTGCATAATACTTTTTCACTGTATCTGTTATATGCGTGCAACACACATAAACACACTACTTTGTACTTACACAAATATCCCTTATACATACACTCACACACACAATACCTTACCCAATTAACTACACTATACCCTAGCAAACATCCTTTACAGATACTAACACGTATATACAAAAACACATTAATTAAAGATAAACTTCTTATATCAACATACCTAAGTCACAAAAAAGAAAATTCAACTGTAAGCTTTACAAAGTATACATATTATTATAATAATATTATATCGCCTACAATCACATACTTTTTTTGCCTATTTTGAGAATTGACGTATTTTTGCCTATTTTTCTTTTCTTATGAGTAATACAATGACCACACTTCAAGAAATAGACAGAATAGAGTTGGCACGGTCTTCTGAATGCGACGTGGAGGAGTTTATTAAGCATGTGAATGTAAAGAAAAATGACTTTACTATGATATCTCAAAATATAAGGAGTATATATTGTAACAATGATGATTTTGTATTGACTTTATCTAGCTTCAACTTCGATACTGATGTTATTGTACTGACGGAGTGCAGATTTAATTCTAACAAACCTCTACCTGTTCTGCCCAACTATTGCTCCTATTTTACTGAGTGTAGGCTGAACCAAAACGATGGGGTCGTAGTATATGTAAAGAATGCCTTAAAACATAAAATTAAGGAAATACATTTGACGCATGCATCATGTTTACAGCTCGACATACTAAATAATATCATTTTATGTATCTATAGATCACCATCAATTAAAAATGCTGATAGTTTTATAAATTCATTGAATTCACACTTAAGTTCTATAAAGTCACATAATAATATTTTTATCACAAGTGACATTAATATTAACATAGCTCTCAAGCCCATAGAACTACCCCAAGAACAGAAAAATCGACTAAATTATTTAAATATGTTATCTGTGCACGGTATATTGGCCGGCCACACTATCCCTACTAGAGAACAGAACTGCTTAGACCATATTATGTTAAATATAAATAAGCTCAAAGTACAGGCATCTAATTTTGTATTACACACGACCACTACTGACCATTTTGCGACTTTCCTCTTACTTTCAAAAATCAAACCTAAGCTTTTTGTACTTAAATCAAAAACATCCACTGACTTTGACAAAGCTCTAGATCACCTTAAAAATCAAAATTTAAATAAACTGCTACAATGCGATGACCCTGAGTTTATAACTAATCAGTTGATTTATACACTTTCCAACTTACTAAAAGAACATACAGTAACCACAACTATTTCTAAAAAAAATCGTATCCTAAAACCTTGGATAACACCAGGTATTTTGCGCTGCAGAAGAAACCGTAATAAGCTTCAAAAAAAGCACGTAATGAGCCTCACAATGAAACAATCACAATAACATACCGGAGGTATAGAAATTATTGTAACAATCTAATTAAAAAGTTAAAAAGAGACTATGTATGTATGTATGGAAAAATATCAAAACTAATACTCACACTAATAAACTCAAGACTTTAAATAGAGAACTTCTCAATGTTACTGATAACCCGATAGCCTCTGCGAACTCTGTAAATTACTATTTTTCTAATATTGGAAAACAGCTTGCAGAACGGATTGAATATGTTGAAAGCGACTCTAACTCTTACATCCAAAACCTGCCAACACATCCGTACTCCTTCGTACTTCTGCACACTGATCACTATGAAGTTAATAGCATTTTGATGAGTCTAAAATCTGAAAGTTCTCCAGGCTGGGATAATATCCTGACTGCTTTTCTTAAACATGCAAAAGAAGTGATTGTTCCTATCATAACTCACCTAGCAAACCTGTCCTTTGATAAAGGAGTATTCCCAGCTCCCCTGAAGCAGTCGATCATTACTCCGGTTTACAAGACTGGGGATAGAGATGACGTAAGCAACTATAGACCTATATCGGTGCTGCCTGCGATATCCAAAATACTTGAAAGACTTATAAATGTAAGATTAAACGCCTACTTACAAAAATATGAGATCTTGTCTTCTTCCCAGTTTGGTTTCAGACAGGGAAAGTCGACCGAAGATGCAGTCTCTGCATTGAGCTCATTGGTAGTAGAGGAAATGGATAAACATAATAAATGCATAGCAGTATTCTTGGATTTGTAAGAGGTGCTTAGAGTTATGCTTGGAAGATAAAACCTATGATGATCTAGAGGCATTACTAGTTAAAATTAAATAGTAACAAAAACACATACACACACTCACGTACATACGCGCATATACACACACACACACCCGCGCGCGCGCGCACCCACACACACACACACGCACTTATGCACGCTAAAAAAAAGTTTTAAAAAAATAAGTAAAAAAAAGGAAAATTAACCTGACAGCTGTAGTGTTACTTGTAGAATTAGTTTTATATTGGAACTATATTAGAATAATTATTTTCATTGTTATCTTTTAAACGTGCTACTTCAAAATCATGAACTCCAAAATTTATTATTTTTAAACTTCTTCTAAAACGACCTGAATTAATGGAAGAGCGTTGCTCCCTGATACAGGCTCATTAGCTTAAAAGGGCGCTACGGTCACTAATATAATATAATGTACCCATTGTTTTGAAATAAATATATATTATATTATATTATTATATAGAGAACTTAAGTGGAAAGCTTTATTCCCACTTCTTATGAAGGATGTTATTATGATGTATAGAGTCACATGAAAAGGCTTTTAGAATAGAAGAGAATCAATTTTATTCAATATAGTACTACTACCACCGGTTCGGATAAAACCTCTGTCCTGGGAAGAACCAGCGAGAAACCCAGCGGTACTTTTCTTTTAAATAAGGTTAATTTACAATAGATTGCTTAATGCAAACTATAAATTGTACCGAGACTAATTTGTAGTTAAGAATAATAATTAATTCGTTTGCACGAATTAATAATCCGACGAGTCAAGGATAAGCTATAACGGAATACGACAAGCGCACCGTTCCACGCCAGAACCAAGACTGCCTTCACGGCGGCCGCTCCGTCCGTTTTATACAAGCAAAACAAGCAGCGAAACAAACAGGCGTCACCACAGGTGTAATGGCGCAGGTGTGCGGTGCACGTGTTGTTTACAAGAATTCGGTATAGCTACACCAGCGCCGCCGCACGTGCAATGGCGCAGGCACCGTCATATACATTCAACAACTTACTCTGCTTAATTTTTCTAAAAGATTCTAATTAGTTATATTTAGAATCTTATAATAGAATTTTATTAGATTGATAAGAATAAACGTTATAATTTTACCACTAGCTATACATAAAAACACCTTTTATTTTGTTTGGACTCGAATAGTTAACGTAATCGGCTCAGTTGATTGTCAATAACAATTACGTATTTATCTATATTTATTTATAAGTGTTAGTCATAACAGTCGTGTAGTGGCTTTAAGAATATCCACTACCCTATATCTTCCTGTGCGTGTAGTAAGCGGCGACAGAGGAAACTGAAACAGGAGATGGGCAGCATCATCTCCTGTCAAGAGCTCAGAGCAGTGGCTTTTTGGCTGTAATGGATAGTTGGCTAGATGATTAATCATATGATATATGGATGTGAAAGAAGCGAGACAGGTCTATTACATCTTGGAAAATGGAAGTCTGTAGATTCTACCTACCACTCTAGGTGACAGACGTGAGAGTTTATGTATGTATGATATGTGTTAGTCGTAGTTAAAATCAACGCCTAATGCTACTTATGGTAGCATTAGGCATTGACTATGGATTGAGTTGATTTATAGTATTGGTTGTTTTCAGGTCATAATATAGGATTTTTAGAGACACACTGCAACTATATTATGGTTGCAGCACGAATGGGTCGGCTCGGCCGGGAAAGGACCACGCTCTCACGGAATATCAGCGTAAAATAGCAGCATAATGCTGCTGTGTTTCGTATGGTGAGTGTAGAGAACCGGAGAACCTTTTTCTGGAAACGAGGAATTCCATCGTAGTATTCAGAGGTGACAACGCATCAGCATTTTGATTCTTATTCGTATATAGATAAAATATAAGATGCCTTCATTGTGAATTTTATAGTAAGGAAATTCCGAGTATAGCCCTCTCCATAACTCACCGATCAGCCTTAAGCTTCCTCATACAACAAGCAGTGAAGAACCACGTCTTAGATCCAATTTATGTTGTGACTATCAAGATACATTTTTATATCTAGTTTAGAAGTGTACTTGACGAGAAGATCTACCGTAACCTACCAAACGTTGCCCCGCTGGGTTGAATCTGTCGAATTTTCTTCAAAAATATATAGTGCAACAAGTGCCATGTACATACACTTTTTCGTCTTAATCTATACGTGCCCGAAAAAACAAATCCGATTATTTATGATAGGCTCTTGCTCAGTATCAGATACAGGAGGATTAAAATTCGGACCCGAAAATGTATGTTATTGCACAAATGTTGGCTTAAGGCCAGTCGTAGGCCGATGTAGCCCTTGTGATGATTAAAAGGAACTAATAATAATACTACTGTGAAAATCATCCATTAGACACAATCCACTTAATGAAATTGGAATACAAATAAATCACAAAAAGTTATAACGAAATTAACCAGCTTTGAGCAAAAATTTGTTTCATTATTAGGTTTTAGGATAGGATTTTATTAAATATCAATTATATCAAAGTTTGATTCCATACAACTTTTTTACCGGAGAAAACTTTATCCTAGGACCTGAATCCAAAAATGAACTTGAATCTAAAGATCATGGGTAAATGGTAGGATGGAGAGTACCAATACCCTTACGAGGTTGTCTGCTCTACGCTCTTCTGTTGCTAAGAAAGTGCCATTTACTATTTAGGGTTTCATTATCGCTTACCTCCAAGTGGGATTTTAGTTTTTTTTACAAAAGAGGGGGTAAACGAGCATGCGCCTTACTTGACGGTAAGTGCTGCCCATAAAAACTTTAACAGCAGGTGTATTATCAGCCTTTTTGAAAGGACTAAGCTCGTTTTTTGATAGTAGCTAAGTCGTATATTTCTGGAAAATTCTTTCCGGAAAAGTAGTGCGAGGAAGTAAGCTCCTAGAAAATCCCACAGTGGTGTACTGCCAATCAGTATTGTGGATAGTATAAAGCAGTCTTTCTCAAAGTGGGCAATAACGCCCCTTAGTGACCGTTGGAGACCTAGAGGGGGGCGTTAAGGGGCCCAGAAAAAATGATTGATGATTGATTTGTATTTTCATTTAGATACTTTATATTTTAAAATTTACTAAAATTAAAACCTACCTACTATTCAATCACTATATAATATATAAACTAAAAATACTTAACATAGATTTCGTAGGATAGCCCGTACGCCGTACATAATCAAGTTGTAACAAGTTTTTTTAAATAACGCTATTGGTGCAATCCGGTAGCAATCGGCTGGTTCATTGATACTTGTCTTAACTTGCTCAGTACGATTGAGCGTCGAAAGAGATAAACGAGTTCGTGCGTGTTTCTTATTCATGTCGGTGCGTCCTGTATTTAAATCCTATATAAAAGCTCGTAATAGTTTTATATTTTCATTACTGGTTTCGCGCAATCTTTAAACAAGTATTTAAGTTCAACACTTTATTTACATATTTGTAAAACAAAGCCATGTCGGAATCAAAAAGAAGAGACGGCAATATAGTGCAGAATATATTAAATATGGATTCATAGAAAATTCGACGAATCCATCTTTGCATTTGTGCCTTCTTTGTTCAAAATCATTTTCAAATGAAGCGATGAAGCCTTAAAGACTTCAAGATCATTTGAATAAAATGCATCCATCCATGAATAAAATGAATGCATGCAAAGAAGGACAAAAATGTAGCCTATTTTCAAGACCTGGAAAAGAAGCATAATGCTCAGCCAAGTGTATCAAAACTTTTTTCAGTGGCTGCTAAGCAAGACGATGACAGACTTCGAGCTTCATACAATATCTCTTTGTTAATTGCTCAAACAGGTAAACCACACACCATCGGAGAAACGTTAATTTTGCTGGCAATAAAAAGTTATAACTACTGTGCTCCATAAACCAGCGGAAGACTTAATTCGAAAATTGCTTTGAGCAATAGTTCTGTGCAAAGAGGAATTGATGAAATGGCTGAAAACATTGAAGAGTCATTGTGCAATCATCTGAAGACTAGTCAATTTTCAATTCAGTTGGATGAGTCTACTTTACCAACTAATGAAGCATTGTTGCTGTCTTACGTGAGGATTATTAAAGATGAAAAAATATGTCAAGAACTATTATTTGCTAAAAATTTAGAGACAGACACAAAAGAAGAAACCATATTTAAAACATTGGAAAAGTTTTATGATGGAAAAGGAATTCCCTTGAAGAATATTATATCAGCTGCTACAGATGGTGCTCCAGCTATGACGGGGTGTCAAGAAGGCTTCATAGCGTACTTAAAAAACAAAATTCCAGATATGTTTGCTGTATATTGCGTTATACATCGACAACATTTGGTTGCTAGAAATTTAAGTGAACGACTGTTTCAATCATTGCAACATGTCAACAGAGCAGTCAATAAAATCTGAAACAACTCTTTAAATGACTGATTATTTAATCAGCTTTGTGTTACTAATGATGAAGATTTCAACCGATTGATCTTTCACACAGAAGTGCGTTGGCTATCAAAAGGAAATTGTCTGACTCAATTTTACAATCTGTTTGACTCTGTCGTAGAGTTCTTGGAAAACAAACACACATAATTGCGCGACAACCTCATCACATAAAAGAATGATATCGCATACCTGACAGACCTTTATAAATTGCTTAATGATATGAATCTCCAACTTCAAGGCGATGACTTGAACTTAATAAAACCAAAAAATTTCGTCGCTGTTTTCGTAGCCAAGCTGCTCTTACCCACGAAGAATATCGGCAAACGTAAGTTCCATAATTTTCCTAATTTATCAGTATCCTGCAACAACGACGACTTGCTTGTCTACTGCCAACATTTGGAAAATCTCCACAAATCGACATTTTGAAATTGGAAATACCAGACTGGGTGTTAGATCCTTTTTCAAATGTCAACATAGCAGTATCACCCCAACTGGAAGAAGAACTTATAGAACTGACAACAAACGAGGAAATAAAAATCAAATTCAAAAATGGCTACCAAGAATTTTGGCTACAAAAGTCAATCCCTCAGTTGTACCCTGGATTGTGGTCGATCGTTCAACGATTTTTGATAGCATTCCCATCGTCATATTTTTGTGAACGTGGATTTAGCGCTGTGACAACGTTGCTTACTAAAAAAAAAATCGTTGGCATGTTACCGAATGCGGCGACTTACGACTGTTTTTGAGTAAAATCGAACCTGATATCAACGAACTTGATAAAAATCATCAAATTCATCCATCTCATTAGATTAGTTTTAAAACTAAAATTGATTACCTATCTATATCGTTTCTTTTAATTTCATTAAAATATTGAAATTGTGGTTTTTAAGTTTTAGGAGTGTATAAAAATTGGGGGCGCTGAAAAATAATGGATTTTCAAAGGGGGCGGTAAAAGAAATAAGTTTGATAATCTCTAGTATAAAGCATCCAGATGGTGTAGATGGTAGTCTAGCACGGACTGATAATAGGAAAAAAATCAACACGCCTGTCCATCGTGAAGATAAAAAAGTTAAAGTTACAGCCTATATACGTCCCACTGCTGGGCACAGGCCTCCCCTCATTTCTGAGAGGGTTTTAAGGCAAGGAAGTGTTGGCGAACTTCACGTCTTCGAATATTTTTTTTCTTATTTCTCAGACATACAGGTTTCCTGACGATGTTTTCCTTCACCGCCGAGCATGTGCGAAATCAGCACTTAAAATTGCAATTAACGATTTCATTGGTGCCGGCGAGAATCGAACTTGGGCTGCTCGCGTACTGTGAAATTATTGTACAGCACGGCTCTTAATCAAGTCCAATTCGCTAGGGTCCATTCGTAACATTTTTCACACAACCAGCAATTTATTTATCGTATAAGTTCAGACAAGGCATTTTATCTCAATCCTCGTGAGTAAAATTAAAACCTGTAGTCTTTTTTTCTGACCGTGTAGTGGTGGTGTAAGAATATCCACTACCTCATATCGTCTCGTGGTTGTCGTAAGAGGCGACAGAGGGAAACTAAAACAGGAGATAGACAGCAGCATCTTCCTCAAATATTAAAGATATTATAATAACTCAAAATATTAAAAAAACTGCGGTTGCCAACCCGCCTGTCAAGCGTGGCAACTATGGCAAAATCCTCCCTATGCGGCAATCTATGGGAGTGGCCTATGTTCAGCAGTGAACTTTTATAGGCTGTTATGGATATGGAGTCTTCTTTATTCGGAATCAATTGCAGATGTTATAAATTATAATATATACCCAGTCAGGACACTCCGCCATAAAAATAGTAATATAGAAAATATACAGTGATGGTCCCAACGAGCTATTTATAAAGACAAGAGGTAAAATTAAATTTTTGTACAACCAACTTCAATATACGAGTAAATAAAATGAGAACATCATCAATGTAGGTAGTCGAAGTCAATTAAATACGCATTATTAAGAATAACTCAAAAACTACTAGCACCAGCTTTCAAATAAAAAGAATCATCAAAATCGGTTCACCTAGAAAAAGTTCTGAGGTAACACTCAAAACATACTGTCGAAATGATAACCTCCTCCTTTTTTTGAAGCCGGTTGAAAACAACACATATGAGACATTTTGGATAATTTTATAGTAAATCTTTTAATAATAGCATAAGTATGTACATTTATTTGTGAGAAAGTATTATCAGATGGAATAAATTTGTCGCGAAATATCTGAAGTAGACCCACGAGTTGTTAATATTGTTCAACGGGTAATTAAGGTAAAGTGCCAAGCTACCAAGGGGTTGTGCAAATAGCTCGCCGAAATAGCCGATATAACCGTTAAGGAAGAAAGGTTCCGATATTGCGATGGCAGCCACCGTGGACAGAGATTTGACTGTTGCAGTTACTATGTGTCACGCACCTTTATACCTACTCTCCGCCACTGATCTGTTATTAAATAAACACAGATACATACATCTGAAACATAACCCTCCTTCTAGAGCAGTCGGGAAAATAAAAAGATGACTTTATTTTCATAATAAGAGATGGCCATAAAATATATGTATTTATAAATAAGTAAATTATTACTTGTGTTTTTATTAAAATGCTCATAAAGTTTATAATGGATTCTGTAAAGATTTAAAAGATATAGGTTTTACTAAAGACTTCTATGTACATAGACTTCTTTGGGTTTTGCTAATCTAATATATAAAAAATAATGTTCTTTTGTTCGTACTTTATGCGCTGCCATAACGTTCATCAGATTGCGCTAAAACTTTGTCAACTTATTGCTTGCACCTGCGCGAAGGTTATAGGTATAGTACAATTAACTTACAGTAGGTGGTGCGTATCGTACCGACAAATTTATTTGAAAGCTATATATCGCGATACCATCCATACCATCTGGGTGATTGGCGGTCCACTACTGTGCGATTTAGAAGATGTTTTCTTCCTCGCACAACTTCCTTGTGGAATCGATTACCACCAGCGATTTTTCCGGACCGATACGACTTAGGGACCTTCAAGAAAAGAGTCTACTCCTTTCTAAAAGGCCGACAACGCATCTGCAATGCCCCTGGTGTTGCAGTTGTTCATGGGCGGCGGTAGTCACTTACCATTGTTTTGAAATAAATATATATTATATTATATTATTATATAGAGAACTTAAGTGGAAAGCTTTATTCCCACTTCTTATGAAGGATGTTATTATGATGTATAGAGTCACATGAAAAGGCTTTTAGAATAGAAGAGAATCAATTTTATTCAATATAGTACTACTACCACCGGTTCGGATAAAACCTCTGTCCTGGGAAGAACCAGCGAGAAACCCAGCGGTACTTTTCTTTTAAATAAGATTAATTTACAATAGATTGCTTAATGCAAACTATAAATTGTACCGAGACTAATTTGTAGTTAAGAATAATAATTAATTCGTTTGCACGAATTAATAATCCGACGAGTCAAGGATAAGCTAGTAACGGAATACGACAAGCGCACCGTTCCACGCCAGAACCAAGACTGCCTTCACGGCGGCCGCTCCGTCCGTTTTATACAAGCAAAACAAGTAGCGAAACAAACGGGCGTCACCACAGGTGTAATGGCGCAGGTGTGCGGTGCACGTGTTGTTTACAAGAATTCGGTATAGCTACACCAGCGCCGCCGCACGTGCAATGGCGCAGGCACCGCCATATACATTCAACAACTTACTCTGCTTAATTTTTTCTAAAAGATTCTAATTAGTTATATTTAGAATCTTATAATAGAATTTTATTAGATTGATAAGAATAAACGTTATAATTTTACCACTAGCTATACATAAAAACACCTTTTATTTTGTTTGGACTCGAATAGTTAACGTTATCGGCTCAGTTGATTGTCAATAACAATTACGTATTTATCTATATTTATTTATAAGTGTTAGTCATAACAGTCGTGTAGTGGCGCTTTAAGAATATCCACTACCCTATATCTTCCTGTGCGTGTAGTGAGCGGCGACAGAGGGAAACGCCTAATGCTACTTATGGTAGCATTAGGCGTTGAATATGGATTGAGTTGATTTATGGTATTGGTTGTTTTCAGGTCATAATATAGGATTTTTAGAGACACACGTAGCTATATTATGGTTGCAGCCCGAATGGGTCGGCTCGGCCGGGAAAGGACCACGCTCTCACGGAATACTAGCGTAAAATAGCAGCATAATGCTGCTGTGTTTCGTATGGTGAGTGTAGAGAACCGGAGAACCTTTTTACTGGAAACGAGGCATTCAATCTTAGTCCTCACGGGTGACAAGGCATCTGCATTTTGATTCGTAATCGAGGATAGATGTATATAGATAAAATATAAGATGCCCTCATTGTGAATTTTATAGTAAGGAAATTCCGAGTATAGCCCTCTCCATAACTCACCGATCAGCCTTAAGCTTCCTCATACAACAAGCAGTGAAGAACCACGTCTTAGATCCAATTTATGTTGTGACTATCAATATACATTCTTATATCTAGTTTTGAAGTGTACTTGACGAGAAGATCTACCGTAACCTACCAAACGCTGGCCTGCTGGGTTGAATCTGTCGAATTTTCTTCAAAAATATATAGTGCAGCAAGTGCCATGTACATACACTTTTTCGTCTTAATTTATACGTGCCCGATAAAACAAATCCGATTATTTATGATAGGTTCTTGCTCAGTATCAGATACAGGAGGATTAAAATCGGACCCGAAAATGTATGTTATTGCATAAATATTGGCTTAAGGCCAATCGTAGGCCAATGTAGCCCTTGTGATGATTAAAAGGAACTAATAATAATACTACTGTGAAAATCATCCATTAGACACAATCCACTTAATTAAATTGAAAGGCAAATAAATCACAAAAAGTAATAACGAAATTAACCAGCTTTGAGCAAAAATTTGTTTCGTTATTAGGTTTTAGGATAGGATTTTATTAAATATCAATTATATCAAAGTTTGATTCTATACAACTTTTTTACCGGAGAAAACTTTATCCTAAGACCTGAATCCAAAATTGAACCTGAATCTAAAGGTCATGGGTAAATGGTAGGATGAAGAGTACCAATACCGTTACGAGGTTGTCTGCTCTACGCTCTTCTGTTGCTAAGACAGTGCCATTTACTATTTAGGGTTTCATTATCGCTTACCTCCAAGTGGGATTTTAGTTTTTTTACAAAAGAGGGGGTAAACGAGCATGCGGCTTACCTAACGGTAAGTGTCGACCGCCGCCCATGAAAACTTTAACAGCAGGTGTATTATCAGCCTTTTTGAAAGGACTAAGCTCGTTTTTTGAAAGTAGCTAAGTCGTATATTTCTGGAAAATTCTTTCCGGAAAAGTAGTGCGAGGAAGTAAGCTCCTAGAAAATCCCACAGTGGTGTACTGCCAATCAGTATTGTGGATAGTATAAAGCAGTCTTTCTCAAAGTGGGCAATAACGCCCCTTTGTGGCCGTTGGAGACCTAGAGGGGGGCGTTAAGGGGCCCAGAAAAAAATGATTGATGATTGATTAGAAATTTCATTTAGATACTTTATATTTTAAAATTTACTAAAATTAAAACCTACCTACTACTCAATCACTATATAATATATAAACTAGAAATACTTAACATAGATTTCGTAGGATAGCCCGTACGCCGTACGCAATCAAGTTGTAACAAGTTTTTTTAAATAACGCTATTGGTGCAATCCGGTAGCAATAGGCTGGTTCATTGATACTTGTCTTAACTTGCTCAGTACAATTGAGCGTCGAAAGAGATAAACGAGTTCGTGCGTGTTTCTTATTCATGTCGGTGCGTCCTGTATTTAAATCCTATATAAAAGCTCGTAATAATTTTTATATTTTCATTAGTGGTTTCGCGCGCAATCTTTAAACAAGTATTTAAGTTCAACACTTTATTTACATATTTGTAAAAACAAAGCCATGTCGGAACCAAAAAAGAAGAGACGGCAATATAGTGCAGAATATATTAAATATGGATTCATAGAAAATTCGACAAATCCATCTTTGCATTTGTGCCTTCTTTGTTCAAAATCATTTTCAAATGAAGCGATGAAACCTTCAAGACTTCAAGATCATTTGAATAAAATCCATCCATCCATGTATAAAATGAATACATGCAAAGAAGGACAAAAATGTAGCCTATTTTCAAGACCTGGAAAAGAAGCATAATGCTCAGCCAAGTGTATCAAAACTTTTTTCGGTGGCTGCTAAGCAAGACGATGACAGACTTCGAGCTTCATACAATATCTCTTTGTTAATTGCTCAAACAGGTAAACCACACACCATCGGAGAAATGTTAATTTGCCAGCAATAAAAGAAGTTATAACTACTGTGCTCCATAAACCGGCGGCAGGCATAATTCGAAAAATTCCTTTGAGCAATAGTTCTGTGCAAAGACGAATTGATGAAATGGCTGAAAACATTGAAGAGTTATTGTGCAATCATCTGAAGACTAGTTAATTTTCAATTCAGTTGGATGAGTCACTTTACCAACTAATGAAGCATTGTTGCTGTCTTACGTGAGGATTATTAAAGATGAACAAATATGTCAAGAACTATTATTTGCTAAAAATTTAGAGACAGACACAAAAGAAGAAACCATATTTAAAACACTGGAAAAGTTTTATGATGAAAAAAGAATTCCCTTGAAAAATATTTTATCAGCTGCTACAGATGGTGCTCCAGCTATGACGGGGTATCAAGAAGGATTCATAGCGTACTTAGAAAACAAAATTCCAGATGTGCTTGTTGTACATTGCGTTATACATCGACAAAATTTGGTTGCTAGAAATTTAAGTGAACGACTGTTTCAATCATTGCAACATGTCACCAGAGCAGTCAATAAAATCTGAAACAACTCTTTAAATGACTGATTATTTAATCAGCTTTGTGTTATTAATGATGAAGATTTCAACCGATTGATCTTTCACACAGAAGTGCGTTGGCTATCAAAAGGAAATTGTCTGACTCAATTTTACAATCTGTTTGACTCTGTCGTAGAGTTCTTGAAAAACAAACACACATAATTGCGCGACAACCTCATCACTTAAAAGAAATATATCGCATACTGACAGACCTTTATAAATCGCTTAATGATATGAATCTCCAACTTCAAGGCGATGACATGAAACTAATAAAAACAAAAAATGTCGTCGCTGCTTTCGTAGCCAAGCTGCTCTTACACACGAAGAATATCGATAAACGTGAGTTCCATAATTTTCCTAATTTATCAGTATCCTGCAACAACGACGACTTGCTTCAACGACGACTGCCAACATTTGGAAAATCTCCACAAATCGATATTTTGAAATTGGAAATACCAGACTTGTTAGATTCTTTTTCAAATGTCAACATAGCAGTATCACCCCAACTGGAAGAAGAACTTATAGAACTGACAACAAACGAGGAAATAAAAATCAAATTCAAAAATGGCTACCAAAAATTTTGGCTACAAAAGTCAATCCCTCAGTTGTACCCTGGATTGTGGTCGATCGTTCAACGATTTTTGATAGCACTCCCATCGTCATATTTGTGTGAATGTGGATTTAGCGCTGTGACAACGTTGCTTACTAAAAAAAGAAATCGTTGGCATGTTACCGAATGCGGCGACTTACGACTGTTTTGAGTAAAATCGAACCTGATATCAACGAACTTGATAAAAATCAAAAATTCATTCATCTCATTAGATTAGTTTTAAAACTAAAATTGATTACCTATCTATATCGTTTCTTTTAATTTGATTAAAATATATTCTTAATATTATAAAGTTACGTTTTAATTGCTCTCACTGGTAATAATGTCTAGTTTAGAATGTAAGTTTAAACACCAGAGCGGACTAATATAGCACACCATGACTAAATTAATTAAAGTACTGAAATTGTGGTTTTAAAGTTTTAGGAGTGTATAAAAAATTGGGGGCGCTGAAAAATAATTGATTTTCAAAGGCGGCGGAAAAAGAAATAAGTTTGATAATCTCTGGTATAAAGCATCCAGATGGTGTAGATGGTAGTCTAGCATGGACTGATAATAAGAAAAAAATCAACACGCCTGTCCATCGTGAAGATAAAAAAGTTAAAGTTACAGCCTATATACGTTCCACTGTTGGGCACAGGCCTCCCCTCATTTCTGAGAGGGTTTTAAGGCAAGGAAGTGTTGGCGAACTTCACATCTTCGAATTTTTTTTTTCTTATTTCTCAGATATACAGGTTTCCTGACGATGTTTTCCTTCACCGCCGAGCATGTGCTAAATCAGCACTTAAAATTGCAATTAACGATTTCATTGGTGCCGGCGGGGATCGAACTCGGGTTGCTCGCGTACTGTGAAATTTACAGCACGGCTCTTAATCAAGTCCAATTCGCTAGGGTCCATTCGTAACATTTTTCACACAACGAGCAATTTATTTATCGCATAAGTTCAGACAAGGCATTTTATCTCAATCCTCGTGAGTAAAATTAAAACCTGTGGTCTTTTTTTCTGACCGTGTAGTGTGGTGTAAGAATATCCACTACCTCATATCGTCTCGTGGTTGTCGTAAGTTCCTGATAATAACTCAAAATATTAAAAACTGCGGTTGCCAACCCGCCTGTCAAGCGTGGCAACTATGGCAAAATCCTCCCTATGCGGCAATATATGGGAGTGCCCTATGATCAGCAGTGAACTTTTATAGGCTGTTATGGATATGGAGTCTTCTTTATTCGGAATCAATTGCAGGTGTTATAAATTATAATATACCTATATACCCAGTCAGGACACTCCGCCAGAAAAAATAGTAATATAGAAAAACCTAACACAGAAAACACAGCGTTAGTTTAACGAGAATTAAGTAATCTGTCTGAGTGCGGTGCTTAATCGCAAACTATACGGCACGTTTATCTCAATTGTGTTCTATATGCATACAAAGTAGCTAAAGCACGTTACTTAGTTTTCACTTTAACTTATAGACATTTTATAGTACTTTATTGAATCTGCTTAAGAATTGTATTTACAGTAGAAAATCGGTGAGTTCTTTGCTATGTCATCATTGGTACCGATTCATCACAATTGCACCAAATTAAAAACAGACCGTCTGACAGCACTAAAATTCCGTAATTTAATTAGAGATACACAGTGATGGTCCCAACCGGCTATTTATAAGACAAGAGGTAAAATTAAATTTTTGTACAACCAACTTCAATATACGAGTAAATAAAATGAGAACATCATCAATGTAGGTAGTCGAAGTCAATTAAATACGCATTATTAAGAATAACTCAAAAACTACTAGTTAGATCTTGATCAAATTTATATGGGACCACATGAGAAGTACCAGCTTTCAAATAAAAAAAGAATCATCAAAATCGGTTCACCTAGAAAAAGTTCTGAGGTAACACTCAAAAAATACTGTCGAAATGATAACCTACTCCTTTTTTTGAAGTCGGTTGACAACAACACATATGAGACATTTTTGGATAATTTTATAGTAAATCTTTTAATAATAGCATAAGTATGTACATTTATTTGTGAGAAAGTATTATCAGATGGAATAAATTTGTTGCGAAATATCTGAAGTAGACCCACGAGTTGTTAATATTGTTCAACGGGTAATTAAGGTAAAGTGCCAAGCTACCAAGGGGTTGTGCAAATAGCTCGCCGAAATAGCCGATATAACGATATTGCGAATGGCAGCCACCGTGGACAGAGATTTGACTGTTGCAGTTACTATGTGTCACGCACCTTTATACCTACTCTCCGCCACTGATCTGTTATTAAATAAACACAGATACATACATCTGAAAAACATAACCCTCCTTCTAGAGCAGTCGGGCAAAATAACAAAAAGATGACTTTAGTTTCATAATAAGAGATGGCCATTAAATATATGTATTAATAAATAAGTAAATTATTACTTGTGTTTATTATTAAAATGCTCATAAAGTTTATAATGGATTCTGTAAAGATTTGAAAGATATAGGTTTTACCAAAGACTTCTATGTACATAGACTTCTTTGGGTTTTGCTAATCTAATATATAAAAATTAATGTTTTTTTGTTCGTACTTTATGCGCTGTCATAACGTTCATCAGATTGCGCTAAAACTTTGTCAACTTATTGCTTGCACCTGCGCGAAGGTTATAGGTATAGATAGATAGTACAATTAACTTACAGTAGGTGGTACGTATCGTACCGACAAATTTATTTGAAAGCTATATATCGCGATACCATCCATACCATCTGGGTGATTGGCGGTCCACTACTGTGCGATTTAGAAGATGTTTTCTTCCTCGCACAACTTCCTTGTGGAATCGATTACCACCAGCGATTTTTCCGGACCGATACGACTTAGGGACCTTCAAGAAAAGAGTCTACTCCTTTCTAAAAGGCCGACAACGCATCTGCAATGCCCCCCTGGTGTTGCAGTTGTTCATGGGCGGCGGTAGTCACTTACCATCAGGTGAGACGCATGCTCGTTTGCCACCTCTCCTATAAAAAAAAGCATTCAATTTCAATGAATGTATTATCATTCCTAATAAAACAATATAACTCTTCCAAATTTAAAACGATATTTCCATAATTATTTATTCTGCGGCAGCAACGCGCCGGGTACCAGCTAGTTATTTATAATAATAACATTTTAGAAATAAAATCGATGAATTCTATAAATTGTACTAATAACTAAATTATCGGGAACAAAAACTTACGGTATCTTGATTTACATGAGTAAAACTTAAATAAATATATGTAGCACGTAACCAACCGTTAAAAATTGTTACTACACAAAATAAGATAGCGCAGGCCACATCAATGCCGTGGAGACATGGGTACGAATTAGGTATCGGTGTGGAAATCACACATCGTTTGTCAATATTCTATAACATGTGAAAGTACGGCCTTGTTGTTGGCAATATTTATGAGATTTTTTTCGTATGTTTTTTTTTTTATAGAAGAGGGGCAATCGAGCACGCAGCTCACCTGATGGTAGTGTCGACCGCGGCCACGAACTACTGAAATACTAGGAGAATAGCAGGTGCGTTGCCGGCCTTTTAAAAAGGAGTAACCTCGTTCCTTGAAGGTCCCTAAGTCGTATCGGTCCGGAAAAATCGCCGGTGGTAAACGATACCACAAAGTAGTAGTGCGAAATACTTTATGAAATCTATGTAATAAACTAATTCATATGAAATAATTTCTAGATGTCTTTTTATAAGATTTGGATAGTGCAACTTATATACTTAACCTGCATGTCTGTAAATTGAATAACTTTACCTTTTTTAGCCTTTTAAAGATGGATAAAATTTCTATATATCTAACTATTACATGTATATTTATGCACTTAATCACAAAATTAAAATAAGGGGTCATGTCCTTATTTTTATTTTAGACGTATATTGATAGACTTAATATTAGATTTTGTTATAAATTTTTTAAGGAGATAAGGAGATAAAGTGCTAGCGCTAATCTTAAGCGTGAGCAACATAATTTCGATTCACACCATCCATCCATCCATTCCTCCGTCACAGCCTATAAAAGTCCACTGCTGAAGACAGTTTTCCTATAACTACCGCGCTTGGCTTGTTATCGGAAATTCAGATTACCTCTGTCGATTCTTACGACATCCACGAGACGATATGGAATAATGAAAATTCTTACACCGCCACTACACTGTAAACTGATTCACACTAGCACTGCAAAATTTTTTTATTTATGATTTTAGGTAAGTACTGATTTATTACGTTCTCAGCAGTGAAAGAAAATATCATGTGAAAAACTGAATTCTGAAGAATTAAAAAAACAATTGCGAGAATATTTGAAATCAACCAACAGGCATTAAAACAGGCCTGCAGTGGAACGTATTTAAGTTGTTATTTTACTTTACTGCTAAAATAAATTAAAATAATTTGTTACCAGTTGCCAACGCCACTTTTATACGATTTTTTTGTTTGAATGTTTTTAATTTCTTTTTTCTTTAAATTTCAATGATATTTTTTAAGATAAAATAGAAAACTTTAGGTTTTATTTTTAAAAGGCTTCAACGTCATATGGATATGTCGCTTAAAATCAGTAAGAAGGCGAATTCCTTTCTAAACGTATAAATCTTTTCTAAGACCGTAATAATCTCATGTAACGGCCGACAGGAATGTCATAGGGTCGAGGAGAAACATAAACTGAATATAGGATCGAGCCATGTGCCGTTTGTACATCCTAAGTGTCCTTACGTGGATAAAGTAAAGGTTAAAAGCTTGAGAAGAAATTTCTTGCAAAATTTTAAGTGCTATAAGTAGGAGTTGGCCTGGGAATAGACTAACTGGCCTATTTATACACAATTGTAAATTTCTCAGAATCGTGATTGACTTAATTTTGACAATTAGTTGTGATTGATGGATTTCAGATTATTGCGTAAATGTGTTTTCATGAATTTCCAAACGATGTCGATTCCGACAGCAGTGGGTGACCAAGATATATATTGTGCTCGTTTATCACCAAATACCTAAGAAAATATTTACTTTCGCATACCTAGCCTTCATCAATCAGATGTCACTGTCGTCGTAACAAAGACCAGATATCACACATTCTAGTGGAGTCGTTGGCTGAAACAAATGATCCAATTTGTCTTTCTTATCACTTGCATCGCAAAGCTGTCGAATGCACTTCCTTTTATTAGCTTTGAAATGCAACGGACAACTTTTGTTTAAATAACACTATTCTTTTGTGTTTTAGAAAGTCGATGGATGCAAGTGGCTCAGGACCGCGCTTTGTGGAATTCCTTGGGGAGGCCTATGTCCAGCAGTGGATTTGAAGGACTGTAATGATGATGATGATTATAATAATGGTTCTTTTGTGTTTTAGTTGCTTAAGTAGATGGAGTTTCAAAAGTTAAATATTTTCCTTTTATTGAGTTATTTTTTCTTTTAATTTTGTACTTTTTATTAAAGTTTAGTATATAAACATCCCCTATAATTTCCATTGATAGATACAGACGACATCTTATTCGTGAAATAGTTATGGAGACGGAAAGATTCATAGCGTTGCAGATTTCCAAAAATATTTTTGTCTCAAAAACATATCTGCCTCACTTTGATGTTTTCCTTCTCAAGCTAAAATTTTCCTCTGTTACTAGTACCATTATACTATTGGTTCGGAAAATACCTCTGTTCTTCCCAGAACAGAGGTATTTTCCGAACCAATAGTAAATTAAACATATGAATGACTTTCTTGTATCATTTCTAATCTTTATTGAATAAAAGTTTCTATTTATATTTCTGACTTCAAAATAAGCAAAAATTAAAAATTGAAATTGAACTCGTAGTTACTACCTATTACATAATAATATGTAATAGGTAGCAACTTCTGAGGTTTATAGTAGGCATATCACAAAACCCTCACGTTGTGGGCACATTTTCCACAAAATGTATAAATCGTTTCAGACCCAAATAATCCGGTCTAACGAGCGGCAGGATGCCGACGGTCGAGGAGAAACATAAACTGAATATACAATCGAGCCATATGTTGTCAGTGAGTCCTAAGTGTCCTTTCCTTCCATATGGACATTGTAAATGCTAAAAGCTGAGGAACTTTGAAGCAAAATTTCATATGAAACCTGAGAACATTGTTATTAAATTATAATTGTTGGAGATGTGGGAGAATAATTGTTTCATTCTCCCATGAGACAACATACGTAATATTCTCACTAAGGTACATTTTAAAGGTGTAATTGTAAGGTACATTTTGTAACACATACGCTGAATGAAAATGACCTTTACACCAAAACAAAATATTTGATGCTATTTTACTCTAATTATCATAGCCTAAATTGATAAAGACTAATTCCTATTGGCTGAATATAATACAAAATTTTCAATTTGGCAATAATTTTTCTAACTTGCCTGCCAAAATTAATTTTAGTTTATTTATTTATTTGAAGTATCTTACTCATTTGTATTTTTGTTTATATGTGTATACATTCAACAACTTACTCTGCTTAATTTCTTCTAAAAGATTCTAATTAGTTATATTTAGAATCTTATAATAGAATTTTATTAGATTGATAAGAATAAACGTTATAATTTTACCACTAGCTATACATAAAAACACCTTTTATTTTGTTTGGACTCGAATAGTTAACGTAATCGGCTCAGTTGATTGTCAATAACAATTACGTATTTATCTATATTTATTTATAAGTGTTAGTCATAACAGTCGTGTAGTGGCGCTTTAAGAATATCCACTAACCTATATCTTCCTGTGCGTGTAGTAAGCGGCAACAGAGGGAAACTGAAACAGGAGATGGGCAGCATCATCTCCCTGTCAAGAGCTCAGAGCAGTGGCTTTTTTAGGCTGTAATGGATAGTTGGCTAGATGATTAATCATATGATATATGGATGTGAAAGAAGCGAGACAGGTCTATTACATCTTGGAAAATGGAAGTCTGTAGATTCTACCTACCACTCTAGGTGACAGGCGTGAGAGTTTATGTATGTATGATATGCGTTAGTCGTAGTTAAAATCAACGCCTAATGCTACTTATGGTAGCATTAGGCGTTGAATATGGATTGAGTTGATTTATGGTATTGGTTGTTTTCAGGTCATAATATAGGATTTTTAGAGACACACGTAGCTATATTATGGTTGCAGCCCGAATGGGTCGGCTCGGCCGGGAAAGGACCACGCTCTCACGGAATACTAGCGTAAAATAGCAGCATAATGCTGCTGTGTTTCGTATGGTGAGTGTAGAGAACCGGAGAACCTTTTTACTGGAAACGAGGCATTCAATCTTAGTCCTCACGGGTGACAAGGCATCTGCATTTTGATTCGTAATCGAGGATAGATGTATATAGATAAAATATAAGATGCCCTCATTGTGAATTTTATAGTAAGGAAATTCCGAGTATAGCCCTCTCCATAACTCACCGATCAGCCTTAAGCTTCCTCATACAACAAGCAGTGAAGAACCACGTCTTAGATCCAATTTATGTTGTGACTATCAATATACATTCTTTTATCTAGTTTTGAAGTGTACTTGACGAGAAGATCTACCGTAACCTACCAAACGCTGGCCTGCTGGGTTGAATCTGTCGAATTTTCTTTAAAAATATATAGTGCAACAAGTGCCATATACATACACTTTTTCGTCTCAATCTATACGTGCCCGATAAAACAAATCCGATAATTTATGATAGGTTCTTGCTCAGTATCAGATACAGGAGGATAAAAATCGGACCCGAAAATGTATGTTATTGCATAAATATTGGCTTAAGGCCAGTCGTAGGCCAATGTAGCCCTTGTGATGATTAAAAGGAACTAATAATAATACTACTGTGAAAATCATCCATTAGACACAATCCACTTAATTAAATTGAAAGGCAAATAAATCACAAAAAGTAATAACGAAATTAACCAGCTTTGAGCAAAAATTTGTTTCGTTATTAGGTTTTAGGATAGGATTTTATTAAATATCAATTATATCAAAGTTTGATTCTATACAACTTTTTTACCGGAGAAAACTTTATCCTAAGAAAATTGAACCTGAATCTAAAGGTGATGGGTAAATGGTAGGATGGAGAGTACCAATACCGTTACGAGGTTGTCTGCTCTACGCTCTTCTGTTGCTAAGACAGTGCCATTTACTATTTAGGGTTTCATTATCGCTTACCTCCAAGTGGGATTTTAGTTTTTTTACAAAAGAGGGGGTAAACGAGCATGCGGCTTACCTAACGGTAAGTGTCGACCGCCGCCCATGAAAACTTTAACAGCAGGTGTATTATCAGCCTTTTTGAAAGGACTAAGCTCGTTTTTTGAAAGTAGCTAAGTCGTATATTTCTGGAAAATTCTTTCCGGAAAAGTAGTGCGAGGAAGTAAGCTCCTAGAAAATCCCACAGTTGTGTACTGCCAATCAGTAGTGTGGATAGTATAAAGCAGCCTTTCCCTTTCAAAGTGCCCTTTCAAAGTGGGCAATAACGCCCCTTTGTGGCCGTTGGAGACCTAGAGGGGGGCGTTAAGGGGCCCAGAAAAAAATGATTGATGATTGATTAGTAATTTCATTTAGATACTTTATATTTTATAATTTACTAAAATTAAAACCTACTTTCGATTTCGTAGGATAGCCCGTACGCCGTACGCAATCAAGTTGTAACAAGTTTTTTTTTAAATAACGCTATTGATGCAATTCGGTAGCAATCGGCTGGTTCATCGATACTTGTCTTAACTTGCTCAGTACGATTGAGCGTCGAAAGAGATAAACGAGTTTGTGCGTGTTTGTCTTATTCCTGTCGGTGCGTCCTGTATTTAGATCCTATATAAAAGCTATTATATATTTTCATTAGTCGTTTCGCGCGCAATCTTTAAACAAGTATTTAAGTTCAACACTTTATTTGCATATTTGGAAAAACAAAGCCATATCGGAAGCAAAAAAGAAGAGACGGCAATATAGTGCAGAATATATTAAATATGGATTCATAGAAAATTCGACAAATCCATCTTTGCATTTGTGCCTTCTTTGTTCAAAATCATTTTCAAATGAAGCGATGAAACCTTCAAGACTTCAAGATCATTTGAATAAAATCCATCCATCCATGAATAAAATGAATACATGCAAAGAAGGACAAAAATGTAGCCTATTTTCAAGACCTGGAAAAGAAGCATAATGCTCAAGACGATGACAGACTTCGAGCTTCATACAATATCTCTTTGTTAATTGCTCAAACAGGTAAACCACACACCATCGGAGAAATGTTAATTTGCCAGCAATAAAAGAAGTTATAACTACTGTGCTCCATAAACCGGCGGCAGGCATAATTCGAAAAATTCCTTTGAGCAATAGTTCTGTGCAAAGACGAATTGATGAAATGGCTGAAAACATTGAAGAGTTATTGTGCAATCATCTGAAGACTAGTTAATTTTCAATTCAGTTGGATGAGTCCACTTTACCAACTAATGAAGCATTGTTGCTGTCTTACGTGAGGATTATTAAAGATGAACAAATATGTCAAGAACTATTATTTGCTAAAAATTTAGAGACAGACACAAAAGAAGAAACCATATTTAAAACACTGGAAAAGTTTTATGATGAAAAAGGAATTCCCTTGAAAAATATTTTATCAGCTGCTACAGATGGTGCTCCAGCTATGACGGGGTATCAAGAAGGATTCATAGCGTACTTAGAAAACAAAATTCCAGATGTGCTTGCTGTACACTGCGTTATACATCGACAAAATTTGGTTGCTAGAAATTTAAGTGAACGACTGTTTCAATCATTGCAACATGTCACCAGAGCAGTCAATAAAATCTGAAACAACTCTTTAAATGACTGATTATTTAATCAGCTTTGTGTTATTAATGATGAAGATTTCAACCGATTGATCTTTCACACAGAAGTGCGTTGGCTATCAAAAGGAAATTGTCTGACTCAATTTTACAATCTGTTTGACTCTGTCGTAGAGTTCTTGAAAAACAAACACACATAATTGCGCGACAACCTCATCACTTAAAAGAAATATATCGCATACCTGACAGACCTTTATAAATCGCTTAATGATATGAATCTCCAACTTCAAGGCGATGACATGAAACTAATAAAAACAAAAAATGTCGTCGCTGCTTTCGTAGCCAAGCTGCTCTTATACACGAAGAATATCGGTAAACGTGAGTTCCATAATTTTCCTAATTTATCAGTATCCTGCAACAACGACGACTTGCTTCAACGACGACTGCCAACATTTGGAAAATCTCCACAAATCGATATTTTGAAATTGGAAATAAGCCTCCCCTCATATCGTCTCGTGGTTGTCGTAAGTTCCTGATAATAACTCAAAATATTAAAAAACTGCGGTTGCCAACCCGCCTGTCAAACGTGGCAACTATGGCAAAATCCTCCCTATGCGGCAATCTATGGGAGTGCCCTATGATCAGCAGTGAACTTTTATAGGCTGTTATGGATATGGAGTCTTCTTTATTCGGAATCAATTGCAGGTGTTATAAATTATAATATACCTATATACCCAGTCAGGACACTCCGCCAGAAAAAATAGTAATATAGAAGAACCTAACACAGAAAACACAGCGTTAGTTTAACGAGAATTAAGTAATCTGTCTGAATGCGGTGCTTAATCGCAAACTATACGGCACGTTTATCTCAATTGTGTTCTATATGCATACAAAGTAGCTAAAGCACGTTACTTAGTTTTCACTTTAACTTTTAGACATTTTATAGTACTTTATTGAATCTCATTAAGAATTGTATTTACAGTAGAAAATCGGCGAGTTCTTTGCTATGTCACCATTGGTACCGATTCATCACAATTGCACCAAATTAAAAACAGACCGTCTGACAGCACTAAAATTCCGTAATTTAATTAGAGATATACAGTGATGGTCCCAACGAGCTATTTATAAGACAAGAGGTAAAATTAAATTTTTGTACAACCAACTTCAATATACGAGTAAATAAAATGAGAACATCATCAATGTAGGTAGTCGAAGTCAATTAAATACGCATTATTAAGAAGAACTCAAAAACTACTAGCACCAGCTTTCAAATAAAAAAATAATCATCAAAATCGGTTCACCTAGAAAAAGTTCTGAGGTAACACTCAAAAAATACTGTCGAACTGAGAACCTCCTCCTTTTTTTGAAGTCGGTTGAAAACAACACATATGAGACATTTTTTGATAATTTTATAGTAAATCTTTTAATAATAGCATAAGTATGTACATTTATTTGTGAGAAAGTATTATCAGATGGAATAAATTTATCGCGAAATATCTGAAGTAGACCCACGAGTTGTTAATATTGTTCAACGGATAATTAAGGTGGAGTGCCAAGCTACCAAGGGGTTGTGCAAATAGCTCGCCGAAATAGCCGATATAACGATATTGCGAATGGCAGTCACCGTGGACAGAGATTTGACTGTTGCAGTTACTATGTGTCACGCACCTTTATACCTACTCTCCGCCACTGATCTGTTATTAAATAAACACAGATGCATACATCTGAAAAACATAACCCTCCTTCTAGAGCAGTCGGGCAAAATAACAAAAAGATGACTTTAGTTTCATAATAAGAGATGGCCATAAAAAATATGTGTTTATAAATAAGTAAATTATTACTTATGTTTATTATTAAAATGCTCATAAAGTTTATAATGGATTCTGTAAAGTTTTGAAAGATATAGGTTTTACCAAAGGCATCTATGTACATAGACCTCTTTGGGTTTTGCTAATCTAATATATAAAAAATAATGTTCTTTTGTTCGTACTTTATGCGCTGCCATAACGTTCATCAGATTGCGCTAAAACTTTGTCAACTTATTGCTTGCACCTGCGCGAAGGTTATAGGTATAGTACAATTAACTTACAGTAGGTGGTGCGTATCGTACCGACAAATTTATTTGAAAGCTATATATCGCGATACCATCCATACCATCTGGATGATTGGCGGTCCACCGCTGTGCGATTTAGAAGATGTTTTCTTCCTCGCACAACTTCCTTGTGGAATCGATTACCACCAGCGATTTTTCCGGACCGATACTTAGGGACCTTCAAGAAAAGAGCCTACTCCTTTTTAAAAGGCCGGCAACGCCTCTGCAATTCCCCTGGTGTTGCAGTTGTTCATGGGCGGCGGTAGTCACTTACCATCAGGTGAGCCGCATGCTCGTTTGCCCCCTCTCCTATAAAAAAAAATCATTCAATTTCAATGAATGTATTATCATTCCTAATTAAACAATATAACTCCTCCAAATTTAAAACGATATTTCCATAATTATTTATTCTGCGGCAGCAACGCGCCGGGTACCAGCTAGTTATTTATAATAATAACATTTTAGAAATAAAATCGATGAATTCTATAAATTGTATTAATAACTAAATTATCGGGAACAAAAACTTACGGTATCTTGATTTACATGAGTAAAACTTAAATAAATATATGTAGCACGTAACCAACCGTTAAAAATTGTTACTACACAAAATAAGATAGCGCAGGCCACATCAATGCCGTGGAGACATGGGTACGAATTAGGTATCGGTGCGGAAATCACACATCGTTTGTCAATATTCTATAACATGTGAAAGTACGGCCTTGTTGTTGGCAATATTTATGAGATTTTTTTCGTATGTTTTTTTTTTTATAGAAGAGGGGGCAAACGAGCACGCGGCTCACCTAATGGTAAGTGTCGACCGCGGCCCACGAACTACTGAAATACTAGGGAATAGCAGGTGCGTTGCCGGCCTTTTAAAAAGGAGTAACCTCGTTCCTTGAAGGTCCCTAAGTCGTATCGGTCCGGAAAAATCGCCGGTGGTAAACGATACCACAAAGTAGTAGTGCGAAATACTTTATGAAATCTATGTAATAAACTAATTCATATGAAATAATTTCTAGATGTCTTTTTATAAGATTTGGATAGTGCAACTTACATACTTAACCTGCATGTCTGTAAATTGAATAACTTTAGCTTTTTTCAGCCTTTTAAAGATGGATAAAATTTCTATATATCTAACTATTACATGTATATTTATGCACTTAATCACAAAATTAAAATAAGGGGTCATGTCCTTATTTTTATTTTTGACGTATATTGATAGACTTAATATTAGATTTTGTTATAAATTTTATAAGGAGATAAGGTGCTAGGCGCTGGTCTTAAGCGTGAGCAACATGATTTCGATTCACACCATCCATCCATCTATTCCTCCGTCACAGCCTATAAAAGTCCACTGCTGAACACAGTTTTCCTATAACTACCACGCTTGGCAGACGGGTTGGTAACCGCATTTTTAATTATTTTGAGTCGTTATCAGTAAATTCAGATTACCTCTGTCGATTCTTACGACATCCACGAGACGATATGGAATAATGAAAATTCTTACACCGCCACTACACTGTAAACTGATTCACACTAGCACTGCAAAATTTTTTTATTTATGATTTTAGGTAAGTACTGATTTATTACGTTCTCAGCAGTGAAAGAAAATATCATGTGAAAAACTGAATTCTGAAGAATTAAAAAAACAATTGCGAGAATATTTGAAATCAACCAACAGGCATTAAAGCAGCGCGGCAGGCTCTTTCTCATCAAGTCCATGTCAGATACGAGAGCAGGCCCGTGGCCCACAGTGGAACGTATTTAAGTTCTTATTTTACTTTACTTCTAAAATAAATTAAAATAATTTGTTACTAGTTACCAACGCTAATTTTATACGATTTTTTTGTTTGAATGTTTTTAATTTCTTTTTTCTTTAAATTTCAATGATATTTTTTAAGATAAAATAGAAAACTTTAGGTTTTATTTTTAAAAGGCTTCTACGTCATATGGATATGTTACTTAAAATCAGTAAGAAGGCGAATTCCTTTCTAAACGTATAAATCTTTTCTAAGACCGTAATAATCTGATGTAACGACCGACAGGAATGTCATAGGGTCGAGGAGAAACATAAACTGAATATAGGATCGAGCCATGTGCCGTTTGTACATCCTAAGTGTCCTTACGTCGCATGGATAAAGTAAAGAGTAAAAGCTTGAGAAGAAATTTCTTGCAAAATTTTAAGGGCTATAAGTAGGAGTTGGCCTGAGAATAGATTAACAGGCCTATTTATACACAATTGTAAATTTCTCAGAATCGTGATTGACTTAATTTTGACAATTAGTTCTGATTGATGGATTTCAGGTTATTGCGTAAATATGTTTTCATGAATTTCCAAACGATGTCGATTCTAACAGCAGTGGGTGAATTATTTCCATTGAATTTGATTATTGAAGACGATAGTTTGGTATAAGTTAAAGTTAAAGTACAGCCCATATACGTCCCACTGCTGGGCATAGGCCTCCTCTCATTTCTGAGATGGTTTTAGGGCAAGGAAATGTCCGCCGCGTTGCCCCAATACGTGTTGGCGAAGTTCACATGTCTTTGAAATATATTTCTTCTTATTTCTCAGACATGTAGGTTTCCTCACGATGTTTTCCTTCACCGCCAATCAATTGAAAATTTAATTGGTGCTGGCGGGGATAGAACCCGGGTTGCTTACGTACTGTGAAATTTACAGCGATCGCCTAGGCCCTGAGCAACCACGGATAGATTGGTATTGTGATGTAAAAATTAAAAAAGAAAAATGGATGTCCTTGGCAATATGGAAACGTCAAATGAAGCCTATTCAGGTTGACCTAAAGACCTCCCATAAATATTGGTCCTCATCTCGGATTATTTTATACCAGATTTATAATACCAAGAACGCTAATGGGAAGCTGTGTCAAAGGTATGAGACATCTGATGATTGTATCGCTCATCCATTTACTAAACGGTGCAAGTACACTGAATTCTCCCTACTATGTGCGCAGACCTAATTGTCTGAAAACAGTTTTAAATCATTTATTTATTCATTAAAGCCTATCAAAGGTCCAATGCTAAGTATAAGCCTCTGCCATAGATTGCGTCATAAACGGACTATCTGCCATAGTTACCACACTTGGCAGGCGGGTTGACAATCTCATTTTGTTTTATTATTTTGAGTTGTTTCAGTTTGCCTCTGTCGCCTCTTACGATACCCACACGATGATCTATACATTTAGTGTATGTAAATATATAAAGAAAACATGTATGATATATAATATTATACATATCACTAAAATACATAGATATAATATATACGTTACATATAATATAAAATACATGGACATATAAATAAATACATAAATTCATATAAGAAAAGTGCTGGCAGGTTTTCACGGCACGGTTCTTTGAACAATGTCATCCGAAGAGATCTTGTCTATATAAATGTTCCCTCGGTTTTAGAGCCTTGTGGAATATTTAGAGACGATAGCAAGATACCCGACGGTATGACGGTATGAGTCAGGGCGGCATCAGAGGCAGCTGAACTGAGTAAGTGGCGCAAATGTGAGTCTCTGAAAGATGACTGCATATGTGTGGTTCTTGGGGTCCAAATATGGTGAAGTTCATAAAGGAAATCTATCCGCAACTGGTCGTTGCTGCTGGTGATAAGATGGCTGGGTCTTTTCGCGGACTAAGGCTAAGTATAGCTATTCAGCGAGGAAACGCAGCCAGCGTTCTTGGCACGATACCACGGGGAGTAGGACTGTATGATAATTAAGTTATTAGTTTTAGTTTTTTTATTATAGTTTTTTTTTAATATTGTATATGTAGAAAGGTCATTAGAATATAGAGAACTTAAATGGAAAGCTTTATTCCCACTTCTTATGTAGGATGTTATTATGATGTATAGAGTCACATGAAAAGGCTTATAGAATAGAATAGAATCACTTTTATTCAATACAGTACTACTACCACCGGTTCAGACAAAACCTCTGTCCTGGGAAGAATCAGCAAGAAACCCAGCGGGACTTTTCTTTTAAATAAGGTTAATTTACAATAGATTACTGAATACAAACTTTAAATTGTACCGAGACTAATTTTGTAGTTAAGAACAATAATTAATTCGTGCAAACGAATTGATTATTATTCGTGCAAACGAATTAATTATTATTTTTCATTGGATTTTACTTAAGGTAGCTTTAATGTAAAATTTGAAGTACCCAACAGTAAAAGCAAAAGACATGGTAACAACTACGTCAGATGCACAAGCGTGCACTAAAGTACATCGAACAGAGGTCTCGCAAACACCGTCATATATGACGGTGCCTGCGCCATTGCACGTGCGACGGTGCCGGTGTTGCTAGACAGAATTCTTGTAAACAACACGTGCACCGCACACCTTCGCCATTGCACCTGCGGTGGCGCCCGTGTCTAGCTACTTGTTTTGCTTGTATAAAACGGACGGAGCGGCCGCCGTGAAGGCAGTCTTGGCTCTGGCGTGGATCGGTGCGCTTGTCATATTCCGTTACTAGCTTATCATTGACTCATTGGATAATTAATTCGTGCAAACGAATTAATTATTATTCTTAACTACAAAATTAGTCTCGGTACAATTTATAGTTTGTATTAATTAATCTATTGTAAATTAACCTTATTTAAAAGAAAAGTCCTACTGGGTTTCTTGCTGGTTCTTCCCAGGACAGAGGTTTTATCCGAACGGGTGGTAGTAGTACTATACTGAATAAAAGTGATTCTATTCTATTCTAAAAGCCTTTTCATGTGACTCTATACATCATAATAACATCCTTCATCAGAAGTGGGAATAAAGCTTTCCAATTAAGTTCTCCATATTTTAATGTATTTTCTACATATATATTTCAATGTTATGTAAATAATATATTAATAATTTATGAGAATAAACATTATAGTAGCAATAAAATAAAGACCTATCTAAAAAAAATTGCAAAAAATAAGACATCTAAATATATCAAAACATAATATATCATCATAATCCTTAAAGTCCAACATCGCTTCGTTTCAAAAATAAGTCATGTACAAGCTTTTTAAAACAGTCATTACTTTTTGGCTCTCTCTATATAACTACTTCAACTAAGGCCAAAGCATCCACTTACCATCATGTGGACTGTGTGCTCGTTTGTCATGCAGCTGCGGATAAAATGTAGTAAAATATAATTAAAATATATGTATATCAATTTTCGTATATCCAAAGTCAAACATCATTACTAAAATATCATGTAAAATAGTGTAGTTACGGTTATAGGAAAACAGATTTCTATTTAATTTATAGATTTTAAATATTATGTAGCAGTCCAATATTATTTACTGATTGTTTGTTATCTATACATATCTATTTCTATACATATATAAAATTTAAATTGAAGTTGTCTATACATTGTACACTTTTTTTGACAAAAATATTGAGAGACTAAAAATAAGTAGGTAATTAAATACATTTCTATCATTTTCGTACTGTCTGTCTGTCTATCTGTCTGTTTGTTTAAATGTATCACGTCTAAAGTACAACTTTGTTTAAATCATCATAAAGCGTATCTTCGTGTAACATTTAGTCTTTGTTTTATTAAAATCAGTTTATTCTATCAAAAGTTATGATTATTATTTTGAAGCGTAGGTACGAATTTGTTTATTGGTGGCGTTGAGTCGTTGATGCGTTTTAATCTTAGGTCAAAATTATTAATTAAATGATTTATAATAATTTTCTATGAAATATACTTTTAACACAAACGGTAATAAAAAAAGGAATATGTGTTCTTACAAAGAATAACTTAATACCAACAAGTGAGAAAAGTACAATAGTTTATCAGTGTCATCGATAGATAGTGCTGTGCAAATGTAATGCAAGAAACGGGTTGTGTTTTTCTTTCCTGTCGACTTGTCTTCATAACTGCTGCTGATCTTTACATTACACACAGGCAGAATAACTTATATTATACCAATGTAAATTATTTTACATTTTTATATGAGTTATTCTTATATATTCTTCTTATCTCTTCTTTTTATGTATTTCTTACAACATATAGTTAACATAAAAACGTTGTGATGTAGAGCGAATTTGTCAACCAAGTCAAAGATTTATGTTGCAATTTTTCTAAAATAGCGCCTATCTTACAATGGCGAAAAGTAAATAATCTGCTTCAATCAAAATGTAGCCTTTATACTCGTACGCCCTACTGCTGGCACAGCTATCTTCATATTTCTGAAAGGTTTCTTTTTGGAACAATAAAACGTGTTGATAATAAAATAAAATAACTCGATTTTTATTTTACTTACCTTTGATTTTTAAAAATTTTAGGTCTAATTTTACTCACATTATTTTCGTCACCATCGTGTATGTTTGTAAATAAAATTTTAAAAGTGCATTAATAATTTTGTTTTAGTTTCTGCGAGGATCGGAATTTAGGTTTTTTTGCGTAGTATGCCAGAACACATTTTCTGAGCTACCACGGTACGTTATTTTAGAATTTAAGTTATTTTTTTGTTTTTCATTGTGTCTTAGATATTAAGATTATTAAATATTTCTATATAAAATAAAATAAAATAAATAAATCTTAGCATTAATACAACACTGAATCTTTTACTATTTTATTGGTTTTGCTCAGAGACCCTAGGTGCTACAAATCTGTAGTTTGGCTTAGTTATAGATATTAATCACGCCTACAAAACTGTGAAATAAAATCTTGAAAACATTTTTATTTTAGGTACCTTCCATACAGGTAAACGGAGGATGATTTCTTTTACCCGTCTATTCCATCATGTGGGGTAACGTTGGATAGGTCTTTCAAAAAAACTAGGGGTGTGGAACGACATCTTTTTGATTTAGGGGTCTGTTTGCGAAATATTTAGCTTTAAAGTGGTATTTTTCATTAGATTCATGTACCCCCCCCCCCCTCTACGAACGACGCTGTTTTTGAAAATGTGAAAAGTATACAAAATAGTGGTATATATAACGAAGTTAAAAGAGAAACTATCATAGCTAAATAGAATTAACAAGTTAATAGAATAGAATTGAATAGAATATTTTTTTATTAAATATTGATTACAAGTAATTCTTATTGAAAGTCATTTTTTTACTTTACCACTGGTTCGAAAAAATCCTCTATACTGGGAAGAACTAGCAAGAAACCCAGCGGAACTTGTTTTAAATAAATTTTACAATATAAATGATTACAAACTATTTACAAAATTTATTTTATAAACAGCTTGGAAGCGAACACCTTATTCCCAGGGGTTATTATCAACCATGTATTCATTTATATTATAATAACCCTTTTTATACAGTTTTGGTTTAATTAAATATTTAAACTTGGTAATAGAGATACCTTGTATATTTTCTGGGACTTTGTTGTAATAACGTACACATTGCCCCAAGAATGAATTACTGACTCTGTGGAGTCGAGAGACTGGTATCACTAGCTTGTGTTTGTTCCTAGTGTTTACAGAGTGTATATAACTTTTTTTAATAAAACTATCTTTGTTTCTGTGAACATACATTAAATTTTCGTAAATATACTGAGAGGCCAAAGTTAATATATTTATTTCTTTAAATTTTTCTCTAAGAGACTCTCTTGGTTTAAGGTTGTAAATAGCTTTGCCGTTTAAATGCAGATTATTAACGTTGAACTAATGCACTAATTTTGATATGGCATTATTCACTTAGACATATTTAAATGATAGACGTTTAAGTTTAAAAATTAAGGAAGTATCATCAGCAAATAATATTATATCATGATTATCCCCTACAAGGGAAGATAAGTCATTAATATACACTAAAAATAGGAATGGGCCAAGAATCGAGCCCTGAGGACACCCATTTTTACGGACGACCCGGAAGAACTTTTACCATTGATAATAACTTTCTGCATTCTATTACTTAAATACGAAATAATAAGTTTAAGCGCTGTGTTCTTGACACCATAGTTCTGTAGATTCCTGAATGTCTCATGGTGAATACAGTCGAAGGCCCTGGAAAAGTCACAAAATACACCCAAAGCATCCTCTGAATTCTCCCATGCACAAAAAATATGTTTTATAAGTTCGACTCCGGCGTTGGTATTCGAGCGACCCCTTGTAAAACCAAATTGATTTTTATGAAGCAATTTATTTATATTAAAAAACCTAACATTTGATCTAAAATAATTTTTTCAAAAATTTTACTTAATGTTGGTAGTACAGAAATTGGTCTAAAATTGGCGGGGTCTAATGTACTACCAGATTTAAATAAAGGTATGACTTTACTATGTTTCATTAGATCAGGAAACACACCAGATTCGACGCATGTATTAAAAATTGTGTCTAGATAAGGTGCTACGGTATCTATTATAGATGCAATAACTTTATAGGAAAACACCCATAAGTCTGCCGTTTTCTTAACACCAATAGTTTTAAAATATTTAACGATATCTTTTGGCAATACTCTATGAAATTTAAAAGTATTTGAACAAGGCTTTACGTATTGTTTAAGCAATGATTCGGCGACAGTAGGAGAAGAATTTAATGATTTTGTTGTCAAAAAAGGAACATCAGCAAAATGTTTCTCAAAAGCCATAGCAACTTCTTGATCAGATCGAGTTAAATTATTGTTAATATTCAATTGAAAATCCGAGTTGCGCGGTTTGACCTTGCCCATTTCACTATTTATTACTCTTCAGGTCATTTTAATTTTGTTAGATGCAGTTTTAATTTTGTTACTTAAATGTAAAGCCTTAGCTGTGGAGCACACTTTTTTAAATATTTTAGAATATGTTTTTACATAATCTCTAAATATAACACTAGTATTATATGATCTTTCATTATAAAGCTCGTATAACTTTCGCCTACTTTTATAAATTCCTACTGTCGCCCATTCATTAAATGATTTGCGACTATTAAAAGAGAAAGTTTTAGAAGTATATATTCTACTAAATTCACAAGTTATAATTTTAAATAACATACCATACAAATAAATAGCACAATTTTTAAATGAAAGTGATGGAAGTCTTTTTATTATATTACTTCTAAACCTCTCCAAGCGATGGTCATTTATTGGAACAAATAAAACTTTCTTAATTTTCTGTTTTTTGTGTATGTAAGGCAATGATACCAACTGTCCACAGTGATCTGAACTTAAAGTTTGAATAATTGATTTATGCAAGGTCTTAACATCTGTAAAAATGTTATCTATACAGGTCCCACTAGGACCAGCAATACGTGTCGGTTCTAAGAATAAATTAACAAGATTATACGATTTAAATAATGAACTAAACTTAATACTAATGGAAGAAGCTTCAAGGAGATTGATGTTAAAGTCTTCACATATTATAACAGACTTATTCTGCTTACTAAGTTTGAGCAAAACTTCTTCCACAATCTTTTCAAAATATTCGTAAGTAGCACATGGGGTCTGTAAACACTTACAACAATGAGGTGCTCGAGCTCGACACAAGTCATTTCTACAGTTCGCTAAACAGAGAGGCTCACAATATCCTTACGTTCTTTATATAATAATGATTTATCTGCTAATATTAGGAGCCACCATGGAAATTTTTTCTACATTGAAGGAACTGACCATCTTTTAGCCAATGTTCAGTAATACAAAGGATATGTATGTTGTTACTATTTAAAAACAATTCAACTTCTAATTATTTGCCCATCATGCCTTGTAAATTTTGATGCACCAGGTGTAAACAATTCTTATTACTTATTTGTGGGCTGCATTCTAAATTAATCAAACTCTTATTATTGCTAGAGATTGCCTCTATTGTCGGATTCTCTAATTTAAGTTAACTGAACTGATAGATAAACAATAAATAGTATGATTACTATTATACGGCTTTTTCAAAAACCAACTTGAATTATTGATTTAGTGAAAAAATAGTGAAAAATATTCATTTTGACAAAGAAAACCGTTGCATAAAAAAACCATAGTGCAACACAAGTGACCAATAATTTTAAAGTAATATCTGCTTAAAGCCAATTTTGAAATGGTATTATTCATCATTGTACCTAATGTAAATAGAAAATTATTGCTATTCGTGTTTAAAAGTAGTGAAATTTGGTTAAACAACAAGGTTTACAATATTGCAATATTATTTAAATTAAATGTACCTGATCATTGGGGTTTATAAAAAAACAACACTTGATATTTAATACCAGTGTATTCGTTATAAATTACAATAAATGTTCAAACTGTCTGTCACCAACTCTGAAGCAGGCCCTACATCTACGAATAAATGCTCTCCTGAGCAGTCGCTTATAGCGTCGATCGCTTATTTTCTATGCGGCTGCCCGGACACGGCTACGTAAGTCTTCCAAGAAACGGAACGTAAACTTCTTCCTTAAGACAGCCCCAATAAAAAAAATGCAGCGGATTTAGGTCTGATGAACGTGGGGGCCACAAAATTAACCCCAGACGGCCAATCCATCTGTTTGGGTATGTTCTATTTAAATATGCACGCACAGATACAGCATAATGCGCAGGACGGCCGTCATTTTGCAACCAATACAATTCTCTCTCCTCCTCGGGCACTGCTTGCAATAAATTTGGAAGATCATTTTCAAGGAATTCTAAATAACTGCCTTCTTCACGTATTACACGAGGGTTCTCTAGTTGCTAGCTATGGAAGCCTCTTTTAAATGTTGATTCATCACTCCATAGAATTTTATTGAAAAACTGCGGGTCTTCTTCCATTTTCTCCAGCATTAGTCATATAATATATACATATATATATATAATTGCACCTGCCACAAAAGCTCATCACTCCAAGGGTTCACTGGTCTTTATTAAGGTGTTTACAATAAAGATTAAATAAATAAATAAATATTAAAAGTGCTTCGCGGACGTTTTCTAAGATATTGATCAGAAGTCTAATTCGTTAGTACATTTCTAGCTAATATAGTTAAAGCAGCGCATGCCAAGAAAATATTACTGGTGAATTTTAGGCAAAAAAAAACTGTAATTTGAGATAGACTTAAACTTTTCACAAATAATTTCCTATATAATATCCTATGTTGTATTCTAAATCGTAGTCTCGTTTAATAATATTACATTATTTGGTACAATATTCAGTAGTTTGCTCATAGCATCGAGTCAAGCAACATTTGAAACAAACGAAGATCTAACAAGTTACAAACTGGGTTACGTGATTAATTTTCTCACTAAACTACAATTCTGCTGATAATTTGTTTCTTCTTCTTAATTAATGGCTAAAGTTTAATACCAATAAATTTTAATTAGTTAACACTTTTATCAAATATATATTATTAGTTTATTTATTTTTATTAATTTCGTTAAAATATACCTTATATTTAAAATTAAGTTTCTCTCTGGTCTATTTTTATCTACTCCTATCTTTTTCTTTTTCCTTTGGCTATAGACATCTACATCTACCATCAGATCATCATCCGTCTACTGATTGGTGGCAGACACAGATGTTTGGTAACTAAGATGCATCCCTAGGCAGAAGAGATGTGTTACCACATAGTAAACCCACTCGCTTCTTAGACGAATTTATTATATTTGCATAAACAAAAAGAAAAGTAAAGTTACTGCCTATATACGTCCCACTGCTGGGCACAGGCCTCCTCTCATTTCTGAGAGGGTTTTTAGGGCAAGGAAATGTCCGCCGCGCTGCTCCGATGCGTGATGGCGAACTTCACATGTCTTCGAAATATTTTTTTTTTGATTTCTCAGACATGCAAGTTTCCTCACGATGTTTTCCTTCACCGCCGAGCACGTGGTAAATCAGCACTTAAAATTGCAATTAACAATATAGCATAAACAATATCCGTATTTGTTATAATTGTATAACGGAACTGTCGTAGCTCAAGAGACACTCGCTGGAAATTTCACAGTACGCGAGCAAACCCAGGTTTGATTGCCGACGACACCAATGAAGTCGTTAATTGCAATTTAATGTGCTTTGCGGTGAAGGAAAACTTTTGAGTAACCTGCATATTTGAGAAATAAATATTTCGAGGAATATGAAGAAGCAGCGTGGTCGACTAATTGCTTCATTACTCTATCAGAAATGAAAGAGAGGTCAGCCCATCTAAGGAACGTATATGTAGAGGTTGCTAAATGATAATTATTTATTTAAAATTTAATTTAAATGTAGCTATATTATAGTCGTAGCACGAATGGGTTGGATCGACCGGGAAGGACCACGCTCTTACAGAACACCAGCTTGCTGCAGGTGTTCATAGGTCCCGAGGAGGGGCCTTCATGGGGCGGCCGGCGCTGTTGGGGCCGCGGATGTATGCGAAAGTGTTCCCGTGGCCCTGTCAATATGCGACGAAGGTGGAACACCATGGGGTTTTAGTCGGTGCGAGTCCGACATAACCCGTTCTGGCCACCGCAAGGTGGGTATGCGTAGGCATTTCCCCATGTAAAAGAAAAAAAGTGTTCATTGGTTGCAGTAGCCACTTACCATCAGGTGGGGATTGTAGGTTTACTTGTAACTTCAATTTTATTTGAAATATAAATATCGGAGACAAAGTAGAAATGGAAGAGAGACAGACAGAAGTGAAGGTAGATCTTAAAACCTCCTCTCTTATCAGTAGTGTAAAGTTCGATGCGCCGAAACATTGAGGGGCAGTTATTCTATTAATCTTAATCAGTGTCGTTATTTCGTATGTTGTGGTCGTTCCCTAGTACAAGCAAAGAAGGTCGTATTGTGGAGAGGCTGCCTTGTGTTCCATTGAGATAAGCAGTGTTGCTGTTGGTTTGCATATTTTATTTATTTTGGCATTATCATGTTGTAAATATGGCCTTTATGACCGGGACGTAGGTATTACGGTATGGTTGAAGTGTATAATTTGCTTTATACTGACTGTGTAGTGCGGTACGCTGTTTTATTACTGACAATGATTAATTGCGTAAGCAAGAGATCAAGTTGAACATCCGCTCTCACACTATTATTATTTTAACAATTAACCTCTTTACTTACTTGCGACATAATATATATTTTAAAACTAAACTATAATGTTACACAAAACTTAGTTTAACAATTTATCGCATCTAACCTATCGTATGTTAGCGGTACAAATTTGTTAAGGTAAAACCATCCGATATATCAACGTCACTCAGCAAATGGAAAGCTATTTTACTGTTTATAGGTCAATTTCAAATTCAATTTGTTACTTACTGGTTGACTGTAAGCCTTATAAACTGACTGAATGTATTGTTGTTATCTAAATCACTTATGTATATACCATACATACCCACTGTGTAGTGGCAGTGTAAGAATAGCTACTATCCCATATCGTCCAGTGGAAGACGTAAGAGACGATAGAGGGAAACTGAAACAGGAAAAAGGTTGCATCATCTTGCTGATGATAACCCAAAATAAGAGGAGAAGGAGGCCTATGTTAAGCAGTAGTCTTCTAGCCTGCAATGGATGGATAGTTGGATGAAATCGCATACATACGTAAAATCAAAAAATAAATTAAGAGAACTCTAAACCATTACATAAAATAAAAACCATATTCGCATTCAAATTAATTAACGAAGACCGTAGCATAAGCAAAGATCCATCTAAAAGCTACTTTACAAAAGTATTAAAAGGTTTCAATGAATACCCTAAATATAAAACTTTTATTTTAATTAATGTAAAATGATCACAAAAGTAAATAATATTATGTTTTACTTAAAATTGGTATGGGGTTTCGTTATAAGCTTATTTTATCCTTTTATTATTTGATTTATTCTATTATATTAGTTAGCTGTGGTAACCCGCGATCTATCCGTGCAAAGATCATGGAACTGCATTAATCCAAAATGGCTCCCAAAAGTGACACTCCAACTTGGATTAAAAAATCTCAGAGATGATATTTTACCTTTAACTTCTATTCAATAGTTTTCTAAGTCTAGAAATAGGTCCTCAGGAGAATGTACCAGCTGGGTGCAATAATGAATATTGATGAAATTTATAGGTTCAGCCATGGATAAATTATTCAACAATAGTAATATGATGGTAGAGTAAGATAATTCATCACACCGTTTCGTCTCATGGGTGTCGTTAGACGCGACTATAGTAAATGCCACAAAAAATGCCATTTGGCTTCCGATGGATGGTGGTACCACTTTTTGGTTTCGCTAAACGTTAATACCCAGACGGAAACGAGCTGCAGCGTTAAAGGTACCAGCGGCGTAAGTACTGCGATCGTTATTCCACCTGCCAAGCGTGATGATTAAGCCAAATCCTCCCAACAACGGGAGAAACCAATGCTTCGTTACCAAGCAAAACAGGGCCTCCGGTTCTCTACACGTACCATACGAAACAAAGCATGTTTCTGCAGTATTACACTGGTATTCTGTGAGAGCGTGGCGTGGATTATTTATGTTAAAACGAGTTGATTTTTCTCACTTATCGATTTCATCCCATTTAAATAAAGTAGGTATTAAGATTTTATCCAATATTATTTGCATCTCATTTCCTATTAGTACCTTGTAAAAGTAAACGACTTAAATATACGATAAGAAAGACAGTAATGCCTGTGAAGAAACCGCGAAATTCACGTGAAATGGGCAATTACACATCTGAACTCAATTTCCTTAGCTCTTAAGTATCGCTTTTGTATTGCAAATTATTATTGTGTAAGAAATTTACTGAAAATAAACTCCATGTACAGCGATACGATTTTAGCGAACAATATCAAGAAATGACACTTAATGTAAAAATCTGTGTTTTGCAGTCGTATTAAAAATCGATTACAATTCTATAATTTTATGACTATGATTCTCACATTCATTATTAAGAATCATTTACGTGGTAGAGCCACCGTGCAGCTATATCATAGTTGTACTTAGTACAAATGGGCTAGCTCGACCGGGTAAGGACCGCGCTTTCCACAGATTACCAGCGTAAAATAGCAGCTTCATGCTGCCGTTTTATATGGTGAGCGTAGAGGACTGGAAACCCTTTTTACTGGGAACGAGGCATTCCATCTTTGTCTTCAGGGATGATAACGCATATGCATTTTGATTCTTAATCGATGAAGGATGTAGACGTCTATGGATCACAGCATCCAATTACTTTAGGATGGGCAATGGCCACACTTGTTACCCTTATTCTATTAAAAGAATCTATGATGGTCAATGACTTGATCAATTTGTGTTTTATAAGTTAGAAGTAGATTTTAGTAGATACGTACTATGTTTTCAAATACGGGAGTGACAAACCAGTCCATCTAGAACTTGGCTACCAAAGTAATTGACTATTACAACCTAGTAGCCTACTTCAAACAAAAATGGTCACAGGTGCGTTATAACGATTTAAACTTGACTTGATTGAGACTTAACTACGACTGCTTCGTTGGTCTAGTGGCTCTAAAAGCGGCTGCTGATCATCGAGGTGTGGATTGAAATCCGTTATTGAGTTTTTCTGTCAAGAAACCCTCAGTAGCAGCCGGAGTCAGGAAGTTGGTTGTATTTCAACCCCGTACCTCGGAAATCACGTACAGCCGTCGGTCCGGTCATGTCAGATTGCAGTCCCATCGGACTATGAGAGTGAAGTAAAGTTTATATAACGATACTATTTTGTGTTCTACAACAAGTTATTGTAATAAATAAGAGATCTACTCATAATCGACATTGATACGTCAATACGAAGCCTACTACGAGTCCTACCAGAGTTATACAGTCGCGCTGATGCACTAAACTCGGGTTGGCCGACTACAATGAAATTTAAAACGAGCGCCCAGTTCTTTTTTCCATGAGATAAAAGGACTCGCGGTGGCAAGGACGGTTTATGTTTTTTTTTATAGGATAAGGGTGACAAACGAGCACACAGCCCACCTGATGATAAGTGGTTGCTGTGGCCCATAGACATCTACATCTATCCTCAATTACGAATCAAAATGCAGATGCGTTGTCATCCGTGAAGACTAAGACGGAATGCCTCGTTTCCAGTAAAAAGGGCCTCCGGTTCTCTACACACACCATACGAAACACAGCAGCGTCAAGCTGCTATTTTACGCTGGTATTCTGTGAGAGCGTGGTCCTTCCCCGGACGAGCCGACTCATTCTTGCTACAACTATACTAATAATGTAGCTGCAGCATGGCTCTACCACGTAAATAAGATTGGCACTGACTAAAATGCCATGGTGTTCCACCTTCGCCGCAAATTGGCAGGGCCAAGAGAACGCTTTCGCACATATTCATGTCACCACCAGCGCCGGCCACCCCATGGCGACTTGAACCCTCCCCTCCCCCCCTCCGTTTCAGGGGCCAGGATCTGGTCAATGGCTTCGCAGCCAACCAAGTTCCGGCAATTCTGACATTTCAAATAATTTGAAAGGAGTAGTCATATGCAGGTGTTCCCCTCTATCAAAGTATAGGTAAGCGCGGCCCTGTACGTACAATACAAGTGGATAAATTAAAAAATTTGTACAACCAACTGCAATATAAATAAAATGAGAACATCATCAATGTAGTCGAAGTCAATTAAATACGTATTATTAAGGATAACTCAAAAACTACTAGTCAGATCTTGATCGAATTTATATGGAACTACATGAAAAGTACCAGCTTTCAAATAAGAAAAGAATCATCAAAATTGATTCACCAAGAAAAAAGTTCTGAGGTAGCACACATAAAAAATACAGCCGATTTGAGAACCTTCTCCTTTTTTTGAAGTCTGTTGAAAATTAGTTGCAGCCGTACTGGTCACTAGACTAAATCTAGTTCCGCGGCTGAATCAAAACCTACAAAAATGTCGAATTGTTCAGTTTTTTGCTGTAAAAAGAGATCTTTCACGTGAAATTTACAAAAACATGGCGTTACCTTTCATATTATATAAGTAATTTTTAGTCATATTATTGCCATTTACTCATTTTTAAACTTAATAATTACAATAATAACGGTCGTGTTGTTTCGGTTTTGTTTACCAACATAGGTCGCTCGCCCTCATACAATATGCAGATCGGTCGATCGACTGATTAGTCTGTATCCGAGTTGTCGCTGTCACCGGGCGATACTGTTATAATGTTAGATACACGTTGTGTGTGTAAAAATTAACCGTATTTTTTTTTTCAATTAAATCTAATGTTTTTAATTTTCTGATTAAAAAAAAGCTAGTAATCGGGGAAAAATAAATGTTTTCTAGTCTCCAGTAATTTTTAAAAAATTGAGGTTCGCCCCTTTGCGGCGTTAGCGACGAATTGTTAGTTCATTGTTTTATTTTTTATGTGGGAGTTTCGTAGTAACTCATGTTTGTTTTTGTGTGCGCAGATTTCCCCTCGCAAAAAATAACGGACAGTTCTGTATCGGGAGAAACACTACATGGCTGGCTACTCCTCTGGGGACAGCCGGTGGCCCGTGTTGCTCTATGTTATATTTGTAAACCAATCTAGAGGAAACAAGTTTATCGACAATATTAAACGTTACAGACCATAAAATAATATTCTAATTTTTAAATCTACTAATATTCTTCTTCTTCTTCAGCCCCTTAAAGTTTACTACTGGCAATAGGCTACTTTCTTTGGGAGGATGTTCCTTAACTACCATACTTGGCAGATGAATTGACGATCGCCGTACCAGAAGTCTCATACAGTTAGAGGCTGCTCCCAGGGCGGTGATCTGGGTGTTTTACTTACGTATTAACTATTTATCTAATCTGTGGTTTTACGTCTGTTGTGAACGAGATTGTAATACCGCCATCTATCCGAAGCCCCTCTCCTTTCTAGAATTTCACCTTGTTATATAAATTTGCATTTACATTTTGTAACTTAAATATAAAAATGGAAACAGAAAAGATATTTGAATTTCAAAAATCTTACCTATTCCTCTGGATTGAACATTCTCTCTTTATACGCATCAAAGCCAGAACACGTTTCCGATTTCATTTAAATTCAATATCGTTCTTGTTTGGCATCCAACTTATGGAGCCGCATCACGTCGATGCGGTCGAAAATTCGACAGGAATTCATTTAATTCCTCTTAGGCGTTAGACGTACTCACTTCATACTAGCATCACATGAATATTATTAAACATATATTGTTTGTTTTCCTGTTAATGAAAATTCCCTTACAAATGACGTTGCAACTGAATTGAAAACTGAGACTAAAATTTCGTCAGATATGATAGAGAAGGTGAAAGTTCTTTATAATTAATTCTTTTAAATATGTGCATACTAAATTGAATAAAACAATTCTTATGGTTTTTAATGCGTTTAATTTTAGCTTTTTTTTTATTCCCCACTGATCTTGTAGTGGCTGTATGTAATATTCTATATTCACTACCTATTACACTATTTTCCTGAAAAATATTTTAAACCAAATACTTAGTTTTTTCCCTCGGAAGGTTTCAAAAATAAAGCCGTTATCCTTATTATGTAATAAATAATACGAACTTTATTTTTACTGAATTTTCCTGCGACAAAGTATTCCATTAGAGATATTAAGCATTAAATCATAAAGACGTAGAATTTTGATATGGATACAATATTAATAAAAAATATTTATTTTATTCTGCGATTAAATTAGTGAATAAAAATAATAAATACTCATTTTCATAATAATTTAGAATATTATGCATAAAATTAAACTACATTCGAAATAAAAAAATTATTATTTAAGTATATGCGAAAAGCCCAAATAGAATCCCCGTTGATATTATTGAAATTAATAATTGCAATATTAAGTGCTAAATTATCACTTGAAAAAACAGCACTTAAACTCACAACACGGCACTCCATCTCATAGATACCAACTTTAAAAAGAATGCTATGGATGCTTTGTAACCTCTTATGACTAAATTGAATGCCACGGCCTTTGAATATTCCTTAAACCGGAACATAAAAGAGGATGGAATTCTTGGTAGCAGAAAAAATCAAGAGGGCGGTCTTTACCTACACATTCCTAGGCAACAAAGAGTCCTGACATCTAGAAATTCTCTTCTCACGACTTTTATGGCGTGTACAATATTATTAGAAATTATTCTCAAAATTATTTATTTAAATTTAAATAAAAGAATATTTATTCGATAACAAATTTTCTTTATATTTACCACAAGTATTTCCCCAACGGGCATAATAACGACAGTGAGACTCGTAGAATTACCGCCTGTTCTCTCTTAGTCGCCTGCGTGATACTTAATACTGCTACAACGAATGGGAGATTACAGTTCTACCCTCATTTTTTAGTATTTTTTTTACTCTCATTCCCAACAACATATTATACAACTTTACTTGTATGTGTACTAATAATGAAAGAGTAGCAATCGACTTTAAGTAAATTCTCGATAATTTAATTATTTCACACTGAACGTTTAATTCATTTATTTACATAACATTGAAATATATACAATATTAAAAACTATAATAAAAAAATTAAACTAAAAACATAAATGATCATACAGTCCTACTTCCCGTGGTATCGTGCCAAGAACGCTGGATGCGTTTCCTCGCTGAATGACTATACTTAGCCTTTGAACGAGAAAAAGATTAGCCCTCTTATCACTAGCAGCGACCAGTCATGGGTACAGTTCCTTTAGGAATTTCACCGCACGTAGGTCGTGGGGTCCACCTATATTTTCTACAGCAAATGGCACAAATATTTAGCCATCTCTCTGAGACTCACATTTGCGCTACTTAGTTCAGCTGCCTCTGATGCTGCCTCGACTCTAAACGAGGTACCCCTGAGACAAGAGGCTGCCAAAGTGTCTACACAAGTAGCATCCCACACTAGGGCTTTAGCTCTCTCCCAAGGGACCAATGTCATTCCGTCATCTCTAAATATTCCACAAGGCTCTAAAACGGAGGAAACAGTTATAAAGACAACAGATCTTCGGAAGACATCGTTCAAACCGTGGAGCCCAAACTTGTCAACGCTGTTACGACAGGGACCTTGATGAGGTTGACAAATCGCCGCTCCTAGTCGGATTCTTACGTCAATGCGCAACCTTTATCCATCAAGTAATGTACCGAGATTAATTGATGGTAAAGCGTATAACCAGTGACTAGATTCCTTAGTCGAAACATCAAGAAGGTGGGCCTGATCTTGGTCATATTGTATGTAATTGGTATGGAAATTATGAAACAAATCTTTCTGCAGATGCTGCAGCTATATTAGGAGTATAGTTGTAGCATGAATGTGTCGGCTCGACCGGGGAAGGATCACGCTCTCACAGAATACCAGCGAAAATAGCAGCTTAACGCTTCTGTGTTTCGTATGGTGAGTGTAGAGAACCGGAGACCCTTATTACTGGAAATGAGGCATTCCATCTTAGTCCACACGGGTGACAACGCATCTGCATTTTGTTTGATGTAGATGTCTATGAGCCGCAGCAACCACTTACCATCAGGTGGTCTGTTTTCTCGTTTTTCACCCTTATCCTATAAAAAAAATGTTCCACTGTTTTTGTTGGTTAACTTCCAGTGGAACATTTTCACCGAGACAGAGCGTTTACCATGTCTGCCTTGCCTCCGCAACAAACGACAGGTCTACTTTACTATTTAAATTTATATTACATAAGTCACTGACACTATGTACGGAAGCAAGGAAAGCAGGCAATGCAACGCTAGAAAGATTTCTTACACAAATACCACCTAATTTTACAGGTAAACTGAAGGTAACCAAACTAACTATGACATCGGGACGGCAAACACCTCAGTCCCCCCCGTGACCATGGGTGCTGTAAAGCACCCGAAATGTCGGGAATTAAAAAGTAAGATTAAACGCGATAGCATCCGTAAAAATTAGTTTCATTTAATATCTTTTAAATTTCCAAACATTTTCAGACTGTACTCGAGCGGAGTAAGTATGTAAATCTAGGTAGACAATATTTTAAAATAGTAACAGCAATGTGGGGGTGTAAGATATACAATTTATCAACGTGCTTTAGAAACCGAACAAATTTTGTTTTTAAAACAGGTTTAAAACTATCGAAAAACAACGGGGCACCTAGCGGGTATAGCGACTCCGCACTAAAAGTTTTTATACCTGGAGAAATATGATTAAAATTTTGAATTAAAGTATCTCTGTTAGAACTAGATAAATTATTGAAAATAAATATTTCATATTTATTGCTATTTGGTTCGAGAACAATATTTTTAAATTTTTGAAAAATATGAGTAATATCACTGAGGACGTCACCTTCCTTGCAGCGTACCATCGTCCAGGTACCAGACATTCAGTTTGGATTTCAAATTTGAAATATTGGGTTGAATTTCCAAACTCGACTCAGCGAGTTACCCTGTTGAACACCGACAACAGAATCGATAATATGGTTTTCGTGAAACAAGTTAGTATATTGAATATAAAATTGCCAAACGTAATGATAAATTTCAGGGGTATTGTTAGCCACTTCTTTCAGCAGGGTTACCCTATCGATAGAGTAAAAGCATTCCTTATTGTTAAAAACGTACGCACTGAATGTACAGCCGCCTCACAGCCATCTTTAGTGCCAAACATTTAATTATAAATAAAAAACATATTACAGAATTATTAAAAACTTAGCTCAACACTGGGAAAAACACATAATTGACAATATACAAAAATAAAAAAATATATATCATTAACCCATTGAATGTCGCTACACAGCCAAAATTGCTAGCCGCCATAAATTTGTCTATTTACGGATATATGCATATTATGGCATCAGTGGGAAAAAAACATAGATACATATACATATAATTACGTAGACAAAGGTCATGTTCTTTATTGATAATTTTTACAACTATATTTACCTGACAACATGTCTTGGGCAGATAAAGACCTTACATTTTTACCTAAAAGGCAATCCTTCAGCCGTGAGTGCAACTCACAACATGCATTTCGTCACATGACTTTAATAACTGTCATAACTGTTTTCAAGTGGATATACAAGCAAGAAAAGCGATAAGTTATTTCAAACAAACGCGATAGAAATAGTAATCGTAAGAAACCAGAATAACAGAATTTCATTTTAGCTGCTGATTATAATTTAGGCATCTCTGTAGACGACCGAAGTAACGAAATGATCTTATATTATATTTTCCCGAGAAAAACAATATTATGATGGCATAAAGAGTTAGCTCTGCTCATGTTTGATATTTACGTGTAAAATACGCAAAGGCTTCTTCGTAAAAAAGATCGAACTTCAAAGATTAGGCAGCTTTCGTTTTGTTCGAAAAATATTCGACAATTACTAGCAAACGTCGAGTCGTTATTTGTTTTTCATAATAAATATAAAGTTCTAAATTCAAATAAAATATTTGAGTACTATTCATAGAATATTATAGCTATGTCTACACCAGTGCGCTTTCAATTTCGCTTTCATTTTCATTTTGCGCTTCAACTTTCAGTTCGTCTTGCGTCAAGCGCTGTGCTATAAGACGCATGCATAACATAATGAGTGTTATGTTTCGTAAATTTTAGCCCCACTATTTTCAAAAGCTTGTAGAAAGTGGTTAGAACATATGTTAGAACATATAGCTGACTAGAACATACGTTAGAACATATAGCTGACTTGAAGCACCGACGTATAGGGAAGTCTGCAGTTTGTGAACATGTTCAAGATCGTGGTCTATCAAATCTAATGTAATGGCGGGCATTACATTAGATTTGATAGACTACAAATCCTCGCAACAGAACACCGATTCCTACCAAGGATGATTCGCGAGGCTATTGAAATTAAAAACATCCTAATCCTGTGGCTTCAATATTAATGCAGTGTGGAGCGGCGATAATAATACGAGATTTCAAATTAAAGTTTAAACCTTACGTAAATAACAATTCAGTAGTCAAGTAAGTAAAATTTTTGTTGTTCAAGTGAATAAATAGGTAATAATATCGTAATATTTTACTATCTACCGCGCATGCGCGAAGACATAGAGTAGCGCACATTTTTGTTTGGAATAGCTTCTCTAGTACGTAGTACATAGAATTCAATGCGTTAGTATGTATTGTGTTTATTAAGATTAATAAAAAATTAATATGCTATAGAGCTTTGGCGCCCGTTCTGATCCCAAATTTTTTAACAACGAAGCTGACAACTCCGAACATTGCTTGTACAGAACTTTACCCCTTTTCTCATTTATGCTTTTGGTGGGATTTTATTTATACTAGTTAAACTTAAATATAAAATAAATATTGGTTAATAAATTAAATATTAGTTTACATAAAACTTAAACCACTGAGGTGCAAAAAAGAAAATACTGAATAGTAACTAGATAGAACATCATAATTTTTATATGGTAACTTCATTTTCCGAAAGAAATTAATGTTTCATTTTTTTTTTCGTTTCTACCGTTTTCGTGTTTAACAAATTTTGGGGTAGGTTATTATCTAGTCGATGAACTATATCACTGGTCGTTCTCTTACCGTATATATTGTTTGATCGTATCGTATCGAGTCGATTTCGGGCCCCAGCACGAGTATAATATATAGAATGTTCTTTTATTTACAGTAAATTTAAATTTACAGGTAAGATTTCACAATATTAGAAAATATCGTATTCGTTTAGTATAGAACTTCGGTCTAATTTTTTGAGGAAACAATTGTTTACAATTTCTACGTTGTATTAATTTATGAATTTGATTACAGCTGTTATAAGTTCGTCCGTAACTACTAAGACCATATTGAATGTGGGAATCAGCAAGTGCACCATAAGTTTGACGTTAAAAGGGATTCTATTTCAAAGTAATGGTAGATTAACCAGAAATTGTTTTAATTTGTCAGAAACTTAAACTGGCAGACTGTGAATTAAAATAATAATATAAATTAATTTGAACATCTGCCGCAGACGCTTAGCCTGTAAAGCTGTCACTTGCCAGTTGCTTTATTAGTTTCCCCGGAAGCTAAAATTATTCAAGAATACGAAACAAAGATGCATCGTAAGTAATAACTTTTTTATGCAGCTTATATTAGATTGAAATACCCACAGATGATCAGAAGTGGCGTTTAGGACAAAAGAAAACGGCAATTGTGATCACTAATCGCCAACCTTGGTGATTCTGGTCAATCCTTTTAATGTGAGAGAAGAGGAGACCAGGAGATCTTTTTCTTTTTTGATAAAGAAATAATGTTGTAAATGAGCAAACACAAATCTATTCTCGATTAAGAATCAAAATATTGTTGCTTTGAAATATATTATAGCAATTATTATCATTTTCAATCCCTAAAAATACTGTTAAAAATACCTTTGCTTTGTTTATGGGAATTTACAGAAGGTACACTTATGAAACAATTACCGCTGTCGTCAATGCTTTACGTTTATGGTTTAACATAATATTGAATATTCGATATTAAAGATGTTTCACGGTTTGTTGCGGAAGCTTTTTTTATCTATACATATAACCGCCTTTTATCGAGCTCTGGGGTTATTTGTTACTTGCATGCCATGAAGACATGAATAACCATTTGTAAAAGTTTTGTTTGTCTGTCTGTCTGTCTGTCCTGTCTGACCTTTTGAAACTTCACAAACAGATAGAGGGCAATATCAAAAGTGATCTTAGCTTAAAATATTGATAAAATAAATGGTCGTTGATGATTATTTTAAAAATTGAAGTAACACATGACATTAATAGATCCCACCTAGGCGAAGCCAAAGCAGGTCGCTAGTATAGAATAAGATTGACAAACGAGCACACAGTGTTCTGATAGTAAGTAGATACTGTGGCCCATAGACATCTACATCTATCCTCGATTGATAATCAAAATGTTGATGCGTTGTCACCTCTGAGGACTAAGATAGAACGCCTTGTTACCAGTAAAAAAAAATCCGGTTCTCTACACTCACTATAGAAAACATTGTAGGTATTCTTAAGCTGCTATTTTCCGTATTTTTTTATCTAGCAGTAAACTTTTAACACACAGTCAGGTTTTCTTAGGGTGGATTCGACCAAATACTATGTTATACCAGAATAACTAACCCTCGAATAATTTTACTCTTTGGTCTTACTTCGTTTGCGTTTTGCAATCACAAACGTAGAGTAGCCAATACTCGGTATTGTTACTCTTGAATTGGTGAAAGAATATTGAAGGCACATGTAAGCCAGCTAAAATTGAAATACAATTGTTTTATGATCACATAATTTGCCGAATTATAATAATGTCAACTCTCAATGATCATTGACATATTCACACGAGTTGTCAGTTAAGTAAAGTTATCTTTTCAAGTTGTTGTGTTGCATGTTGCGGTAATAGTAAATAAATAAAATATCTAAAGAAAGAAGGAAACGTAACCCAAATTGATTACCTTCTGAGAAAAACTTGCTGTTGGAACTCGTGGATAAACATTTCCGTGTTATAAAAAAATAAAAACAGATTGTGTTACGTCTTGGAATGTATTCTTCATTACTGACAGAAACTTCGATCATATTTCGTAAACGTTGCATTATTTAAAAAAAATATCTCCGCTTACTGGTTTACTCCACGATACGGCCAGTAGAAAACAAATTTGGACTACGCAACCTCCAAAACGAGATGAAACAGCGCATTGTCGAATTTAGACAGCACAAGTAGAGGATATCGAGCCATCTCAAACTGCTTTCTGGCAGTTGACCCGAGCTCTGTAAGCAGAACACACCTCACCCATGTTACCTCTTATTAGCCCAGGAAACCCCGATCTCCCCTTTGACGACTCTGAAAAAGACGAATAACTCGCGGACAGTATAGAGAGCCAATGTACTCCCTCTAGCGAACTTATAGATCCCGCTTACCTTGCAGAGGTCGAAGTGGAGGTCGACCGTAAGTCTGCACTACCACCTGCGGGCGACTCCTTAAATCCTGTGACAGTCGACGAAGTCACAGAAGTAATAAAAAATCTCAAAAAGAGATCTGCACTCGGCCCCGACGGCATTAGCAACAAGGTGCTGAAATCACTCTCAGCGCCATTTGCTTGCCTCCTAGTAGGCATTTTCAACGCTCTTCTCTCCAGCTGTTCCTTCCCGCACGCTTGGAAAAAAGCGGACGTTATAGGAATCCCGAAACCAGGGAAACCGCGCAACTTAGCCTCCAGCTACAGACTAATTAGTCTCCTCAACACACTGGGAAAGTTTACGAGCGAATCATATTGAGTGAATCATATTGCTTCTCCCAGACGAGCAGTTCGGCTTCAGACCCGAACACTCGTGCACCTATCAGCTATATCGCCTTACAGAGTACATCCCGAAGGACCCAGTAGCTAATACTGCTCTCTCCGGCGATGACACGGCACTTGTCACCCGTCATAACAAGACAATTCTCACCAAGATGCGTCAAACATCCGTCAACCGCTTCGGTGATTGGTTCCGCTTATGGGAATTCTGAGAAAACTGTAGCAATATACTTTCAAAGAAACCGCTCTCTCAATCGTCACAACCTAAATCCCAAAAATCGTTTGGTACGATAACCCTATTCGGCCGCCAGATCCACTAACAGCACTAACATCATCAGAAATCAGATCAGATCAGAGGTTTACACCATGAATTTTGGCGGTATTGCGATTTACTCTCGGACGGACAGTTATACCTAAGTTAATATTTAGTTAAACGAAAAGTTCTCTAACTCTAGAATAATTAGTGATTTTATTCGTAGAATGACACTACAAGTTTGGTCGCCGGTCCGCCGTTAATCAAATAAAGGATTTCTTAATTTTCTCCACGCTGGGACGACTTGAATAATATATTTGTTCTATCTGTAATGGTTACATTCGTCATTTATTGGTCGCTAAAGCATCGAACGTCAATTGTCTTGTGCCACGTGCAGGTTACATTGACATTTGGGGTAGAAGTTGTTTATCATCCTTACGCCACTTAATTAATTATGAAAAGAATACTCAAATTAAAAACATTCAAATATTAGGTGATAATAGAAGGAAGGTTCACGGTCAATGAATCATTTCTTGTGAATTTGAGTTGGTCAATGAATGTTACACGAAGAAACGTTTTTTTTATTTCGTCGTTCCTTCTATCCATTTAGAAAACTCTCAAAATATTACATAAACGCGAGGGAGATATCCATGTAGAAATAATAAATCGTGTTTATGAGAGAACACTATAAAGTTCTTGAGCAGAAAAAAAACAAAGAAAAGAAATTTGTGTTCAATATTTAATGATGTAAATGTAAAATATCGTAGCATAAATTCTTTCTTCGGGGAGGCGCAATACAAGTGAACGATAACGAACAATTAAAGTAGTTTTGCTTTTTTTGGAATGATTCATTCAAAATGAACGCTAGACCGAACTATGTAATATCGCCTTTAAATAGCTCCATAAAATATTTAAAGACATTTTTCTAATACTTAAACGTAAATACGTTGCTGACACAACCAAAAATTCACCTTTACATACCTAACTCAAGCTTTAGCTGGCCTCATAAAAACCCTAAGGACACTTAGGCGCACGGCACGTGTCTCGATTCTATATTCAGTTTATGTTCCTTATCGACCCTGTGACATTCCTACCGTCATTACATAAGATTATTACGGGCCTACTTACGAAAGATTTTATACATTATGCAGAATGCGCCTACTTTGTCAGTCTAAGCTTTAAGTAAAGCAAATTTTCATATATTAAACCTCTAAAATTACAATTGATTTCCTGATATAACATAGAGCGTACAAAGCAACAGTCAGCGTCAAAGGTACAAGAAGTTTGGTACTGCGATTGTCAACCTGCCAAGCGTGATGAGATGATGACTGTCCTCAAGTCGGAAGAAAAAGCACTGCTCGACTGTTTTATTCGGCATGCGTTGACCTTACGTCAGATATACGTAAAAACAATGTAATTTTAATGTAATGTAACGTAAATGTAATATTTTAATTCACTTTAAAAAAAACAGCAAACCTCCTTCTTTCTTTAAATCGGTTAAAAAGGTAAAAAAATTAAATGTAAATTTCTCACAATTCATTTATATGGCAATAACTTTACCTACATTATATTATATGCAAATTTTCTTAGCAGTAGGACGTATATATACTGTAAGAAATTATTCCACTTCTGGTGTTAGAAATTATTGTCAAAATTATTTAAATAAAAGAACACTACTCAGTAACAAGCCCTGCTTACTATCAGGACCCAATTACATGATAACACCAAGGTATGAAAACCAACAGCATCACCACCCATCTCGATGTAACACGGTCTTCCTTGCCTACACTAGTAGAATACCCCAACGGGCATAGTAACGACAGTGAGACCCATAGAATTACCGACTGATACCTCTTAGCCGCCTGAGTGATACTTTATAATGAACGAAGAACGGGTGGGAGATTACAGTTCTATCTTCATTTGTTCGTATTTTCTTTTATTTTTTATCCTCATTCCCTACAATACTTATATTTTTTTACATTTTTCACAAATTCTCGATGCGCATAATACTTCAAAATACTAACAAAAAAAGCATTTCCGGTACCATCGTTGATCAGAAAAACTCTCACGGCCGTTTTCTTGGAAGAAATTTGATTTTACGTACTAAAAAGTATGCAGTATATTAAAACAGAACAAGGTTTATGTGTGTGCCTAATTTGAAGCAAACACCTTCATCTCCTTTAAGTAGGTAACATCAGTATAGATTATGCTGTGAAGTATGCAGCTTACAATTAACGATGTATAGCGTATTAATACATTCATATAAAAAAGTAAAGTTACAGCCTATATACGTCTCACTGCTGGGCACAGGCCTCCTCTCATTTCTGAGAGAGTTTTAGGGCAAGGAAATGTCCGCCGCGCTGCCCCAATGCGTGTTGGCGAACTTCACATGTCTTCGAAATATTTTTTTTTGATTTCTCAGACATGCAGGTTTCCTCACGATGTTTTCCTTCACCGCCGAGCACGTGGTAAATCAGCACTTAAAATTGCAATTAACAATTTCATTGGTGCCGGCGGGAATCGAACCCGGGTTGCTCGCGTACTGTGAAACTTACAGCGAGCGTTAACCATCTGAGCTACCACGGCTCAGATGGTTAACTCTCAGATACGTTCTTATACAACAACATAACATTACTTTAAAATAACTCGCATGTAATTTTATTAACTATTAATGTGACTTTGACTAGTTGTACATATGTCTTAAGACAGAGATCAATATTCCATTCCGATATATGTCTACTTTAAACGAACCTCACTAGCTTTCTAGGTCGAGAAATTCCAATTACTTTGTATGCTGAGAGAGATACTTTCGCAGACCGTTAAATGGAAATGTTTCGTTAAGCTGTGATTACAAAGACTTTAGGTCGGATCAGTTTCCTTTGCAATTCAACTTAAAATTTTCTGTCTCTAACAACTATTGGCTTTATTTTTACATATAAACGTAATTTATGGTATATCATCGTACTTTATTATTGTATTTATATCCAAACATTTGCTGCGAATTGCGCACCAACTTCAAGCGCGTTTTGTAGGATGTATAAATATAATACAAATTACTCACGCCTGCCGCCCAGAGGAGTGGGCAATAGGCTACGGACTTCCATTTGGCACAAATTAGCCACAATTCTCTCGCCGCATTTACATAATATATGTATGCTCGTTGGTTAAGGGTACCCTTATTTTGGCTCATCTTCAATACGCTAATTTAGTCGATAAACTTTCGTTTAGGGAGGTTCCTGCCGACTGTATTGTACTTCTGCAACATAAATTTACTTTGTTGTTCTTTCCTTACTTATTCTCTCTAATTGACCAACCCACCGAAGCATTGCTTTCTTAATCTTGGTCAGAAATCATCTTGCAAACCGCACTTTTCTCTTATCACACAATTTCACACCCTGTAATTCAGAGTCACTCCTAACATACTCCTTATTGAACGTATTTCTACGGCATTTATTCTACTCTCGTGCTTCTTCTGCTATATCCAACTTTCACTACCTATATACCCATGTTGATTAACCGTATAAATTATGGTGGGGATATTTATTGATGATTAATTGTGTAGTGACGGTTTAAAATATCCACTACCCCATATCGTCCCGAAGTGTCGTAAGAGGGACAGAAGGAAAATAAAACTTGCGGTTGCCAACCCGCTTGCCAAGCGTGGCAACTATGGCAAAATCCCCATGAGGCAATCTATAAGGCCTATGTTCAGTAGTGGACTTTTATAGACTGTAATGGAATTGATGGATGGTGGAAATAATGTGTAAATATTAAACTAAAATATATTTAAAAACATATTAAATGGGCTAAAAGTAAATGAAGCCTAAATTCTTCTGTCCTTTTATTTCTGAAGGGTTTATTGAGGAATAAGTCCGTTTCGCTGCTCCAATAAGTGTTGTCAAAATTCACATGTCCTCGAAATATTTTATTCCGCAGATCTGCACATTTTAGTCCTTATGTAGTGGTAGCGAAAGAAAATCTACTGCCTCATATCATCCCGTAGGTGTCGTAAAAGGCAACAAAAGGAAATGAAACATAAGACGGTCGGAAGCATCTTCCTGATAACTCAAAATATTAATTAATACCGTTACCGTTACAACCTATTAAAGTCCACTGCTGAACATTGGCTTCCCCCATAGATTGCCTCATAGGCGGGATATTTGCCATAGTTGCCACGCTTGGCAAGCGGGTTGGAAACCACAGTTTTTATATTTAGTCGTTATTGGGAAGACGCTGCTGTTTTCCTCTGTCGCCTCTTACGACACCCACGGGATGATATGGGGTAGTAAATATTTTTACACCATCCCTACAAGGTAACTCGCCTGCCAAGCGTGGCAACTATGGTAAATGTTCCCCCTATGAGGCAATAAAATGCGTGTTAGCGAGCATTACCTCCTCTAAATATACTTATATTTCCACTGCAAGAGCATTGATAAAATGATTTCTTTCTATTTTCTTTACAGTGAGGCTCACAGCGATATTTGGGTAACAGAAAATCAGGGACAAGAATGATCAATCGAAGCCTTGTTAACTTGTGAAAATTTGTCTTCAGGGTTTTCATGAACGCTATAAAAGGGTACTATTTTATCATTGATCCCAAGGTAAAGGGGACAAAATCATTCAACTGGAAAGATTAAGCAATTCTCCTGGAAAAATGCTTATAGTGTCAGCATTCTATAAGCATAGTAATTAATGTGTAAAGAAGTTGTGAAAAAAGTAATATTACAACCTAACTATGCACCGAGCCTCCGGCGGTGTAAACATCCCTACTATATTATTTTGTTCAGTAAAAGCTTAAATGAAGCTTATTACAGGCAATCTAATGGAATTTTTTTATTTCAGTTTTCACCGAGTTTCAAACTTCTAAATAATCTGAAATTTTGCAGACGTATTATGATCCAATGACAATTTAATAATTTCATGGCTATAACCATCACAGCTCGTGATTATTGCGTGTATTTTAAGTTTTCTATAATATAGAAATATTATAGAAAACTATATATTATATATTATAGAAAACTTAAACAACATGAAATAGTCCCGGATTAAAAAGACTGTAGTTTGGGATAGACTAAAACTTTTATATAATATATAAATGTATTAGTATATTTATAACAGCCTATTCTGTTTTGTTATCTATAATATTGCCAAATTATATCAAAATCCGTTCAGTAGTTTTTATGTGATTGTGCCACTAACATACAAACATTATAACGAACTTTCACATTTATAATATTGGTAGGATTATTTTATGTAAGCTACACCCTATTTTTTTTAATATTTACAAATTTTACATGTGCGCTACATTTAATTATTTTTCGAAAGAAGAAATACTTAACAAAAAGTCAAGTAAGATTACTTACTTTATACATAAACAAAAGCCTTTCCAAGCTTATGAAATAGTTCAGCTTTCTCTTGCTTCTCTTACAGAAATATGAGAATAATTTTTGCATAATATGAAAATGAATGTAAAGTAAGTAATAAGCGGTATTATATTCTATTTAAACTTGTTATTCAGAAATATCTCGCCCGTCTCCTGCTTACTTCAACTTACCTATTTTACAAAAATACAACAACGAAATCAACATACGCATCTTTTGGTGTTGACATGCCCTCCAAAATGCATTCCATATAATATCAATACACTGAGACTAAGACAAAAAGCTTAAAGTTGGCAGGTGTTAAACATCAATGACGAGCGTGCAATGGACCGGTTGAACTATAAAGATACATCTTCAATCAATCAATATTATATAATATATTCTTTAATTTACACCGATGTAGTATTAACAATAACATTTACAGCTATTAATATTTTTTATAAGTAAATCCTGTATATATTTATATATTCCTAGGTGACGTAAAAGGTGAAGACACAGAATACCAGCGTAAAATAGCAGCTTAACGCTGCTGTGTTTCGTAGGGTGAGTGTAGAGAACCGGAGACCCTTTTACTGGAAACGAGGCATTCTATCTTAGTCCTCACGGGTGTCAACGCATCTGCATTTTGATTCGTAGTTGAGAATGGATGTAGATGTTTATAGGCCACAGCAACTACTTACCATCAGGTAGTCTGTGTACTCGTTTGTCACCTTTATCCTATAAAAAGGTAACATAGAGAAATTGAAACAGGCGATGGGTTGAAGCAGCATTTTCCATAACATATAACATTTAGCATAACAACTCAAAATATATAATAATAAATATATATATAAAAATAAAATATGGAAGAGGCCTATGTTTAGCAGTAGAATTTGATAGTAGACTGTAATGAATGCTGATGATGGGCTAGCTACCTATCACTTCTTTCACAATTTTTTATCCTAACCCATTTATTGACGAAACACGTATCCGACTAGCTCGCTGCTCATATACATACCTACATATCTACACAAATATATAAAATAAATAAATTACAAAATCCTCCAACACAATAAAAAATAATATAAACTAAAAACATACGCGTCGACTATAAAAACGCCTCGTTCTTTGAACTCTGTTAGAAATAGTGTGACAAGTACATATACTAAATATATTATTTGGTAAAACAGGCAGTATTATTCCTCTCAAGGCTATTTTTCCACGCAAAATTTTAAAAGCTGTGACTCGTTGTTACAATGACAACATGAACTAAGCTTCAAATAACAATTCGTAACTAAAGCCTTTTGTTCTTATTATTTTCTGCCTTTCTTAATTCTATGATAGACATAAGCCCTTTCAAGAATGTGCCAACCCAACACCATAACTTGAAAGATTTGCTGGTGATGCTGCGCTCCATCATCAGTTTGTGAGATTTAACTCACCGAGTGTCTTTCCAGTTCTTTTCTATAGAGGTCACGCTTTTTGGTACACGTGTCATATGTTTATATTCATAGAAGCTTTATGTAAACCTAAACTGAATAAACTTTTTTAATTTGGCTCTGAGGTTCAGCAGTGTGAATATATCATTACGATGTATATACCTACCACTTTCGCCGTGCGGGGGCGGCATAGGAGAATTCACTACTCATCCCTGAAATGAAACAGGAGATGGGCAGCAGCAAGTGGCGTAGCTACCGTAGGGCTAGACAGGGCATTGCACCGGGGCCCCCAAACTCAAAGGGCCCTTTATTTTTGATTTCGGCCAAATCCATCGTAGCTTTCGTGAAAGCGTAACAATCAAACAAACAAACTTTTACATTTATAAAATTATTAGCAAGAACGATTAAATATTATCTGCTGCGTTACACATATTAATTAGTAGTAAGTAGCATTGCTTTGTCTTGCAGTGGGCGATAAGGAACTGAAGATGAAGTATTTTTGCAACTTTAAAGTATTTCATTGAATTTAAATAGGGCCCCAATCTCATTTTTGCGCCGGGGTCCTTGGTTACTTGGTTACATAGCTACTCCACTGACAGCAGCATCTTCCTGATAACAATTAAAAACAATAAAAAATTGTGGTTGTCAGCCCTAATCAAGCCGGGCACGAAATATCACCTCGTGGCCGTTAAATACTTGATTTTGCGGGAAAATATATGATATGTTAAATTAGAACCAATTAAAGAATTTACTTATCGAGAAGCTCGTACTCACAATCACTAATCGGTGTTAATTTCTAAACATTGTGGTGTGTAATGTTGCAGGTGTTACTGTGTGTCTGTGATAGTGTATAGCCAAAAACACTAGCGATTATAAACTTTTAAAACTATTTAAATTTATAATGCGGTAAGAGCACAACACGGTGCAACAGCTGGCGCGAATTAGCGAGAACTAATGATCGTTTTTTTTATTATAGTTTTTTAATATTGTATATTAAGGTATGTAATTAAATGTCACTTTAATATAATGGATTTTCGCAAAGTAAACAAAAAAAGATAAAGTGAAATTATAATTTTACTCACACCACCGTCATCTATGATAAATACTGGAGAATTATTTCGAGCGTATGTTAGGCGCGACTATACTTCCGGCCTTTGAAAGGTTCCCTCTCAAAATATTTTAGGAGGAACTTATTATTAATTACATAATTGAAAAGAAAAATAATATAAAATATCTGATATAGAGATATGATGCAGAACTACGGACAGTAAGAATTTTTAAAGACTCGTCTTTCGTAATATCAATTGGATTAGCTAACCGATGCGATTCGGGGACATTTTATGGTAACTCATGGGAATTATTGGACCACTTAACCAATTCAAAACCGCCCGATGCGAACATTTTGATGAGCGTCTAGTGTAACATCTTTATTGGGAAAAGAGCAGGCTATATCGTCAACGTACAGTTGGGTAGTAGTGAGTTGCGCAGCAAGAGGAACATTAGTTTCCTCGCATTTAGCTAATTCACGAATGGTTTGGATGGCTATGAAGGGACTAGATCGTAAACCAAAGCATACGCGTTGGAAAGCGAATATTAGCGGTTCTCTATTTATTTATTTAGTTTGAATGATAATATATAATTTTTAAATGAATTTGTCGGTACGATACGCGCGCCATCTAGTGTAAGTTAATTGTATTATGCCTATAACCTTCGCGCAAGTGCAAGCAATAAGTTGACGAAGTTTTAGCGCACCATACAAACATAAATTTTAATATATTAGATATTCTTTAATTTACACCGATGTAGTATTAACAATAAAATTTACAGCTATTGATATTTTTAACAAGTAACTCTTGTATATATTTATACAGTCCTAGGTCGTAAAAGGTTGACATAGAGAAGGCGATGCGCAGAAGCATTTTCCATAACATATAACATTTACTATAAACTCAAAATAATAAAAAAATACTGTGGAGGCCTATGTTTAACAGTAGTATTTAGTAGGCTGTAGACTGTAATGAATATCACTTCTTTCACAATTTTTCATCCTAACCCATTTCTTGACTAAACGTGTAGCTCGCTGCTCTTTGGACTCTGCACATACCATAAAATACAATAAAAATATAAACGTAAATTACTAATATATAATATTATGCAATAATAAATTTTATACAAATTTTATATGAAAATGCATATCTCTTATATACATATCTAACATACTCGTATCTACACATAATATATAAAATAAATAAATTACAAAAATCGTCAAGCACAATAAAAAAATAATATTAACTAAACGCGTATGTCACGCGTCGACTATAAAAACGCCTCGTTCTTTGAACTCTGTTAGAAATATTGTGACAAGTACAAAATAAATATGTTGGTATAATAGGCAGTCTTATTTCTCTGAAGGCTATTATTTCCACGCAACATTTCAAAAGCAGAGACTTGTTGTTACAGAGACAACGAGAACTAAGCTTCAAGTAACAACTTGTAACTAAAGCCTTTTCTTCTTATTTTCCGCCTTTCTTAATTATATGTTAGACATAAGCCCTTTCAAGAACGTGCCAATCCAACACCATAACTTGAAAGATTTTCTGGTGATTCTGCGCTCCATCATCAGTATGTGGGATTTAGTCACCGAGTGTCTTTCCAGTTTTTTCTGTAGCAGTCATGCTTTTTGGAACTAGTAGTATATTATGTCGATATTCATAGAAGCTTTAAGTTAACCTAAACTAAATAAACTAATTTTGACTTTGACTCTGAGGTTCAGCAGTGTGTATATATCACTAAGTTGTTTATGTCGCAGGCTTATGGTCGAATCAGGTTTTTGATCAAAAACCTAGGCTTTTGATGAAGAACCGGAAGAAGGTAAAGTTAAGGCTTAATCTTATTATTAACCTAAAAAATCCTATTTTTTCATCAAAAGCCTGAACTTGGTTAGGTTGATTTTATCATAAAACTAAATCAGTGTAGGTTTTTTGATCAAAAAATCTGAAAAACGGTTGACCCTGCAGGCCATCCCTGGAACTTCCCGCTTATTTCAAGCGCAACGCTCGAAAATCTATTTAATTTTTGTTTTATTTTGGTTTTTATTTTTTGAAAATCTTTGAAACGGCTCGACCGATTGACTTGAAAATCTAATCAGCTCGAATATCGTATGACAATATCGTATGACAAAATTTTATTTATATATATATATATATATATATATATATATATATATATATATATATATATATACACATACATACATACATACACACGTACACACACACACACGCACGCACGCACGCACGCACGCACGCACGCACGCACGCATGCACACACACACACACACACGGCCGTACGTCCAGCCGGGAATAGTCGGAACGGTTTCCTAGGACTTCCTAATCTGGAGATTGCACGCACGCACGCACGCACGCACGCACTCACGCACGCACGCACGCACGCACGCACACACGCACGCACACACGCACATACAGACACACAGACACACAGACACACAGACAGACAGACAGACACAAAGACAGACACACACACACACACACAGAGAGAGAGAGAGAGAGAGAGAGAGAGACACACACGCACGCACGCACGCACACACGCACGCACGCACACACACACACACACGTCCAGCCAGAAATAGTCGGAACGTTTTCCTAGTTCCTCAAAACCTGGAGATCGGATGAAAACTCGCAATCTCGAAATCGGACCGACATCTATAACTTCCCACTTTTGAAAATTATTAACTTTCAAAGCGGGAAGTTAAAAACTGGATTTTTTCAGGTTTATGATAACATAAAGTAGTAATTTTGTCTTCTTCCGGTTCTTGATCAAAAGCCTAGGTTTTTGATCAAAAACCTGATTTTACCATAAACCTGTGTGGCGGGTGGAAGGAAAAAGGGAGATCTCCCGCCGGGCAAGGTGTTCTGCCCGGGGAGCGGCCAACGCTTCTGATGATAGTTCGGAGCTATTCTATATATACTGTTTTTAATTCGGAACTTTGATAGCGCGATTTAGGCTTCGATGTATTTCGCTTGTGGCGCGACGACAGCGCCGCCACATCACCCCCCTGCTCAGACCGGAGATCGATAGTGCAGTCTAGATGTCGACGAATGTGCAAGTGCCAGGGAATTACCTTGTAGTCTGCGGTGAGTCGAGAAGAAGGCAAGTAATCTGCGAGAGTGCCGTGAAGCAGAGGCGAGCAGTAAGGCTCAGAGCCGTGCCGAGCACTGTAGCGCAGAGAGTAGCTTGAAGGAACAAGAAGCCTTTTTATTCCAGTGCTGCAATGAACCTTTGTAAAGCTAGATGGCTTGCAGGATATGAAGACTGCAGACAATATCTGCTCGGGAGCGAATGAATGGGGTACTTGAGGACGACGACGAAAGTTTGAAGGTTGTTGGTTGCGTGTTCATATCACGTCGGGGTCACCACTGTGGAGGGTGGAAGGAAAAGGGGAGATCTCCCGCCGGGCAAGGTGTTCTGCCCGGGGAGCGGCCAACGCTCCTGGTGATAGTTCGGAGCTATTCTATATATACTGTTTTTAATTCGGAACTTTGATAGCGCGATTTAGGCTTCGATGTATTTCGCTTGTGGCGCAACGACAGCGCCGCCACACCTGCGACATATATACCATGCCGTACGTATTTATTTGTTTATAGTGACCCGCTCCCGCTTCGCCTGGATAGGATCTACTAAAGTGGCGTTGTTTAGATTTAAGATAATCAAAGAATTCTAATTTCAAATTAATGTTATTTTAAAAATATGGAATAATTTTTCTCAGACAGACAGACAATTTTTAAAAAAAAAGAAACCCCCTGAGCATAATAGAAGCCAGATATTCCAGTATTACACACAGACACTTTAATTTTATTTATATGTATTATTATATATGATAATACCACAATCTGGTAGAGCTTCGTTGGTTGATTAAGCGGGTGGCCCACGTGTAAACGTTGGCATCCCTTGCTCCACACTGTACACTTTGCTCATGGGTATACAAAACGGCTATATCCTTTTTTTCTAAACATGTTAAGGTATCACATAAGTATTCGAAAAGTTAATGTCATGTTTCGTGTTTTGGCCATCTACGTAACAACACTTTCCGAAACCCTAATCATAAAACAGTCTTGGCATATCGCCAGATAAGCTCTTACAATAATTATTCGGTATATTTTATAATGTAATATATCTGCCATGTGGTGTTTCTCTTTCAGTAGGTCGGTCTTTTATTTATTAATTTATCTTATTATTTAAGTAATTATAGTCGTAAGTAGCAACATCGTGTAAGAAATAGTAAAATTAATCATTCATTACTTCATCAATCATTACAGGCTACCAAATGTCCATTGCTGTACAAAGGCCTCCACCAATATTTCCTCTTACTTTTTTGTGGTAGCAAAATATTAACAGCCAGACTACGCAGACCCTTTGGTATTTTGATAATATTGGTACATTTTCAAACGACTGTGTTTCACACGTAGACTATCCCACTAATTTGCAAACATGTGTTCAGAGAAAACTGCTACATATCCGAGAAGTCTAGGGTAGATTTCCTTTGTCACGAGTTTAAGAAGGAGTCGATATTAGTCTATGATATTATGATATAACTAAAATCTTGTCAAACAATTCAGTCAGAGAATATTACGCCGTAATTTTTAAATCTATCTTGTGTTCTTGAGAGCTTTCAGCTCCCGGAGAAACTAATACTGGTTCATGGCAGATTAACAAGCGCGGCTGGTATAGACACTACATTATTCACTATTAAACTATTAGTTTCAAGCAGTATAATCCTTCGTAATGATTTCGTGTGTTTACGCAAATACTACACATTGAATTAAAGTAATTTTACCGACTAAATATTTTCCTCCAAAACCTCCCTCTTATTTCTTAAGAAAATATATTTCAATTACTATATTTATATATAGAAACTTCAAAACAACGTATGTTTTTCGACCTTAGGGTGTACTCGTATATATAAGTAATAATGCGAAACTGGTCCACAGAACACTTGTTCGTAATGTTTTCTTAGAGTTTTTTTTAAATGATTTTTCGAGATAACTTTACTAAGCAAGTCCGGAGGCAGATTGTTATGTAATTGCGGGATAACCCAACGTCTCTTGCGTATACCGAAGTAATTTTTAATTTTAGGTATTACATATTTTCCTTTTCTAGTGGATTGACTAGTTGGGTAGCCATATTCTCTTTCTACTTTAAACTCATTTTTATTAAAATGTTCCATTATCAACTTTATTTTCACTTTTTTGTCTACAGGTACAATTTTAAAAATTTTGAAAAGTTTATCATTTTTTTTATTACACGCAATTTTCACTTTATTATCTACTAGTATCTTTAACAACCTTGTTTGTAGTGTTTGTTTTTTGTAGTCCTTGTTTGATTTTATTTAAATACACTGGGAATGTAAGTCCATAGCTGCTCAACCCGTAATCTATAGTTGTATCCGCGAGCGCATAGTACAGCATATTTAACATACTTCTGCTTAGCCTAAATTTTAAGTGGTACAATTTACCCAACACATTACGTAATTTGCTACAGATTTGCTCAACATGTATACTCCATACAAAACTGGTATCTATAGTTAGTCCTAGGTATTTGTAGCATGTGACTTGTTCTAACTTCAGATATTTACAGTTATTTAAATTTCTATTTCTGTGAAAACAATCGTAGGTATGGCCCTTAATTACAATGTCCGCGTGTTTTTGTCGATTGTATGGCGAAGATATTAACATAAATTTAGTTTTGCTTATATTAATTATAATACCATTATCATGCGCCCATTAAACAATGTTGTCTAAGTCTTTTTGCATAACTATTTGTATCGTCTTTGGATCTTTATCAAAGTAGATTAGGCAAGTGTCATCGGCATACATATACATTTGACATGATCGTACTACTTTGCTCATTCCATTTACATGAATGATGTACCCTACTGGACCGAATACTGAGCCGGTTAGGACTCCATATTTGATTTTACCAAGGTTACTACTAGTTTCGCTAATGGGGGCTTCTAACGTTCTGTACTTTAAATAGTTACCTTACACTTATACCATAGGACCTACAAACTTATTACCATAAGTTTGTAGGTCCTCGAATACCGCACTCTTCCCTAGACTGCAACAAGCCATCGTGGTCCAGTGTGTCAAAAGCTTTTTTAAAATCGATAAAAATAACAGCTACTAGGTTTTGGTCATTAAGAGCGTTATTCACGTCGTCTGTAAATTTAGCTAAAGCCATGCCTGTGCTTCTTCTTGGCCTAAATCCGTATTGTACATCTGTAATAATATCATTATTTTCTAAAAATTCTGAAATTTGTTTGACTACAATTTTTTCGGTAATTTTATTGATTACATTAGTATGGCGATGGGTCTATATTTTGTGTATTCTTGATGCGATCCCTGCTTATAGATAGGTCTGATTATCGCTTTTTTTAGTTCTGCCGGGTAAACACGTTTTTTAAAACACATATTATTAATAAAATAGACTAATGACTTTCTTAATGAATTTTAAATCCTGAACTCTAATTCGATCTGACCCCGATGACTTGTTGCAGCTTAATTTGTCTATAACTTTTGTCACATCATCAGCTGATACCATTTTATATCGGAAGCTCACGTTGCATTCGTCTATGTATTCTTTTCTTTTTAAAAAGGTGTGGTTACACTTTTGTTTAATATTATCAAACTCGTCAGTAGAAGTTTCGCGAAACTTATTACAGATTGTTTTCATAGATTGTTCATTTTTCATATATCGTTCAGATACAGAAACAGAAACTTTTTTATTCAATATAGATTATAAATAATACTTATTGAAAGTCACTCTTTTGTTTAATTACCACTGGTTTGAAAAAAAACCTCTGTCCTGGGAAGAAACAGCAAGAAACCCAGCGGGACTTTTTTTTTAAATAACGTAAGCTGTTATCATGTATCATGTATGTTACACAATTAACCACACAAAACAAATTAGAAATAGCTTGGTAGAGAACACCTCATTCCCAGGGCTTATTATCATCCATAAATTCCTTAATATTATAATAACCCTTTTTATACAAACTATGTTTAATAAAGTTTTTGAATTTTGAGCAGGTCAAATTTTGTATATTTTCTGAGATTTTGTTGTAAATGCGTATACATCGCCCCAAGAATGAAATACTGACTCGGTGGAGTTGAGTAACTGGTACTACCAGCTTGTGTTTGTTCCTAGTATTTACAGAATGAATATCACTTATTTTTCTATAACTACTTTTATTTTTGTGTACGTAATGAAATGATAAATAAATGTATTGAGAGGCCAAAGTTAATATATTAATTTCCTTAAATTTTTGTCGGAGCGACTCTTTAGGTTTTAAATCATAGATTGCTCTTATGGCCCTCTTCTGTAAAACAAATATAATTTCAGTGTCAGTCACGTAGCCCCATAGCAAAATTTTTTTTATAGGATAGGGTGACAAACGAGCACAGTCCACCTGATGGTAAGTGGTTGCTGTGACCCATAGACATCTACATCTATCCTTGATTACGAATAAAATGCAAATGCGTTGTCACCCGTGAGGACTAAGATGGAATGCCTCTTTTCCAGTAAAAGGGTCTCCGGTTCTCTACACTCAACATACGAAACACAGCAGTGTTAAACTGCTATTTTACGCTGGTATTCTGTGAGAGCGTGGTCCTTCCCGGTCGAGCCGACCCATTCGTGCTACAACTATACTACTAATATAGCTGCAGCATGGCTCTACCACGTACAATATACCATACGACATTATAATATGGAAATACCAAAAATAGCAAAATACCATACGACATTATAATATGGAAATAGCTAAAGTAAACAAGTCTAGCTGTTTCCACACTGGTAAGATTTCTAATATTTTTACAGCATATGCTGCAGAACTAAGTCTGCTTGCTAACTTTGATATATGGGGCTCCATTGAAGCTTCGCGTCTAGTGTTATTCAAGAAAATGGTGGTATCGACAAGACTCAGTTCCTCCCATTTAAAATTACATTAGTATTTAATTGTCTGACATTTGGAGTCATGAACTTCATACATTTCGTTTTAGTGCTACTTAAATGCAAGTTATTAACATTAAACCAATTTGCTAATTTAGATATAGCATTATTTACTTCGTCATATTTTAATGATCGTCGTTTTAATTTGAAAATTAATGAAGTGTCATCAGCAAATAATACTATATTATGGTTATCCGTTACTATGTAAGGTAAGTCATTAATATATGCAAGAAACAGAAAGGGGCCGAAAATTTCGCCTTGAGGCACGCCCATTAGTACTATCGACCCGGAAGAGCTCATACTATTAATGACAACTTTTTGCGTTCTGTTACTTAAATATGAAACAATTAATTGAAGAGCATTACTTCTTACACCGTAGTGTTGTAGTTTCCTGATTAATGTTTCATTGTGAACACAGTCGAAGGCCTTGGATAGGTCACAGAATATACCCAAAGCATCCTGTGAATTCTCCCATGCATTGAAAATATATTATTAATCAGCTCAACACCAGCATCAGTTGTCGAGCGACCCTTTGTGAAACCGAATTGATTTTTATGAGGTAAATTATTAACATTAAAAAAAATTAACATTTGATCAAGAATAATTTTTTCAAAAATTTTACTTAGTGTTGGCAGTACAGAAATGGGTCTAAAATTGGCGGGGTTTAATGTACTACCAGATTTAAATAAAGGTATTACTTTACTATGCTTCATCAAATCAGGAAACACACCATATTCGATACTAGTATTAAAAATAATAGCTAGTTGAGGCGCGATTATATCGATTATAGACGCAATAACTTTAACGGAAATCCCCCACAGATCCGCAGTTTTCTTAATATCAATAGTTTTAAAATATTTTACAATATCTTTTGATGATATTTTATGAAATGTAAAATTCTTTGTACACGCATTTACATTTTGTTTAAGTAATGATTCGGCGACGGCAGGAGAAGAATTCAGTGACTTAGTGGTTAAGATCGGAATATCCGTAAAATATTTCTCAAAAACCATTGCAACATCCTGATCTGATTCCGTTAATTTGTTGTTAAAACTTAACCGGTAGTTAGAATTGCGAGAGTTGACCTTACCAGTTTCACTGTTAATTATACTTCACGTCATTTTAATTTTATTAGAAGCCGTCTTAATTTTGTTGCTCAAATGCAAAGACTTGGCTTTGGAGCACACTCCTTTAAATATTTTTGAATATTTGTTTACATATTCCCTAAATTCAGTGCTAGGGTTATATGACCTTTCACGGTAAAGTTCATATAACCTTTGTCTGCTCTTATGGACTCCTACTGTCGCCCATTCATTGAAAGCCTTCCGACTGTTCAAGGAGAACGTTTTAGAAGTAAAAATATTATCAAATTCATTGCAAATAAGTTTAAACACTGTTCCATACAAAAAATTAGGATCATTTTGGTATGAAAGTGATGGAAGTTTCTTCACTATGTTACTTCTAAACTTCTCCAAGCGACGTGCAAAGCGACAGGAACAAACACAATTTTCTCATCTACTTGCTTTTTGTGAACATAAGGTAACGAAACTAACTGTCCACAGTGATCAGAACTCAATTTTTGAGTTATACATTTAAGCAACGGCTTAACATTTGTAAAAACATGTTGCACTACATTCAGTAATACGCGTTGGCTCTAAAAATAAATTAAAAAGACCATATGATTGAAACAATGATCTAAATTTAATATTGGTGGAGGAAGCTTCTAGGAGATTGATATTAAAGTCTCCAAAAATAATGGTATCAACTGATGTTTTATTTTTCCCGAGCCACTGGTTTATTTTTTCCCAAATTTTGCGCATATCCCCATTACAATTAATTATTTCTTTTTTTATAATCGTTTTTGGCTTTATTTATTAACTTTTTTACTTTATTTCTGTATCTAGTATACTCTAATTTAAAATTATTAGTACTAGGATTTGATTTCCACTCTCTGAACAAACTGTCTTTAATTTCAATCATATTTAATAACGATTTACCAACCCAGGGTCGAATTTCCCTTTTTTTCAACTGTATTTTTATTTGTGCTGAGTAATATATTACAAAAAAAATTTTTTACTCTACTATATAAACTGATAGGGTCATCATAATTTAAAAGCTCATTCCAATTTTGTTCACCTAACTTCCTCTCAATCGTTTTGTTATTAAAACTTGTTTTACACACATTTTGCGGCATACGCTTACCTATAACAGCTTGTAAGTCCCGTTAGGTAATGATCTGCTAATTGGCTCCTAAGTAAATACGCTTGCACCTCTGACGCGCTCTCAGTTCTTACGACCACATGATCGATACAGGTGGCAGTCCGTCGCTCCGCACTCTCTGCCTTGCGGGTTATATCTTGAATTCCACACTGTAATACTCGTGAATATAACATATTAAGATAACTACACGCGATATGGTCCAATTTATCTTCAAAAATATCAATATTTAAATAAAACTAGTTTTACGGATTTTATCGCGTATATTAACTTATTTTATATTCCCGACGTTTCGAGTACTTTACAGCACCCATGGTCACGGGGGGGGACTGAGGTATTTGACGTCCCAATGTCATAGTTAACCACGGTTACCTCCAGATTAAAAAATATTAATTTTTGTTCCGATCTACGCAGTATGAACTTACAGTATCTTGAAGTCTTGCAGTTGTATGCTTGGGTTGGGATTTAATTTTATTAATTATAGGATCCCAAGCAGATGCTAGCACCCAGCCATCTTCTCTATTGAAATTAGGATGTTTTTAATTTCAATAGCCTTGCGAATCATCCTTAGTAGGAATCGGTGTTCTTTAGCGAGGATTTGTGAAAATGGCTGGGTGCTACCATCTTCTTGGGATCCTATAATTAATAAAATTAAATCTGCAAGACTTCAAGATGTAAACTCGTCCTACGTAGATCGGACCAAACTTATTAGTTAAAAGTTGATTGTAGTCTTCGTAAACTATGACATCAGGACGTTAAACAACTTACCCCCGTCTCCATGGGAATCCCGAAATGTCAGGAATTAAAAAAGGTTAAAATCAAACACGATAAAATCCTTAACATTACTCTTATTGCAAATGAAGTTCTATTCGCAGTGATAGTGGGTAGAACTACACTCATGATCGGAAGCAGAAAAATGATCGTCTTGTTGTGGCGGCGAAAGAGAATCCGCCACCTCATAAAGTTCCGTGTGTGTCCTAAGAGGCGGTAGAGGAAAACAAACAGGAAATGGGCAACACCATCTTCATGATAACAGTTCAAAATAATAAAGGCTGCGGTTGCCAACCCGCCTGCCAAGCGTGGCAACTATAGCAAATATCCAGCCTATTTGACAATTCATGGGGTAGGCCTATGTTCAGTTCAGTGGACTTTTGATAGGTTGTAATGATAACGATGATGAGTACTATTCTTTCGAATCATTGCTACCGTTAATATTTACGGTAGTGTGAAAACAAAAAAGTAACATCTCCGAAAATATGAATGAAATAAAAACAGCATAATTGCCCCATTAAAACTAAACAAAGTAGCAGCCTACATACATGTCACTACTGGGCACAGACCACAGAGCTTTTGGCCAAAAAAAGTGCCAACGCGCGATCACCTCAACTGGGGAATTTCTCAGATATGCAGGTTTTCTTTCACCGCCGAGAACGTGGTAAATCGACACTTCAAATTGCAATTAACATATACAATAATGCTTATGTACTATGAAATTCACGTTTGGATCAGTTTGATTACCGTCTTAGACAAGTAAAATAAAATAGACCATTGTTTAAGTAAAATCTGCTATCTTTGATATTTAAAGTATTTTTTCGCAACAGCCTGTCCATTTACATATCTCATGTGAGTTATAAAACCAGGACTGTCACAAAAATCTTGATTTGTCGGATAATATGAAAACTCACAAATACCAAAATCTTAAATGACAAACTGATTTATAAGCCTCATTAAAGGTATAAAAACTAAAGTAGCAGCTTACATACGTCTCACTACTGTGCACAGGGCTCCTCATTACCTATAGTGTTTGTGGGCAGAAAAGAGTATTTTTTATATCATTTTAAGCCAGCGCTTAACTACAATCCCACCTGATGGTAAGTGGTGGATGTAGCTTAAGATGGTGAAGCGCACTGACTTAACAAAAGCCTATTCACTCTTGCCTTGAAGACACCCACATTGTAATCGGATGGAAACACAGATGCTGGCAACTTATTCCACTCCTTTGCTGTACGCATGATGAACGACGCAGCAAACCGTTTAGTTCGAATGCGTGGTAAGTCAACAACGAAAGGGTGGAGACTGGCCGAACGTCTGGTTGTCCGATGGTGGAAGGGAGAGAGAGGAATTAAATAATGCAATTCCTGCGCACACTCTCCGAAATGCATTCTGTAGAAAACCAAAAGGCTGGCTACTTTGCGCCTATGTTAGAGGCTGGTAGGATTGGTCTTGTCCAAATTTGGGTCACCAATAAGCCTCTTAGCACGCCTTTCCATTGAGTCCAAAGCTGCTAGGTGGCATTTTGCAGCTCAAGCCCATATATGGCAGCAATACTCCATGCACGACCGGACTTGTGCTTTATATAAAGTAAGCAGCTGTCCCGGCGTGAAGTATCACCGCACCTTTGCAAGGATTCCTAGCTGCCTTGCAGCTGCTTTGGCCTTGGACTTAATGAACCACCCGAAGTTCATATTTGAGGATATCTCAACCCCCAACAACTGAAGGCGGTCGGTGTATTCCAGTGATACATTTCGGAAAGAAGGAGCCAAGGTGAGCTGGCTCCTTTTTGCAGTGAAGAGACACGCTTGTGTTTTGGAGGCGTTGAATTTCACAAGATTGGCATCGCCCCATTCGGAGACTGCCTGTAGTGTAAAATTCACACGCTCTACCATAGCTTCTCTTTCGCACTGTATTTGATATATATGCCAAATCCGCCGAATGCCAAATCTGACGATAGTATGCCGCAATCCTTCAATGCGTATTACCGGTTTTCATATTTCCACGACTTTTTTAACTACTCAGACATTTGCCCACAAACGAAATGACGAGATTTGCCCACAAAGTTATTCTTCACAACTTCACCGGATACGTGGTAAGTCAGCACGTAAAATTTTCCATAACAGATTCATTTGTCCTCTAAGGACTCGTACACGTTTTGTTCCCTTGCTGTGATATCTCACGGCGAGCTACACGGCTCTCGTATTTGCTTAAATAAAATTCATAAAAACTGAAGCAAAGCTTATGTACGATTGTTGACCATATCTACCTAGTAATTAGAAACCCAACAATGCCACGAACTATTCCATCAAATAGAGATAAAATCACACAGTGCACTTAATTTTCTATTATTTACGTCAGATAACGTGATAACATATGAAGGTGGTAAAATGAAACCTATGCCGACAGACACCCAATATATTCAACTAAAAAGCTTTTCTCTTAATCTCAGTTTTATGTACACAGTACTGGATAATTTGCACACAAAACACACGTGTTGTGTATAACAGTGTTGTTAGCCATTTTGCCCAACGTAGTAATTGTGGTAAATCATCTTGATAATGGCCACCGGTCTAGATATTTTTAAGTGTGACAATTTTTGATGTTGCACGAATAAGCATTCAGTAACATTCTAAAATTTAATTTTATCAGTTACTTGTCATGAGTTTATTTAGCAGAAAGTAGAGGGCGTTATATTACATTAATACTATGAAAGTCAAAACTATACTATCTAGTAATATCAGCTATAGAAGGTTGAGGTGCGACTGGCTCAAGAGCCACCCCAAAGCCTCGAACACTTATTTATTATATAAAAAAGGCATAAAGTGATGTTGATTCTGTTAAAAATCTGTTTCTGTTAAAAAACACGCATTCAGCGCCGCTAGCGGTGAAAAACTATTTGACAATATGACCATATTATCATGAAATAGCAATGTTGTGTTGGGTTATTAATATCATTAAACGATCTCTATTCATTGATTTGGCTAAGCTATATCATGACATGGTCAACAAACAGTGATAAATATCATGAAATGGCCCCATTTCACGAAATAATGATTTAATGAAAATTTTGCAATAATTGCAGGCAGACCAGTTTTCATCAGTTTACATACAGATGTAGTATCATAGGTATGAAAATTGATATTTTTTTTAGTACAAAAAAATATAAATTTTCATACGTTTGATAGATGTCACTATTATCTATTATTTTTTAAATTCATCTAATGAAATCTAATGAAATCAGATCTATCATCAAATGAAAAAAAAAATTATAAATTAATTTTTTTCATTTGATGATAGATGGCGCTGTTTTGATAATTAAAACGTATATGGTCAGCGGAGTTTCAAATTGTTATGCAAAGGTTAAAACTAATTTAAACTTTATTTACAAATATGATATTTATTTGAAAAAATACCCGTCATCTCGCCTATTAACTAACATAATCATATATAATAAAAAAATTACATCTAAAGGAAGAAAAATACTTAACCTTCTTTTTTAAGTTCCGTAATCGGATAAAAAGTAGCCTTTAAGTTGCCCCGGGTTACTAACTACCCACATATAAAATTTTATGGAAATTGGTCGTATAGTTTTTGCGTGAATCGGTAATACAGAGACAGACAGACAGACAAAAATTCTAAAAACTACTAATTTGGCTTCAGTACCCTTTATTTAGTCCCCTGGACTTGTTTTTTCAAGAGTATATTAGAATTACAGACACGACTTTTCTACAGATTTATTATATGTATAGATAATATCTACATACTATGTAGTGCATTTTTATCTTTATTTACATGTTTTTGCCAGTCATTAATTTGTGGGTATTGCGTTATATATTCATTAATATAGAATCTCGTATTGTTGTTTTTAAATATTGCGCTATTAGTGATGGCATTTTGTCGGAATCCTATCCACTGGATTCGGTCTTCACGTGTTTGAAGTGTGACAATTATTGGCCTCGAGTCCTTCCCATCCTTTATCTTTCCCACTCTCCAAGCCTTGGTAATTTTTTCTGGACATAAATTCAATTCATCTGCAACCGCTCTGGTTATCTGTATGGACCTCTTACCTTCTTGTGCCTGGACATTTAACAGTTCTATGGTGCAGTCCAGCTCCTTTTGTTCCAACATGCAGACACGTTCCTCTAAAGCCTTGTTATATATTTTCCAGGTAAACAATTTTTTGGTATAGATCTTTTATTTTGTTTTCCTGTATATTGATAACGTTGTTCACCTCCTCGATCGCGTTCTCCAGTTTCTAACATTTTTGCCGAGATAATCCAATGAGTCGTCAACAACTTCATTAGTTTTCTGCAACTGGCATACTGTAATTTTTATTTATTTATTTATATTTCCTACTAACATCTACCATTATAGGGAAAAACCTAAATCGGTAAATGTAGCATCTCAATTCAAAATAATCTTAATAATAATACAATCAAAATATGTCATTGGAAGTCATCATAAAGTAACAATTCAAATGGTAAAAGATAATAATATTACTAATTACAACACATAATAATTAATTTAAATAATAATTAATTTAAATAACAACATTACAATCAATTGTATAATACAATTTGAGAATAACATATTATAAATAATGTCACTTTTGCGAACTCACTCCGTGAACACGAAAACAAGGCCAACTTCTCAGCAACCAAATTTATTATGTGTACCGTTCGCGTGAGGGGGTGTTGCGTGCCAGTTTAGTTCTGTCGCGCGGCACTGCGAGCACGCTCGAGCGCCGTCGCCGCTGTACATACCTATCAGGCACGCGTAAGCCTAGCCACTGCAGCACACCCGGGTTGCTAATGTAACCACGGAACACCTTTAAAATGTAGGTTACCAGCGCTAGATCCCTTCTAGTTTCCAACTTGTTGTATCCAACCATGCCCAAAACAAACAAGGTTGGATACATCAAGGGGTAGAAGGGATAAACCCCATAAAGCCTATGATATATAAATCGCGTGAATTTATTCTGAATGCTCTCCAGCATAAGACTGTATTTATTTTCATGTGGAGCCCATATTGCCGAGTTACACTCCAGCTGACTCCTTACTAGAGCATCATACAGCACTGAGATAGTGCTGTATGATGCTCTTTGCAGGCTTTAAAGTTGGTAAATTTTACTGCTTTTATATCCGACATATCTTTTTAAAAATTCCCAAAGCGTGTTTCCTGTTGGTCTTTCATTTATTTAAGAGTATGCATCATGATCTCCCGTAATGAATCCATCGTTTCTTTTAGTGCGTTTTCTCCGTGCAGCAGGCCGGTTTTTGTATAGCGGATATCTATCTGGTGGATAATTCGCCCTCCGATTCATATACACGTTTCTTTCTAGGGTTAACCCATTCAGTTAAAATTACCTGTTTATCTTTCATTTTACTTACATTAGTATCAGAACAATACATTATGATCTTTTCCTTGACTGATGACTTTAAAATTTCATAAATGCAGTTCTATAATGATGTATACTACACGTGGAATAACTCTAATGTTACGGATTTTATCACGTTTAAATAGAATAGAATATTGATTTATTTGCATTGAATGTAGGTATTAACAATAAGGTGTTGGCAGAGTACATAAAAGATCCGTACATTCTACCATTTTGGCAAGCAAATATTAAATTAAAATTTATTTCTATATAACACTAGTAATTAATTATAAATAGATTTAAAATTATAGTTATGAGCATAAATAGTTATTACATTATTATAATTCAAAGTATTGCATTATTATTATTATATAAATTTAGATTATTGAATTATTATTGCAGTTAGCATAACACATTATAAATTATTAGCACAAACAATATATTACAAACAATTAATTAATTGAAACGTTATTTAAATATTGGTATCATTTAAGAAGTCCGATACTAAGTAATAGCATCTTTCCAATAACAAAGAAGTAAGACTCTTTGTTATTGGAAAGATGCTATTACTCAGTATCGGATTTGATTTTTTACAATATTTGGGATTTTGTTCTAAATGACAGGTGCCATGCTCATAACACTTTTTTTTTAATAAAGCTGTTTGTAAATCTTCCTGTATACAGTAAGTCTTTATATTGCGTTCTCATAGATACAGTTCGTACTCGAGTTTCATTTAAGGTAGGAAATAAATGATGATTAATTTTAACAAATAACGCTATTTCTAAAATATACAGACACGGAAAAGTTAATAATTTATGGGCTTTGAAAATAGGGACACAACTATCTGTAATCTTTAAATTGAAGATTGAAAATGCTTTCTCTATCGCCACAGTTGCCCCAAAATATAATACCATATCTTAAAATGGAAACTACCAGGCCATGGTAAGCTACTAGTACCGTTTTGACACTGACTTTTTTTGTCAGGTTATAGAGTGCATATGCAGAAACACTTAGTTTCTTACAGACATCATCTGCTTATGCCTTCCATGTCAATTGACTGTCTATTAAAATACCTAAAAATTTTACAACATCTACTCTTTCATTATTTGACAACTATAATTTATATTTAGATCTTCAGTGCGAAGTTTCTGGTAAAAGTGCATTATTTTATTTTTTTGAATATTGATCAGTAAATTATTATAATTCAGCCAGTTAATTATAGTTTTAATCGTAGTGGAAGAAATCTCACGGCGAGCTGCACGGCCCACGTATTTGTTTAAATACAATTCATTAAAACTGAAACTAAGCTTTTGCATGATTGTTGACCACATCTACCTCGTAATTACACATCCAACGATGCCCCAAACGAATTTTCAATTATTTACATCGTATATTCAGTAGCATTCTATTATTTAATTTTATCAGTGACTTGCCATTTTAGTTTATTTAGTAGTAAATAGATGGCGCTATTATTAGATGAAATATATTATCTATTATATATTATCCAAAACTATACTATCTAGTAATATCAGCGATAGAAGCGAACATTAATTTATTATATCAATAAGGCATAAAGTGATGTCAATTCTGTTAAAAGTTCTGTCTCTGTTAAAAAATACGCTATCAGCGCCGCTAGCGGTGAAAAACGATTTAATAATATCGTCATATGACCATATCATGAAATAGAAACGTTGTGTTTAGTTATTAATATCTTCAAACGATTTCTATTCATTGATTTGGTCAAGCTGTATCATGACATGGTCAACAAACAGTGTTAAATATCATGAAATGACCACACCATTTCACGAAATGATAGACAACTTTATGATATATGATCAATTCTACGATCTGGCCACGACGTATATAAAAATCTCTTTAATAAAACTATAATGATAATAAAAATTTTGCAATAATTGAGGAAAGACCAGTTTTAATCAGTTTACATACAGATTAGTAATTGAAATAAAAAACTTATCAATTTTCATATATTTGATAGATAACAAAAATACTAAAAAAATAAACGTAATTTTTAAAATAATTTTAAAAATATAATTATTTAAACATATAAATGTAATTTACTTATATTATTCAATTTATTAGTAATTGAGGGAAAATGGCGCTATTTTGATAACTAAATCGGTGTAGTTTCAAATTATTTTACCAAAGTTATAACTCTATTTTAAACTTTATTTATAAATATGGTATTTATTTCAAAAACACCCGTCATCCCACCTATAATTAAGATATAATAGAAAATTAACATCTAAAGGAAGGAAAATACTTAACCTTCTTTTTTTGAAGTTCCGTCAGTCAGATAAAAAGTAGCCGATAAGTTGCCCCGGGTTACTAACTACCTACATACAAAATTTCATGTAAATAGGTCTAGTAGTTTTTGCGTGAATCCGGAATACACAGACAGACAGACAAAAAATCTAAAAACCACTGATTTGGCTTCAGAACCCTTTATTTAGTCCTCTGGACTTGTTTTTTCAAGAATATATTAGAATTACATACACGACTTTTCTACAGATTTATTATACGAGTATGTATAGATTTAAAAGTGTTTAAGTTTTTGGGATATAGACAGATTAATTTTCTAATTGGTAATGCATGTGTATAGTTAAACACACAAAAACACATTGAATCAGGTTTAATAAAGGTATTAATTTTTTTTTAAAGATTGAAATTATATTACGAAATTAATAATATTGATTTTACTAATAGTTCATAATTTCAACCAGATTATATATGCATAATGATTTTATTTGATATCCTATATTGTTACATTATTATCTAACTTGTTGATAAAAGTAAGTTGCGAAAGGGAGATACAATATCAAAGATGTCGCTAAATAAAGTAAAAGTTGTTTTTGCAAATATTTCATTAAAGATAAATTCGAAGCTGAGCCGGTTGTATATCGAGGAATTGAATGACTAATTGATATTTTCCGTTTGTTCATGAAAATGTAAATAACAACTCTTTTAAATCGTTTTATAAGACAAATGATAACTTTATCCAGTGACGTGTCTCCTAAGACGTTAATTAAAACTTTGTTTATATAACTTTATGTATCTTGTTTATAAATAAATTGAGACTTTTTTACTTCCTTCCATTCAGATTTCTTCGATACTCTCTGTCTAGTGATTTGAGCTTTACGGCAAGCCCGCTCGCAATTACCTGTATTTGAAGTGGCCTTTTTTTGTTGTAGGTAATCAAGTAGCAGTGTTTCAGTGTCCTGCGTCTCTCATAATCAGTTTCATATTTGCATATGATTGGTGTTTAACAATGTTAGAGGTGTAAAATGTTTTTTTATAGAATAAGGGTGACAAACGAGCACACAGTCCACCTGATAGTAAGCGAATACTGTGGCAGATGTGTGTAGATGCGCCGCCACCCCTGAGGTCTAAGATGTCTCCTCGTTATGCCTCGTTCCCAGTAAAAACGTGAGAACCTAGAGAACCGGGTCTCCGTTTTTACTCCCCACCGGCTCCACCTAGAGAACTGGAGACCCGGTTCTCTAGGTGGGGCCGACTCATTCGTAGTATTACTATAATAAACTGCAGCATGGCCCTACCATTTTTATAGAAGAGTGACAAACAAGCACAGTCCAACTGAAGGTAGATTGATGCTGTGGCCCATAGACACCTATAATAATAATAATAATAATTATTATTATTATTATAGGTGTCTATGGGACCTATAATAATAATGTGGTCGTGGAACCAAGGAACCACTCCTCATTGACGCGGTCATTGGCAAAGTGGTTAAACGCAACCGTCGGAACTTCTCCGCCGCCTGGATAGACTATAAAAAGGCATTCGACTCGGTGCCCCATACATGGCTAAAGAGGGTCCTCGAGCTGTACAAGATTGACTGTACAGTTAGAGACTTCCTCGGGCAGTGTATGGGGCAATGGAGTACAATCCTTTGTCATCTAGGCGAGCGGATGACGGATGCGGAAAGCCACATAAGGATAAGAAGGGTATCTTCCAGGGCGATTGTTTGAGTCAATCTGGTTTGCCTCTCCTGAACCCTCTCAGTACCTTACTGGAGGACTCCGGAGAGGATTTCAGCTTCGGAAAGGAGGTACAAAGTGACCCACCTTTTCTATGGATGATCTCAAGTTATTCGCCTCCAGTCGCTCCCATCTTATGGAATTGCTAAACATCACTTGTGATTTTAGTAATTCTATTAGAATGGAGCTGGGGACGGATAAGTGTGCGGTCCTCCATGTTGAAAGGGGAAGGGTTGCTAACTCTGAGGGCATAGATTTATCTATGCCCATCAACATAAGGACCCTTTCTGAGGCTGAAACATACCGATACCTGGGTATGTCACAGAACTTCGGTATCGATGAGGCGGGTATGAAGCAGTCAGTTTGCAATATGTTTTATGCACGCTTGACCAAAGTGCTTAACAGCCTTTTGTCCGGTGTGAATAAGACACACGCATATAACGGTTGGGTCATGCCTGTTCTCATATATACCTTTGGCATACTTAGGTGGACTCAAACTGAACTTAACACCCTGGATAGAAAAGTCCGCACTACTATGACGTCCCATAGGATGCATCACCGAGATCGTCGATTATGAGGCTGTACTTGCCGCGGAAACATGGTGGACGTGGCTTTTAAGCGCGCTTACCATGCATAATCGCGAAGTGTGCAGCCTCCGTAATTACTTTCTGACGAGATCGGATGATCCATTCTATAGGACGTTATTTTTGTGATAAAGGACTTACCCTCTATCCTTGGCCAACGAGCAATGGCAAGACCCGGCAGTACAGAGCATTTCCGACCGGAGACCGTATGGAAGGAGAAGGGCTCCACGGGAGGTTCTACAAGGCTCTACATGTTCCTTTCGTAGACACAGTTGCCTCCCTCCACTGGCTACGTTTTGGTGACCTCTTTGGGAAACCGAGGGTTTTGTCTGTGCGATGCAGGATCAGGTTATTAAGACCAACAACTATCGGAGATACATCCTGAGATGGCACCGTCGACATCTGTCGAGCTTGTCGCCATCCCGGCGAGTCACTTAGGCATGTCATCTCCGGTTGTTCGGCGCTTTCTAACTCTGAGTACTTGCACAGGCACAACTTAGTAGCCAGAATTCTACACCAGGAGCTCGCTTTGAAATACGGTCTCGTGGACCGGAAATTGCCGTATTACAAGTACTTGCCGGAAGCCGTGCTCGAAAATGACCGCGCCAGGCTCTACTGGGACCGGGCCATCATCACAGACAGGACTATTCTTGCCAATAAGCCTGATATTGTGCTGATGGACCGGGCACAATCAGATATTTTGGTCGACATCACCATTCCGTATGACGAGAACCTCGTGAAGCCGAAACAGATAAGCGAACAAAATATCTGGACCTGGCTCACGAGGTGACCGACATGTGGGGTGGACTGCCGACCGAAATTATACCTGTAGTCGTCTCTGCGAACGGGTTAATCCCAGTCTGCCTCTCGGGTCATCTGAGGCGACTGGGACTCCGTGACGGACCGCTCCAAGCTCAAATGCAGAAGGCGGTGTTCCTCGATACCGCCCGCATCGTCCGCCGGTTTCTCTCCCTTTCCCCCTAACCCTCAGCCGTTTGGTCTCCCCTGCCGAGGGTTTCCATCTGGTTGGGTTTTTATTTATTTATGTTTTATTTATTTATTTATGTTAGTATATTAAATATATATTTATGTTTATTTATTATTTCCTTTAAAATATTTATTCAGCCCAACCAGATGAGAATACTATATAAATACCCCAAAATAATAATAATAATCTTTATTAAAACTTATATAGGTTACAAACAAATTGTTGCACCTATAGCTAAATACATTTATTCCGATTAGAAATCAAAATGCAAACGCTTTGTGAGCAGTTTTTGCTTCCCCGGATAAACCGATTTCTGTCAGTTAGTTATTCGGTTAGTGCTGTAGCCATAATTTTTTTTTTGTAATGTAAATTGCAATGATAAGGTACGCATCTGCATTTTGATTCGTAATCGAGGATAGATGTAAATATCTATGGGCCACAGCAACCTATTACCATCAGGACTGTGTGCTCGTTTGTTACCTTTATCCTATAAAAATAAATATAGAAACATACCATGAAGAATATCATATGTTACTTCACATAACTGAAAAAATAACTCAAAAAATAATAATTTTAGCTCTATGAATAAACTTTCTTTTTTTATATAATATTTATGTAAGGAGTTGTGACCCTACATGCTATGCCAGTTCTATCACTCCCTTAACTGTTTAATACAAACTTTTTTTCTGCAAGTCATTAAAAGAAATGTTTTAAAAAGGGTAATATAGTGCAGCACAAAACGCATCCATCTACTTCCTGTCAGTCTCTTCTGGTCGTCCATCGTCGTCGATCAAATTTTACAAGTACGATATTGCTACTTGACAAACTTTTAAAATTAAATTGAAACCTTCATGCATCTACAGCAAAACTTTGACGTATCTTGATGAATACATAGAAATGAGCGTACCCGTAGTAACACTACTACTACTAACTAATGAGCATGTACGCATACACACAACAGGTATATGGATGTGAAGGAGGCGAGAGAAGTGTGACAGAATCGTGCCAAATGGCAGTTCGTAGTCTCTGCCTACCCCTGTGTGTGACAGGCCGTATGAGTGTTCATATTGATGTAAAAATCTTTCCATTTTCAAATAAGAAAATAAATCAAACTTTCTTACCTCGGCAGCTCTTAAATTTAAGAAATAGGACTGAGCCAATGATCCCTTCATAATAGCTTTGAAAATTTCATCGAAATCGATATCGAGCTTTGTAAAGCGAATTAAGGGATTATAGATTGGCTTGGTTTTGTAGCAGGGATAAATTTCGCATATTTATATATGTTTACGCTTAACCGAGTCGTGATAGGGAGGTAAGCACTTGTCTTAAAATTTCGTACTATGTGAGCCTAAACGTTTTTAGTTATTTTTATGCCATCTTTCCTTTCGTATTTTGCTATAGGGCAACACCACTGAAATAATATTAGCCGTGCAGAAAAACCCTCGAGAGCAATTTGTGCTTAGTCTGTCAGATTTAGCAATAATTTAATGAAGTTAATAATTTACGTTTCCATTTATAACAGCCAATAAAAGTCCACTGATGATCATATAGAGTATAATTAAAAGCAAAACTAGCAAGATAAAACTACATTATTCAAATTTTCAATTGAATTTTAACAATATATTTATTAACAAAATCTGATCAAGATGTTGCAAGGGCTTTTGAGTAATACTTTACTGACATTCTGATCCCAACTAATTTAAAACCTATTTCTGTACTCCTAACTCTCAGTACAATTTTGAAAAATTATTCTTGATGAAATGTAATTTTTTTATTTTAAATAAATTGCTCCACAAAAATCAGTTTTATTTTACAAAGAGTTGCAAGACAAATGACGCCGGTGTTAAGCTGATTAAACATATTTTCTGTGCATGGGAGAACTCAAAAGATGCTTTGGGGATATTTTATGATCTTTCCAAGGCTTTCGACTGTGTCACCAAGAGATATTAATCAGGAAGCTAGATCGTTTTGGTTTAAAAAACATAGCGCTTAAATTTATTTCATCATATTTAAATAATGGAACGCAAACAGGTGTTATCGATGGGAGTAGTTTTTCCGAGTCGGTAGTATATGTGGGTCTTCCTCAGGGCTCAATTCTTAGCCTCTTCCAGTTTTTAGTTTATATTAATGTATAAATAAAATAAAATAAATTATAATATCCTTACCTACGAAATATCAACAACAAATAAATTTGTTATTGATTTTCAGACTAAAACGGCGATTCTTAAAATATAACGAAGTGAAGAATGCTACATCAAAAGTAGTACACTGGCTTTCGTCAACAATTTACTCTTAAACGGTAATAAAATGAAATGTATTAAATTCGCAACACCAAATGTTAAACAGGTGAATTCCAGTATAAATCATACTAAATGGGTAGGAGCTGAGACTTGTTGAATCCACGGTCTTTCTCGGAATCATAGTTGACGTGAAGCTTCAATGGGGCCCCCATAAATATCTAAACTGGCTAGTAAATTTAGTTCTGTGTTATATGCTTTAAAGTTATTAAAAGCCTTACATGTGTGTTGAAACAGCTAGATTAGTTTATTTTAGTTATTTCAATAGCATAACGTCATATGGAATCTTGCTATGGGGTAACAGGACTGACATTGAAACTATCTTTGTTTTTCAGAGAGCCATAAGAACATTTAATAACGTAGGTCCGAAGGAGTCTTTTTGACAAAAACTTTTTTTATTCAATATAGATTATAAATAATACTTATTGAAACTCGCTCTTTTGTTTAATTTACCAAATAAATAAATCTATCAAAAATTTTTTTCTGAATCTAAAATTATTTATAAGGGTTAGTATGCTAGTAAAGATAATATGATTGATAATTACCCCACCATGCTGTTTCTAAATGTATTCATTCTTGACTGTATAAAAATTAATATTTAAAAAAAATCTCGCTGGGTTTCTTGCTGGTTCTTCCCAGGACAGAGGTTTTCCGGAACCAGTGGTAAAGGATTAATGACTTCCTTTATAAGTATTGTCGCCTCTTACGACACCCACGGGACGATATTGGGATATTCGTACACCGCCACTACACGGTGTAATATTTTAAGATTGGTCTCTCAATATATTTACGAAAATGAAATGTTTGTATAATGGCAAGTAGTTATTTAAAAAAAAACACGTGATATATAGTTATAACCAGGAAGAATACAAGCTTGTAATACCAAATTACTCGACTCCACTGTCAGTAATTTATTCATGGGACAATGTTTACAACAAAATGTCAAAGTAGAAAATATACAAAGTTTGTCTATCGCTAAGTTTGAAGGTGTATAAAAAGAGTTATTATACATAATAGCGAACGATATGCCGGTGTGTATTGCATGCCATACTACGCAATTACAAATGATACCGGTGAGAACAATGGGCCGGAGCAAGTGTCAGAAGTCTGCCTTATAAAACTGCGGTGAGTTAAGATGAAGACAAGATGGACTGGCTTGCAATAGCTGAAGACTGCAGGAGAAGATTCTCGGAAGTAAATAGTAAGGGTTCTTGAAGATAATGACGAAGGCTTCAAGTTGTAATTTTCGAAGATTGTTGGTTGCGATTGTGTGTTCATATCACGTCGGGGTCACCAATTTGGCCGTGGCAGGAAAAGGGGAGATCTCCCGCCGGCCAAGGCGTTCAGCCCACGCTCCGTGTGTTATGTCGGATCTATTCTGTATATAGCGCGTTAACTTCAAAACTTTGATAGCGTGATTTTAGGCTTTGGTTCGTTTCCCTTGTGGCGCGACTCTAGTGCAGCCACAGCTCTATTGCTTTTTAAAAGTGCCGCTGGGTTTCTTGCTAGTTCTTCCCAGAACAGACGTATTTTCCAAACCAGTGGTAAATTAATAGTAAAAATGAGATTCAATTTATAATCTCTATCGTATAAAAATATATATTTCTATTCTTATTCATTACTGCAATTTTAAATTATGAAATACCATGTACTCGGCGGTGAAGGAAATGCACTCCTGCATCCTGCTGAAAGATGTTACATTTGACGAATAGTAATAACTGACTAATCTTCTTCGGTAGCTTATATTATGTTCTTATGCAATTTCACCAGCGGCGTCATCTTCGCGTGTACCAACGAACTCGTCGAGCATGGAATGGAAGTCATCGTGGCCAAAATTCACGAATTGGGATTAGAAAAAGCATCCGCGTCTCTATGGTTCTATAAATTACTACGGGACAGCGAACCATCTGACTCATGTAGTCAACTGCGTGGTTGTATCATATGGAGATAATATGGAGATTAAATTGACTGCTTAAATATGCAAATCTAATTTCATCACATTATTACAGCTCGTTACAAGTCCACTACTGAACATAGGTCTCACTCCATAGATTGCCATAAATACAGTCCTGAGCGAACTGACACATTGAATTAGACTAGCCTTCCTTGAGAAAATTGCGACAAATCGCCTTGTCTGATCTCCTTAAACAAAAGTGTACAGGCAGTGGGCCTTGCCGATGTTGACTTAGGAAACTGAAACGTGGTCCTTCACTGCAGGCAATATGAGGAAGCTCTAAGTCACTTTGTGAGCGATGGAAGGAACTATACATGGATATTTCTCTACGTGATAAAATCCATAACGAGGATATCCACAAAAGAACAAGAGTAACTGACATAGGGGATCTGTGTGCTGAAGTGGAAATGTTCCAGCCATATAGCTCAAAGAACTGTTGAGAATTGTTGAGGTTTTTGAAAACGCCCCTGGATTACAATCCCTAAGTATATATGCTGGATAGTTTATAGTTTCTGATTGTATTTGGAAGTTGTCGCTTAAGTCCAAATCTACCAAGGGTACACATAACTTACGAGAGACCTGATTACATCATCACCAGTATACTTAATAAATGTGCTGGATGATTAACAACGACAAACAGTAAGTGCAACAGCAGAATGTTTGTATGTTTTATAAAATTAAGACTTTGGATATGCAAAACATATAACGCACATGTAATATTATTTTATCATGACTGCAGCAGTCCACTTTTGGACTTATGCAGAGGCCTCCTTAGGTGCGCTGTTTACCCTGGTCTTCAGTTTCACATATCCAGTTGCTACTAGTTGTTGTTCGTTGCTACATTCAACACGTTTCATAGTACCTTTGCCTTCGCGGTCTCCATTACACGTTTACTCCAACGGTTGTCAGTTCTTCGGTGGATATGATTCAATTCGGACCTTGAAGGCTAGACGTTACTTCCCCCGGTTCCAATATAATAGTGGCAGTGTAATAGAATCCATCACACCATTTTGTTTCCGTGGCTATTGTAAGAGACAGCTATGGGGAAAGCAAGAAAAAATGTATGGCTTCCTATTGGATCATTTATTATGATGGTATAACCATCTCGTGTACGCAAGACGTTAAATAAATATTTATAAAATAGTTGATAATTTAGGCCTTTAAAATTAAACTGAAATATTTAATCTACGAAGCTGATCTTCAAATCCACAGGAGATAAAACGAAAGGTGAGAAAAATAATGTAAAATAGATATTCCCGCTTTATTAAATTTTTGTTTTTAACAACAGCATAATTATGTATCTTCTTCTTTTTATATATCGGGACGTAAAAACCTACTTCTAGTTTGGCTTGATGCTGCAACCCACGGGGCGAAATAGGAAAACGGATTTTCTTACACCGCCAATACACAATCAGTAAATACTGTGACCCAAGTCATCTACATCTATTATCGATGTGGAATCAAAATGCAGATGCGTTGTTAGCTTAGCACAAAAAGACTAGGGTCAAAGCGTCATTTTTGTCTTATTACAAGAAATATAATGTTTTTCATATTGTAATCTTTACCTTTTACAAGTGATATGGATCTAATTAAAGACTGAGGCGTAAATGTGTGAACAAAAAGTATAAATCTCGCCAAGAGGGTATAAAATATACGATATAATTACGAGAATGGCTCGGTATTTCTCAACTTCAATTTGTTACGACCTTATTGAGTTACAAATTAAGTCTTTTTCTCGTTACTTTGACATTTGTCTTATGTAATTTGGAGATGTAGCTCCAGTATAAATTGATGTCAAAATCTTTTCTTGACAAGGAAATTAAAGGAAATAAACGGAGTGCGAATTAGTAATATAACTCCTATTTACGTCAATTTTGTCGTCGTTTCATTGCTCGGATGTTCCAGAGATACAGAGGAAAGAGCCAGAATTCTCCATACATTTTTCCTTTACAGATACAACGGAAGAGGTTCATATCCGGCAGTGGACTTCCAAAGGCTGATGAGAGTTTGAGAGATGAGAAGTTTTTGTATGGATTTTTTTCCATCGGTTGATCACCAACAAACAACAGGGTGCGGTCCGTCAAACAACAGGGTGCGCCACGTACAGATGAGTTAGGAATGTGATGTAAAATTTGGCACATCCTTTCTTACCCCACATTCACTGCTCTCTGTTGTAAAACTTAAAGGCCTAAGTTATCAACTATTTGATAAATATTCTTTAACGTCTGCCCTAAACAAGATGGTTATACTGTAATTTATATAAGGCCAATACGTTTTTTCTGGCTTACCCCATAGTTTTCCCTTTCCGACACCTTTGGAAACAAAATGTTGTGATGGACTCTCTTTAATGGCCACCACGGTAATGGTGGAACCGGGATAACTATCATTTTGCCTTCAAGGTTATCCACCGAAGAAGTGACAACCGTTAGAGTAAACGTGCAGGCCGCGCTAAGAACGTACTAGATGTAGCGACAAACTACAACTAGTTGCAAATGGATATGTGAAGCCAGGCTATATGGTGCAAAAAGTGGACTGCTGAATGTCCTTATAACAACTAAAAAAATGAAGAACTGCGCTTGTCGAACCGCCTGCGTAGCGTGGCCGCTTTGGCAGATATCAATTCAAAAGAAACATAAACGAAAGGGAAATCTTTAAGAGGCCTATGTTCAGCAGTCGACTTTTTATAGGTAGTAATGAATTAATTAATAAATTAACCTGGATGCACTTAGATTATGCAATGGATCTAAATTACGAGTCATCCAGCTATGGAATATTGTGAAGGCCACAATTTTATCAGGCTTAGGTTGCGACTATGGTATACTTCAAAGGGAGAGGCTATGCTTATCAAGAGTTATTATCTCACTATACTGCCTGTGTCGCTGCATCGTTGTTCTAGTTATCGCAAGTGCGACTACTAATCATGCAGTCCCGGGTTCGCATCCCAGGTCGCACCAAAATCAGTTAATGGGGTTTTCACTCAAGAAATTCTTAATAGCAGGATACAAGTTCTTAAGAACAGGAGGTAATGCACGCAAAAGCGTTGATCCTACGCCTGATCTCTCTCTCTCTCTCTCTCTTCGTTGTCGTATTGGTACATATGTAGGTTGTAACTTTACCTTTAATTTACTATTTAAATTATGATAATATCTCTATCAAACAAGGTTTCCAATTGTATTGCCAATTGCAATGCTTCAAATAAATCCCTAGGCAGACGCCAAGAAGATTTGATTCATATCTTATTTCCCTGTGGAATTTCGTGATACATTCTCAAACGGAAATTGTGGCAATATAGGCATTTCCAACGTGATGAACTGAAACTGTTATTTGATATACAGCAAGACTGAAAAAAATAACATTTTTATTTTCTTAAGACAAAAAAAAAACGCTACTCAGGATAATGTCGCAGATATTTTTTGATAAGTGCTTTCGTATTTTCAGAAAGGATTTGCCGTTATCGACAAGGACAGGCGGATTGGCTATCACAGTTTTAGACTTCACGCATCTACGACGCTTTTCCATCATATAAGTTACACATACATCACGAAAATTTAATGTATGTTAATTCAATCGGAATAAGACGTTACTTTGCGGAAATCCATACTAATATTATAAATGCGAAAGTGTGCTTGTTTGTTTGTTTGTTTGTTTGTCCTTCTTTCACGTCGCAACAGAGCGTCGGCATGGCATGATTTTTTGTATGGGGATAATTCGGTGGCTGTAGAGTGACATAGGCTACTTTTTTCCGCGGAAAAACATCTCATTCCCGTGGAAAATCGAATATGTTGCACAAGTTTGTCCTTCTTTCACGTCGCAACAGAGCGTCGGCATGGTATGATTATTTGTATGGGGATAGTTCGGTGGCTGTAGAGTGACATAGGCTACTTTTTCCGCGGAAAACATCTCATTCCCGTGGAAAATCGAATATGTTGCAAAATTAAATTCAGCTAGGTGGCGCCACCGTGATTCTACAAGACGGACGACGGTACGATGGACGAACACAGAAGGTCAGAATATCTGGATTATTATGTCTTTTACCAAAATTAAGATAAAAATGTATGGATCTGTATTTTTCCACGCAGGACCGGGAAGAGAGCGATAAAAAACATAAAATTAACCAGCTGATTTTCTTCAAACGTTTTGGTGCATCGTAATTCACAGAATAGGCGATAACCTCGCAGACGATATTAAGTAATCCGTTGATGCTCTGCCTACCCCGCAAGAGTTACAGGCGTGATTATAAGTATGGATCAGAAATACTATCACCACCTGTCACGCTTTCACCCTTAACTATTACTTAACAATGGTAGAAACAGTTCTTAGTAAGCCTTATTAATAAGCCTTAGTAATATTTATTGAACGGAAATGAATACAGTTCTTATATGTGGTTATGAATGAATCGGTATTACAATAAGAAAAATTGTGCAAAATTATAAGAAAAATATTTTTTGAGAGTTCTTATTAACTAACGTATACATAGTTTAAATTGATTCCACTAGATGTCGTTACTAGGTTTTTAAAACGCAGTAACGAAATGTTTCCTGACATGAACTTAACTCCCGCCGTTGAGCCGCGCGTCAACTTATAGTGCATACGGTACCTATACGCTTAAATTGTTTCTATTTCGTAGCTTATTCGACTACCTGCTTTCGATTTCGGTTTTCTGCGATTTGTTTTGTGATTTGGTTTAAGTTGATTCGATTTTTTTTGGCTATCGTTTTCGGATTCGTGTTGTGTCTTGAATTGGTTTTGTTGTTTTAATTTTAAAAAATATTTAAAAGGAATATTTATTCCTTTTAGATATTTTGGATTTGCTTTTAAAAAAAATATTTAAAAGGAAATTTAATTCCTTTAGGTATTTTAACGTTTTTATAAATAGGTTTTTCTTACTTCATAATGCCTCGCAAACGTAAGTCCAGCCTTTCAAGAGTATCTTCTCAAAGATAAGCGAAAAGATTAGCTCGATCACTAGAATCTTTAGAAGATGCTGAACTGAGAAGGCAAGAACAAGCAGAGCGTCAGGCTGCTTTTAGAGCATCTGAGACACCTTCTCAACGTCAGCAAAGGCGTCTTGAACAGACAGAGCGTCAAGCTACTTTAAGAGCTTCTGAAACACCTTCTCAAAGTCAGCGAAGGCGTCTTGAACAGGCAGAGCGTCAAGCTACTTTAAGAGCTACTGAAACACCTGCTCAAAGTCAGCAAAGACGTCTTGAACAGGCAGAGCGTCAAGCTACTTTAAGAGCTACTGAAACACCTGATCAAAGTCAGCAAGGCGTCTTGAACAGGCAGGCGTCAATCTACTTTAAGAGCTACTGAAACACCTGCTCAAAGTCAGCAAAGGCTATTCGAACAAGCGGAACGTCAGGCCGCCTTAAGAGCCGCGGAAACACCTGATGAAACTCAACACAGACTCATTGAGCAAGCTGAACGTTAATCTACTATAAGGGCATCTGAAACACCAGAACAGACACAGGCGCGAAGAGATGCAAATGCACAGCTCCAAGCTGAAAGTCGACAAAATTTTCAAAGAAACAATTGGTCGGTTTTTAATGACGCAGCATTCAATTATGATCCGTTGATTGATTATAAAAATCACAGGTTAGTTGTTATCGGACTGATGGACAAGGCGTGTCGATTTTGCAGCGCTTTAAAATGGAAAGATGAGACCGCAGGCATGTGCTGTTCCAATGGCAAAGTGTCTCTTCCGTTACATCGACTTTGGAATGATAAGCCCTCAGCGAACAACCGAAAATGAACTAAGTGATGAAATTATACGTGAAACAAACTACGATATACCAGCTTTGCAGCAGCAAGTAGCCGAATTTGTACCCGCTTGCTTCCCGAACAAAACGAGTTTTTGACAAAGTATTAGGACAAATTGAATCTGGAAATGGTGCACTTTTCTTTTAGATGCTCCTGGAGGAACTGGGAAGACTTTTTATTAAATTTATTATTAGCGCAAGTACGGAAGATAAAAACATTGCTGTGGCCGTGGCTTCCTCCGGTATAGCCGCCACGCTGCTAAGCGGGGGCCACACTGCACATTCTGTTTTAAAACTCCCTCTAAATCTAGCCCAGGAAGAATCGCCGATCTGCAACTTTAGCAAAAATAGTGCACGAGGTATAATGCTACGACAATACAAACTTTTAGTGTGGGACGAAAGTACAATGTCGCATAAAAAAGCTGTAGAAGCACTAAATCGAACGCTCCAGGATTTGCGCAGCAATACCGATGTAATGGAAGGAATGGTGGTTTTACTGGCTGGTGACTTTCGCCAAACTTTACCTGTCATTCAAAAGGCACACCTGCAGATGAAATTAAAGCATGCCTCAAGTCGTCTATTTTATGGAACAAGGTGAAAAATTTAGTTTAACTACGAATATGAGAGTGCATTTGTATAATGATATCAATGCTGGAAACTATGCTGACACACTATTAAAAATTGGCGATGGGCGGTTGGAAACGGATGCTGAGGGTTGCGTTAAATTGACGAGAGATTTTGTAATTTAGTACAGAGTCATTCGAATTAATTGCGAGCGTTTATTCAGATTTAACGAACAACATACATGAAGACAAATGGTTATGTGAAGGGCGATTCTTGCACCAAAAATGAGAGCGTTAACAAAATAAATTCAGATATATTAAGCGAAGTAGCAGGAGAAATAATAACAGAGTATTTGTCAGTAGACACAGTTATGGACACAGAACAGAGCACTTCATATCCCGTAGAGTTTCTAAATTCTCTAGAGTTGTCAGGTGTGCCCTCATAAGCTTCAATTAAAATTAGGCGTCCCAGTCATGCTAATGTGAAATTTAGATGCTCATCGGTTATGTAACAGGACAAGGCTGCGTGTGACACATCTTGGATGGAACATAATCGGTGCTACAATTTTGACAGGCGTGGAAAAGGTGAAAATGTTATTATACCACGGATCCTATAATTCCACAGATCTTCCTTTTCAATTCAAAAGGTTGCAGTTCCTATTAAGCTCAGTTTTGCAATGACAATTAATAAAACGCAAGGGCAAACGTTACAGGTAGCGGGGGTCAACTTAGAAAAACCGTGCTTCTCTCATGGTCAGCTGTATGTAAATATATAAATGCCCAGAATCTCCACATTCTTTCCCCGAATGGAAAAACATATAACATTGTGTACAGTAGCGTCTTAAAATAGTGTTCAGTTAGTCTTTTTTCCAAAATTCCCACAATCAATTAATTAGAATTCCCACAGATCTTCCCTTTCAATTCAAAATTTCTTATTTAGCTCAGTTTCTTTTCAATTCCAAATGCTGCACCTCTGACGAACCTATTAAGCTCAGTTTCCTTTCAACTCAAAAGGCTGCATCTCTGACGGATCTTTTATTTGGCTCAGTTTCCTTTCAATTCAGAAAACTGTATCTCTGACGAATCAATTTAGCTCAGTTTCTTTTCAAAAGTCTGCATCCCTGACGGATAATTATGCTCAGTTTCCTTTAATTAAAAAAATATCCCATGTCCATTTGGAATAAACAGGCTATTTTCATGCTTTCCTATACGCTGCGTTTCAAAACATTTAAATAGGCTGACGAATCAATTTTGCTCAATTTCCTTTTAATGGCTGCATCTCTGACAAATCTATAAAACTCAGTTTTCTTTCAATTCAAAAAGCAATGGATAGTTCATTTCCCAGTGACCATGCGGGCGAAGCCGCGGGTAACAGCTAGTCCATTATAATGAAGTTGTTATTACTTAATTTGCTTAATTCCGCGTAAATAATACCAGCGTTAAATAGCAGCTTAATGCTGCTTTGTTTCGTATGGTGAGTGTAGAGAACCGGAGACCCTTTTACTGGAAACGAGGCATTCCATCTTAGTCCTCACGGGTGACAACGCATCTGCATTTTGATTCGTAGTCGAGGATAGATGTAGATGTCTATGGGCCACAGCAACCACTTACCATCAGGTGGACTGTGTGCTCGTTTGTTACCCTTATCCTATAAAAAAAATGATGTGTCCTGCCCAGTTTGAAGAGCACCTCCCACCATTCCTCAATTGCATGCACTATCCCCGTCACCACCAATCCTAGCACAACCACCCCCAAAACTACCACTCAGCACAAAAATTGGGCGGCATGTTTTACCTGCATATTGGAACTTTTTTCAGGAATAACAGCATGATCTATAGCTGTATTATACTGAAAAAATTTTGCACGATCCTAGCACACCCCTCTCGCCTCCTTTATATCCATATATCTACGCATACACGCTCGTCGGTTAAGCGTGCACCTAATCTGGCCTTTTTTCAATATAACGCTAATTTGGTCTATAAACCTTCGTCTAGGGCGTCCCTTCCCGACTCTGCCGTTCACCTCTGCAACATCAATTTGCTTTGTCACTCTTTCCTCGTTCATTCTTTCTACATGACTAAACCACCGAAGCATTCCTTTCTTAATCCTGGTCACAACGTCATCTTGCAAACCACACTTTTCTCTTATCACACTATTTCTCACCCTGTCATTCAGATTCAGCCCTAGTATACTCCTTAATGACCGCATTTCTACAGCATTTATTCTACTCTCATGCTTCTTCTGCCAGACCCAACTTTCACTACCATACATTAAAGTAGGGACTAACACAGCATTATGAAATGCCAAACGTGCCTATTTTGACACATTCTGACCCTTCATACTAGCGTGTAGAGCCCTATTCACTCTATTTCCTGCGTTTACTCGTCGTTCTATATCCTTATCATATCTACCATCCCATCCCTCACCCATTCTCAACCCACATTCTTCAACTTTCAAAGTTTGCAAACAACTGTCCATAAATAGGTTAAACAGCCACGGGGAAGCTACACAGCCCTGTCTGACAGTGTTTGCCATAACACGTTCCTGTCCACTCTGTCATAAGCCTTTTCCAAGTCCATGAACGCACAAAACACTTTCTTGTTTTTGGCCAAACACTTCTCCGCAATCATGCGCATGGAAAAGACTTGATCCGTACACCCCATCCCCTTTCTAAATGCAGCTTGCACATTCCAAATTTTTCCATCAGTTTCTTTCATAACTCTTTCAATTAACACCTTAGCATACAATTTACCCACAATACTAAGCAAGCTGATACCACGGTAGTTTTTACAGTCCTGCTGTGATCCTTTTCCCTTACATATTGGAACTATAACGGCTTTGCACCAGTCTTTCGGTACCCGCTTCAGTTCCCAACATAAATTAAACAAGGTGTACAGCAGGCCTGCCACCACTCCCTCTCCAGCCCTTAGCATTTCGAGTGACACTCTATCATATGCGGCTGCCTTACCTGCTTTCATACTTTTCATTGCTTTCATTATTTCATCTACACTTATCTCCCTACCTCCCTTCACTTCTTTCGGAGTTTCTAATTCACTTAATTTAGACGACTCTTCACTCATAAACACGCTTTCAAAGTATTCCTTCCACCTTTTAAATTCGAAACTTCATCATTCAGCATACAGCCATTCTCGTCTCGTATAGCATTCATTCTAGGCTGTTTTGAATTTCCACTGGCAGTTCTTACGAGTTTCCAGAACATTTTAATATTTGCCTGGAAGTTATCATAAAATTTTCTTCAATATTAAAACGCCTTGCACGGCTTTTTTTCTTATGCTGAAATAATTGCATATTCAGCAATGCTTGAACAGGCTTAGATTAAGATTTCAGAACGTTTTTAAGCAATTTAGTTTTTGTAATTTTATTTTTTTTGCTGCTGTTACTTGACTTATTTGCTCTTCTATTTTGTTCTTTTAATAATTTTTTTACGTTTTCTTTGTTAGATTTATTTTCTTTTGCTCAATGTACCTGAAAATGTGTAAGAAATGAGAATGAGTTATGCGTATACAGAGACCAGATGGAATAATGAGAGCATAGACCAGATTGGTATGAAATCTCTTTTTTTAATTGTAACTTCTGCCTTGTAGTGACATTATATATATTATGCAATAAGCTATCAGAATACTTTTGGAGCTGGCGCGGTGCACGTAGATGGTTTCCGTAAAAAAACATCCCTAGTGACTGACAACATTTTGACAGTCGTACCTGCAAGCTTTGTAACCGCTTTCTGCATTAATTTGAGGAGGCTAACAATACTTATTTTACGACACTGGCCTAACACTCTGCGTGAAATATTTCATATAATTCAAAGCTTTGTCATTTTTTAAACCTTTTAAAAGCAAACAGAGTTTCACCCTTACCATCTTTTCTTATACATCTTGCTGCAATTTATGTAAATATTTAATTTGAAAGTCGAAACAGTCTCATATTACACAATACTTTTTATATAGTGTACGTAGGAATTACATACCTTTATTTCTCCCTTCCCTTTCAACTACCGGACAACCAAGCGGTCAGCGGTCTTCACCCCTATATTGTCGATATTCAAACGTATTCAACCCAAACAGTTTGCTTCGTCTTTCATTATAAGTACAGCAAAAGAGTTGAATAAAATGAATAAGCTACTGGTCTGTCATTCCATCCGATTATAACCTGGGCGTTTTTAAGGCATAGGTAGATAGACTTTAATCACCACTTGCCACAAGGTGGGATTGTAGACAAGTACTGGTATAAGTAAAAACTAAATATTTAAAAAAAGTACCTGTTGTATTAATATCAATAGTACAGGCAGCTATGCAGGTCTAATAAGACCAGTATCACTGCGACCTGTAAGATCTATTGTGATCGCTGCTATGGCTATAGTTCACTGCTAAGCCCTATATCTTCAATGATTTGAAGGAGTTGCTTAGTTGTGAGCAATTTCACTCCTTCTGGGATAAGTAAGAAGTTTCCCAGATGAGTGATACGTTTAAGCATTAGGGGTCTACAATCAGTTAGGATGTGCAGAGGTGTTTCTTCCGGAACAGAATCCATGATTTGCTTGGTCCTAGGATGGAAATATGCTTTTTTAGACAACAGTGTCCAGTCAGGGCTCTTACCAGAGTACATCGCCCTGGGTTAAGTGCAGCACTTAATCCCAGGGCTTCTGAATCGAATTTACTATTTAAATTATTAATATTTCTGAATCGATTAAAGTTTAAGAATTTTTTAATCCTGGTGTATAAGACCAGGTCTTAAGTGATTTATTGTGATAAAGAGTTTCAAGGGTCAATCAGGTTAGACTTTTTGAGAATCCACAAAATAGCTTGGGTTCAAATTGTATACTCTTTGAGCCCTGAAATGCGAGCTTGTTGGCTAGATTATTGGCTACAACACACGCATGAACCGGAACTCATCTCAAAATTGACACGGGAACGGTTTACGCAGTATCCAACTAGCTTTAAGGTCACTAAGTTACCAGCGCTAAAAGTGCTGCTTGTCTATCAGAGTTTATATTATATAATATGGTTGACGTAGTGCGTTTGCAGGTTGATTTCCGCACAATGAAGTATTTCTGCCTGGAAGATAGAGGTGAATTTCCCCAAATTCATACTAAGCTTGAATTTGGGGCATTCCCTATAAATTCCAGAGCCTGCGTCGTGGCCCATTTTTGACCCATTGGTAACCCATATAAAGCCGCCGACCTCACATATGACCTGTCTATTCAGGCAGTCTTCTCTGGAAGGTAATTCCACTATATACATTTTATTAAAAGTGTATAGTGGACGAATGATATTTGAGATCATGCATAAAGTTAGTGTACAAAGTTAGTGTTACAAGCTCAGACTGCCTGGGCGTTGATCCTATACAAACTATCCCTCGCCTCCTTGTCTGCATAAATATCAAGAGACGTTAGGCATAGAAGTGCATTAAGAGTCATTCCAGGCATAGCTATAGTTGTCATTAAACAGGCAGTCCTTTGTGGACTATTTAGCTTGTCTGCAATCGTCATTTGGTTGACCTTACTTATTGGCCAAACAATGGAGGCGTAAGTTCTAACTACTATAGGTAAAAACTATATAAATAATAAGTAAAAAAAACATTATATTCTTATCTTCAATCACTATTCAAAGCATTTTGGCAGAAAATGTGGCTATTGAGAATGTTATATATGTTAATAATATAGCTTTCGGAATAACGTTTAAGAGTCGAAAATGTCCGAAAATAATAACAAATGAAACTGATCAAGTCATAAGAAAACTAAAACACAAAGGTTGGATTCGACAAAAAAAAAACAAAAGGCCAACCGACGTAAACCTCTGAATAGTGAACGGAGAAAATAAGTCTTATAGGTCAAAAATACGTGGCAGTTTCTTTTTATTTTTGTTCTTTTTCAGCTTTCTCATCATACAAATATGCGAAATACTTTCCCATAATCTTTTCGTTTAGATCCTTTACGGATGAATTTGCGCTTGTAAATAAACGTTTTATTTGATTTTATACAAACTTATTCATAACATAACTACGCAATAATGCATTAATTTGCTCTTTAAGTTTTTTTTTTTATTTAAAAATTAGGCGGATTATTACTGTAATATATGCTTGGCAGTTTTACTGTGTATTATTTGTTTATTTAAAAAAGGAGCCGTTGAGTGCTGGAACAAAGTTGTGCCTAAAATCGAGTATTTGATAACCAAAGTCGGATTGAGGGCGTCTAAATGTAGTCAGTTCAATTCAAAAGTGCAGTTCAATCCCCAGATGATACTTTGTCGTATCTCTTCAATTTCTTATTATAATATATAATTTTTTAAAGACCGGTTACGATCATACAATTTCCCTGGGGTTGCAATTGTTCATGGGCAGCATGTTCATTACCACCAGTGAGCCGCATGTTCGTTTGCCACCTCTTCTGTATAATAACAACTTTACACCATCTAAAACCCTTCTAAAGGTGCATATAACCACAGTGAATGAAAAATTAAATAAACAGATGATAGTGTGTTGGAAAGTTTTGAGTGAGACCTAAAAATCTTAAAAAGATATTGTATTTGCTAATAATGATGCGCGCCGGATGTGAGCGATTAATCGACTTCTAAGTATACCATAACAAAAAGTTAAGTTACCGCAACAAATGGTGCAACAACTATTATTTCGAATATTATCTTAAACCATAAAACGTAAAGTATTGACGACAGCGGTAGTTGTTTCATATGCCTTCTGTAAATTTTGGTATGAAAGGAGCAAAGTTGTCTTTAACGTATTTTAGGGTGATTGAAAGTGATAATAATTACTAGAATATATTTAGCTGCCGTATATATACAGCAACACGGGCTACCGGTAGACCGGAGGGGAGTAGCCATAGCGTTGTTTCTCGATACAGAACTGTCTGTCATTTTTGCGGGGGGAAATCTGCGTACACAAAAACAATCGTCTGTTACTACGAAACTCACACATAACAATTAAAACAACAAACTAACAATTTCACACATACATAGATAAATTATAACAGTATCGCTCGGTGACAGCGACAATTCGGATCCGCATATTGTATGAGGGCGAGTGGCTTGCGTTGGGGAACAAATCCGAAACAACACGACCATATTGTAATTCTTAAGTTTAAAGAGAAGTAAATAGCAATAATGTGATTAAAAATTACTTGTATATGTAATGTAACGCTAACTTTTTGTAAATTTGATATGACACATGATTTTTGTAGGACGTCGATTCAGCCGCTTGTACTAGATTTAGTCTAGTGAGCAGTGCGGCTGCAACTAGTTATATTGTAGGCATAGGAACGCGTGAATTTATGCCACTACATGGTAAAAGTCAGTGCTAAGACATAGTGTATATAAAATTAAATAATTTTTTGTTCCTTTTACATGGACTTAGGAATATCACAAGCTTGAGCTTATCCACATGCAATATCGCCTATTTAGTTACCTGAAATTATTACCTATTTAATAAAAAAGAATCATATAAATCGGTTCACAATTTTCGAATTTCCTCTCCTTTTTTAAAGTCTAGCCGATGTCGAAATTTTTTTTCTTATACATTTTTATTTTAGATTATTCATTATAATGAGGGTCGCAATTATTATTAATCGCATTAAATAATATACTGTAATATATATAGACAAAAACACTGTATGGATTGTTATTATTAAAGTAATATAATATCTTTGACAATTGGTAGCAAGCCAAATTTAAAACTTCTCTAAGCTTGCGGAGGAACGAGCTGAATGACAAATTATTGCTCTGCATTCATGTTAATCCTAATCCATGTATTAACTAGTTTTGTTGTGTTTTAGTTTAGTTTGGCTGCAATGTTGCTTGTTAGTTACTTTACATGTTTACTCTTTTACATTATTTTACTATATTGACTAAAAGTATTTCACGCATCAATGTAAAAAGTCAATTTAAAATCATATTAAAAGACAGGGACATCTTTAAAAATATTCGTCTATATTAGCCTAAAGTTACAGCCTATATACATACGCGCCACTGCTGGGCACAGGCCTCCTCTCATTTCTGAGAGGGTTTTTAGGGCAATACAATGCCCGACGCGTTGCCCAATGCGTGTCTTCAAGGAAAGAGTGAATAGGCTTTTGTTAAGTCAGTGCGCTTCACCATCTTAGGCTACATCACCACTTACCATCAGATGGGATTGTAGTTAAGCGCTGGCTTAGAATAATATAAAAAAAGCAAAATAAATAAAGGATCATCATCGTCATCTTAATCACAAAATTGTGACAATCCATTCTGGGCATAGGCCTCGCCCAATGCGCAACACTTATACACTTGAAGATTCACTTCGACTTCACGCATTTAGTTGCTGTCAGACTTGTGCAGATCGAAAAGGCATAATTAATTTAGATCTTCTAGCAAAATACATTTAAGATTAAAATGATAGATTGTTTTTATAAAGTTCTAAGGCATATCAAACTCATCATTACGCCAATTGAAATTAATTCAAGATTACATATTACATCTATTCAATTACGAAAAATAATAATTAATTAATAATAATTAATCTAAGCCATGTAGAGCCTAGGTAACCTTTAAACAAATTAAAATAAAATATTTCTAAATTTATTTAAAAGTGATTTCAGCTGTATTTGAAAACACACATTTTTATGTCACTATTAGGTAACCAAACAAAGACGTTTTACTATTACGCTGTGACTGAAAGTTTCGAAGAGATCGCCGTCCTCCTGGCTTCAATTTAAACTTCGTCCTTTTGCATGTTAAAATGCAACTTTAAAAATACTTGACTTTCAAGTATTCAAAGCGTGCGTACGAGTATACTATGAGAAAGTAATTTAAAACTTCTGTAAACACATACAAAGGTATTTAATAATAGCATATTATAAAAAATATTATAAGTGGGAATACCGTTACCGTTACAGCCTATTAAAGTCCACTGAAGAACATAGGCCTCCCCAATATTATTTGATTGTCTCTTAGGGGGGATATTTGCCATCGTTGCCACGCTTTGGAAGCGTGTTGGCAACCGCAGTTTTTTTTTATTTTTAGTCGTTATTAGGACTTTTACGTGGTAGAGCCATGCTGCAGCTATATTAGTAGTATAGCTGTAGTACGAATGGGTTGGCTCGACCGGGGAAGGACCACGCTCTCACAGAATACCAGCGTAAAATAGCAGCTTAATGCTGCTGTGTTTCGTATGGTGAGTGTAGAGAACCGGAGACCCTTTTTACTGGAAAAGAGGCATTCCATCTTAGTCCTCACGGGTGACAACGCATCTGCATTTTGATTCTTTATTGAAGATAGATGTAGATGTCTATGGGTCACAGCAACCACTTACCATCAGGTGGCCTGTGTGCTCGTTTGTCATCCTATCATATAAAAAAAAAAAAAGGGAAGACGCTGCTGTCCATTTCCTGATTTGTTTCCCCCTGTCGCCTTGTACGACACCACGGGAATATATGGGGTAATGGATAATCTTACACCGCCACTACTCGGTAAAAGAGAGGGAGTGCTCAAGCAGTACTTAAAGTATAATCCGAATATTAAAAGACATTGTTGATTATTAATATGAATGATATATTGATTGAAGTAATACGTACAATGCTGTCTCCTTTTGTTTCAACTGGTATTCAGACAAGACGTGATCAACTAGGTCGATTTGTTTCAGACAGAGTCCATATACTATCTATAAGCTAAATTTCATTTCCAGCAATACATTCGAATAAGACTCTGAATCGATTCCATACAAACGACGGTTGAATAAGAAATAAAGGGTCGCTTTATGAACAAATCTAGTTCAACTTATCATAAAACTAGATGTTTCTTGTTCGATAAAGCTCTTACATTTAGATAAAGTTATTACTGTACAAAATCAAAGACTTAGGATTACGACAGTATATTCTGAGTCTATGGTACAAAATTAAAATAAAATGTAATTTACATTCATGTTAATAACTGATAATATGTAACTTTTCATTATAGCACTATTAACTTTTCAGCACTATTCTCAACTCAAATAATGGACTTGTTTAAATGCATTTTAAAGTTTTTGAATATACTGAAAAGAGCACAGAAACCAGTGCAGAAGTCTTAGGACTTTGAGCGTTTCAAGAACTACAGGCCTATATCCGTGTTGCCTTTACTGTACTACTCGTGCCTCAATCAGTAAAGTCGTGGGTCTTGCGCCTGAACTCTCCCCGGCCAAACAAATTATCGGATTGCCCTCCCAATGGACTTTGAGAGTGTGGGAATAGAGAATGTACCTTTGTTTGCGCACACACTTGTACAATATAATCCTACCTTGTGCTGATAGCTGGTCTTCGTTAAGACTGGCCATTTTGAATGAAATTCGATCTTGGGAATATAACAACATTTCAACACAAAAACAATTACTATGGTTTTATATAACTACAATAATGTCATTACTAAATTGCTTTGCATGAAAAATTACTAAGCCTTCGTCTATAAAAATAACAATTGAATTTTCAATAAGTGTCCTCTGTCAGGAATAACGAATAATTAAATAAGTGTTGTTTTTTGAGTCTAGAAAGTAGATACAGAAGGTTTTAAACTCAACTGTAAACTCTGTCAATTGTCTGTTTTTAATAATCGCTCTGAAACTTAAATAACTTGTTCAAAAAGCTTTAGAAATGAAATGAAATATTAAAGGATCGTTTTTATTTAATATTAATTTTAACATACATAATATATATATATTATAAGATATATACACATTTTTATTATAAACAAATGAATACCTCACAATTTCAAATAATGCCTTCGGCACAAGAAGGAGCGACAAGATCTCTGGGGCTTAATTATTTTAGTCTTAGTAGAACAAAAATGTTGGCAGCTGGCACCTCATTGTCGAAGGTTATATACATCCATTCCTTTCATCCTTTTATGAACACTTCATATAAAGGTATGTGATAATCCTGCTTTCATATTATGTGCAAGTGATAGAGCCACGCTGCAGTTGTATTATGAGTCTGGGTGGTGGGAAATGGGACCAGGTAAGGACCACGCTCTTATAGAATCTGGTATTCTATAAAATAATAGTTTAATGTTGTCGTTTCTCATATGGTGGGTGTAGAGAACCGAAGACCCTTTTTACTGACACGAGATATTCCAACTTTTTCATCTGGGGTTACATTGCATTTGTATTTTGATTCTTTATCGAGGATAGGTGTAGATGTCACATCTATAACACATCCACTTACCAGGTGAACTTCGTAAGGTAGACTCTGTAAATATTACATGAACACACGAAGGCCGGCAACACGCGTTGTGGCGTGCACCAGCGCGGCGTAATAACTGTTCTATGATATAATTTTCTGCGTAAAGAGAGAATGCGGGTGCCTAGCCATAATACAAGCATTTAATATATATTTAAAGAAACAGAAAAAAATATTTGTAGTTCATACAAACAATTTTGGCGTGAGTGATTCGAACCCGCCGCCCGCAGCAACGAAACGCTTAATTACTGCACTACCGAGCTAGCTATTACAATTTTATATACCTACTAGCTGTTCCCGGCGGCTTCGCCCGCGTTGAATTTAGTACGATTGGATTTTATGTGTTTTAATTTTTTCGCGGAACCCTAATTATTTTTCTAAAATAAAAGTAGCTTAAGTTACTCGTTATAACATCAGCTATCTGCCAGTGAAAGTCCCGTCAAAATCGGTCCAGCCGTTTCGGAGATTAGCCGGAACAAACAGACAGACAGACAGACCGACAAAAATTTTAAAAACTATTTTTTGTTATAAGTACCGTATAAACTTTCATATGCATTAAGTAAAAAGTTGTCATTTTGACATTACAAGCAGACACTTTAATTTTATTTATTTGTATAGATTACAATTTTACGCTGAAGGTAAAATTGTAATCTATACAAATAAATAAAATTAATAATATTTTTATTATTTAAGGTGCTCTCAAGAAAAATAGAAAATATGCTATCATTCATTACATAATCATGAGGGATTGTTTTAAAGTCCCGAAGATCTGAAAAAATATTGGCTTATTTGATCGAAACATGTAAGTTGCTTTTTTGTTTTCATTAATTATTTTACAACAAAAACCAAAATTTTTGCTGAACACTTTTCCATATTTCTAACATATTTTTTTTTTCAACATTCGATATAAAATTGGGAACTGTAAAAATATAATTAATATACAGTTAATTGTTTATAATTTTCCTGAGATTCTGCCATTTTATTATTTGATGAATTTAAAATGAAATCTCAGCTCTTAATATTTCGTAATATCATATATTACAGGTGGTTGCCAACCCGTCTGCCAAGCGTGGCAACTATGGCAAATATGTAAATGTGTAAATACCCTTCATGTGGCAACCTTTGCCTATGTTCTCTGTATATGCCTTCGGCGAAGACAGGCGCTGAAAAGTGGAAATGCACAGTCTACTTAATAGTAATTAGAAGCTTCTGCCCTCTAGGGAGTACATCCATGATACCTGCAGAATCTATATGAAATGGCTAAGATGAAATTCACTTACGATACGTAGCACAGCATTATGGTTTTTGTGCGAGCGTGATCTTTTCCGGTCGATCTGATCGTGTTGTATTCGTAATATATCTGCGCATGGCTCTACCGCATAGAAATTAAGATCATGTTAATAATAATAAGAAAAAGTTTCGCTTTTTTATAAGAAAATAGAATATTGGTTTTAATTCTTTCGTTAAATACTCGATTTTTTATTTCACTATTTGTTAGCAAGCAGTATTTTTTTTATTGGCACTATTTACTGGATTGAGTGAATCCGTTTACCCTTTTAAACATTCCTGCACCTAAGATGCAGTGCATTCACTACTGTGGTTTATTGAAGGGTAAGAGAGCCAGTATAATTGCAACCTGTGAGGCTTTTTGTTTCTGGCTCAAAAACAACCGCACGGCATGACATTAGGTCGTGCCACAATGCGACATCTAGTCAATAAATGTCGTAGTTTTCCACGACACAATAACGTATCGTGACACAAAGCGGCATCGTGACACGACTCGATGTCGTGCCGTACAAATGTGAGGCCTTTGTGCTCTATGGTGAATACACTATATTATGGGCAATACTCCTGTGGCCTACGTAGTCCGTTAGTTACAGGGGTTATGGTTCGTTTGTCTTTTTTATTTTATATAAAATAACACAACTTTCGCGAAAGAAAATGTGACAGTGCATGACAACAAATCATAATTTTTATTATATTACCTCATGAGAGCCTTCCATTATGGCAACGTATAGCAATATCATTAAAACAAGGCACGTTCGCGTTCTCATTGCTTATTGCGTGCTAATTAATTAATGAACACATCCTCGTTGCTTCCACTCTTTTCCATTGCTTTGTTAATGTAACACGCTTTCGAACGTAACCTTTTCCTTTTAATATTATAAACGAAATTAAGCTCGTAAATAAACGAAATTCAAAAAAAAGTTTCCGACCCGTGAGGGTACTTTTAGAATTGGTGATATGTTCATGTAGTCCTTTTCAGAAATTAAATAAAAATTATCCCACAGGGAAACTCACATGGAAATACATGCGGCTCTGGTGGCCGTCGGGTAGCAATACATGTTCAAATATACCGTCGCCGACGACGGTGCTGCTATATTTAAAAATTTTGAATTTCAAGAAATTTGTAGATTTTTTTTTAAAAACATAACAGTTTTATATTTAATAACAAGAAGATATCAATAATGTTTTGTTATTGTGATTATGGTACCTATGTGGTCCTTCGGATTGGATAGGGCTTTCTTTAGTATTACTTATATGGAACATATCATATGACAGTTAGATCAATGCAACCGTGTTCTTGGTTGTTTGAACAGAAACCTTTTTCTTCTTCGAAATTCTGATCCGCGATCAATCATTCAAATCGCGAACGCAGGCCATTACATACCATAAGGTATATAGTAATACAATAATTAATGTAGTAATAATTTTTTAATTCCATAAATTCTTAGGCCTTATAAAATGAGATTAAGTTTCAATGTTTCTAAAAAATGTTGATGATAGAAAATAAATATATTTATCATACTTAATAATTAAAAACGTAAAAGTTATTTAACCTTTTTAAATCATAACCTCTGATTGGACTCCGATCTTCCTTGTTATTACCAAGAAAACGTTTTGTTATTTTTTTAGTTTCATTGTAAAATTTTACTAAAATTTCATCAACACACTCTAAAGCAGCGCGGCGTACTTAATTGTCCTTAACCAGTCAGAATTTAGCGGAGGCATGCGCCCAGTAGTGGGGCGTATAAAGTATGGTGGGCGTACGAGTATGTGCCCACCATATTTATTTTATGTCCATGTCATAATAACAAATCGATTGAAATATTATTTATCAAAATGCAATAGCCAGTAAAACAAGCTTAGTTTAGTAAGAGTTACTGGTGGAATGGCAGACAGAGAAGAAAGCATATGTACATATTATATACCAGTCAAATCATGCTATTTTTGAGCTCCGCCACGGTCAGGTGAAAACAATACTGTGTCTCAATTGTAAGAAGAGAAGCCATCCTTCAATGAACTGTTTACAGATTAAATATAGGAATAATGACAACAACTATAAAAAAAGCTTTTATAATTTTTGTCATTATTGTTATCATTAATAAAATAACAATGAATAATTTGTGCTAAAATGTTAAAACGTGCATTTTAATTATTTACAGAATTCCGAATCCAGCGTAATCTGCTGCAGCTGTTTTAGCAAGTAAATACAACGATATTCTTATGTTGACGGTACACCTACCCTCCGCAATGACTTTCTTTTTTTTTTTATAGGATAGGGTGACAAACGAGCACACAGTCCACCTGATGGAAAGTGGTTTCTGTGACCCACAGAAACCACTTACATTCTTAATCGAGTATAGACATTTACATCTATACTCGATTAGGAATCAAAATGGACTCTGAATGCCTCGTTTCCAGTAAAAAGGGTCTCCGGTTCTCTACACTCACCATACGAAACACAGCAGCATTAAGCTGCTATTTTACGCTGGTATTCTGTGAGAGCGTGGTCCTTCCCCGGTAGAGCCGACCCATTCGTGCTACAACTATACTACTAATATAGCAGCAGCATGGCTCTACCACTTACAAACACTTACTTTCTTGTGGCTGCAATTTCGATTTACGCTTATATTGACACTTACATATAGCTACTATTCATATAATCTTATATTAATATTGACATATTTAAATTTATATTATAGCTAAAGAAAACGTTTATCGGCTTTTTATTATGTACCTAAGATAAAATACTTTTTTACAAACTACTTACTCTAAATATTTTATTTTCATAGTTTTCATAATTTGTTGTACCCTTTTGTTGAAAGGTTAATTTTAAATGTAATATGAAGTTTCTTTTTTAGATAAGATAATAGAAAGCACTCACGAGGTATATACAAGCTTGCACACGTTTTAATATATCACTATCAATATTAACAATGATTATTTCGGAATCAAAATATTCGCGTAATTTTTTCTCAAGGAATTCAACAAAGTCGATAAATTTGTTGATGACATTAAAAATAACAAATAATAATCAAGTACTATTTACCTAGTGGAGTCTGTGGGATAATTAAAAAATTATATATTTTTTAATATATTCGCTTTGAACAAGTTACAATATTAATGCATATTATACATTATTGCTATTAATAGTAATTATTAATTGTATATAAATTAAGAAGACATTTAAGCACTATTTAAGTTTTACCATTATCCATTACAGCCTATAAAAGTCCACAGCTGAACTTATGCCTCTCCCATAGATTGTCTCATAGGGCGCATTTAGCCATAGTTGGCTGGCAACCGCAGTTTTTTCTATTATGAGCTGTTATCAAAAGATGCTGTAGCTTCTATTTTATTTTCCCTCTGTCGCCACGACACCCACGGGACGATATGGGGTAGTAGATATTCATACACCGCCACTACACGGTATACTACTATTTAATTATTTGAGTATCTATAAATCTATCTATATATATAGTTAATATTAATTTTTATTAAAAATAAACAAGTGCTTAAAATGCAAAGATGCATGTTGCTTGTTCCAACATTTTCCCCGCATTTCGCTTCAAAACGCCCTTAATTTGGTCCTGTCAAAACCAAAACTGCAATCAAAATGTCATAAAAATAATGCTTGAATTGTAAAAAAAATTAACCAAACAAATATTTTTAGTTTTATGTCACAAGGACAGTGCTAATAATATCATCACCACAATCATTTTCATCGTCATCATTACAGCCCATCACAATTAACATGGGCCTCCCCAAAGGGATACCACAAAGTTTGGTCCTGAGCCATCTGCCATCTTTTGACAGAAACGTGGCTGAATAGCGCAGCACCAAAGAAAATATACACTACGGCAGCACTGAATAGTGAACTGTTTGGTAACATAAGATAGGACTTTATTTATTACAACTATTACTATAATTACGAGTACCTATTATTTAACAAATAAACTTAATGTTTATATATATTTTAAAAGCAGTGGTAGTTTCATCTATCACTGGTTTTTTAAATGGATTAATTTTGTATATATATAACGAGTACATTTTTGTGGGTTAGCTTTTGTCATTAAGAAATAAATTTTTGTATCAGTATAGAGAATTAAAGCAAAACATCGCAGTTGTGCTGAACACTCAGCTCGTGAGTGCTTCCCACTTTTACACTTTTTCTTAAGTTGACGGTCAATAAGTAGTTTCTTTATCTAACAAAGATTTTTCAGCCAGATTCTGAAGAACTTTTTCAACCCAGCAACTTTTTGGAACGAAGTTCCTTATCGCACGGTACGAATTTGGCGGATGGGGGCTAGGCGAGAAAAAGTGTAGGATTTGTCCGTCACGACCCCTTCTGACGTAGTATAGACGGCCTTGGCTGCTATAAGGAAGCGAGATGGAATAATATTCATATCCCTCGCAGTTCTTCTTATCTTGCCATGAAAGAAATATTATTTTATTTTAAATGACGCTTCATTTTAATAGACGATAGTAATTCATTTATTTGTATTTCTTAATCAATAATATAATACGTTTATCAATAATAATATACCTACTACGAAAGGAACTTCGTTCCAACCTAGTGTTCCACGACACTCACGCATGTTTTTTTTTTTTAAGAAAAGGTTTAGCGTGGAGACTTTTAATTTTTGGAACGAAATTTTTATCGCACGGTACGAATTTATCGGATGGAGGCTAGGCGAGAAAATTATAAGAATTTTCCGTCACGCCCCCTTTCTATAGTGCGAGCGGTTTCACTTTTCCTATCTAGCCATGAAAGAAATATTATATATAAATGATGCTTCATTTTAATAGACGCTAGTAATTCATTTATTTGTATTTGTTTATCAATAATAATATACTACGAAAGGAACTTCGTTCCAACCAAGTGTTCCACAACACTCACGCATGTTGTTTTTTCTGATAATATAGGTGTTGCTGCATTTTTCTTTTTCTTGGTGTAAGTGCAATGAAGGGAATCAAATTATAATTTTCAGATGTTTACTTTAACTGAGCCTGAAAAATAAATAAGCTATATTATGCTGTTATCATCTTTCTATGCAGCTTACTCAATCTCAATAATAAAATAGTAGAAATTACTATTTGATAAATATGTACCTATTTATTTGAATCAAACATATTATCTACAGTAAACTATTAAAAGGAAACTCGCACGTGGAGGAGTTGATGTTGTACATGCAGATGTCAACGAATCAGGAATAGTGAGAGTGGCACTAATAGCATCGTACGATGATAGTCTGTCATCTGGTAGAGCAAATGATTTAATTGATGGCTCTGGAAAATTAGATTTAACATTGTAAATTTTTTGAAGTGAAGAAATCTGAGCTTCATCTCACAACAAATGACTAACCACATACCACACTATACTATATATTCAACATTTGGGTGGCACGGCGCATTACATATTAAGGCGGCTCTTCACGTTGGCCAACATTGTGACGAATGTGTTGGCGAAGATATTAGCCAAGAGTTTGTGATGGCGTCCACATGTTGGAAGGTCGTTCAGTTTGCTTCGGTTCAGGCCAATGTGTGGACAAATTTATTAAAATGGATATTGAGGCGCTAACGGCTGCTGCGGTTTATTTATTCACAGCCTACCGCTACTACGTGAATGTGTATAAGAAAAGGGTGATCAAAAAGAAATTTTATTTCTTGTGTTCCACAAACAATTTTCGGCTTGGTAGAGCTCTATCAAGCGAAAAGTTTCTTCATTGGTCATTGTTACTGCCATTTTGTAGACACTAGTTACGATGCGTGAATATAAAATTAAACCAGTTGCGTGCAATCACTCTGGGAGCTCGAAGCAAAATAAACGTGCACCCAACGTGTGGACGCGGCGGCCATAACTCCACCACAACCCTTTACTCTTTTGTAAAAAATCGACACCACACTGATCTTGCGCCAACTTGTCGGCCATCATTCCAATACATACCAAGTGAAGCACAAACACTCGCTATACACGAAGGCCATCGGTATTGGCCACAACATTCGCCACAATGTTGGCCAACGTGAAGAGCCGTCTTTAGTCCTTAGGGTTGGCGACGCATTTGCAATCTGTAGCGGTTTGTTGGCCTGGAGATCGTAAATGTCCATGGACCACAGTTTACTTACCATCAGGTTGATTGTACGCTAGTTTGCCTTCTCCATGATGTAAAAAAGCTTACGAAACAATAATACAGTGTGGTATTAAAGTTGGCTTGGTGCCCTCGACTAATCGCCTTCTATTGTTCGCCAACACTTGAAAGTCAAAGGTCTGGAAATGACCTGAGCAAATGACACTGTTTCTTGTGGGAAGCCAGGTAAGCCAGTTTAAAAATATCACTATACCGTGTTGGTTATTTTTATACGTGGTAGAGCCATGTTGCAGATATATTAGTAGTATATATGTAGCACGAATGGGTCGGCTCGACGGAAGTACCACCCTCGCACAGAATACCAGCGTAAAGTAGACCCGGAGACCCTTTTAACTGGAAAAGAGGCATTCCATTTTAGACCTCACAGGTGACAACGCATCTACATTTTGATTGTTTATTGAGGATAGATGTAGATGTCGATGGGACACAGCAACCACTTACCATCGGGTGGAATGTGTGCTCGTTTGTCACCCTATCCTATTAAAAAAATGTGTTTAATATGTAACTTTTCATTATAGCACTACTAACTTTTCAGCACTCAACTCTTTTAATGGACGTGTTTATACGCATTTAAAAGTTTTTGAGTTTACTGAAAAGAGCACAGAAACCAGTGCAGAAGTCTTAGGACTTAGAACGTTTCAAATACTACAGGCCCATATCCATGTCGCCTTTACTGTACTACTGTAAAGTAATTTTAAGTAAAATTAAGCCGTTGGTCTTGTGCCTGATCTCTCCCAGGCCAAACAAATTATCAGATTGGCCTCCCAACGGACTTTGAGAGTGTGGGAATAGTGAGTGTACTTGTGTTTGCGCACACACTTATACACTATATTCCTATCTTGTGCTGATATGGCCAGTCTTCGTTGAGACTGGCCATTTTGAACGAAATTCGATCTTGGGGATATAACAACATTGCGACACAAAGACAGTTACTATCATTTTATATAACTACAATATTGCTATATTTATTTAACTAACAAAGCCTTCGTCTATAGAAATTACAATGAAATTTTCAATAAGTGTCCTCTGTCAGGAATAACAGAATAATTAAATAAGTATTGTTTTTTGGTTTTCAATTTAACTGCAAACTCTATCAAACGTGTTTTAAATTATCGTTCTCTGACTTAATTAATTTGTTCAAAAGTGTTACATCTTATAAAATAATATATATTACTCGTATAAGATACAACATGATATATTTGTATGTTATATAGATCTAAGTATTTTATCATAAGCAAATTATTTCCTCACAATTTCAGTTGCTTCAGGTTGCCAGCTTATTGTCGAAGGTTATATATATCCATTCCCTTCATCCTTTTATGAACACTTAATATTATGTGCAAGTGGTAGAGCCACGCTGCAGTTGTATTATGAGTCTGAGTGGGAAATGGGACCAGATAAGGAGCACGCTCTTATAGAATCTGGTATTCTATAAAATAATAATTTAATGTTGCCGTGTTTCATATGGTGGGTGTGGAGAACCGAAGAACCTTTTTACTGGCACGAGATATTCCAACTTATTCATCTGGGGTTACATTGCATTTGTATTTTGATTATTTATCGAGAATAGATGTAGATGTCACATCTATCACACATCCACTTATCAGCATGTGAACTGTGGAAGGTGGACTTTATAACGTAGACTCTGTAAATATTACATGGACACACGAAGGCCGGCAACACGCGTTGTGGTGTGCACCAGCGCGGCATAATAACTGTTATATGATATAATTTTCTGCGAAAAGAGAGAATGCGTGTGCCCAGCCATAATACAAGCATTTAATATATATTTAAGGAAACGGAAAAAAAAATTTTGTAGTTCATACAAACAATTTTGGCGTGAGGGATTCGAACCTGCCGCCCGCATCAACCAAATGCTTAATTACTGCACTACCGAGCTAGCTATAGCTTTATATACCTATTACAATTTTACCCAGAAGATAACAAATTCTTGTATGATAATATTTTTATTATTTAAGGCGCTCTCGAGAAAAATAGAAAATATGCTTCATTACATAATCATGAGGGATTGTCTTAAAGTCCCGAAGATCTGAATAATAGATTGGCTTATTTGGTCGAAACATGTAAGTTGGTTTTTTGTTTTCATAAATAATTTATCAACAAAAAACCAAAATGTTTGTTGAACTGTTTTCCATATTTCTAAAATTTTTTTTTCAATATTCGATATAAAATTGGGAACTGTAAAAATATGATAAATATACAGTTAATTTTTATAATTTTCCTGGGACTCTGCTATTTTATTATTTGAATTTAAAATTAAATCTCAGCTCTTAATATTTCGTAATATCATATATTACAGGTGGATGCCAACCCATCTGCCAAGCGTGGCAACTATGGCAAATATGTAAAAGTGTAAATACCCTTTATGTGCAACCTTTGCCTATGTTCAGCGGTGGACTTCGATAGGCTGTAATGATGATGATTTAATGATATAACTAATTGAACCCTAAATCTTCACCTAAAGACTCTAAGGCCCGTATTAATAAGCGTTACTCAACGACGAACTCAAGTTCGTAATCATTTGATACGCCCTCATTACGAAATCAGCATCTCAAGATCGTTGCTAATTAATAAACACATAAAACAGTATCTCAAAACGCTGTACTTAGGAATACTGTTCTGTGACTTGCACTCAAGTATACACACTTGAGAGTCGAGTTTCGTTTATTAATCAGTGTGGCACTCAGCTGATATCGTAAACCTAAACCGCATCTTGAGATATGTTTATTAATAAGATCATAATAATATTAATAATATCGTTTATTAATACGGGCCTAAATATATCGTTTCTTTTGAGTTTTAAGCGAAGGCGGAGACGTACACTGAAAAGTGGAAACGCACAGTCTACTTTATAGTAATTAGAAGCTTTTGCCCTCTAGGGTACATCCATGAGACCTACAGAATCTATATGAAAGTGGACTAAGATGGAATTCACTTACGATACCTAGCACAGTATTATGGTTTTGTGCGAGCGTGGTCTTTTCCAGTCGAACTGACTCATTCGTGTTGTATTCGTAATAATATCTGCGCATGGCTCTACCACATAAAAGTGAAAAACATATTAATAATAAAAATAAAAGTTTCGCTTTTTATAAGAGCTTACTTATCCGTGTGCGGTCCTCCATGTCGAAAGGGGTAGGGTTGCTAACTCTGAGGGCATAGACTTATCTATGCCCATCAACATAAGAACCCTATCCGAGGCTGAAACATACCGATACCTGGGTATGTCACAGAACATGGGTATCGATGAGGCGGACATGAAACAGTCAGTTTGCGATGTGTTTTATGCACGCTTGACAAAAGTGCTTAACAGTCTTTTGTCGGGCGTTAATAAGACACACGCATATAACGGTTGGATCATGCCTGTTCTCATGTATACCTTTGGCATACTCAGGTGGACTCAGACCGAACTGAACGCTCTGGATAGAAAAGTCCGCACTGTTATGACGTCCCACAGGATGCATCATCCGAGATCGTAAGTAGTCGTTTCTGCGAACGGGTTATTCCCAGTCAGCCTCTCGGGTCATCTGAGGCGACTGGGACTCCATGACGGACCGCTCCAAGCTCAAATGCAGAAGGCGTTGCTCCTCGATACCGCCCGCATCGTCCGCCGATTTCTTTCCTTTCCCTAACCTCGGCCATTTGGTCTCCCTGCCGAGGGCTTCCATCTGGTTGGGTTTTATTTATTTATGTATTTATTTTATTTTACTGATATTTATGTATGTTTATCATTTTCATTTACAATTATATATTTATACAGCCCAACCAGATGAGAAAACTTTATAGATACCCCATAATAATTTATTTGATACAGACAACACTGATCCATTACAAAATAAAAATTTACATTACACCTTAAATTTTAATTCTTATTATTGGTTAATTAATGAAATTATTAAATATTATTATTTAGATATTAATAAATTTGACCACCTACTAAAAATTTCACTAAATGCACAAATATTACAAATAATTTTGATGACATTATTCTGCGACCCAAAAACAGAACTTCTAAATCGCGCAATACGGTGACGAATCAGCGCATCTAAACCAGCGACACGGGCCTCTGCGAACATCTGGGACGCGCTACATTATCGTGACTGACGGAACAATACGCGGAACGAATCATTATACTGCAACTTCAACCTGCGATATTCCTCTTTAGTGTAATTCGTCCACAGCTGAGGAGTGTAAAGTGGCTGACAGTAAGTAAACTGAAAACAACGCCAGTTTGGAGGCATAAGAACACCTTTGAAAGCGTCATGCTATCATGTTGGCATGCACTGACAAGGAACGTCGCTCGCGGTCCATATCGGAACCATCACACAGATCCTGAGTAACAATATGACCCAAGTAACTAAACGTCGTTAACCACTCCAATTGCGAATTACACAAATACACTGGGGGGATATGAAGTTGAACCCTACCACTCTTAAAAAGCAAACAAACAGACTTCTTGGTGTTGTACAATAGGTTATGATCACAATATAGGTTATGATATACAATAGGTTAGGAGATGACAATAGGTTATGTTTGAGAGTAAGGGAGCCAGTATAATTGCAGCTTGTGAGGCTTTTTGTTTCTGGCTCAAAAACATCCGCACGGCATTACATTAGGTCGTGCAACAATGCGATACCTCATCAATAAATGTCGTAGTTTTCTACGACACGATAACGTATCGTGACACAATGCGGCATCGTGACACGACTCAATGTCATGCCGTGCACATGTATTTTAGTCCTTTGTGCTCTATGGTGACAATACTCTTGTGGCCTACGTAGTCTGATAGTTACAGGGGTTATGATTCGTTTGTCTTTTTTATTTTATATAAAATTAACACAACTTTCGCGAATAAAAATGTGACAGTCTCATGAGAGCCATCCATTATGGCAACGTATAGCAATATCATTAAAACAAGGTACGTTCGCGTTCTCATTGCTTATTGCGTGCTAATTAATGACTGAACACATCCTCGTTGCTTCCACTCTTTTCCATTGCTTTTTTAATATTCACGTTTTCGAACGTAACCTTTTCCCTTTTAATATTATAAACGAATTTAAGCTCGTTAATAAACAAAATGTAAAAAAACTCTTTCCGATCCGTTAGTGTATTTAGACATCGTGATATGTTCATGTAGTCCTTTTCAGAAATTAAATAAAAATTACCCCACAGGGAAACTCACACGGCAATACATGCGACTCAGGTGGCCGTCGGGTGTGCATTGTTTAAATGTACCGTCGCCGACGACGGTGCTGCCAGATTTTATAATTTGATAAAAATCTATAAAAAAATGTAAATGTAGTAAAAAATGTATTTAATAAAACAAATAAATTTTTATATTTAATTACAAAAAGAAATCAATGTTTTGTTATTGGGATTACGGTATCTATGGGCCCCTCTCTAGTTTCTGTAATGTGAGTGCTGTTAGCCTTTTGACTCTTACCCACTCAAGCGCCAGACCGGCGCGGCGCCGTCGCCAGTTTTCGGCCAACCGCCAGCGACCGCGTGGCTAATAAAATGTTAATTGACCACTTCCGAGCTTGGCGAAAAGACTACAACTGCCTTATCAAAATAAAAAAATGCAGTTATAAAGCTGAATAGTTAAGAAACCTAATCATCTGAAAATCAAGAAGTTTAATTTTGAATTTTTTTAAATATTAATTTTTAAACTCTAAAAAAAAGGTTAAATTTGAAAAACAGTGGTGAAAACATTCTTTATAAAAATATTTATTTGATGAAAAACCCTTCTTTTTATATCCATTTTAATAATATTTAAATAAACTAGATTAAATTACTTTTCTAACAATACCAGAATGTTGAAACTTATTCTAAACCGACACACACTTCACGACCACAGATTGTTAACTATTTTGTCAATTTTTGGTTTTTGGTTGACCTTCTGCTTGAGTAGTGCCACCAGCCTTATATTTCGTTGAATAATTTCATAGGGATGGAGTTTATGAAACTATTTTCATAGACAAGACGTGTTCGTCAATTTTTATGGCATTTTATTAGACTATGTCGTGACCCCTAGTACCCGGTGGCCGACAACTCGTTTTATGTTTCGGATACCATGGTCCCCCGTGGCGCTTGAGTGGTTACAGCGTCATCGGACTCAGCTATAAAGTGAATGGAGATTATTCATTTTAATGCAACGTTGCTTTCGCAACGATGCACTAAAATTAATATTCTTTTGTTTTGTGATCACATCATGACATGGATGTATTGTGTAACCGCCGTCCGAACAAGGGTGGTGGGCCTCGGCTCTGGCGGCTATCTAGTATCGTTCGATGTTCTGGGCGGTGAAAACCACCCAGGGACGCGGGTGTACGGTGTGGAGGGGTGTGCGGGGCGCTCGTCTGCGGACTCACTGCGTCCGATCCGTTGTCAAGTGAGTGTGTAGTATTGGTGTGTGTCGGCTCGGTGATATTTAAGTCATCGGAATCTAGCGGAACCGGGAAGTTACGCTTAGACATATTTTATTTATTTATTTATTTAAACTTTCATGCACGAAGTTGTGCATATGGTGGACTTAATGTCATAGGGCATTCTCTCCCAGTCAACCATTAGGCTAAACAGAGATAGACATACAAAAGGCAGTGCAGCAGTAATCAAAGTATAAAGAGTTAAAAAAATTATATATGGATATATACATATACACAGAATATATACATGTATAAACATATACATACACACATGCACACAGCATATATATATACATAATACATATAAATATTATATATGTCAGAACAAATATGTAATATACATATGTATATGAAAATAAGAAATGTGTTAGTTCAAATTTGCAACGATTTTTTCACATGCTTACGGACTTGATTTTTAAAAACAAACTTGTTGGGAGCTTTTAAGTATCCTTGAAACATTCTGAAATCTTCGGAATTTGGCAATATCTGTGTAGATCGGAGTTTCGCTGGTACCAACGGGCTCGAGTGGCTTTTTGAATGAAGCAATTGGTGTATGACAACTTGGAGGCTGTATAAACTAGTTTAGCGCACGTGGGCCAAGGCTACGCTAACGTATGACATGACAGGTCTTATGCATGTTTTGTAAGATGGAGCTTGTGTCTTAAGGACAGTTTGCTCTTGCTGTTAACTACCGGTTGGAGGCGACTAGCAATGAATTTGGAACGGTTGCGGACATTGCGAATGTGTTTCTCGAAGGCCATGCCGTGGTCAAATGTGAACCCTAGGTATTTGGCCGTTGATTGCCAGGGGATCTGGCGGCCGAATAGGGTGATCGTACTTAACGATTTTTTGGGATTTAGGTTTTGACGGTTAAGAGAGGGGTGCCTTTGAAAGTATATTGCTACACTTTTCTCAGTTCAGTTCAATTCGATTCTCCATAAGCGGAACTGTCTAACTGAGCGGTTGATGGCTGATTGGAATATCTTGGTGAGTATTATTTTGTTGTGATGGGCGACGAAAAGTGCGGTGTCATCGGCAAAGAAAGCAGTATTAACTACTAGGTTTTTCGGGATGTCACTCGTGAAGAGTGTTAAGAAGAGTGGGGATAGGACCGAGCCAGCCTTGAGGAGGCGTTTCAAAGATCAAGTGTCCTCTATTCGATAGCGAAAGTGGCGGTTGGCACTACTTTGAGTTTATACAGCTTGTAAAGCACGTGGACGGTCTCGAGCTCCTTGGAGAGACCACGTACGACCACGCGAAGGTTGCGTTCCTCCGGGAGGGCATAAGTATGAAAACTTATTTGTTGGGCGCGCAGGTGGTTTGTCACACTGCGGAAGTCCTCTGTCGACTCGACGAATATTCTTATGCCCTGACCGGCGTTTCGCATCTTTGGGCAGTAGATTTTTTTCAGGTCTACCAATTGGAGAGATTATTCCACTTGGTCTTGTCCTGTATCATGATGGGTGGCGGCGGCTTTTCCCTGCGTTCAGCAGGCGATCCTTTTGCTGCGGGCTTAGCCGCGTGCTTGGCAAGTAGAGCGTGCACCGCGGGGGCTGGCTTTTTTGCCGGAGTGACGTTGGGGGACGAGTGGACTGAGTTAGGCTCGGCCATCTTTTTTTGGGGCTGCCCATTTGCGCTTTTTGTCCTGGACGAGGGTTGGTACGCGAGGGTTGTAGCGTTGGTACGCTAGGGTGTGTACCTAGCTGTTGCCTAATGCAACAAGCAACACAAAAATTAGAAACAGTGGCTGCCTCTGAGGCGGCGGGTATGTTTCACTCTACTTACAGTTACCAGGAAGCTAGGAAGGAAAGTTACGCAAAAAAGGGACTTTGCACCACAACAAGCGTCCGATACACTTCACAGTGAGACTGCTGTCTCCCGGGACAGCGTGCCTCACACACCACGGTGAGAGCACCAATACAATAACCAAATACAAAACACCAAGTAATGCAGTGTATTCTAGGTGAGTAGTAATGATTAAATAATTCATGCGCAGGAGCAATGAGAGTATAGTGACGGGAGTGAACTCAACCGACACGTCCGGAGTCTACAGAGCCCAAGCGCAGAATGTTCAATTCTCTGTAACTGCCCTTCAGATTGGATAGGGTTTTCTTTACATATTATTTACTAGCAATCATAAATAAAGAAATAGTTTTTAGTACGATCTAAATTGCAAGAGTTTGGTCTTCTTGAAATTGATCTCGAGGTTGTGATCTTGGAGCCATCAATTTATTACATTTAAATTAGATGTTAGGAGATGGTGTAATTCTGTGCTGCTGGGACAGAGAATAATTAATTAAATATCATTAGCAAAAAACAGGGGATATTACATATATTTGGAAGATCGTTCACATATTTTAAAAACAGCAAACAGCTCAGCACGCTAACCTGGGTTATTGAGTGATATAAGAATATTTTTTCAAACTGAATTGTTATGACTGTAAGCATAAGAATTCCGGTTTGTGGGTCATTGTAGTCTATATCTACATATTGGAAACGTTGATTAATGTAAGATACGAACCATTCGTGGGCCAGACCTCTCACACCTATATTATAAAGTATATTTAATAGGATCGAGTTAGAAACCCTATCGTAGGCCTTGCTCATATCTAAAAATATACCAATAGCGTGTTGTTTCTTATCAATTACCTTCAATACTTCCCTTACGTATTGACATACTGTGAGTCCTGTAGAGCGACCCTTTTCAAAGCCATACTGTCCATGATTTAATGTATTATATTTTTTACAGAAACTATAGAGTCTGTTATACGTGACTGTTTTTATTTTTATTTATAGGATAGGGTGACAAACGAGCACACAGTGCACCTGATGGTAAGTGGTTGCTGTGACCCATAGACATCTACATCTATCCTCAATAAAGAATCAAAATGCAGATGCGTTGTCACCCGTGAGGACTAAGATGGAATGCCTCTTTCCAGTAAAAGGGTCTCCGGTTCTCTACACTTACCATACGAAACACAGCAGCATTAAGCTGCTATTTTACGCTGCTATTTTACGCTGGTATTCTGTGAGAGCGTGGTCCTTCCTCGGTCGAGCTGACCCATTCGTACTACAACTATACTACTAATATAGCTGCAGCATGGCTCTACCACGTTTAAAATATTTTGTAAAATGTTGAGAGAAGTGCTATTGGACGATAATTATTGCAATTTTCCGGATCGTCTTTTTTGTGTAACGGTTTGACTATTGCTATTTTTACTAAGTCTGTGACAATTCCTTGCGACAGAGATTGGTTAATTAGAAGGGTAAGTGGTGTGGTAAGTTCATCGGCACATGTCTTTAAAAATATGCAAACGCATTGTGTATGGTATCACATGACAAACCGGGCCGCGACTTAAATTTTTACATGGCACTATTTCAGAGTCTTACTCCAATCTTATAATTTTATGTAACATGCAAAATGGGACATTTAAAAGCTGTAACTTTTAAATAGATGTAACTAATAATCTATACTATATCATATAAGTAGGTATAGTAATTTTTGTAAATTTGTGGTATTTTAAATTATTAATTTAAATTATTTTAAATATATATTTTTCTATTAGCAACATTTTTTAGAAACACTTGAAGGCTAGACATGTGACGTAAGTTGAAACTTAATCTCATTTTATAAGGCCCAAACGGCGTAGAAGTTTCTCGTTCAATTTATGGAATTAACCCTTCGGGACACTCATTACGTACATCGACTTAAATTACCTTAGGAAATTTTGTAGGCTTAAATGCCTACAAGGAATCTCTTTATGAGAAATAAGTTGTAAAATAAAAGTTGAATAAGTATACCGGGTAATACTTTATATTTTATTAATTATTTCTCACTATTAATATAGAATAATTTTTTTTAAATAAAACACTGTAGCGTTATATTTTTTTTATTTAAATGCGGTGGAGCCTTATATGAAGATAGTTTTGGCTGGTATGTAAATGTGCTTGTTCATTTCTGTGTCTGACATTAATTTTTAACCAGACGTTGGAATTTGATAAGTGATATCTCAATATATTTGTCTTGATTACGCGGGTCACAAACTAAATGACATAAGTAAAAAGTATAATGACGGAGATGAACATTCGAAAATGTTTGATCTACAAATAATGTTAAAAAAATGTGTCGTGACTGGTATCACATGAAAGGTAATAAGTAGATAATTCCAAATGTTTGTTAAAAAAAAAAACACGACGTTAGTGATCTAACTAATATCATATGTTTCATATAAATAATATATATAAAATCAATTGCTGTCCGTTAGTCTCGCTAAATCTCAAAAACGGCTCCGATTTTGATGATTTTTTTTATGTGGACATTTGGGTCCGGTAGATGGCGCTATTGTTGAGATACAGAAATTACCCGTGCGAAGCCGCGTCGGATTGCTAGTAAATAATTTTCTACGTGGTAGAACCATGCTGCAGCTATATTTATAATATAGTTGTAGCACAAATGGGTCGGCTCGATCGGGGAAGGACCACGCTCTCACAGAATACCAGCGTAAAATAGCAGCGTAAAATAGCAGCGTAAAATAGCAGCTTAATGCTGCTGTGTTTCGTATGGTGAGTGTAGAGAACCGGAGACCCTTTTTACTGGAAAAGAGGCATTCCATCTTAGTCCTCAAGGCTGACAACGCATCTGCATTTTGATTCACAAACGAGGATAGATGTAGATCTCTATGGGCCACAGCAACCACTTACCATCAGGTGGACTGTATGCTCGTTTGTCACCCTATTTCTATAAAAAAAACGCCCCTTACATATCAACTACCAATACATAAATATTCCCTTAGAATCTGTAAACTCTCACTGTCTCCTGGGTACACATTTAAATTGGAAGGAACACGTTAATAAACTTGTCAAAAGTTATCTAGTTTTACATACGCTCTATGAGAACTTTAAAAAACCACAGACTTAAAAACAGCAACCTGTGCCTACTACGCGTACGCAGACGCCTGGCTACACTACGATGTTGTACTTTGGGGTATTCTTGTTCAGAAGAAATGTATTCGCATAATAAAATTTGTCATAATCCGATTTTAGCCTAAACTTCGCAATAGCAGCCAAGCTATTATGTCTTCGAGCGTGATTTTTTTCAAACAAGATAAACAGAGGCTTAGATTTACAAAAGTCCAAATAAAAAAATATAGAAATTTTTTTTTCAAAATCTAATGATTGCATTAACTTGTTATGGTTCTAAAACAAATATTTCACATATTATTTTTTTCTACATTCTATCTTAAAAACGACTAGCTTTCATGAAGAAATAACCCTGGAAATTTCATTTGGTGAAAAATGTACTTAAATAGTCCAAGCCTAAAACTATTTTAAAAACGTTAGAAGCCCAGGTGTATGCGCTTCTTACCATGTAACATCTGGCTCAAGTTAAGAAGAGGATAGCTAAAAAAATCATTATTTCTCGCTCTGGCACTGCTGTGGTTGGCTGATTAGGTGGTTTGGTATTTTTATGGCCATTGTTTTCTTAGAAGGACTTGTTATTTTTTGAGTATAAATATTGTAAGGAAGGAATCCTTATTCGTTTATCGTCTGCGTCTTCCCCTCTGCTCTTACCTGTACTACGTTTCTATCCGGTGTTTTAACTTCATCCTCTGAATTCGGCTTGTTTATCGGACTTCAATACTATCTATGTGATTTGGATTGTTGTTACCTCGGAACGAAAACTACATGTTTATCGAACTTCGATACTATCTATGTGATTTGGATTGTTGTTACCTCGGAACGAAAACTACATGATTATTGGACTTTGATACTCTATGTGATTTGGATAGTTGTTACCTCGGAACGAAGACTGCGCGTTTATTGGACGATTATTATTATTAAGAAGATCTGCGTGAATTTTATCCATCATGCCTTATTCTCCTCGCAACTATGAAGAAATGTACTATTTTTACAGCGCACCCCGAGGAAACGCCCGAGCGGCTGCTAGGATTTACCGTGAGCAACTGATTAGAAAAGGTGATCCACAACCTGAGGTATACCCTGACTACAGTGTTTTTTTACATGTTCAAAACGCGTACATAGAAGGTCGCATACACGGTACTTCTCGGCCCGAAGGAGTTCCGAGAATTGACCCAGATCTAATCGAACAAATCTTGGAAGAAGTACAAACAGATTCCTCAACAAACCAAAGAGTTCCAAACATTTAAACTTATTTATTGACAAATTTTGTACATTTTCCGGGATGTTGTTGTAAAAGCGTATACATTGCCCCATAAATGAATTACTAATTCTGTGGAGTCTAGTAACTGGAAACACGTGGACAAATGAGTCAACTTTTAGCCGGAGTGGAATATTTAATTACATAATTACCACTCCTGGAGTTTTGAAAACCCACATGCGATTCGCCGCCACAATTCAACACCAGCTTGGTGTTAATTTATGGGCAGGAGTATTCAACAAATAGCTGATAGGACTGTTCGAGTTACCAGCCAGATTAAACGGCGACGCATACTTGCAATTTTTACAAAATAACTTGCCTGAAATTTTGGAGGAAGTCAACTTGGCTGTACGAAGCTGCATGTACTTTAGTAAAGGTAAGTAAAGGAATATTTTAATCAAATATTGATGGATAGGCCGTGGCGGTCCAATAGCCTGGCCTCCAAGATCGCCAGACCTCAACCCCGTAGATTTTTTTCATCTGGGGATATTACAAAAAGCTGGTTTACAAAAGCGACCTACATACTGTTAATTGTTCAATAGAGGTCTTTTTTTTTTGCTGTGGCAACCCCGGTGACTAGTTGTAAAATACTTGCTCCCAACTATTTAAAAAAATTAAAAATTGTAAATTGATAATATCCACCTCAATTTTGAGTTACAGTTGTTAAATACGACTTATTTTTATTTGTAAAATAAGTAAAAGTCATAAGTATTTTAATTAAATTGTGTTTAGTGTTCTAACCAAAAGTGACAGCTGTAACGAACATCGTTTAAACTTACTGTAAGTGTTATTCTTGTTATCCCTTTAACATTTAAAGATTTACCTTTTAAGTAAGTGTTGTTCTGGATTTAATTTTGAATTATTTACATGATAATTTAATTTGAGATCTGTAAATAAACCCATAGATCTGGACATTTGCTTACTCTGCTTCTTCGGTTTTCTTTCTTTGTTTTCTTTTGCTATTTACACTTAATAGTAAAATGAATACACGCAACGCCGAAACGCGCCAATTGGAGAACCAACTTCAAATGGTGCTTTAAGAACATAAGGCGTCAAAGGAGCAGTGTGAGCTGTTGTGTAAATAAAGGAATGACAACGAAAAGGAAATAATAAATATAATTGCTAAAAATACTGAGCTAAAAAGTGATATGGTTAAGTTGCATAAAGAATATACTTTTGTTTTAAAAGAAAAGGATCAACTTCAGAGAACAGTCGATGAGTTTGACCAATGCAGCAAGGAATATGAGGAATCCCTCAGATTAATTACTGCATTGCAGTTACAGTTAAGTGAGGCTAATGAGCAGATTGTGCAATTAAAACAATACATAGATAATTTGAAAGCGTCCAAACTCAAAGTCTGTACAATGAGCTCATAGAATGTGAATCTTCTAAAGCATTGCAACCTCCACAAGAATCGATTTGACTGGTGATGATTATGTCACATCAAGAACAGCAGCAAGGATTACCTGCAGTAGAAGAAAATTAAAGAAATACATAAAAATTAATAAATATATTAGGAAAGTACAAAAGTATAATAATTAAAACTAAAATTAATGTCGAAAATTATATAAATGTATGTAAAGAAAAGCAAGTATTAATTAATAAACTTAAATTATATTCAATTGAGGTGGAAAATATGAATAACTGTCATGAGACTGAAATAGAGTGTCTAAATTCAACAATTTTATCACTTAAAACTCCCTACAAGTTATATAAATAAAAATGGTACGGCTCAGGATTGAGATAAAGAACACATATTGGCCATGAATGATCTGGTAAAGTCATGTAAGTATAATGAGGAGTGCTTTGACTCCATAATTAAACATCAGAGTGAGTATCAGCGTTCCATACCAGGTTCATCGGGGACAATATGTGTAAATAATAATGATAACAGTAAGGACTCATTATTTTCACCTACACTCTATGACAGTACCATAACAAAGAATATTAACTTAAAAAGTAATTTAAATATTAATAAAAATAAAGTTATTATGTATTGTGATGACATAGGCAAAAATTTGGGCACAATGTTAAATTACTGTTTAAAAGGACATCAGGTTAGTTATTGTTGTATGCCTGGAGCATCCTTTAGTCATATAATGAATAAAGTTTTAACTAGTAAGTTTTGCCCTAATAGCACATTAATAATTCTTGTTGGGAGAAGAGGCAATGTAAATAAAACTCAAAGATAGCAAATGTGCCATCTTATTGTTTATATATTAACTCAGCCAAGGACTTGGCTACACCGACATCTGCTTCTTTTGAGCAGTGTAATGACTTAATATGTAATTTGGAATCAGTTCCAAGTGATTTAAATTAAAAAATGAGACAATAGAGGTAATCTCTAGCAGTTATAATAATTTTAATAATTTAGAATGTAGCTTACAAAACCATAATTGTATGACTCCACAGAGTGATAATAAAAATTGTTTACACCTGGTGCATCAGAATATACAAGGCATGATAGGCAAAGAGCTAGAAATTGAATTGTTCTTAAATAGCAACAATATTCATATTTTATGTATTACTGAACATTGGTTAAAAGCTTATAACATAATGTTTAATTTCAGTAATCCCCAGGTGGTCAGTTCGTTCAATAGAGAAACGGTTTTAAGAGGTGGCTCGTTAATATTAGCTAGTAAATTATTATCACGTGAAGAACGTAAAAATATTGTGAGCCTCTCTGTTGAGCGAACTGTAGAAATAGCATGTGTTAAGTTTGAGCACCTCATTGTTGTGAGCGTCTACAGACCCCCATGTTCTATATACAATACTTTTGAAAAAATTATGGAGAAAGTTTTTGTTAAGCGTTTTTGTTTAATATCAATCTCCTAGAAGCTTCCTCCACCAATATTAAATTTAGATCATTGTTTAAATCATATGGTCTTTTTAATTTATTTTTAGAGTCAACGCGTATTACTGAATGTAGTGCAACATGTATAGATAACATTTTTACAAATGTTAAGCTGTTGCATAAATGTATAATTCAAAAATTGAGTTCTGATCACTGTGGACAGTTAGGTTCACAAAAAGCAAGTAGATGAGAAAATTGTGTTTGTTCCTGTAAATGCACGTCGCTTGGAGAAGTTTAGAAGTAACATAGTGAAGAAACTTCCATCACTTTCATACCAAAATGATCCTAATTTTTTGTATGGAACAGTGTTTAAACTTATTTGCAATGAATTTGATAATATTTTTACTTCTAAAACATTCTCCTTGAACAGTCGGAAAGCTTTCAAGGAATGGGCGATAGTAGGAGTCCATAAGAGCAGACAAAGGTTATATGAACTTTAACATGAAAGGTCATATAACCCTAGCGTCGAATTTAGGGAATATGTTAAAAAATATTCAAACATATTTAAAGGAGTGTGCTCCAAAGCCAAGTCTTTGCATTTGAGCAACAAAATTAAGACGGCTTCTAATAAAATTAAAATGACGTGGAGTGTAATTAATAGTGAAACTGGTAAGGTCAACTCTCGCAATTCAAACTACCGGTTAAGTTTTAACAACAAATTAACGGAATCAGATCAGGATGTTGCAATGGTTTTGAGAAATATTTTACGGATATTCCGATCTTAACCACTAAGTAACTGAATTCTGCTCCTGCCATTGCCGAATCATTACTTAAACAAAATGTAAATGCGTGTACAAAGAATTTTACATTTCATAAAATATCATCAAAAGATATTGTAAAATATTTTAAAACTATTGATATTTAGAAAACTGCGGATCTGTGGGGGATTTCCGTTAAAGTTATTGCGTCTATAATCGATATAATCGCGCCTCAACTAGCTATTATTTTAATACTAGTATCGAATATGGTGTATTTCCTGATTTGATGAGGCATAGTAAAGTAATACCTTTATTTAAATCTGGTAGTACATTAGACCCCGCCAATTTTAGACCCATTTCTGTACTGCCAACATTAAGTAAAATTTATGAAAAATTATACTTGATCATTTGTTAATTTTTTAATGTTAATAATTTACTTCATAAAAATAAATTCGGTTTCACAAGGGTCGCTCGACAACTGATGCTGGTGTTGAGCTGCTTAAATATATTTTCAATGCATGGAGAATTCACAAGATGCTTTGGGTATATTCTGTGACCTATCCAAAGCCTTCGATTGTGTTCACCATGAAACATTAATCAGGAAACTACAACACTACGGTGTAAGAAGTAATGCTCTTAAATTAATTGTTTCATATTTAAGTAACAGAACGCAAAAAGTAGTCATTAATAGTATGAGCTCTTCCGGGCTGATAGTACATATGGGCGTGCCTCAAGGCTCAATTCTCGGCCCCTTTCTGTTTTTTGTATATAATAATGACTTACCTTACATAGTAGGGGATAACCATAATATAGTATTATTTGCTGATGACACTTCATTAATTTTCAAATTAAAAAGACAATTATTAAAATATGACGAAGTAAATAATGCTATATCTAAATTAGTAAATTGGTTTAATGTTAATAACTTGCATTTAAATAGCACTAAAACGAAATGTATGAAGTTCATGACTCCAAATGTCAGACAATTAAATACTAATGTAATTTTAAATTGGGAGGAACTGAGTCTTGTCGATACCACCATTTTTCTTGAATAACACTAGATGCGAAGCTTCTATGGAGCCCCCAATATCAAAGTTAGCAAGCAGACTTAGTTCTGCAGTATATGCTGTAAAAGATTAGAGGTCTACTAGTGTCGAGACAGCTAGACTAGTTTATTTCAGTTATTTCCATAGCATAATGTCTTATGGGATTTTGCTATGGGAAATGCGGCTGATTCAGAAACTATTTTTGTTTTACAGAAGAGGGCCATAAGAGCTATTTACAACCTAAAACCGAGAGAGTCTCTTAGAGATAAATTTAAAGCTACTAAACTAAAACAGCTAGACTTGTTTAATTTAGCTGTTTCCATAGCATAATGTCGTATGGTATTTTGCTATGGGGACACGCGACTGACACTGAAATTATATTTGTTTTACAGAAGAGGCCATAAGAGCAATCTATGATTTAAAACCTAAAGAGTCGCTCCGACAAAATTTAAGAAATTAATATATTGACTTTGGCCTCTCAATACATTTATGAAGATGTATTGTACGTACACAAAAATAAAAGTAGTTATACAAAAATAAGTGATGTTCATTCTGTAAATACTAGGAACAAACACAAGCTAGTAGTACCAGTTACTCGACTCCACCGAGTCAGTAATTCATTCTTGGGGCGATGTATACGCTTATACAACAAAATCCCAGAAAATATACAAAATTCGCCCTGCTCAAAATTCAAAAACTTTATTAAACATAGATTGTATAAAAAGGGTTATTATAATATTAAGGAATTTATGGATGATAATAACCCCTGGGAATGAGGTGTTCGCTACCAAGCTATTTCTAATTTGTTTTGTGTGGTTAATTGTGTAACATACATGATTGTTAGCTGTTATTTTAAAAAAAAGTCCCGCTGGGTTTCTTGCTGGTTCTTCCCAGGACAGAGGTTTTTTTTCGAACCAGTGGTAATTAAACAAAAGAGTGACTTTCAATAAGTATTATTTATAAACTATATTGAATAAAAAAGTTTCTGTTTCTGTTTCTCTGTTACTAGCAGACAGAGAAGATAGCATAATGTATGTACATATTATATAATGTAGTCTAATCATGCTATTTTCGGGCTCCGTCGCGGTCAGATAAAAACAATACTGTGTCTCAATTGAGAGCAGAGAAGCCATCCTTCAATGAACTGTTTACAGATTTAAGATAGCAATAATGACGACAGCTATAAAAACTTTTACATATTGTTTGTATGTAGTCATAGTAATTTTAAGCACAACTAAGTGGTAGAACTCCTAGTAGGAGCCTGTCTGAGGAGGTATAACCCTCTTACATATATCTGCCGCCAAACAGTGCACGTACCGTCCATCAGGTGGGCTGTAAGTTCGTTTTTTACTTTAACTTTACAAAAATAAACACGAGTCATAAATAAAATAACAATGAACAACTTGTGCTGAGATGTTAAACCAAGAATTTTAATTGCATACAGAAATCCGAATCCAGCGTAATCCGCTGCAGCTTTTTTTAAGTAAATAAATAGAAGGACATTTTATGTTGACGGTTCACCTACACGCCGCATATTGACACTTACATTAGCTACTACTCATATAATCTTATATTAATATTAACATATTTAAATTTATTATTTATTATATTATTTTTTATAATATAATAAATATCGCCCCCGTGACCATGGATCGTAAGGAATATAAAATAAGTTAATAGGTATACGCGATAAAATCCGTAAAAACTAGTTTCATTTAAATGTGCAGTGTCCATGTAAACAGAATAAATCATTCAGTTATTTTTTTTTATAGGATAGGGTGATAAACGAGCACACAGTTTACCTGATGGTAAGTGGTTGCTGTGACCCATAGACATCTACATCTATCTTCAATAAAGAATCAAAATGCAAATGCGTTGTCACCCGTGAGGACTAAGATGGAATGCCTCTTTTCCAGTAAAAAGGGCAATGTAAAGTTGTTAGCGAACTTTACATATTCTCGAAATATTTTTCATTTCTTAGACATGCAAGTATCCTTACAATGTTTTCCTTCCCCGTTGAGCAAGTGGTAAATCAGCACTTGACGTTGTATTTACAATTTTATTGGCATCGGCAGGGATTAAACATAAGGAGCGCTTATCCTCTGAACAGCCACTGATCTCTACACATATATTACAGAAAATTTGGTTTAATTATTTTCCATATGAACGTTTCATGCAAAAACTGTAACGATGTCTCGGAAGGTTTTACTTAAAAACGATGAAATGTAGATTGTAACAACGACTTTTCTTCCTATAAAGGTCCTTCCTATATCAACATCTTATTTAAATGATAATTAGCTACGTGGTAATTAAGCAACTCGGAGTGTTAATTAATTTAAATAATATGTCAATTTAAGTTAAAAGTTTACAAAACAATTATGAGACAAGCCGCTACTTGTAAATATAATTTTTATTCGAATTTTTATTGAAGAAAAAAAATTTAAAACGATACTTTATTATTCCAAAACGTGGTTTATTGGTAGTCTCCGGTTTAAACTATGGTTTTAAAGAAGTATTTCTCACGAAAGAAGTTCCTTAGCCGCGGCACCACAGTCTTCGTGAGATTTCACTTCACTGTCAAATTTCATACTTTACATTTTAGTTGCCATATTTTCGACGGTACTTTGTTGTTCTACACTTTAATTCTGAGAAAACAGATTATGTCTATACTTAAAGCTAATAATAAAATACAAAAAGTTGTTTTTTTTCTTCCTTCATTATAAATACTAACTCTTTTACAAACACGAAGAGCCGTGGTAGCTCAGGAGCTAAGCGCTCGCTGTAAATTTCACAATATGCGAGCAACCCGGGTTCGATCCCCGCCGGCTCCAATGAAATTGTTAATTGCAATTTTAAATGTTGATTTACCACGTGCTCGGCGGTGAAGTGAAAAAAAAAAGGTTTTCTCTTGTAACATTGTACAACGGAGTACAACATAAACTACACCGCTAGAGGTAGTCGTCAGACCATTAAATCTATTTCCTCGCTGAATCTTACTCAACATTTAAAGTTCAACTTAATACATAGCTAGTCATTATAGCCCATTACGGAGGATTTTTTTTTTATATAAATGGAAGATCCCATAATTTTAACCTTCTGTAATAAACTACAGCCCAAGGTGACGGCTCCGTGGCGCAGTGGCTTAGCGATGAGTAGTTATGCTGGGGGCCGCGGGTTCGAATCCCGCATGGAACAAGTATTTGTATGGCCTACAAATAAATTGTTCCGGGTCTGGATGTTTGTCCTCGTGCAATTTATGTTTGTAAACTGCCTCCACGATACAGGAGAAAATCCTAGTGTGGGGGTAACGTTTTTTAAAAGATTAAAGATTAAAGAAATAAGATTTAACTTCAAAATCTAAATTCAAAACTAAGTTCTTGCTGATTTTTATAAGTTTTTGCCTCCTAAACCATTACCGATGTTGCTTTGGTTCAGCGAATTAATATTGAAATTACATAAAGGAGTCATTATAATGCATTAGTATAATTACACTAATTAAATGTATTGTATACACTAACCGTAAATAATAGTTTTAAAAAAAAATTATGTTATACGAGGTAGAGGCGTGCTGCAGCTATAAAGTTTGTAGCACGAATGGGTTGGCTTGGCTGGGGAAGGACCACGCTCTCACAAAATACCAGCGTAAAATAGCAGCTTAATGCTGCTGTGTTTCGTATGGTGAGTGTAGAGAACCGGAGACCCTTTTTACTCAAAATGAGGCATTCCATCTTAGTGCTCAGGGGTGACAACGAATATGCATTTTTATTATTAATCGGGGATAAATGTAGATGTCTATGGGTCACAGCATCCACTTAACATCAGATTGTCTGTATGCTTTACGTGGTAGAGCCATGCTGCAGCTATATTACTGGTATAGTTGTAGCACGAATGGGTCGGCTCGACCGGGGAAGGACCACGCTCTCACAGAATACCAGCGTAAAATAGCAGCTTAACGCTGCTGTGTTTCGTATGGTGAGTGTAGAGAACCGGAGACCCTTTTTACTGGAAACGAGGCATTCCATCATAGTCCTCACGGGTGACAACGCATTTGCATTTTGATTCGTAAGCGAGGATAGATGTAGATGTCTATGGGCCACAGCAACCATTTACCATCAGGTGGACTGTGTGCTCGTTTGTCACCCTTATACTATAAAAAAAAAAAAAATGCTTGTTTGTCACCCTAATTCTATAAGAAAAGGTTTGCAAAGGAACACCGGCGACAAGGTGCCCTCCGTTAATTTCGAAGCCTGTAAGCAAGTTTAATACATAAATAATACATAAACACTCACGTCTGTCACCCAGAGGGGTAGGCAGAGACTACGGACTTCCATTTGGCACGATCCTGACACACTTCTCTCGCCTCCTTTACATCCATACATCTACGCATACACGCTCGTCGGTTAAGGGTACTCCTAATCTGGCCCATTTTCAATATATCGCCAATTTGGTCGATAAACCTTCGTCTAGGGCGTCCCTTCCCGACTCTTCCGTTCACTTCTGCAACATAAATTTGCTTTGTCACTCTTTTACTTGCAAGTTTAATTCGATTCCCATTGTCATCGCAACAAAAACTATGAGTCGCCATTTTAGTGACGGTATGCGACGAGCTCAGAGACGAAGGAAATATGATGAAGAAAAACTCGCTCATGCTAAATATGAAATATTTTACGGGAACGTGTACAATTTGCCAATCCGCGTTGGGGCGGCTGGCGTTCTGCATAATTACCGTCTCAGCATTCAAAGAAGGCGTGTGCCCGCAACCAGGATTTAAGCGTTAATAGTAAAACTTATACGTAAACAAAACTGCCATTTTTATGCATAATTTTGCGGTAACCCACTATAGTTTTCGAATCATTTAAAATAAATACTTTTTTATGTCTAATATATCGATTTAGTTCTAAACTACGATTACTTCTTCACAGAGTAACATAGTTAATACAAATTAAAATAAAGTACACAGACCGATGTTTGACGTCGATACTAATATTTGCCCCAGCGAGCCTGCAACCCGCAAACTGAAAATGATGACACTTTTCCATTAATAACTGAAACAATCAACTAGACAGGAAAATAAGAGCAACTTTTGAAAAATATTTACTTTTTTTTAATTCCCTACGTTTAAAGTACTTTGCAGCAACATTACGGGCGATAAGTTTGACTCACTTACCGGTCAACTATCGCAATGTCTATTTCTACTGATTATGTCATGCCTCGTTTAGAGGCGATACACGTATTATCATCGGTTAATATCTCCTAGAGTAGTGGTTTTGTGTTTAGTGGTGTTGAGATTACGGTGATAGGGATAGTGCACGAAATTGAGGGTGGGGCGGGAGGTGCTCTTTAAACTAGGTAACACATTATTTTTTATTTTATTTTACGCGGATCATAGCTAATTAACTGTTAATATCTTTAATACAATGGATTTTCGCAACGTGCCGCCTGATTCTATATTAGTTACCTTATTTAATTTTTAAATTAGTTTTTGTTTTGTAAAATGTGTTAGTGCCAATTTGTTTCTTGGTTAAATTAAACGAAAATTCTGTTTTATATTCAGTCATTTTACATTTTGTAAATATACGAATTTTCGGCAAAACATTTTCTCTCTGAAAGTATTTTCTCTTTTTTTCATCCAGATTAAAATATTTTTGACGGGTAAAATATTTTTACATTATTTAGGAGCCCATACAGATGACAGCGGGGTATAATATGGCAAAAGGAAGAAAAATTTACATACAAAGGTAACTCGTATTTTTTTTTTTGGTCACAAAAATTTTACTTAATATAAAACGTATTCCTATATTTAATGTATTTGACCTATTTAATTCAATTAAATATAATTTAAACAAACGAGTGAGAACATATTAACCTCAACGGCCCGTTATAGTTAACGGCTAGACATGGGCTCCTCTCATTGTTTTTAAAAGAATATGGGTGATAAGTGAGCATTATTGTTTTATTCTATAAAAAAAAGCGAGCACACAGTCAAATTTATGATAATTATGGATGGTGGATGTTGAGGCCCATATACATCTACATCTATCCTTGATTAAGAATCAAAATGCAGATGTGTTGTCACCCCTAAGGACTTAAATCGAATGCTTTGTTACTGGTAAATGTGGTCTCCGGTCTGATCCGGTTCGGTCTCTACACTCACCATAAGAAACAGAGGCGTCGTGCTATCCCGGTCGAGCCGACACATTCGTGCTGCAGCCGTAATATAGCTGCAATGTGGCTCTACTACGTGTATTTAAAAATATTGTGAAAAATATTTCCTTAAATCGTTACGCAAAGTGGCGAATAAGTGATCGCAATAAGAGGGAGGAGTAAACTAAATGCCGACGCTTGGATGGCGGATTAGATATTTGGTGCAAGATATTGGTACGTAACCAAATAATATTTGGTTTGTCATAAACTAGACGGCATGTGGCCACCTAGTTTATGACTAATGACACTAGTTTATGAAGTGCAAGTCGAACTCACGTCATGAAAGTTTCGTGTAAACTAAATTATGTATTGCATCACCTCCAAGGGACCGTGGATCTTAGTATTTTCTGTTAATTTCACTTGATATCCTTACGCTATTACGGAGAGACGGACGGACAACAAAGTGATCGTGTAAGGGTTACGTTTTTACCACGTCCCGGTGTTTGGATAAACGTAGGGTTTGAAACGAGTATCTGCAGAAGGCAATTGTCAAGGAAGGCACTTGCCAGCTACAGAAGATTCGAGAGTGTGGTTTTTAAATCTGTCCATTCTGAAACAGCATTGCTAGTGTCAGGTCGGTCCGATTCTTATTTGAATCGCATTGTAATACGATGTATTTTGATTATGTCAAAACTTAACCTTATCGGGGAGGTCTACGTCCAGCAGTGAATAAAGAAAGGACCGTAAATTATGCTGATAAATTGATCGTAATCGTATGTATTATTATACCATTACTCTATCTCGAATGCGCTTCATTGTGATCGATAAACAGAAAAGATATAAAACTGATATCTTATATTTACGCGAAAACTACATACACATTTAAATAAAACTAATTTTTACGGATTTTACCGCGTCTATTAACTTATTTTTGGATCGGAACAAAAATTTATAATTTTATGGTCGCTGCATACGTAACGTGTTTTATTTCGGACGGAGCGGGACGAGAAATTTTGGAAATATTGTTTCATAGAAAATGTACGTGAAAATGCATACGTTACGGATGCACGGACGGGACGGGGACGTGGCATGAACGGGACGAGAAAAATATCGTTGGCAACGATGTTTACCCCGTCCCACCCCGTGCGCGCCACGTCTCGTCCGTGGTTCCACCACATGAGTAAAGAAACTGTACAGAGGCAAAGCGTCTAAAGAGCTGTCAAATTTTTTACAAATTTTGGTAGGGTTGGCACAGGAGGATAACAAAACGTTTATCAGTGTTTTAATAGATAATTAAGATATAATATTTTTTTTATAAACTACGTATTCTAAATGTTTTACTTTTATAATTATTGTTCTTCAACAATTAGTTGTGGCTTTTAATTAAATGATACATTCTAAATTTAATGTAAAGTTTTTTTTTTTAAATAATCTATTGGAAAGCACTCACATTTCATAACAAATATAAAATCTTGCACACGTTTTAATATTTCACTAACGATATTTACAATGTTTCTTTCGAAGTCAAAATATTCGCAAAATTTTCGCTCAAGCAATTCAACAAACGCGATAAAATTGTCAGGGAGTATTATTAAAAAACCCAATTGAACACTATCTTTATTAAAATCCTTTTAATGGCTGGATAAAGAATATTTCCCATATTTATAGGTTGTTCAGATCTATTAACGTACAATTTTATTTTCTCACGTTTGTGGTGTTCGAGACAACATTTTCTATACAAATATCCCGACACATATTTTTTTTCTGGTAAATCAAACAGATAATCGATTGTTCCTACTGTTAACACGGGGGCAGTAACATTGTCAGGTTGCGGTGATGGTGTATTAAAATACGACAATCGTCTGGTTTCATAAGTAACATAATCGAAATCGTATCCACAATTAGTATTTTGAGGTTTCTCTAAGATATTGGTTATAAACATCTTATTGAAGACAATACTAATTAGACGAGATGTTGGTTCCTGGCAGTTACCACCCACCTGTATGACTTTTCCAAAGAAATTTTAGAGACAAACTTTACTGAGACAATAAAATTTCTTCTGATTTTAATTCTTCATGAAGTTTTATTAAAGATTTTATAGACACTTGAAATCCGTGTATGAAATTCATGCTATTTGTAACGTCTTTCTCTCTATCAATTCTTATTGATTTTAGTTTCCTGAAAATTTTTCTAAAAACTCAATTTGATAACTATCGCATTGAAAAGCTCTTTTATATTTATTAGGAGATCGCAGTGTACTTGAGTTTATGAAATCAATCAAATTATTGCGGCAACCACGATAAGATTTAAATCTACGTAAACCATATTTACACTTTTTATATTTCATTCGATACGAATTATTCTTTAAAAAACAAAATTTGACACTTATTATTTTTTACACAACCCTGAGTTTGAGCACTGACCGAGCAGGTTTAAAGCAGTTTCTCTCTGTACATGACGAGCCGCCAGTGCTCACGCGCCTCAAGCTTGTAGTAGTGTAACCATCACATGTGGTTCCACTGCGTATGCACAGTCGCCCCGTTGGCTCCGTAGTCATCTCGTGTAATACCTCACTCATTAATTGGTCAACAATAATTTTGCATGTCTCTTTGACAATTTTATTAACTGTGCTATGACCTAAACGGTAGCTAAATGAAATTGTCATATGTGAGTCACCAGTGGCCAAAAATATAAAAAAAGCAGAACATAACTTAAACTATAAATATATATTTATTGTTAATAAATATATTATTTAATTTTTTATATTGGGTCTCCTGCAAACAAAGATGGACTAATATAAGAGACCAGTACAAAAAAATATAAAAAGTCAAAAAAACTGTTACTGGCCAAGCTGCAAAGAAGATCAAACTGTATAAGTTTTCTGAACAACTTCAATTTCTCAAGGGTGTTGACGAAGATAGAGATTCTATAAGCTATTTTGTATAATTCAGTGAAACGATACCTTCTCCATCATCTGAGATACAATCTATAAGCAACGATTCAATTGACATAAATCAAAAGTTAAATTTGCAGGACCACGATGATTTTGTAGTTAGTCCATTGCCTACGTCATCAGCAATGTCACCAGCAACATCTTCGGCTATAAATGAACAAGCTGAGTCTCCACCAGAGCTGCCATTATCAGCGACTAAGTGTTTGAAAAAAAAAGATGTCTGGACCAATTCTGAATCTGCTTCAAATACTTTAATGAAGTACATATGTTCTTATGAATAATAGAAACAAAATTAAAGAAAGAGAAGAAGAGGAACATCCTATGGAGGCATTTTTGAAGGGACTAGCACCAACATTGAAATCATTTTCTCCTTATTATCAGCATTTAGCTAAAAGGCACATTTTTAAAGTCATTCACGATTTCGAGCTTCAACAATTGACTGAAAATTTAATTTCATCGTCTCCATCTACACCTATTATAATGTCTTCTCCTTCGCCTTCATCTTCATCAATGCCGGTAATTTTATCATCTCCTCCATTGTTTTCTGAACAACCAAAGACAACAGAGTCAATACAATCTTATTTCTTGCAGTATAAGCTCGGAGAGTATGATAGTACAAAGAATTAATATGCCAAAATTTTAACATAAATATGTAAAAATAAAGTGTTTATTATTTATTACCTTAAACATACAGCCAATCGTTCACGGGGTGTGATGGCTCTTTTCATAAAAGTGTCCTTCTTATGTAAGTGAGGGCTTAGCTTGTTTTCCAGTAAAGCAAAACATTCTTTTGTCATACGAAAATACATATAAAATTAGTTAATATACGCGATAGAATCCTTATAAACTAGTTTTATTTAAAAGATACAAAACTATTATTTTAGGAAAAAAATATCTCACCTATAAATTTTATGTTTTAAGAAAAAAGTAGGTCCTTTACAGTTTCGCAACCGTTGTTTTACACAGCATGTATGGAAAGTCACGTAAGGATTGTGAAGGACCGTAAATTTAACATGGGGCATGACGAGCAGCAGTGCCTCCTCGTCTTTTACCATTTTTTTATTTAAGTAAGAATAAATATTTAAAACCTTGCTCGCGAAGACCAATGTAGAAAGGTAAAAAAAATAGAATGACATTTATTACAATTCACATTTATATTAATTTCTCTTATTTTTATTTCATTATTTTTCTTGGTTGTCTGGAAGAGATTGCTATGTAGGAATATGACCGCCTTTTGTTTTTCTCTCAATATTTGTTTATTTTTGTTATATTTATCTTTCCTTGGTGTACAATAAAGAGTATTGGAATGGCAGCCCCAACGGATTTACTTGGGTTTGTAATTATGCTACCTATAGGTATGACCTACTTACCTACCGGTATAAGCATGTGTAGTACCTATATTTGATGATATTGCTGTGTCTATCGGTACGAAAAATAAATAGGTACACAAAGGTATAAAGGACTAAGGAAAGTCATAATTAACAATTATATAAAATAATTTTGTTTATTGTGATAGACCTCGCGACAAATCAACAATTTTTAAAAGCCGTTTTAATTTTTATCTTTCGTGACTTCCTTTTAGTCGGGGTTTTTCAAAAATTTTATTTAATCCTCTTTCGATTACAACTTTTACATCCGTCGTTGGTTTTTCAAAATTTATAGTTTTCCTTTTTATTTTACACTTTTTAGAGAATGCCTACGTTACTGTCTAAATATATATCTATTTCTCTATCTACTCAACAATTTACAAGTGGGAGAACTGTGAAACTGTAACAATTTCTCGCAAGGTTTTATTTAAAACTATGAAATCTAGATCGTAACAATGACTTTTGTTCCTATAAAGGCTAATATCACCATCTTATTTAAATGATAATTAGCGACATGGTAATTAAGTAACTCGGAAGTCTGAATTAATCAAAATAATATGTTTATTTAAGTTTCTATATCAAGAGAAATATCCCCTTCTCAAAAGAAACCTTGCTACTTATAAAACAATTAAGCAAAAAAGTATATTTTTATATTAAAGAAAAAATTGAAAACGATATTGTATTTTTAAAAACGTGGTTTTTGGTTGACTCCGGTTACAACTATGGTTTTAGAAATGTCTTTCTCACGAAACAAGTTCTTTAGCCGCGGCACCACAGTCTTCGCGAAGTTTGACTCTTCTTTCAAATTCCATACTTTACATTTCAGGTGGCATATTTTCGACAGTACTTCGTCTCTATACTTGAAACTAATAATAAAATACAAAAAATTGTATTGTCTTCCTTAGTGATAAATACTCTTTTACAAACACGAATCTATCAATAATAATTCGTTTATTTGAGTTTTATAATAGACAGAGTTCAATCGCTGAAAATTCTAAATATGTTTTAAAATTTCAAACGTTCATTAATAAATAAATTTCACACTGAAATAAAATGTTTGCAGTATTACGGTTGCATCAATCAATCGGATTGCGACTCGGGACGTGTTCTACTGAAAGCTTAGTCTTTATTTGCTACGCTGTATTGTCGGCTTATATGCATTTTCTACTCATCACGTTAGGCAAGCGGGTTTGTGAACTAGGTGCTTGGGGCTAGATTAATGAGAGCATTAGTATATTGTATTTGAGTTAGCGTTTTTAAAGTGATTTTACACCACCAATCAGTCGCCTAGAGTCATCTGTAAATCAGTTGTGTGCATAGCATGCTAACTCTTTTAGTTCGTGATATTTATATTTATTTAATGTTAAATTAGCAGTTTCCAAAATTGTAGCTTTTTATTTAACGCGTAAGTCTAAAGTGGCGACCAGCTCCCTGGCTATAACAATAGTAACGATTTGACACAAATAGGATTTTAATATTAAAGTAGTAGTTTTTATTATTAAAGTAGGAGAAGCCTTACCGCCACGAAAACGAAAGGCAAAGCGATGCTTATTCTGTCGTCAAAATAATGCGGTTAGAAAATTCCTCACCACAACTAGTTTTTCCATACTTTAACATGAAATTACATAGAATAAAGTCATGATAGAATATTCAATATAGATCAAAAATAATACTTATTTAACGCCAATTTTTACTTTTACTATGGTTCGGAATAAAACCTTTGTCTTGGGAAGAAATGGCAAGAAACCCAGCGGGACTGTCTTTCCAAAGTTACATTTTACAATGAAATACATGGGTTGTATAGTTTATATATAAATGCAATCGTTTTTGTTCATTCTTTAATCTTTATTGTCACACAGCAAGTGTTATATAAAGTTATCTACACTAATATTATAAAGAGGAAAGATTTGTTTGTTTGTTTGTTTGAATTGAATAGGCTCCGAAACTACTGGACCGATTTGAAAAATTCCTTCACCATAAGAATTCTACATTATCCCTGATGAACATAGGCGACAGAATATTTTCAAAACGTTAGGGCTCCGTATGAAAACTTCGTTAATGTAAGCCAAGGTGTGAAAAAAATACTAAAAAAAATCCTTATATCGCGTACGCTGCGGAAACTATTGACAATAGAGCAAAGTGATGTACTACAGTTTTATACAGAACATCAATATTTATAAAAAATTCCTAGATATCATGTCTAACTATTACAGTTATGTCACAATAACTATTTTTCCATGTTAAAGTATGCAGTAGTAACGCCGAAAATTCCTTATATCGCGTACGCTGCGGAAACTATTGACAATAGAGCAAAGTAATGTACTACAGTTTTATAGAGGACATCAATATCTACAAAAAAAGTCTACGATACCATATGTTTAACTATTACAGTTATGTCACAATAATTACTTTTTCATGTTAAAATATGCAATAGTAACGCCGAAAAATCCTTATACTCGCATCGCGTAGGCTGCGGAAACTATTGACAATAGAGCAAAGTGATATACTACAGTTTTATACAGGACATCAATATTTATAAAAAAGTCCGCGATACCATGTCTAACTATTACAGTTATGTCACAATAACTACTTTTTAATGTTAAAATATGCAATAGTAACGCCGGTACAAACTAGGCCACATTATTTTTACCTTGGTATTAATCCTTATATACAAATAAATCACTTCGTATTCAAGGCTATATCAGTGCCTGTACTATGAATAAAAACCAATTACGTTAACCATGTAATTTAAGTAACATTTTTCACCTTTTTAATCTTTTTTAATTCAGCAACCGTCCATCGTGATGTCTCTCTCGAAGTTCGCATGTCGCGAGGCGCAGACGCGTGATGTACGCGGGTGAAACCGCGGGGCACAGCTAGTATTTACTAATTGCGCAGGTGTAAATAGTGGAATATTGTTAAACGGGACTATAAATACATATCTACATAAATTCATTAAAAAAGGTTTACTCTTGTAGCACCGTACAATGGAGTACAACATAAGCTACAGCGCTAGAGGTAATCGTCAGACCATTAAATCCATTTCCTCGCTGAATCTTTCTCAACATTTAAAGTTCAACTTAATACATCGCTAGCCATTTACAGTAGGCCATTAAGGAGGAAAGTTTTTTTTATAAATGGAATATCTCCTCCCATAATTTTAGCCTTCTGTAATAAACTACAGCGCAAATTGATTTAACTTCAAAATCTAAATTCAAAACTAAGTTCTTGCTGCTTTTTATAAGTTTTTGCCTCCTAAACAATTACCGATATTGCTTTGTTTCAGCGAATTAATATTAAAATTACATAAAAAAGTCATTATAATGCAATAGTATAATTATACAAATGTATATACAGCCCGTAACTAATGGTTTACATTTAATTTTTATTAATTATGTTATACGAGATAGAGGCATGCTGCAGTTGTATGTAGCACGAATAGCTCTGCTTGGCCGCGTATGGACCACGCTCTCACAGAATACCAGCGTGAAATAGCAGCTCAATGCTGCTGTGTTTTGTATTTTGAGTGTATACAACCGGAGACCTTATTTACTGAAAACGACATATTCCATCTTAGTCCTCAGGGGTGACAACGCATATGCATTTTTATTCTTAATTGAGGATAAATGTAGATGTCTATGGGTCACAGAATCTACTTACCATCAGGTGGACTGTATGCTCGTTTGTTACCCTCATTATATAAAAAAAGACTTGCAAAGGATTACCGGAGACAAGGTTCTCTCTAATCAAGATTAATTCGATTTCCATTGTCAGCATAACAGAAACTGTGAGTCGCCGTATTAGTGACGGTATGCGACGGGCTCAGAGACGAAGGAATTATGATGATGAAATGCTCGCTCATGATAAAAATGAAATATTTTATGGGAACGTGTACAATTTGCCAATCCGCGTTGGAGCGGCTGGCGTTCTGCATAATTACTGGCTTTGAATTCAGAGAAGGCGTGTGCCCGGAACCGGGACGTAAGGAATATTTTACTTTTTTGCTAAATTATCAACGCGCTATAGTTCACTTTCATTTCACGATAAGAATTGTACAAGCAGAACTATTAGTATTATGCAAATTTTACGATATCAAAACGTACGCATAAAAACGTAAATATAATAATTGCTGCATTGAGGAGACATTTTAGTACTATTTAATTTTTTCCGTAATCCATTACAGCCTATAAAAGTCCACAGCTGATTTAATATGTGGCTGAACATAGACCTTTCCCAAAGATTGTCTCATAGGGAGGATTTTGCCATAGTTACCTCGCTTGACAGGCGGGTTGAAAACCGCAACTTTTATTATTATGAGCTGTTATCAAGAAAATGCTGATATCCATCTTCTGTTTAAGTTTCCCTCTGTCGCCACGACACCCGCAGGACGATAGTAGTAGATATTTTTACACCGCCACTATATGGTATAACTACTATAATTTTTTTGAATATCTGTAAATCTATTGAAATGTAATTACTACGCAAAAACAATATAACATTTGAAAAATAAACAAGTGCTGTGTGAAGACCGAAACGCGAATAAAAATGATTGACACGATAAAAAAGTTACACTAAATCTTTATTTAAACGTGTACCTTGCAGAGATTACACTATAAAACCGTGTAAATATTATATCAAATAAATCTTTAATAATTATTATTAATTCTTAGGTCGTGTATTTTTTTATTTTTTTTATTTTATAGGAGAGGGGGCAAACGAGCCTGCGGTTCACCTGATGTTAAGTGACTACCGCCGCCCATGAACAACTGCAACACCAGGGGAATTGCAGATGCGTTGCCGGCCTTTAAAAGGAGTAGGCTCTTTTCTTGAAGGTCCCTAAGTCGTATCGGTCCGGAAAAATTGCTGGTGGTAATCGGTTCCACAAGGAAGTTGTGCGAGGAAGAAAACATCTTCTAAATCGCACAGTGGTGGACCGCCAATCATCCAGATGGTATGGATGGTATCGCGAGTTTTGTCGCGATGTGCGATGGTCAAATTGAGCGGCTGGAATTAGTCCGAACAATTCCTCAGAGCACTCCCGTGGTACATGCGATAAAATACGCAAAGATGCAACATCTCTACGCAGTGCTAGTGAGTCAAGCCGATCGGAAGAACTCGGTCGTCGACGATTCGATCCGCTCTGCGCTGAATGCGGTCAAGTGGAAGGAGCTGGCACTGGGGGCCTGCCCAGAGATGGGAACAGTATTCCATGTGAGGCCAAACCTGCGCCTTAAAGTTGCAGGCGGTGTGCCGGCATGAAATACTGCCCGCTCTACTGAGCACGCCAAGCTTTATAGAGGCTAATTTGCCTTCTCTTCCAAGTGACCACGAACTGCACGTCACTCGATATGTCAACGCCGAGGATTCCGATACTGGCTGAGGCAACAAGGGAGTGCCTTGAAACTGAGGTGATACGACAAAGGGTTCCTTAGCGGTAAACGCGCAAACTTGTGTCTTCTGGGGATTGAACTGGACTAGATTTAGTCGCCCCAATCCGAGACTTTGTCCAACAAAGTCTCGACTTCAGACACAAGTTTGTTCCGGTACTCGGCGACGTTTTCCCGAGAAATATTGGCATGGCCGGTGTATAGAGCATCACCAGTGCTGTCATCCGCATAGCAATGAATGTTACCGGTTTGCAACATATCATTGATATGGAAGAAACAGCGTTGGTGATAGCACGCAATAATGTGGAACACCAGCGTTAATAGTCTTGTAATCGGAGCACGCACCGTCTACTACGACCTTGATGCTCGATCAGCCAGAAAACTGGTGATCAATTGCACAATTTCTCAGGAAGCCCATAGGAAGGAAGCTGAAAGAAGCGCTGTGCCAGACCCGATCGAAGGCCTTCGCTATGTCAAACTAACGGCCAATGCCTCCCCTTGGACTCGATCGCCTGCGCCCATCTATGTGTTAGGTAAACAAGAAGATCACCAGCTGAGCGACCCCGACGGAAACCGTACTGGCAGTCACTAATCAGCTGGTGCTCCTCAAGGTACCGCATGAGCTGGCAGTTAATAATTGACTCCATTATTTTCGAGAACAAGGAGGTGATGGCGATTGGCCTGTAATTGGACGGATCAGAGCGGTTACCTTTTTTAGGGATCGGGTGCACGAAAGCTGTCTTCCATGAATTCGGGACAACGTCTAGGGAGTAGGAGTACCGAAAAAGACGCGTTAGAACCGGTGCCAACTCTGGAGCGCACGTCCTCAGCACAATTGGCGGGATTCCATCAGGCCCACTCGACTTGTGGATGTCCAGGGAGAGGAGTGTTTTGCGTACTGAGCACTGTGTGAATCGCACATCAGGCATAGAGCACCCTTTTCAGGGTTGAGGACACATTTTACAAATCGTTTTATTTTTATATAAAAAAATGGAACAGTTCATGCGCTCGTGTCCGCCCCAGCCAGTGCCCACCGAGACAATTTTGACATTGAATGCATGTTGCTTGTTCTAAAATTCTCCCGCTTTCGCTTGTCAACACCCTTAATTTGGTCCTGTCAAAAACAAAACTGTTATCAAAATATCGTCAAATATAACTTTTTAATTGATAAAAGTTTAACCAAACAAAGCTTTTTAGTTTTACGTCACGAGGAGAGAGAGCTAATAATGTCATAATCATCACAATTAAACAAAGGCCTCCTCAAAGAGATGCCTCAAAGCACGGTCCTCACTTCATCTTTTGGAACTCCGCCCTACTCTTAGCTTAACGGTATGAGGCTGCCACTAGAGAAACTTTCTTCCCCATCGGTTGCCGGATTTTCGAGCTATACGGCAAACCCATTGCCATTTGACTAATCCATTGGGCTATGTCGATTATTGTGGTTCTCTGCATTACGAAGTCTATCACGCAGAGAAACTACTTGATTACGCATTGGATGTACACTCTTATTTTCAAGTTTTAAGATATACGCAACGAGAAGATATATCATAATTTCTCTAACGCTTATTACGAAATATATAAAATACAAAGTGGTTGATTATTTTCTTGGATTTACTGTACGATTAGCCGAAGGTATTAGAAGTGTGATTGGAGAATTTTTAGGATCTTCTGCAGCTCGTTTTGCAGAACTTAGCTCCGACCGCATAGACATCTATTGCAATCTTCTAAGCAATGTAAAATATTTTGTAATTTAAGCTGAAAGTTTTCAGGGCTTTGTATTAGAGCACGAGTTTGACGGAGCGTTGCCTTCATTAGACGTGACCTCTCAAACTTAACGTTAATTTTCAGTAATGTAGATTATGTATGTTAGCTGATAAATTAAACGTACTTATATGCAGAGACGTGGTGCCTCAGTAGGGCTGTGTAGTGGTGGTGTAAGGGCCGTGTAGTTGCGGTGTAAGAATAACCACTACCCCATATCATCCCGTGGGTGTCGTAAGAGACGACAAAGGGAAACAAATCAGGAGATGGGCAGCAGCGTCTTCCTAATAACGACTAAAAATAAAAACTGCGGTTGCCAACCCGTTAGCCAAGCGTGGCAATGTGGAAAATATCCCCCCTATGAGGCAATCTATGGAGGAGGTCTATGTTCAGCAGTGGACTTTAATAGGCTGTAACGGTAACGGTAACAGTGACTCAGTAGCTGGGATGTCGTCTTAAGTTTAATATTAGTCAAACAATCCGAGATCCAAGAAAGTTGTACACTACAGTAAAGGCAAGGATCGTGAGGTCAGTTGCTTGCTGGAAAATTTAAATATTTGTAGGACATGTCAAGTTCGCTAACAGGCAACAAAGCAGCGCGCGGGACTCATCCCTGCCCTAAAACACACTCAATAATGAAAGGATGCCTGTGCCTAGCCATGGGACGCTTTAGGCGTTAATCGTAAAACTTATTTATTAAAGTAACAAAACTGTACTTTCCACTAGTTTTCGGCTTATTTAAATTAAGTGCTTTTGACGATTTAGTTCTAAATTACGATCGCTTCTTCACAACGTAACATAGTTAATACACATTAAAATAAAGTACACAGACCGATGTTTGTCGTCGATACCAATATTTGCCCCAGCGGGTTGCAGGCTCGCAAACTCTGAAAATGATGACACTTTTCCATTAATAACTGAAGCAATCAACTAGACAGCAAAATTAGAGCGACTTTTGAATAAAAGTGATGTTTTGAGTATTTTGCAGCACTCACGGTTACGGAGGGGGAGGGGCGGATTTTGCCTCTAAGTTTGGCTCACTTATCGGTCAGCCATCGCAGTCTATTTCTCCTAATTATGTCTCGTTTAGAGGCAATATACTTGTCATATTATCAATTATCTAGTAGTATTATCAAATATCGGTTGTGTGTCCTTTTGGGAGTAGTAGTGTTGAGATTAGTGATGACGGGGATAGTGCACGTAGGGTGGGCGGGAGGTGGTCTTTAAACTAGGTAAGACACATTTTTTTACGCGGATCATAGCTAACTAATTATTAACATGTTTATTACAATGGATTTCCGCAACGTAACGCCTGATTCTATTACTTACCTTATTTAATTTTAAATAAGTTTGTGTTAACTGCCAGTTTTATTCTTCGTTATATAAAACGTGGATTCTGCTTTATAGTCATTTTACAGTTTACCTTTTACTTTTAGTTTATTAAATCTCCGAATTTTTGAAGAAACTTTTTCTCTCTGAAAATATTTTCTCTTTTTTTCGTCCAGATTAAAATATTTTTGACGAGTAAAATATTTTTACATTATTTAGGAGACCATGCAGATGAGAGCGGGGTATAATATGGCAAATGGAAGAATGGTTAGAAAAAAATTGACTTAATAATAAATTCTAATTCAATTAAATATAATTTAAACAAACGAGTGGGAATATAATATTATCCTTATTGGCCACGGTTCACGGCCCTCTCATTGTTTTAATAGAATAGGGGTGGCAAAGGAGCATTATTGTTTTATTCTATAAAAAGAGAGTACACAGTAAATCGTATGATGGATGTTGAGGCCTATATACATCTATATCTATCCTTGATTAAGAATCAAAATACAGATGTGTTGTCACCCATGACTTAGATCGAATGCTTTGTTACTAGTAAAAATGGTCTCCGGTCTGATCCGGCCTTCAAAAGTTTCTTCATTACGAGGAGCCAGAATGTCGTCTAAGAATAGAATACGGGATACATTTTTTAAGTCGCCATCCATTACTTTCGACTCAACTACTTTTTTTTAAATCAAAAGGACGAGAATGAGTATTAATTGGGTAATCTAAATTTTTAAAAGATTTCTCTTTTATTTGAGACGTAATTGATTTATTTATTGTTTTATTAAAATGAAAATGGGAATACGCGAAATTAAATAATTTTTGCCAACTCTTTTCATTATTAGTAAAACAATTTTGAACAGTGCATGACAATGCTTTAGCAAATTGCATCCTCGCAACTCTGGGAATTCTTTTAACCACTGGTACAATTACGATGATAATTGTACAACAGTTCCGAAAAATTGTGTCATTAGAAATATTACTAATAGAGTTCTGAATTTCTACGGTAGGCTGTGAAGCTGAAATACTTTTACTATGGCATCGTTTAAGGACATAGTTACATTTTCCACATGCTCGAATTTAGATATTTCAATTGCAAGCTGATTTACGTACGCGTACATTAAAACACTTTTCCGCTATATTTTATATATTTTAACGACAGTGGTAAAAAAATAAAAAGGAATTAATATTGAATAAAATATATACTTTATATTTTTATATAAAATATACTTTATATAAAATATATTTTATTCGGGCAGAGTTTTCCTTTACAGTTATTTTTATAAAGTGAATGCACAAAATCATCGCTCCGGCTGGCTGGCCGCTACTTCACCTCCCCCGGCTCGGAATTTGGCGGGGCAAGGCTCACGTGGTGGCTAAAGTGACGTCGCGGCTAGGCGTGGCGGGCTTAACAGCCGGCTTAAGGGCTGGCTAGCGACATCTAGCGTTACACTCGACCATCCTGTAAAAATTGTTCCCGCAATGGAAACAACAAAACTATGATTACAAGTCAACTCAAGAAACAAATTGAATTATGGGGAAATGAACTTTGATCTAGCTCTCTAGAAGATCTACGAGATCTTCGGTTTCCAATCGTTCATTCACACTACTGGCGTTATCGGACGTAGAACCAACGCTACGATATGGTCGTAACGAATCAGCGGATACTAGGCCAGTAAACTTCTTGTATCCTCTAAGACCTTTTATACTTCTTAGTTTATATCGATCATTACCTAACTCTTTAATTATCACATATGGGCCAGAATAAAGATCATCAAACTTAAAATTAACCCTATTGTCGCTAGTAGTTGGCGCCTGGCGCCAAAGTACGTAATCACCTTTTTTGTAAATCATACTATTTTTACGCCTTTTATCAAAGTTACGTTTCATTTTCTTGCTAGCTATTCTAATCTGATTAGTAGCACTATTGTATCTAGATTTCACTGGCTCAGAAACCCGATCAGGGATGGAGACATCATATACTGAGCTACCTTTACGAGCAAACATTAAATCGTATGGCTTACACCCTGTTGTATAATTAACAGTATTATTAATACCCCATATTACATTTGGTAAACTATTGTCCCAAATATAAGAGGCCGCGCTAGGTTCTGTGGCTCTCAACGCATCGAGAATGGTGCGATTAGTGCGTTCTACCTGCCCATTACACCCAGGACACGCAATAGCTGTTAACGTGTGTTTAAACTGCTTTTCCGTTACAAACTTCGTGATCTGGAAAATCGAATAAACTAAATATGCGTTTTAAAACTCTGATTGTCTCCACAGAAGTGACAGTACGCGTAGGCTCAGAAACAACAAATTTAGAGAAAGCTTCTGTCAATACTAACATCTACTGGTACCCTTTTTTAGTTTTACTAAAAAGGCCCAAATGATCGATATATACCATTTTCATTGGTTCAGTAGGCTTAAGAATTGGATGTAATTTGCTTTCTTTCCTACTTTATTCTCCTTTACCGTACGCACAATGTAAAAATGAAGTTTTCATCTTGAAATTGCACTGTACTAAACCAATCGTTTATTTCTAAGAGATAACGACATCTATCGGATTCCTACTTAAGGCGTCTATATGCTTTATACGCTCACCTGGTCTATAGTCAAAAGTAATATCATAGTCTTGAATTAAAAGTCACCAGCGGGCAATGCGTGGAATAAGATCACGTTTAGTCATTGTATCGCGTACTGCAGTCCAGTCCGTAATTACATGGACATTTTACCTAACACATATACTATATGAAACCTTCGCAACGATTCCACCACTGCAAGAGACTCGAGCTCATAACTGCGATACACACTTTCTTTCCGGCTGGTAATGCAACTAAAATACAAGACCGGGCGAAAACTACCATCAATCTGTTTTTGTAAAAGAATGCTTGCAATACCTAACTTGCATGCATCCGTGTGAATTTCTGTTGGCAGACTAGGATCGTATATCGCTAACACTATCTTATCACATAATTTATTTTTTAAATTCTCAAAACTAGATTTTGTGACTCGCCCCATACCCACATCGTATTTTTTTTGTTATTTCGGTAAGCGGAAGGGCTATTATTGCAAAGTTATGGATGAACTTCCTAAAGTAACTACATAGACCAATAAACTGATGCACTTCGTGTAAGTTACTCGGAACGAGAAATTGAGACACAAATGCCAACTTAAATTCACCCTGTTGAATGCCATCACATGATATTTCATAACCTAAATAAGAAATCCTATTTTGTAAAATAGAACATTTGCTCATATTTAATTTTAAATTCTCCGTTTGAAGTTCTTCAAGAACTTTATTTAATAAGTCTAACCCTGTTTAAACATCGACTGAATGCTAATACTTCTGACGACCGTTTAATGAAATTATTGGACATTTGAACTAAATACGTACATCCAAACTCCTTAGTACAGCTAGCAAAACAATTACTATACCGAGATAATAAACTGATTAACTGATTATGATCAGATTTGCTTATCGGGCCTACCCAAATTTTGTCTAAGTCTACCCCACCAATGGCATAAATATCAACACATGATGCACTCAATTGTAAAACACATTTGGCAAGTGGCATTTTGCAAATATTGGCATGTTGCCTGACCTGGTTATTTATACATGGTTCCTGGCAGCTCTCAGCGCGAAGTATGACGGTTCCTTCCTTTCATGTGATGTCTTTGGCTTCGCTGTTGACGACCTTGAGGTAGCTTTCATTTCCGCGTAGAAGCGTTGCTGGCAGAGAGAAGGATACTTCTTGGAACTCGAAGTGTCTCGCAGGTGTTACTACGTAGTTACTAGCCGCATTGCCAATAATGTGAACCTTGATAATGGAGATACCTGGTGGTAGGCATTGACTTACAACAGTGATGACATGAAATCTGCTAATAGCTTCAGTAGCATCCAGATTGGAAAGGAAATTGAGCTCCTTCTGAAGTGTAGCTTCGCCTTCATGTACAACTGATAACACGCCTTCACTGTTTATAACCGGTTGCCCCATCAAAATATTTACGCCGCTATTTCGGTGTGAGTTAGGAATGCATTACAGGTCATATGCAGTTTATCAATTTCAAGTTCAAACTCGACTTCGCCGTTACTATTGATGCAACCGACAGAGAATCCCTTCAAAGTAACGGAAACAGGTTTGGCTTCGAGACCTAGAAGAGTAACTACTTCGCTCGTAAGAACATTCACTTGACTGCCCGTATCGATGTACGATTGCACGAAAGTACCGTTCATCTTTGCAGTCTTTTTGTAAACATCGTTGTAGTTTTGACGCAACTTTATTTCTTTCACGCTATCTTCTCCCGAGACGGGTCCATTTTTGGGATTTGACGGGCAACGTGGAGCAACGTGACTTTGAGGTGCGTTGGTCAGGCATTGGACAGTTGCGTACTAAATGTCCAATTTTCTTGCAACGCGGACATGGACCAGTGTCAGGGTTCGCGGAAGGTTTCCTTTTCGTGGGGTGCGACATATCCTTGTAGCCTCCTCTTGTATCCGTTACAGGAACTTTGTAGTCATCGAGTGCCGACAAGAAATTTTCATAAAACTCGTCAGGTCTTTCGCATTGCTCTCGCATTTGATTGCAACTCTAGAGGCAACCCTCGTATGATGCAGGATACCGTAGCGATATCTGACAATTTGCTTCTGAAGCACAAAGCAACTTTTTCTTAGTAGTATTTTATCATGCTTTCATAGGGTAGTTTTTTTCTGTTATGCATTTCTTCGAGAACAAGAGCGTAGTCTCAATGTTTCGGGAACGCACGAAGAAGCATTTCTTTCCATTGCTCCCAAGAGTAGTCGTACTCATCGAGTAGATTATACCACTTTCTTTCCTGTCCTCTCTACTTGTCTTGAAGGTGAAATGACTTAGTTTTGTCATCGCAGCCATGGATTTGACCTAGTTGTTCATTTTTTTATCCAGGCAGTAACGGTGCATTCTTCGTTCTCAGGGTCAAATTCTGAAATTAACGATGCGGCACGGTGTTCTTTCCGACGAATGAGGGTAGGTGCTTCGTGTTCCAGATTGTTGAATGCTTTTTCAACTTCTTGTGCTAGGGGACTCTTCAGTATTTTCCTTGCGGATCCACAAAATCATCGCTCCGGGCTTTTATATCATTGGCTGGCTGGCTGGCGGCTACTTCACCTCCCCCGGCTCGGAATTTGGCGGGGCAAGGCTCACGTGGTGGGGGAAGTGACGTAGCAGCTAGGCGTGGCGGGCTTGACAGCCGGCTTAACGGCTGGCTAGCGACATCTAGCGTTACAATATTATACCTAACTAAATTTAATACTTGCTCAGACCAACAAAGGAAGAAAGATGGAGCGCTGCGTACATTTTAAGTGAAGCTGAAACCATGCTCAACTTCTTGACACACACTCTCGCCTATATCTTTTTTCGTTTTTACTTTATCACCCCTAAAAGTTTACTGATGGATGCATACAAATGATTTTAGTTACGTGAGTGCCTGTTCTTGCAATAAGGTGAGCATGGTTTTGGCTTGGTTTTTGCATCCCTTGAAATGTACGCAGCGCTCTGTTTCCCTTTCTTGGTTGGTATGAGGATACTTGAAGTGTTAGTAATTTTACAAGTATTAAGTAGAGGAAGAGGAATTGATGGCGCAAGCTGTCACGGTAACATCGGATCTGTGTTCAAAAAATATTTAAAAAGAAATATCGCTGTTTTTAAGACTATAAAGTTATAAATATTGTTGCTGAATCTATAAAGTATAAGTGAAAGTGTTATCCAGTAATAAATCTTACAAATAATTACATAAAACTCTCAATAAAATTTTCAATAACATCCAGTCAATAACCTACGTTAATTACAGTTAACAAAACATTAAAACAGAAAATACAATAGTGTCAGTGCAGTAATCATAAGAAAATCTGTAGCAACAACTAAACCAGTGCTAAACATTAAAGAGTGTTGTGAAAGTCAGTGCAAAAATGCGGCAAAAGTATTTTATTTATGAGTCACCATAACGAATTTGTTTGTTTCAAATTTCACACAAACTGAACAAGATCCTTAAATTCGACGCATTGTCAATTGTCCAAGTAGCCACTAGCGGTTGATTTGATGTATGTATGCTACAAATCATTTTGTAACTAATGAACGCGAGTTCGAATCCCAACAGATTTGAACTTTTGTATTTTTGAAGAACTTTTTTTTACGACATAGAACGGTTAACAAGCACAAAAAACAAACATGGGTGATTTTGAAAAAATCACTGTAAGAAAAAAAAATAAAACAATAATTAATTCGTCAAATTCTTCATTCGAGTCAACATATTCTTTCTGAATATCTTTCAAAAAATCTGCCACAGTTGTCATGCAGCTTAAGTTACGAAGAGTTTGAAAGACTGAACGAAGAAATTGAACAGTTGAGAAGGCAATTAAATTCCGCTAACAACGAAATAGGTAACTTAATCATGGAAAACATCACTTTGAAAAACAAACAGCTGAACAACAAAATACCATTACAAAATAAAAATAAAATTATAGCGAAACACCAAGTAGTACAAAGAAATATTCAACTATAAAAAGTGTGTGTACTTATGTACGCACGTACGAAGTTATACTTATTTACCGTAACAAAACAAAAAAAATCATGAGAAGCAATTACCTACTGAAGTTGTTGCTTTTAGGTGTCAGTGTGCGCGCGCATCGTAACAACGTCATGGTGTCGTTTTTAGGTGTTGGTGTGCGCACGCATCATAAAAAATTCACTCTCATCATTTTTGCCCAAACGCCCCAAAAGAAGTATAACTTCAAAAACAAAGTTGTAAGATAAAAAAATCTAAATATTGTTCATGGAAAGAAACTGGATACGTCTCTCATTGATCTTGAGACAATATCTTGTGAAGGAAACACAACCGAAGTCACTACACGCAATATGAGCAAGAACGGGTCATCACAAGTGCACAAACTTAACTTTAAAAAGTGCGATCAATACACAACAGATGGTGCTATATTGAATCTGCATGAAGAAAACAAAGTAAACAGTAATCAGCCACTTTCTAAACCCATTTAAAACAAGTCAAATCATAATTAATTCTATTTGAGGACAACAATTCACAGGGTTGGCCTCACTACTTATACAATTCAAAAATAACACTGAGTACAAAAATTACCAGATCTTTTCAAATACAAAACCCTATGCCACTACAGAGGAAATTCTTAAACCTATTTATAAACTGAACGATTAAGAAGATAATTATCTAATTATATGCATAGGAGAAAATGATACTAACCCTAACAAAATAATAATAGAATTAGTAACAATGCTGAAATCCTTGCAAAAAAATTAAATGTTAGTATTTAATGTTTCACATAACAGATATTTAAATGAAAGTATGTTAAATAAAATTTAAAATTATATGTAACAAATGTTGTACCTGTTGAACCCACAAAATTTCTTGAATGACATATGATCTGACGGCTTAATTCTTTTGTTTTCTGATCGGTAACATGTGACAGAATATTTGTTTTTATTTTTTAATTAATTTTTCACCCCACAATTCACGACTTCTTTACTGTGCTGGCCACCATTTGTCGCAGCGTTAGAGGAAGTATCGTAGCTTGTGCCGTATGAGCGTTTACTCAACATGCGTCTGCAATTACGGTTATTATAAGTATTCCCTGAGACGACATATTTCCGATGAGTTTAACATGCTCCACCTCTTCTTTTCAAGCCTCAACCATACAAAGCTTCGCCGTTTGTTCTCACCATTGGCAAACTTAATTACGCGTTGCTTCATACAACCGCAGAGGTACGGTGGGATGTCTCTATTAGGCAAGAACAATATCCAGCTGGATATATCTTGCACGAATAGATATAATTCCTGCTAAAATGTCTGCTTAAATTCTCAACACTCATTTTGCACAGATGTTTATAATTTTAATGAAGGCCAGCTCTTTTTTCTTTATTAATACTGCTACTCAAGAAATTTCAATCATTCTACTATCTTTAAGCTTATATTCTTTAACTGCATATTTTAGCTCCTGTAGTTAAAAAAAGACAACATTAGTACCTAAAGTAAAATAATAAAACAAAATCTCATTATATTTAACTTTTTCCGTTCTTATCTCATCAGCATTTGGGATTTTCTTACTTTGCCTGAAGTTAAACCATAAACTAGTAAGCACGCAAAATTTGTTATTTATGTGTAATATATAACTAACTAGCTAGTATAAGATAAATTTACGAAACTTTTAACTAAATTCTCTAAATTTTATTCGCTTTTATTATTTGCTAAAAATAGCTTGGTTTATATTTTCCATTACGTCTGAATATGATTCAGATTTCGTCACATTCAGATTTGTTTTCACTCTAAAATAAATATTGTCGCCCATCAAAAATAATAGTAAAATATTTTACTTTTTATAGGACTAAGATTTGTCGGTAACATTATAATATTTCTTTATCGTCGTATGCATGGCAAACGTCAGGCACAGCGCCGAGCGACGTGACCTCCCTCTGTAAAGTCTAGCGGCTGTCTAATTTGAATTGATCCACGCGCGGAGTTTTATTGTCGTTTTGTAGTACTTTTAAAATATTTATAAAAAAATAATAAAGCTATTTTATTTTATATTTTAAAGGGTAACGGCTGATTTACACGGTGTCAGTAACAGGCGCCAATGCTGGCGCCGAGGACTAACTTGCACCGTTTACACGCAGTCAATAGTCACGCAGACAGTGCTGTACTGACTTCAAATCAATTTACATTATGCCAGTATATAGATTTACATTATATAGTATACATTTGCCAGTAGCAGGTCAGCACTGACTTGCCTCTAATTTGTAGCCAGTTACTGTCCCTGTATAAATCAGCCATAAGGGTTAAAAATATGTTTTTCTAATTCTTAAAATATTCTAATTTACTAAAATATTAAGCTATTATTTTATTAAATTAAGTAACATAAATTGGTAAAATAATAGTTTTATCCTGGTCTATCCACATCATTTTCATAAAATTTCACTTGGTTTGAATTTTTAATTTATTGTGTATATAACCTAAATCAAAATATCTTTTCTTATAACTATTTTTCTGTTTGGGTTTGGCAAATTGATTGCATTTTTTTTTTTCGTAAAATTGTCAGGCATTCCGGATGTTGATTTTGTATGTGGTCACGATAACTCCCGAAAAAATTGACGTATCGAGACCAGGTTTTTGTTTTTATTAGCTTCAGAATTACATCAACTGGTTCCCTATTTCATATCAATAGCCTAGTACGCGTAGTTTGTTAATAAAATGAATTTCAACTTTTATAAGTTTTATTGCTATTAAAAATTTAAAGACGCTTTCATATTTTTTTAGCCCTTGATAGACAAAGGGCAAATATACCATACAGCCTATATCGATTTTATACTTTGTGTAATCGATTTATTTTGGTAAACATTATTATATTTTTTTCCTGTAGGTTAAAATGATAGAGCTCTAAATTTGAAACACGTAAATAATATATTTTAAAAGTCAGGAATAATATTTATTTTTTTCATCAAAATTAAATGAAATGTTCATAAGGCGTGCACTTTTGGATTTTCCAAACTACTTTATATATAAATGAATACTTTATTTACAAAATAAAGTAAAGCACTCAAAATATGATTGACAGACTGTTGACACTTTTACTTTTTTTCTTACTACTTACTTCTTTATTTGGTACTAAACCAAATATCTTGCATCTTTGACACCAGAGTGGGTATTTCACATTTGTCATAAATTAGACGGCATGTGTTCATCTAGTTTATGACTAAAGACACTAGTTTATGATTTGGAAATTAGTCCTTCAGTTACGATCATCCTATTTGGGACCATTTTGAGTCGTTGTAGCGGTCAAACCGCGAATTCACTTATTATGCTCATTATCAAGAAAGTCCACGTATTGTGACGGGCAACTACGGAACCCTACCTCTACATTATGCGTGGCCCGACACGCACTTGGCCAGTTTTTAAAAGCCGTTTTTATTTTTATCTTTCGTGACTTACTTCCTTTCAGTCGGGGTTTTTTTTTATTTAATTGAATCCTTTTTCGATTTCAACTTTTACATCTGTAGTAAGTTTTTTCAAATTTTTTAATTTTCCTTCTAATTTTACATTTTTTAGAGAATGCCTATGTTACTGCCTAAATATCTACCTATTCCACTTTCTACTCAACAATTTACAAGTGGGAGAACTGTGAAAAATTTGATAAAAGCGAAAAGACCAAAGATGATTTCAAATAATGTAAAACATAGAGAAAATAACAGTACTGTATGATAATCACTAATGATTTAGGTGATTATATAAATAATGGACACGTCTGAAGTTCGAATTCAATATCCGCGATTAGTCAAGCACTTCAAACAACTAGGCTACACATACGGACGTACGTTCACCATTAGCAATACATTGTTATCGATATTAATTATTACTAATGAACAGAATTATTAAACACTGCAACCATTAATCTTGCATCGAAATGCATGGGACATTGCATTACATCGTTCTTAATAGGGCCATAAATTACTTTTAGCTTCGTAAATACAAAATAGCACACTATATAACGAACTGTATTTAGAAAATTATCTGTTTGCTGAAAATTAGGTCGTTTTGCGAATTTGGTCAATTAAAGGACAGAAATAATATGGTGATATTATATTCTCATTCATTTTAAGAACTAACCATCCTTACACGAGGATATTCATAAGTGACATGCAGCTTGAGTTGTGTAGCTTGAATTATCTAACCCCGCCCCTATCCCTTGTCTCTCCGAGTCTCTGTGCCCATAAGTGGGATGTTTATTGGCGAATACTTTACTATTTAACTATTTTACTTACCACATATAGAGGTCTCCCGCTTGACGAGAAGTGCAGCCCGAGACCGGGCCGGGAGGACCAGGGACCATGGTTGTAAGAATCTCGTTCTATATAAGCAGTGTAGTTCAGAAACTTTAACAGCGTGATTTTAGGCTTTGGTAGTTATTCAGCATATTTACATACATCATACGCTGATACATCACCATTTGGCTCGTATAATATTTTCAATATACGAGTATAATAGATATTTTTACCCGCGGCTAATACTACTACTCCGTGCCAAAATTAGCAAAATTGGATCACTTGTGGAGTCACCTAGGTATCTGTTTCTTTTTTTTTTTTATAGAATAAGGGTGACAAACGAGCACACAATCCACCTGATGGTAAGTGATGCTGTGGCCCATAGACATCTACTTTTATCCTCGATTAAGAATCAAAATGCAGATGCGTTGTCACCCCTGAGGACTATGATGGAGTGCCTCGTTTCCAGTAAAAAGGGTCTCCGGTTCTCTACACTCACCACACGAAACACAGCAGCATTAAGCTGCTATTTTACGCTGGTATTCTGTGAGACCGTGGTCCCACCCCGGTCGAGCCGACCCATTCGTGCTACAATCATAATATAGCTACAGCATGGCTCTACCACGTAAAAATTTTTGGAGACTATTGAACGTAAACTATTGAAATATGGCATATGCTGAAGAAACAAAAAGCTATCATACGTCCAGCACACCTATCACTTTAAATCGGGCATGACTTTCAATGTATTCTTACGAAGGGTGAATTTTTTAGCAATCAGAATTACGAATAATATCAATTAAAAGTAAAACAAGTAAAAACCTACATACATCCGCGACTGGGCACAGGCCACAGATATTTTTAGGAAAAAAAGTTTCGCTGCGCTGACCTTAACGCGGCTTTACGTATTACTGATTTTTTTTAATTCTCAGATATACAGGTTTCCTCGCGATGTTTTACTTTACTCGTATCACCAAGAACTTTTTAATTGAAATTGTTACTTCAAATCGCAATTAAAATATGAGTGGCGTCGGCGTGGATCGAATTTGGGTTGCTTACGTACTATGAAATTTACTTTTGGATCTGTTAGATTACCGGCTTTGACTAGTGACTTTCGAAATTATATCAATGCAGTTCTACCCATAGGTAAAATAAAAATAAACCTGTATTTAAGTGTAATTTGCTTTCTTTGATATTTATAGTACATGTACTCATGTAGGCTATGAAACCGGGACTGTCTAAAAATATGAAAGCTATCTTAATATATGACAAACTGTTTTATAAGTCTTCTTAAAAGTAAAAATGTAAAGTAGCCGCTTATATACGTCTTTCGACTGTGTACAGTTTAGGTTTCCCCACGAGGTTATTCTTCACCAATTTATATAACAGTGGAAAAACCAGCACATAAACTTCTTAAAACTTCTTACGACAAACTACACGGCTCTTTTATTTGGTTTAAAACTCATAAAAACTGACAAGTTTTGCACAATTGTGCAAAAGTAAATAGTCATCCAACGATACCACGAACTGTTCCATCAAATAGAGGTAATAATCTCACAGTGCACTTAATTTTCAACAACTTACATACAATTAAATACACTTTATAACAAATACAATTATTTCTTTGCCAATAGACATACAATATATAGAACTAAAGAGTTTCTCCTCTGATTACGGTTTTGTGTACACGGTATCCAGTATAACAGTTTTGTTTGTCGTTTCGCTAAACGTGGTATTTTCGGACAACCGATAATGGCCACCGGTGTGGATATTTTAAAGATGCCAATTTTTGATACTGCACGAATAAGTATTCAGTAGCATTCTGTAATTTAATTTTATCACTTACTTATCTAGTATATTATATAATAGATGGCGCTATTATTAAATTAAAGCTATGAAAGCCAAAATTATACCATCTAGTAATATCAGCGACAGTAGGTTGAGGTGCGACTGCAGTGGCCGCTGATCCATCCCAAAGCCGCAAAAATTTATTTATTATTTAGATTAGGTATAAAGTAATGTAAATTCTGTTAAAATTTTGTTTCTGTTAAAAAATGGACTGTCAGTACTGCCAGCGATATGAATAATGAAATTATTTTACGAGAATAGAATATCTTATTCTATTCTACAAACTAATTCTAAAAACAATAATTTGTCTTTCGTACCTTTTGTTTAGTCTTGACTTGTTTTTTCCAGAAAATATTTTAATTAGAGACACGACTTTTCTACAGATTTATTTAATCTATAGATATCAATATAAAAATATCCACACCCGCGATATGTATAAGATGTATGTTGCAAAGATATAAAGACGTCTGGTAGCGCATGATGAAGAAAAAAGTATGTGCTTGTAAATTTATAAATGGAATGGATGACAAGGAAGCTTATTTCTATATTAAAAATTAGACAGTCACCGGTAATGGTAAGTGGTAAATCATTTAAATTACAACGTCATCTCTATCTACTAAAATATTTCTGGAAATTCTCATAGTCACCTCTTACGGTACCTAATTAAGAATATTTTATTTTATTTTAAAAACAACCTTTTAAATAACCTACAGACTAAATTTTATATGGTCAGTAAATTATTGACTAGGCCACTTCTAAAATTTTACACTTTATTGAATACTGCTAGCAATATTTGAGTGCATTTTATACATCAAGTGATATGAGTGAACAGCTGGAATTGCTGACGCGAAAATGCAAATCTGACCTCGGTGGGTATTAAATCCGTGCGTCATGGAGCTGACGTTGAGTAATGAATTCCTAAAGTAAACGAGAAAATCGAAATTTAAAATCCTGTCACGTTATAAGTATTATAGAAATAAATAGTACTTGCATAGAATGTGAAATTCTATTTATTTTATTTATTTACATACAGAAAAAACTATAATACCATGTGGTAGAGCCATGGAGCAGCTGTATTATGGTTGTAGCATGAATGGGTCGGCACGACCGGGGAAGGCCCACGCTCTCACAGAATACTACTACAACAGAATAATACTGAGTGCTGCGTTTCGTATGGTGAGTGTAGAGAACCGGCTCTTTTTAGGGTTCCGTAGTTAAATGACAAAGAACCCTTATAATTTCGCCATGTCCCCAGTCGCATGTCATGACCCTAGGTGGTACAAAGCCCCCCCGAACGGGTTCCCGCCTTATCGTGGCGGGGGGCTTAGTAGCCGTGGCTTGGTCATCCGCGGTGAACAAAGAGGAATCTCTTCGGATGTGTGTCGGTGGGCTGCGGCGAAAGGGGTGTCCTCTCCCCCTACCGCTGCAGCCGAGGTGAAGTCGCGGAGGAAGAGGTGTGTTGGTATGGCGATGCGCCACTCGCCCTATCCTCCGCGACTCAGACGGGGCCGCACCGTTGATACGGTGGTGATGGGGCCGCGGGGGGAGAGGAGTGTCGGTATTGCGAGGCGCCGCTCTCCCTACCCTCCGCGGCCGAAACTTGGTTGGCGGCGGAGCCACAGACCAGATCCGCCGCTGGGGTCGGAAAAGCCGGTGCTACCGAGCGCTCGATTTTCCTGACCCCATGGCCTCCGCTTATCGAAATCGGGAGGGGCCGTTACGTAGGTAGAGCTGGAGGCCGTGGAGGAGGGCGTGCCTTGTGTTCCTGGTGCGCCTTGCCTGAGGAGGAGAATGGGGAGAAGAGGTCCTCCCCCGAGGTGGGGCTGCCATGGGGCGGCCAGCGCTGATGGGACCGCGGATGTGTGCTAAAGCGTTCCTGTGGCCCTGCCAATATGCGGCGAAGGTGGAACACCATGGGGTTTTAGTCGGTGCGAGTCCGACATTACCCGTCCTTGCCCCCGCGAGGCGGGTATGCGTAGGCAATTCCCCATGTAAAAAAAAGGTGCTACAAAGCTGTAATTTGGCATAGTTATAGATATCAATCACGCTTGCAACCCGTCTATTCCATCGTGTGCAATGTCGTTGAATTGGTCTTTCAAAAATATTTTAGATACGGAACAACATTTTTTCATTTTTCTGATGGAGAAGAAGAATGGCAGCCTCGTACCGATAAGCGAAGTGTAGGGTGGCCCCCACTAGATGGAGTGACGACCTGGGAAGATATGCAGGAATTCGTTAGATGCAGGTGGTTCAGGACCGTGCTTTGTGGCGTTCCTTCCGGGAGGCCTATGATCAGTAGTGGACTTGTGAAGGCCTGTATTGATGATGATGTAGATGTAAGTATTGTATTCCAAATAATATTATTGTGGATCATTATACCCTCTGCAACAATTTTTTAGTAGTAAAGTCAGGTTATAACTTTATTATTGCTATAGTATGAATAGTTCAGCTCGAAGGACCACGCTTTCACAGAATATCAGCGCAAAATAAAAGCATAATATTGTGTTTTGTATGGTCAGTGATGACTATTGGTGGCCCTTTTTGCTGGTAACGAGGCGTATCATTTAAGCTCCCAGGGATCTATCTGGATTCTTAATCGAAGATAGATGTACGTGTCTATCGGTCATAGCATCCACTTATGATCTGATGGACTGTGTGCTCTATTGCCACCATTACTTTTATAAAAAACCTTGTTGCTCTTATATCTTTGAACTTGCATATTTGAACTCGCAAATGTAAGCATACAATATACCATATCACAAATACGGTAAGCTTAGGTCCTTCTTATTCACTTCTGGGATAATTACGGTCATTAGTGTTGTAATTAATGCTATGCTGTACTCATAGATTAGGATGTACTTATCATTAATTACGCACATCGCTTGATCTTAATCTTTATTCATATGAATTTAATTTTGATGTTTAAATACTTGCTTGATGACTTCCAGTCTTCCGAACGAACCGTTTCCCGAAAAGTATTTTCTACCATAGACCCCATACATACCCATCAGCAAATTGTACAAAATATCGAGGAGTACAATCTGCCATTTTGTATTGCGTATGTGGACTATGCGAATGCCTTTGGTTCTGGCAAAATTTGTACGGTGCTTCAGTTCTTTCAGCAATGCATGCATTCTAGCTATCCAACTGCAGAGAGGTGTTAGATAGGGTGACTTTATATCCCCAAAACTCTTCACCGCTGCAATGGAAGACGTATTGAAGCTACTAGACTGGAAATAAGTACATCATTCACCTTCTACTTGCCGACGAGATAGTCCTCATGGCAGAAAGGCGGGAGGACCTCAGCATTATGCTCAAGGACGTAAATAGTGTTTCCCAGCGGATAGGTTTTAAAATGAACATGGACTAAATAAAAGTAGTGTGTAACGTCCATGTTGTTGGGAGCACTATGCTTGAAGTTGGCGTCGTGTCAGTTTAACTATCAGGAAAGGTCAATCGACGGATTCAGCTCATGGAGTGGCGATCTGGTAAGGGATGCAGGAAGTCGACGGATGCAGTTGGTTCAAGACTGTGCTTTGTGCCATTACTTGAGGAGACCCCTATGTTCTGCTGTGGCCTTGTGAAGGGCTCTAATGATAATGATGATGATGTTTTTTTCACTATTTAAAAAAAAATTAATACAGTACAAATTTCCAATTTACACAGAGCACATTGTCGCTTAATAAACCATTATCTCTTTAAAGTCTACAGATAAAAAAGTCATAGATTTAATAAGTGATCCGAGTGTGGTAGTAGAATTGTTATTTCATTTAATGAAGTCTCTCGAAAAATACGTGAATTGAAATGTAGTAGGAAAAAATTACAACAGATGTCATAATTACCAAAGGCGGTGGTGCAGCGTACTAGGTACTTTTTTCTGAGACAAACTGTGTGCAAGGATGGGCAAGTTAACTCATCCTACTTAACTCATCCTATAATCAACCTGTATCATGTGTGTATAGGGCACTTAACTCATTCTATAACCTACCTCTAGCCGAAATAAGTATATACACTTGTTCTATGCACAGGTAAAGAAATACTATAGATAGAAGAAGATATAGAAATACCAGGTCCTTCAGATTTCGAAGTTACAATTTAAATTTAAACTTAGCCATAGATTTTAGCTAACTTTATTTACAAAACACACATAATTTTTGACTTGTAAGAGCCACGCCGCAGCTGTATTATAGTTGCAGCACGAATGGGTCGGCTCTATCAGGAAAAGACCACGCTCTCCAGAATGCCAACGTTAAATAGCAGCTTAATGCTGATGTTTTCGTATGGTAAGTATAAAAAATCGTAATAAACGAAAATTGGAAGCTAATTACACAAAACGCAAGTCCATTGTGGTGTATTTGCACTAGATTTCTGGGTGCTCCAGTGAACAAATACTTAATTATGATTGGCTAAAAATGTATCGGTCTAGGTGGTGTGTCCTTTAGTTTCGATCTGCTTATTGCCCAATTGATCCATTACACGATAATAGAGAAAAGCCCGAAATTGCAAAATTATGTAAACTGATGCCATATGGTACCGGTAGTCTATTATTATTGTATAATTTCATTCTTTCCCTTGTTTTTTCTTTACTTTTTTCGTATGGATTTAGAAAATCGGGGCGCCGTAGCAATCTTGCCCAAGTTAAAAAGCTATAACCCCTACTGTAAGTCCAGTTATGAACCGTATACTAAAATTTTGGAGTCGCTCAAGTTTGTAATGTTATCAAAATAACAAAATGTCAGCATAGTCGAAGATAGTGAGTAGTAAAATTTGGGCAAGCGTAATTCTAGTAAAAACATAAAAAAGTAGTTCCGCCTCTGGAGTAAACCATATTCTGCTAACATTTTACGATATACTGAATTATTAGAGGAATTCAGTATAGCTGGAATACAACAGGATACCCGAATTCTTAATAACATCATCGTGAGGGATAAAGACACTATTAAATATAACTGGAACAAATACTACTTTTATGATACTATTAGAATAGTTACATTGATTGACATATTTTTTTGAAAAAGACATTCACTCAAAGCAATTTTACAATTAAAATCTTATTTGGTATATTCATATGTATCAAGTGTATTATATCACCACTAAATAAGAGAGAAGTGTCATCTGCGAATGTAACAATCTTCTGTTTTTAAGTTTTAATTGTTTTAACGTTTAAGAGCGACTTACGTAAAGACAAGAAACTTAAAACGCTTGAATGCGAACATTATTTTCTTTATTAATATTTTATATCCTATAAATTTAATTTATATGTTTTTTATTTATTTTTTATTCGCATGAATTCAAAGTGTTTAATTATAAGCAACATATATTGCTCCAATCAAGCGTAATCACATTAATCACATCAGTGATTCGAAAACGTGCTCCAATAAATTATCGTTTTGCATTATTCGATATGAAAATTTTAAAATCTCATATGTCAATCAATGACAATAAAAAACTTCACACAAAAAATCATAATTTCAAATGATTTAACATTTGCTTTGTGGCATTTCTTGTAAAGGGCTGTGATGATGATGATGGTGATGATAACATTTTAAATAGTTAAGGATGTCATTAGAAATATTTTAGAAATTACAAACAAATAGTGCAATAGTGCTGGTATTACATTTTTTTTTTATATTCTCTATTCCTGACTATGATTCGTCGCTTTTGAAGGAACGACCAATGGAAACCGTGAATACAGCCTTTATTCTCTTAGGAGTCTCTTCCACGACCTTTTCGAACGCAGTCACTCAATATTTGGATTATAGGAATAAAAATAGAAGTTCCACGACGGCCAATACTAAAACGGCAATATTACTATTTCTAAGTTTAATTAAGTATAAACAAACCTTTAAAGCTATGGATGCCAGTTGGCCCATTTTATAAAAATCAAAAACCAACATTATTACTATTAACTATCTGAATATGTTTTGTGATAAAGAAAAAAAGAAGAACATCCTCACAATGGTAATTCTGCTCACCGTTCTCTCTGGAATCTGGACTCTGTGTATTTCAATGGATATTGACGGACTTCACACACCTCAAAATATTTTTCATTTCTTGGTCATTGCGTTCCTCATCCTCACGATATTTTTATCATAGTGGAAGTCATCAATTTAAATTACATTATTTATAATTTCACTGGTACCTGGTGTGAGAATGAATATGCTGACTCTTGAAAGGCATAATTTACGAGTGTGGTACAACCTCCTAAATGACGGACGAGCTCCTGACGATCGACTGATGGCGGCAAATACATTACCAGGTAGCGCAATTTTAGAAAGACCTATTCCCTCACTTTCATAGTTTGATAGGACTGTAATCCGACATAAACGGAGGGAGATCAGGTGCAGGACCTACGGCTTTACGTACTTTCTATAGCACGAAGACAGACAAACAACAGATAAAAAACTAAATAGAAAAACTTAATAACTGTTTTTTGGTCCAACCAGGATTAGAACCCGGCACCTCATAATCAGAAGTTGCAATTATAACCACTAGACCAACGAGGCAGTCAAAAATTCACGCATACATATATTATAAGAACACGTAAGAATAAGTAACGTAAATTTTATGCGGTGGAGATCTTTATAAATGTATACGCTGTTGCTCCAACTTTCATTGCCTTAGAAAGCCGTAAATATTTGAAACTGTTACCTTCTAAAGTTTTATTTTATGTATGTTCTTCTGAAATTCTTCTTTTCTAAAAAAATTTTGGACTAATTATTAAAAATTTATGGCTAGTTGATTCATCTCCTCATTTCGTCCTGAAAGTGTTAATATAAGGCGACTATGGAATACGCCAAAGAAAACTTATGGCCTCCGATATGGCAGTATAGCCGTCTCTTACGTTAGACGTGAAATACTCAGATCGGTGCCGGAAAGCAGTGTGGAAGGTGCAAAACGTCTGATATAGGGTTCGTAGCTTCCCTTACCAAGTCCAAATTCAACAATGAGGTATGCCCATGTCAAGCAAAATATAACGCTCTCACAGAATACCAGCGTAAAATAGCAGCTTAATGTTGCTGTGTTTCGTATGGTGAGTGTAGAGAACCGGATACCCTTTTTTGGATACGTGGCATCCCATCTTAGTCCTCAGGGATGACAACGTATCTGCATTTTGATTCTAAATCGAGAAGAAATGTAGACGTCTATGGGATACAGTAACTACTTACCATCAGATGGACTGTGTGCTCGTTTGTTACCCTTATTTTAAAAATCTGAAAAACGGTTGACCTTGCAGGCCATCTATAGAACTTCGAAAATCTATTTAATTTTTGTTTTTTTTAGTTTTTAGTTTTTGAAGATCTTTGAAACGGCTCGACCGATTGATTTGTCAAAATCTAATCAGCTTGTAGTCTCAATGAACACTTTCGAACGCCGTGTCGCCCATCTCGATCGGTTGATTCGTTCTAAAGATATCGTACGACAAAATTTGATTTACATACATACATACATACACACACACACACGGCCGGACGTCCAGCCGGAAATAGTCGGAACGGCTTCCTAGGACCTCAAAACGTGGAGATCTGATGAAAACTCGCATTCTCAAAATCGGACCGAAATCTATCACTTCCTACTTTTGAAAATTATTAATTTTCAAAGCGGGAAGTTGAAAAAAAACGGGCTGATGATGAAAAGAAGAAAAAGAATGGAATGAAACCTAAAGTGAACATTACTGATTATGTTATATTCTTTGTGTATAGAAATAGCGTGTATTTGTTATGTTATTTTGCATAGGTATCTTCGCATTCTGAGAGGATTGCGGAGCAAGGAAAATTAGAATTTTAATAAAACTAAAAGCCGATTTCAAAGAGAAGACTTTGAAGAGAGAAATCGCTGCTAAGACATAATGTATAGAAGTATTAAAGACTTTAAAAGCTATTATGTGGAAATTATTTTATTATTTTTAGTTATTCGAATTCGGCATTTACTTTTTTTTATAGGATAAGGGTGACAAACGAGCACACAGTCCACCTGATGGTAAGTGGATGTTGTGGCCCATAGACATCTACATCTTTCCTCGATTAAGGATCAAATTGCAGATATATTGCCACCCCGGAGGATTAAGATTGACTGCTGTTTCCAAAAGGTAAAAAGGGTCTCCGGTTTTCTACACTCACCATACGAAACACAGCAGCATTGAGCTGCAATTTTACACTGGTATTTTGTAAGAGCGTGGTCCTTCCCCGGTCGAACCGACCCATTCGTGCTGCAATGTAGCTGTAACATGGCTCTACCACGTATGAAGTTTACGTTACGTTTTTCTTAAGTCTAATTTTATAACCCTTTTGAGTGAACTAAGCAATATCACAAGCTCGAATGTCGTTTAAAAAGTTACATTAAAAATCCCCAATAAAAAAATATTGAATGATTTTTTTAATTTGGTGGGTCAAATTTATACAGGAAAAAGAAATATAATCTATTTAACAAAAAAATAATTATCAAAATCAGTTTACAATTGATGAAGATTTTGCGTAACATACGCACCAAATGAATACAAAAAGAACATACACGTACAGTCGAATTGAGAACATCCTCCTTTTTTATAATCGGTTAAAAAAGCGCCATTGCGGTTGGCGAACATGTCCTCGAAATATTTTCAATATTTCAGACATGTAGGTTTTCTTACAATGTTTGCCTTCCTCGCAGAGCACGTGATAAATTAGAATTTCAAATTATTACAGTTGTGGCGACGAGGTCCGTACCGCTACACGTTGCTCGCGAACCTTTCTATATATTTACATCTATTTTTAAATAGCGAACATATTCGTCATCGTTACGACATACAATGCTGCGCCAATAAACTGTTCCAGTCATCATCATCATTACAGCCCATCACAAGTCCACTGCTGAACATAGGCCTCCCCCAAGGGATGCCACAAAGCACGGTCCCGAGCCACCTGCATCCATCGACTTCCTGTATGTCTTACCAGGTCGTCACTCCATCTAGTGCGGGACGCCCTACACTTCGCTTGCCGGTACGAGGCTGCCACTCGAGAACCTTTTTTCCCCATCGGTTATAACTGCTCCAGTAAAAAAACTGTTCCAGTGGCATGTAATAATAATTATTATTACAGCCATTCAAAAGTCCACTGCTGAACATAGGCCTCTCCCAAGGAATGCCACAAAACACCCTCCTGCGCCACCCACACCCATCGATTTATGACATCCCTTACCAGGTCGTCACTCCATCTAGTGGGGGGCCCCTACATTTGCTTACTGGTAGTACAAGGTTGCCACCTGACTACCTTTCTTCCCCATCGGTTTCCGATTCTTCGAGCTATAAGGCCGGCCCATTACCATTTCAGCACATCTTCTCGTTACGTTGCCAGAGACTGCACTGCTGCTCATATGAGGAAGCTCAAGGTCGCTCAGCAAGCTATAGAGAGGGCTATGCTCGGAGTTTCTCTGGGTGATAGACTTAAAAATTAGGATATTCGTAGTAGAACCAGAGTAACCTACATATAGCCCAACGGATCAGTAAGCAGTGGTTACATTATATTTTTATTTTATTTTTAAAATATTATTTGAAGAATGTTTTTGAATTTTATGTTATATTATTATTCAATTTAATTTTCTAGAAAATAGCTAACTATAATAACTATAAAAAAATTTATTTGAAGTTAATCGAAATTATATCTCAAAAAATAATAGTAATTTGTAGATTATACAACTTGAAACTTGGCGTAAAAATTGCTTAAGTTCCTATTTTTACATAAACAGCACAGTATACAAGAGAGAAAAGATTTTTGTATTTTATGATCAAATTTAGCTTTTCGAAAAATAATGGCACGTGCAACTATGTGCATGACAATGAAATAGAGTTTCTTACGCAATGGGATTTGTTACTTCAGAGTTGTAACTGAAGAGACAGAGAAAGAGAAAGAGCAGGAAAAAGCGAAATAGAAGTGGTTGATAATATTTTTTTAAATGCAAGTCCATTCCGCACAAATTAAGACACAATACAATTGTACCACATTTTTGACAAAAATAGACAAAACTTTGCAGTAGATCTAACAGTGGAATACTTTGATAGTACAGAAAGAAAGAAATATTATTAAACATTAAGTAATGACCGTGGTTATGAAATGAAATATGAAATATGTCGAAGACATGTGAAGTCCGCCAACACGCATTGGGGCAGCGCGGCGGACACTTCATTGCCCTAAAACCCTCTCAGAAGTGAGATGAGGCCTGTGCCCAGCAGTGGGACGTATATATGCTGTAAATTTAATATGTTTAATATCTTTGGTATATTTTTAAATATAGTAATATGGTCACGACTAAAAGCAAAATTAACAAAGTCTGTGGATTTTATATTGTTTTGAATGAAAATGATTTCGTGAATATTAATTGATAACCGACGAAAGATCCGCATGTAAATATATTTATTTAATTATAAAACAACAAAGTTTTTTTCGCTGTAAAAATATCACAAAATAACCTTTATCGTTTCATCTTTAAATTACTTTCCGTTCCGTGAATCCGTCGATCCTTTATAACAGTCATAAAATATTATTTTAATATCTGTATCTATCTGTCCGTTTTATAATCAAAATAAAACCTTTTGTTCGCTTGACTTTTCATTTCTATTGTATTCAACGAAAAAACGGAAATCTTTGTGGGGATCTTGGTTTTAAATTTATTGTTTTCGCTTCTTACTCATTACATATTTGTATTAAATTTTTATGTATTTTCTCACGAGGGCCCCAGTACAACAACAGAATTGTGAAGGAAAATCGAACTAGTTTACATAACAACAAAACCGGCGGGTTAATACTCATATTAAATTGGACGAAGAAATACTTGAATAAGTAGATTCCACAGTCTATCTTGGTGTGATACCCATTTTTTGATTTGGTGTGATACCAAAAAATTTTACTCGCTTACACTGAGTCACGCTGTATGCGGTTTAAAAGATAAGGTTGTTAAATGGTGTGGATACAGCTAAAATGATTTATTTCAATTATTTTGACAGTGTTACATCCTATGGATTATTGTTGTAGGGATCAGCAACTGATATTGAATATATTAATTTGTACTACAGAAAAGAGCTGTTAAGAGTTGTTAGACAGCGGACTCCCTCGGAGACTTTTCAGAGGAATTAATATACTAAATGTTGCATTACAATTTATTTTTGATAATATTACTAATGTGAGAAACTATTTTAATACCTATGACAAAATAATCACCCATTTTCCATAATTTTAACACGCGCATTAAATCTAAACTTGCTGCTTCACAAAACTAGCGGCTCATTTTTGGGTAGATGTATTACAATTTATAAGAAGATTCCCTGTAATATTACTGATAATAAAAATGCAACTATTGTATTAAAAATTCTAAAATGCTTTAATCTTCGTTTATAGTTTTTTTGTACAAAATCTTACACGTGATAACATCCTCTTGTCGGACATAACTAACGAGAATCTTAACTATGCGATGCTAGTTAAGTGTCGTAAGCATATGTAAAAAGCATATAATGGAGACTAAAAGCATAGTAAGTACGTTTGTCATAAAATTCGTGTTCTAATATCATTTATTGAAGGTAAAACATGTAATTAGGAACAAGATTGCTGCGTGGTAACAGCTAGAAAAAGGGCCCAACCACGCTCATTAATAGTTAAAAAAGTTTTTCTCGCCATCGTGAAACACGTTTCTAGTAGGGGAGCCCCCTTTCATTTTTAATTTGTTTTTATTTTTATTAATAAATAAGCAATAGAAATAACTGTACAATTTCAACTGTCTACCTATTATATAGACAGACGGACGGACAGCGGAGGCTTAGTAATAGGGTCCCGTTGGTTACCCTTTGGGTACGGAACCTTAATAATCGGTTTAAACAATATGGCACCGAGTTGCCCCATGGCAACATGCATTTATCTCATCAGTAGGACTATTTGAACACAATCGCATAAAAAAATTGAGATGCAATAGTTTTCGGTACTCATGCGCCGATTCCTCCTGGACTAATAGGAAAGCCATGAAAAGATGGACCATAAGCAATGACCCAACCACAAGGTTAATTTAATTCTAACATGGTGCGCAATTGTGAGTAGTATGCAAAAGCAATACATCGTCTTTAGCAATCTTCAAAAACTACTCTTATATATCTAATCTAATGTGGTAGACTATTAGAAACGGTAGCAGGGTACTATTTGTGCCTAGAAGTTTGCCTAGCTACACTCATATATTTACGCCGTTTAATCGTCTACAATTTTTTTTATAAATACAATAAGGGTAACAAACGAGCACACAGTCCACCTGGTGGTAAGTAAATGCTGTGGCCCATGAACATCTACATTTATCCTCGATTAAGAATCAAAATGCAGATGCGTTGTCACCCCTGAAGACTAAGACGGAATGCCTCGTTTCCAGTAAAAAGGGTCCCCAGTTCTCTACACTCACAATACGAAACACAGCAGCGTTAAGCTGTCATTTTCCTTTTTTTATATTATTCTAAGCCAGCGCTTAACTACAATCCCACCTGATGGTAAGATGGTGAAGCGCACTGACTTAGCAAGAGCCTATTCACTCTTGCCTTGAAGACATCTACGTTGTAATCGGATGGAAAGACAGATGCTGGCAACTTATTCCACTCCTTTTCTGTACGCATGATGAACGACGTAGCAAACTATTTGGTTCGAATTTTACTCTGGTATTCTGTGAGAGCGTAGTGCTACCCCGGTCGAGCCGACCCCTCGTGCTACAACCATAATATAGGTACAGTGTGGCCCACCACGTGCAAAAATTTAAATCATTAAATATTTGTCTTAATTCCTTTATTTAAAACTTAACATTAAAACAGAAATTGTTCTTACAGATATTTAAAACGTAACGCTAAAACAGAAATCGTGCTTCCAGAGATTTGGCCAAGCATGCCCCAAATTTGTCCTTTACATGAAAATACACTCGAGCTGATCCTTTTATTCAAAGCTTTGAGTTAAAGGCTGCGAAAATAATACATACGTATCTCATAGTTATATTTCAGTTAAATCTTTTGAATTATTCAAGTATTTACATCAGGCTTATACTTGTTTTCGTCGTTAAATCATTCTCTATCTCCTTTTTTTAAATCTTCGTGCCAAATTCAGCCAAAACAGAAAGTTTTCTTATCACTTCGATGTCTGTATGTTTAATGAGTTATTATAAAGTAATAATTGAGAATTTGGCAAAGTTATAAAATGTGATTACCCACCTACATACTCGTTACGTTAGGTTAAAATCCGAGAGATTAGTGAGTGGTGAAAAGCGAACTTAAATATAAAATTAAAAAAATAATTCGTTAGACGATGTGTTTGTAATGTGTTTTAAAACAATCATAAACTATTTATAAATAAACTTTATTTAGAGTATAGGCAATTCGTTATACAATTGTATCAATTTATTGATTATAATTAAAGGCGTTAAGTGGTCATTGCCGACTACACGAATATAACAGAACAGTGGGTCTGTCAATATAAATCAATATTGACGGATGAACAATAAATTTTAGCTAAATTGCACGCATATACAATTTATCTTGAAAATATATTACAATTCGATATTAGCTACCGAATATTGCAATATTTAATGTGTATAGTTATATTATATATTTGTTTAGTTTGCAGAGCGACTAAGCTTTCTGACACTGCTAGATGTGAAGGACTATGTCCGGAGTGGAGATTTGTCCTTGGAGTTTCTCTGCGTGATAGAATATCTAATAAGGGTATCCGCAGTAGAACTAGAGTATATATGGAGTATAGATATAGATATAGCGAAAAATCGACAACTGGAGATGGGGACGAAAGGTTCTCAAGTGGCAGCCTGTACCGGTAAGTGAAGTTTAGGGTGGCCTCCGACTAGATGACGGCCTGGTGAGCTATGCAGATTTGAGATACAGCTAGCTCATGGCCGTGTTTTGTGGCAGTCCTTATGTTTAACAGTAGACTAGTTATCGAGACTATAATGATGATGATGATACGTTAAGTTGTCACAATACATCATGTTAAAGTATAGTAGGTATCTTATATTGCGTGTATACTTACAAAACTAATCCTTTGTTTTCGGCAGTATTCACAATTTGTTGGTCAACGGCCAATATCATGTATATTTTTTTTTATAGGATAGGGTGACAAACGAGCACACAGTCCACCTGATGGTAAGTGGTTGCTGTGACCCATAGACATCTACATTTATCCTCAATAAAGAATCAAAATGCAGAAGTGTCGTCACCCGTGAGGACTAAGATGGAATGCCTCTTTTCCAGTAAAATGGGTCTCCGGTTCTCTACACTCACCATACGAAACACAGCAGTGTCAAGCTGCCATTTTACGCTGGTATTCTGTGAGAGCGTGGTCCTTCCCCGGTCGAGCCGACCCATTCGTGCTACAACTATACTACTAATATAGCTGCAGCATGGCTCTACCACGTATAAAGTAAATTTACCTTAATATATACAATTATTTGTACTTGTTAGAATCCCTCCCCTTTTAAATTCAACTTCTGCAACATGTAATTATTAGTAAGTGAAACTTTATTATTTATAGAATCTTAATCGATTTCAAATACAGGTTATAATAAAGAATGCAATATGCCATAAAATTTCCACTTCACACACTGAATACATCATCATCATCATAATTACAGGCTATCAAAAGTCCATTGCTGATCATAGACCTCTCTCATAAACTGAACCGTAGGGGGGACATTTGCCAAAGTTGCCACGCTTGGCAGGCGGGTTCGCAGTCGCAGTTTTCTATTATTTTACCAGGAAGGTGCCCTGTCCTGCCGACCTCCTGTTCTATTTCCACCCAAATAACATCTATATATTAATACGTGAAAGAAAAACTTTGTACTCCTTTTGAAGCATATTGCCTGGAGAAGGATATAGTTAAAGTTTATATGGAGAAGGAGTGCGAAAATAATAATAATAATATGTGTTCCAAATACATTAAATAAAATAATATAAATATTTATTGCTTACATTTCTGAAATATGGAATCTACTAAATGTTAATAGTCAAACACATAGACACACAGAGTAGAGATTGTCGCCAAAGAACCAAAGAATTATAAAAATGTTGTCAACAAAATAATTACTGGCAGCTTTTACTGAATGAGTGTGACTTCAAATGTTTCTTTTTCAACAGTATGTGGAGTGTGAATCAAGGCAAAAAACATTTATTTTATATTTTGTTTAATACATATCTACATACATACATAAACACTCACGCCTGTGACCCAGAGGGATAGGCAGAGACTACGAACATACACGTACGCATATATGCTCGTCGGTTAAGGGTTCCTCATCTGGCCCATTTTCAATATATCGCCAGTTTGGTCGACACATTTTTGTGTAGGGCGTCCCTTCCCGACTCCACTTTTCACATCTGCAACATAGATTTGCTTTGTCACTCTTTCCTCGTTCATTCTTTTTACATGACCAAACCACCGAAGCATTCCTTTCTTAATCATGGTCACAACATCATCTTGCAAACCACACTTTTCTCTTATCACACAATTTCTCACCCTGTCATTCAGATTCATCCCTAACATACTCCTTAATGACTGCTTTTATAAGCATTTATTCTACTCTCGTGCTTCTTGTGCCACACCCAACTTTCACTACCATATATTAAAGTAGGAACTAACACATTATTATGAATTGCCATACGTGCCTTTTTTGACACATTCTGACTTTCCACAATAGAGTGTGTAGTGTGAACGCAAGTAAGACGAAAGTCATGGTTTTTGAAAGAGAAGAAAGTACAACGATATGTGAAATAAGAAAAGAAGGGGAGTTGGTTGAGCAAGTGGGGGAGTTTATGAATTTGGGATGTGTATTTAGCAGGGATGGTAGATATGATAAGGATATAGAACGACGAGTGAACGCAGGAAATAGAGTGAATGGGGCTCTACACTCTAATACATATCTGTGTTTTATAAATTAATGTGATATATATTATATACTGAGAGTTGAAAGTGAAATATAGCTTACTTAATAATATACAAACATTTTACGGGTGGCACGGGAGATTACGTCTTTGGCCTTCTCTAAGGTGTAAAAAAAGCTTACGGGATAATAATATAACTGAATATAATAAATAAAATAATCTTAAAAGTTACTATAATAATATAAAAACGTCTCTACGTGGTAGAGCCACGCTGCAGCTATTACTGGTATAGTTGTAGCACGAATGGGTCGACTCGACCAGGGAAGGACCACGCTCTCACAGAATACCAGCGTAAAATAGCAGCTTAACGCTGCTGTATTTCGTATGGTGAGTGTAAAGAACCGGAGACCCTTTTTACTGGAAACGAGTCATCCAATCATAGTCCTCACGGGTAACAACGCATATGCATTTTGATTCGTAATCGAGGATAGATGTAGATGTCTATGGGCCACAGCAACCACTTACCATCAGGGGGACTGTGTGCTCGTTTGTCACCCTTATCGTATAAAAAAAAACACAATAGGTTAGTATTTTTTCCTTAAACGTGTTATCTAAATCCAAAAAGCGCTTACGCTGACAAATATTATTGTTTCTATATATATATCGTCATCAATACAGCTCTCCACAAGTTCACTGCTGAACATAGGCCTCCCCCAAGGAATGCCACAAAGCACGGTCCTGAGCCACCTGCATCCATCGACTTCCTGCATGACTTACCAGGTCGTCACTCCATCTAGTAGGGAGACGCCCTACACTTCGTCCACCGGTACGAGGCTGCCACTCGAGATCCTTTTTTCCCCATCGGTTGTCGGTTCTTCAAGCTATATTGCCGGCCCATTGCCACTTCAGCTTACTACTTCGTTGGGCTATGTCGGTCACTCTGGTTCTACTGCGGATATCCTCATTTCTAAGTTTATCACGCAGAGAAACCCCGCTGTCCAGCCGAGTAGAATCCGTCGATTGACTTCTCGGTCCAAGTTGGACTTACCTTTTTTTACTTAGCTTGAAAACGTCTTCCAATGCAGCGGTGAAGAGTTTCGGGGATATAACGTCACCCTGTCGTCTTACACCTCTCTGCAGTTGGATAGGTTTCGTACTCTGGTTCTGTACTCGGATAGTCATCGTAGCCTTACTATACAAACACTTCAGCACTTCGATATACCGACAGTCAACTTAGCACCGCTGAAGGGACTGCAGCACCGCCAAATATCGACGGAATCAAAGGCTTTCTCATAGTCCACATACGCCAGACATAGTGGCAAATTGTACTCTTCGGACTTCTCTACAATTTGCCGAAGGGTATGTATGTGGTCTATGGTGCTAAAGCCTTTTCGGAAGCCGGCTTGTTCAGGAGGCTAGAAGTTGTCGAGACTGCGTGCGAGACGATTCATAATGACTCTCAAAAACAGCACGTAGACGCGGCTCAGAAGGCAAATCGGTCTGTAGTTCTTCAAGAGAGCGTTGTCGCCTTTCTTGAAGAACAAGACCACCGCACTTTTGCTCCATGCCTCCGGTGTAGTGCCACCATGGAGGATGGAATTAAAGAGCTTCTGAAGGACTTTAAACTTTTTAAGTACCGATTTTCCACCCGCTTTCAGAAGCTCCGCTGTAATACCATCCTCTCCTGGGGCCTTGCGCACTTCTGCTCCATGCCTCCGGTGTAGTGCCACCATGGAGGATGGAATTAAAGAGCTTCTGAAGGACTTTAAACTTTTTAAGTACCGATTTTCCACCCGCTTTCAGAAGCTCCGCTGTAATTCCATCCTCTCCTGGGGCCTTGTCGTTTTTAAGGTGCTGGAGAACCATTCTAATCTCGCTCAGACTGACGTCCGGAATATCATCAGAATAGTATCGGATAAGACTTGCTCTTGGATCGTTACTCACACTTGCATGTGGCTCCAACGATGATGTGTACAGCTGCCCGTAGAACTTCTCAATCTCACTCAAAATCTCAGGTGTCCCGGAAACGACGCTGCCACACTCGGTCTACAGCTTCAACAGTTGGCTCTGTCTGGCAGACAGATCTCTAGAAAAGACTTTGGAGCCCTGGTTCCGCTCGATCGCTGTATTGAAGTTAGATAAGTCCCGCCGCATGCATTTGGAGATCTGTCTGTTCAGTTGCCTGTACGCTGTGAAATCTGCTGTTGACTGCAGCTTCATTTCCCGTCTAACAGCCATGAGATTAAGAGTGTGATCGGAGAGTTTTTGTGTTCTTCTGCGGCGGGTCTTGCAAAACTTAGCTCCTACCGCATGGACAGTTTCCACGAGCTTGTCATTCATATCGTCCACTGCATTGCAATCTTCTAGGCACTGAAAAGATTTTGTAACTCGAGCTGAAAGGCTTCGGGACTTTGAATTAGAGCACGAGGGGGACGGAGCGTTGACTTCATTAGACGAGACCTCTCCAACTTAACGTTTAGGTTCAGTGTGCCTTTAACTATTCGGTGATCGCTACCAGTTTTCACCCTCGTGATCACCGAGATATCACAGAACAGTTGTCTTCTGGTTGTCATAATGAAGTCAATCTCATTTTTTGTCGAACCGTCGGGCCTCGACCGGATCCACTTCCTGTGGGGCCGCTACTGGAAGAAAGAGTTCATCATAAAGAGTCCCTCTTTCTCCATGAAGTCGGCCAGCTGCTGGCCCCTTGGGTTCCGTTGCCCTATTTCAAATTGGCCTACCTTCAGCTCACCGTTCTCTCTTGTGCCTAGTTTTGCGTTGAAGTCTCCCATTAACACCGTATAGTGGGTTTTGGAGGAATGCATGGCTCTAGATATATCCTCATACATTTCCTCCACCTCCTCATCGGGATGTGCCGAAGTTGGTGCGAAAACCTGTATGACATTCAGCGAATACCGTTTGGTGATTCTGAGTATAAGGTACGCAACCCTCGTCGACACACTCACAATCTTTACAACGTTGTTAACGAGAGACTTTTGGACGATAAATCCGACATAATTTAACTTATTAGTTACTTATTTAATTTATTAGTTACTAAAGGAAAAATATAGGCTTTTTTCATTTGATGATAGATAGATGTCGCTGTTTTGATAGTTAAAACGTATATCGTCAGCGGAGTTTCATATCGTTATGCAAAGGTTAAAACTAATTTTAAACTTTATTTACAAATATGATATTTTTTTGAAAAAACACCCGTCATCCCGCCTTAACCTTTTTTTTTAGTTCCGTAATCGGATAAGAAGTAGCCAATAAGTTTCCCCGGGTTAGTAGCCCCGGTTCAGTAGATTTTGCGTGAATCGGGAATACACAGACAGACAGACAGACAAAATTTCTAAAAACCACTAATTTTGCTTCACTACCCTTTATTTAGTCCCCTGGACTTGTTTTTCGAGAATATATTAGAATTACAGACACGACTTTTCTACAGATTTATTATATGTATAATACGTAATAAATTAATAATACATAATAAATTCCAGCATTTATCACTTTTGTATGGAAAACTTAACTGGAAAAAAAGACCAGAAGGAAGTTAGCGTAGAACATAATTTTTTGAATTAAACTGTATGCCAATTAATTGCTTCTTAAATGCTCCAGTAGAATCCGTGATTGCTCCACGTCTATTCCTATTAGTTAACGTTCCTATTATTAGCAATGCACCTGCAATTCCCTTGGTGTTACAGTTGTTCATGGTGGGTGGCGGTAGTCACTTACCATCAGGTGAGCCGTATGCTCGTTTGCCCCCTCTCCTATAAAAAAAAATACGGTAAAACTGTCCGTCTGGTAAGGCTGATAATGCAAAAGCTATATAACTATGGCTTTCTGAAACTACATTTATCTTTATTAAGAACTGTTCTATTTTAATTCAGAATCTCGTAAATAATTACAATTAGTTTTTTTAATAAATTAAACGTCTTTTTTATAATATATCTTTCAAACTGAAGTTCCTCTGATTACACAGGAAATTGTAATAGAAACTGCTCAAATACAATCTTTTGCCATTTTAACCATCAGCGACTGAAAACAAGTTCGTTAATAAAATAATAAACTGTAAAACTCGTAAGTACACGACAAGCTCAGACACAAAAGCAGCACCGGCTCCCAAGTATGACGAATGTGGCAGCGATTACCTCGTCGACCACACAAAAGGGACCTGCCATTCGGTGCTACCGCAAACAAAGACCAGCTCTACTCATACCAACAGGACACACACATATTACGTTTACAAACACTGTTCTTCTCTCTTTAACTCATCTACTCTCTTTTCTCAATTTTACGTAATAATCTTTTTAAGTTTAAAATAGCATCGTAATCGTGTTTATTAAATCGTTGCTCGTCTGTTCGGTAAAAACTTTGACAACTGATTTTAAACTAACTTACCGATGAGCTAGACTTGAAACTTTAAATATAGCTCAAAACTGGATGACAATGCAATATAAAATCACTGCCTTTTCTGTCCATTTGCTTGTTTCTTTGTTCGGAACAAATATTCCAATCGATATTAAACTAACTTCCCCAAGAGCTAATTACTTGAAACTTTTAACAGAGCTTGGAACTGGAATCGTGCTAAGAATGGTCGCCATTTTTAAATTATTTTATTACATTATGTTTGTTAAAAACAACTGCGCCTTTCTGCTTTTATGAATACGAAAGCCAATATAATTATAGGTTGTGAGTTATTCCATATTCCTGAGTGCTCACGTGTAACATGGTTTTTGTTTTTAACTATATGTGAAATAAATCAGACAGATACTATTCAAAACTTACCTATCATTGAGGTAATTATCTAAACTATAGTAAGCATCTTTTCGGGAATTATTACGAATTGTCTAGCACGCAGACTTGATGACCTTCAGCTTGCCGAAAAGGCTTTATCATAGACCACATACTTCGGCACGGTGTACAGAAGACCGAAAAATGCAATATGCCACATTGTCTGCATTAGGACTATGAGAAAGCCTTTAATTCCGTCGAAATTTGGGCGGTCTACAAAATAAACAAGATGTCTTAATAAAATTTATGGAGAAATCTAGTTTATTTTCACTTTACATTCGGATACTTAAGCGACCTTCACATGTGCGTAGTTACTGCTTATAATAATGAAAATATTATTTATTTTTAATTGACGTTCACGATTTTTCAGTTAAGATATAATAATAGATAGACTAAAAAAGACAAAACAATAAAAGATAATGATTTTAAATGAGGGACTTAATCTTATGATAAACACAATATCGGCATATATTACTAAGTATCCGCACATACACAGTCAATTCTTATATACTTAAAATAATTTGCTACACATGTTGAATTAATAAAATAAAAATTTCCAGACATAATGTATAATAGGGAGCAGCAACTTCAGTGCAACACGACTAGACAATCTGCCTCCCAAGGGTACCGACAATAAGGATTCCTCCCTACAAAAAAGAGGACGTACTATATATCCAATCATCGAGGATTTTAAGGCAAGGAAAAGTTCATCGCGCTCACTCAATGCGATTTGTTGAGATCCACTTACTTGTCTTTGAAATATTTTTAAAATTTCTCAGACATGCAGACTTTCTCGAGATGTTTTCCTTCACCGCTAAGAACGTGGTAAATTTGCACTTAAAATTGCAATTAATACTTATTGGTGCCAGTGGGGATCGTACTCTGTTCGCCCGTATACTACCAAATTTTATAGCGAGTGATTTTTCTCTGAGAATTTTTTCATTTCTCAGACTTTTCTTATTTACTTTATTTTAATAATTATTTAACACCGTAATATATAATATTTTCCAATTACAAGCTTCCTAATAAAATATTTACCCGCTTTTTAACAACTTTATTCCTATACATTAAAAATATGGTATGAAGAAGAAGTATAGAGAGAGGTAGGTCGCAAAGTGAGAAGAAGCTTCCGAATATATGGAGAACTATCCAAAGTGTTTTGTTTTGAAGTAAAATTCTACACCGAGTGCTATTAATTATTAGTAAGACCGTCTACCGAGGTGAGGTAGACCAGGTCTAATAGCTTGCTGTAAATTGAGCTAGACAGCTTCGAGCACAAGCACAGAGCCAGCCTCTCGGTATTGTTCGCTAAAATTACATGCCTTAATTTGTCTCTCCCGTTTCTATCATCGGTCAAGTAGGCGGTCGTCGGGCCTTCAAGCATTTTTTGCCGATATTCCACACACTCGAACCAAACGGTTTGCTTCGTATTCCGTAATGCGTACGGTAAAGGAGTGGAAAAATTTGCCGGCAACCGTCTTTTCGTCCGAAAACAATAGAGGTGTCTTCAAAACAAGAGAGAATAGAATTTTATTATGCTAAGACAGTGCGATTTACAATCAAGGGCTTCATCGCCACTTAGCACCAGGCGGGATTGTAACTAAGCACTGGCTAATAATAACTACAACACTTACACAGTACGCGAGCAAACCAAGTTCTATCCCCGCCGGCACTAAAGAAATAATATAAAAAATAATAAGTGCTAATTTACTGCGTGCCTGGCGGTGAAAGTGAAAAAGCCGGTGAAAACTTGCATAATTAAGGATTATTATATATTTCAAGGACATGTAAAGACCGCAAAAACGCAATGGAACAGCGCGGCAGCTAATTGCTGCATAATTTAAAGCTCAGAAATGAGAAGAAGCCTGTGCACAGCAGTGGGACGTACATGGGATGTAAATTATCTTTTTTAAAGTCCAAAAATAAAAAGTTAAAGCAGCAAAATTATAAAATAATATATCTGCATAAAATTAAACATCAGAAAAATAAAAAGCTACGAACTTATTCTGTAGGCATTCGTACAGATTTAAAGCTGGGGCGCTGATATGAAATATGCAAATCTTTGGCCTTAATACGTAATAAATATTTCAATCCCAGCAGCGGCCTCGGTTGCAAAGTGAAATTTTGTATAACATTCTACTTATAACTATTAAGTGCGAGTCTGGTGCACTAATTAATTTATTTTGCATTTTGTAAAAAATATATTGCGTGTGGTGGGGCGTAAGAGAATCGATCACTCCATTCCGGAGGTGTCGTAAGAGGCGACTGTGAGAGATGACAAGAAAACTGTCCCTTCCTAAGCTTCCGATAGACATACCATTTCTTATACGCCAGACGTCAAATACACCGATATGCAGTGAGCAGCAGCGTCAAAGATACGTCTGGTATTGCGATCGTCAATCTGCATGCCAAGCGTGATGATTGAGGCAAATCAATCAGTGGACTAAGTGTTCATAGACTACAGCACCCATTTATCATTAGGCGGACTCTGTGTTCAATTCTCACCGTTGATAGTATAAATAATAATCTATATAGTACAATGATATCATGATGTTTTTGTTGTACAGCGTTTTAAACATGGGTACTTCAAGTATTATACGTAGTAGAGCCATGTTGCAGCTATATTATGATCGTAACACGAATGGGTCGGCTCGGCCGGGGAAGAATCAGCCCTCACATAATACCAGCGTAAAATAGCAGCTTAATGCTGCTGTGTTTCGTATAGTGAGTGTAGAGAACTATATATATATATATATATATATATATATATATATATATATATATATATATATATATAATACTTCAGGGTAGTCCCATATAAATTTGAAGATGAATTCCACTCCCAAGGGTAGCAAAATAGAGGATAAAGTTTTTAATGGAACTATTTAGATGACATTGAGGTTGTGGTATTCCTTAGTTCACTCAACATGGTAAAAAACACTTACTTTTAATAAAAGTAACAGCCGGCTTCAAACAACTAAGAAAGGAATATTTTTTTAAATATTTCACAGTCTGAAGTCGGTGCTAAAACATACTGTATAGAAGAATTAAAGCCCTTAAAGTTAATTTCTTTACTAGAAATAAGGCATTCCATCTGAGTCCTCGACGAACGAGAGAAACAACGAGAACTTTTGTTTATTGCCAAAGATAAAATATTTAAGTTTTTCGGTAGTTAATTATTTGCATGAAATTGAATTGAAAATTACATATAATTTGCTTTTAAAATTTTTTAAGTTCCTATATAATAATCTCATCCACACCTATTATATTGGTTTTGGTTTAGTAGGTTAGTAGCATACATTAATTTAGTAAGGCTTGAATGAACTGCATAAATATTATAGTTCTAGCCGTGTAGGTTTAGTATTTCCGTTCGGACAGCGTCAGGCTACGTTCGAAAATTAGTATTGTAGCACTTTAGCAGCAGCAATTTGCCAAATTGTTGTCTTGATTTGACGTTCTCACATTCCATAAACTGTAGTCTAAGTGTTGAGATTTAGAAATTGAGATCAATAAGTCGGCTTTATAGGTAGAAGTTTATTCAATTTGCGATGTTTATGGTAATCTACCCAAGTTTAACTTGGCCTATTCTTAGACTAGTCGAATCCATAGAACAGTATATTGTTAGTGAATAATATAGAGTGTTAAATTAACTGTAAATTCAATCAATACATACGACATATTACCAGAAATTCCACTATATGTTCCTGGTATTTCTTAACCGAACAATGGCTTTTAGGCGATGTAATTCAATACATATTAATGCTGTTCTATTTACATTATTCATCTTAACGTTTCTGGATTAACAACTGCATTATGTATTACTTATGTAATTTATTTGAGTAGTTAAATTAATTTCCCTTAATTTACTTCTTTTAGAAAATAATCGTACTTATATCATCTCGTGGGTGTTGTAGAGGCGATAGAGAAAAATTGAAACAGGAGATTAACAGCATCGTCATCAAGCTGCGGTTTCCAACCAGCCTACCAAGCATGGCAACTACGGAAAACACCACCCACAAGGAAGCAATGTATGGGAGACGCCTATGTTTGCAGTGGAAATTAATAGCCTGTAAATATGATGATGATAATGATGATATTTTTTTTATAGGATAGGGTGACAACGAGCATATATATATATAACAAGCAACCATTAGCAAATAGCAACCAATTACCATCAGGTGGACTGTGTCACCTGATGGTAATTGTCATATTTGCTAATGGTTGCTTGTTATATATATATATACAATACTCAGGGTAGTCCCATATAATTTGAAGATGAATTCCACCCCAAGGGTAGCAAAATAGAGGATAAAGCTTTTTAATGGAACTATTTAGATGACATTGAGATTGTGGTATTCCTTAGTTCACTCAACATGGTAAAAAACACTTACTTTTAATAAAAAGTAACAGCCGGCTTCAAACAGCTAAGAAAGGAATAATTTTTTTTTTTAAATATTTCACACTCTGAAGCCGGTGCTAAAACATACTGTATAGAAGAATTAAAGCCTTTAAAGTTAATTTCTTTACTAGAAATAAGGCATTCCATCTGAGTCCTCAGGGGTGACAACATATCTGCATTTTGATTCTTGATCGCAGATAAATATCTATGGGCCACAGCATTCATTTACCATCAGATGGACTGTGTGCTTTTTTGTCACCCATTTTCTATTAAAAATAATTCAAATTTAAAACGTTTTACTGATCTTATAATTTGACGAGTTTTAAATTAAATCCTTACTACTTGCTTATATAAGTCCAACTTATTGTTCCCAATAGTAAGAATCATTCAGGTGAATTCTATTTTAAAGTAAAAAAAAACAGTACAAAAAAAATTGAAAAGAATATTAACTTTAACCGGAAGAGGTCCATATTCCGGTCACTTCATTAGAGTTTAGAACTTTTGAGGTAAATTTAGTGAGAATCCACTGGAAGAAAGCATGTCGCATTACTGTAAAAGTTTTCTTTTCATTTTGTACCCGTGAAAGCGGTCGCAACTCGTAATTAGAGCACAAAGAAAGGAAAAAATGACTCTTATGCTTTCTCGGTATTGCTCTGAGTCTCTTTTAGTTTTTAGGAATTCACCGTTATATATATATTTATATAAATTATTAAATATATTATATTTTTATACGTCGTGGAGCCATGTTGCAGCTATATTAGTACAGTCAAGTCTGGCAATTTTACCAATGGAAGTTAACTTTGCCATCAGGGGTGTACTGGTACAAAATTACGATTAACACGTAAAACGTAACGTCTTTCGAGATACATATGCCATTTTTTGGATGAAAATACAATAATTAATTGACAGCATTGCTTTCGATATGGCAACATGAGAGTTAATTATGGCATTTTATATTAACGCGGAATTTTGCCGGCGAAATTACCTCTTTGTTCAGTACTCCAGAACTTTTTTGATATTGGTTGAAATACTGAATGTAGGTATCTATATCTTTGTAGTAACGTAATATTGATGGTTATCAAATGTAATATATCGTTTTTAAAATGTTGGTCTTAACATTTATCTATAAAACTAACTTGGCAAAGTTACCATACTAGTGAATGGAGGATAGATGTGGATGTCTATGGGTCACAGCAACCACTTACCATCAGGTGGACTGTGTGCTCGTTTGTCACCCTATCCTATAAAAAATAATATCATCATTATCATCATCATATTTACAGGCTATCAATTTCCACTGCAAACATAGGCGTCTCCCATACATTGCTTCCTTGTGGGTGGTATTTTCCGTAGTTGCCATGCTTGGTAGGCTGGTTGGAAACCGCAGCTTGATGACGATGATGCTAATCTCCTGTTTTAATTTTTCTCTATCGCCTCTACAACACCCACGGGATGATATAAGTACGATTATTTTCTAAAAGAAGTAAATTAAGGGAAATTTATTTAACTACTCAAATAAATTACATAAGTAATACATAATGCAGTTGTTAATCCAGAAACGTTAAGATGAATAATGTTAATAGAACAGTATTAATATGTATTGAATTTCATCGCCTAAAAGCCATTGTTTGGGTAAGAAATACTAGGAACGTATAGTGGAATTTCTGGTAATATGTCGTGTGTATTGATTGAATTTACAGTTAATTTAACACTCTATATTATTCACTAACAATATACTGTTCTATGGATTTGACTAGTCTAAGAATAGGCCAAGTTAAACTTGGGTAGATTACCATAAACATCGCGAATTGAATAAACTTCCACCTATAAAGCCGACTTATTGAGAAAAATCTCTCAATTTCTAAATCTTAACACTTAGACTACAGTTTATGGAATGTGAGAACGTCAAATCAAGACAACAATTTGGCAATTTGCTGCTGCTAAAGTGCTACAATACTAATTTTCGAACGGAGCCAGACGCTGTCCGAACGGAAATACTAAACCTACACGGCTAGAACTATAATATTTATACAGTTCATTCAAGCCTTACTAAAATAATGTATGCTACTAAACTACTAAACCAAAACCAAAATAATAAGTGTGGATGAGATTAATATAAAGGAATTTAAAAAATATTAAAAAGCAAATTATATGTAATTTTCAATTTAATTTCATGCAAATAATTAACTACCCGAAAAACTTAAATATTTTAGCTTTGGCAATAAACAAAAAGTTCTCGTTGTTTTAAGTTACTTTTATGTATCATGGAATATATGTGCTAAATCATAAAATACAGATGACAAACATAAAAATAAAATTAAAATATATAAGACAAAGAAAATATCTCGGCCGTAATCACTTCCGGAAAAAATTAAGCCTCAATGAAACAAAGGTGAAAAAAACAAAGGTCTGAGCTTTTATTCTCACTTCCATATAATAACTGCTTAAAAATCTCCGGCCATTTAATTCGAGCACTGGCAGTTTTACCTCACATTGTCTGTTTATTTTTTTTAAATTGGTGCTTATCATTCATCACAGTTTATTCTAGTGTGGTTGAAATCTAAGTGTAAGGCCTTTTGACAGGCGTGGAAAGTGGCGTGCAGCGTGCGGCGCGTTTACATTACATATTGTAACGCGAATCCCGTTCGCGTGGAAAGGGCTCAAAAAAGGTTAAATAACATTAAATCGTCCCTATTCCGTTTGTATCAGGTTCACATCAATCAATTCCTTATTAATATTTAATCCCTTCCCGCTTGTAAAAAGCTTAAAATATTTACATAAAATACCCGTAACAAGGGCTTTGCTTTCCCACATTTAAAAAAATGTGGGGGATACACACGGCTCCACAACACAGGCCAACGCCGTTTACGGTGAGCGCCAACCCAAAACGCGCTTCCCTCGAAGAGGGACGAGAAGTTGGGGACTGACCGTAGTCTACAGCAAAATAACTGGCGAACAAGTAACAGAGGGCTTAGTCCCTTGGTAGTGCGTAAGCACAAACATTGACCGCAGTCGCGCATGATCAATGCGTGTAATTATTTTTTTAATTTGGAGCATTAGTTTTGAGATATTAACAAAATAAGATTCATGCAATGCATAAACATGCTCTATAACTTAGAAAAATTTTGACCCATTTTCCAATTATAATACTTGTATTTTTATATATAAGCCTTGGCTTATAAATGTTAATTATCTTTATTGTTGTAATGTAAATATCTTGTATTTATATTATTAATAATCTTTTGAATATTTTAAGCAGTTTTAATAAATTTAATGAATTTTACTATAATACTTAATATTCGAAATGAATGCATTTTTACTTTATGCTTATTATTGAATTTTAATTGTTCAAAATATTATTTTTATGATATTTTGAGACGACTTTATATAGAAATTATTATTTTTTAATATTAATAATGCGCCGTCACAATATCACCCGAGTGGCCGCTACTAAGGACACTACAATACAACATTCTGCGTTTGACATAATGTACAAAGCTGCTTCTTCACTCAAGGCTCTCTACTGAGGCTAATACTTATATGTTTAAATAAATAACCGGCCAAGTGCGAGTCGGACTCGCGCATGAAGTGTTCCGTACCATCGTAATACACGTTTCTAGTAGGGGAGCTCCTTTTAATTTAAAATTTATTTTAGTTTTAATTATATATCGCCCGCTGACAGACAAACAGACGGACAGACGGACGGACAGTGGGGCTTAGTAATAGGGTTCCGTTGGTTACCCTTTGGGTACGGAACCCTAAAAACTAAAACTTAGTATTAAAACAATTGATGCCATTAATCGTATTTACCAATTTATTTTAGTGTTCACATTTGAGTAACGAAAAAATCATTTTAGTAAGAAAAAAATTCTCGTTGTTCTAAGATCTTTTTAAATTGATACCATTATTTGAGACACAATTTTAGGTAGCTATATTATTACGTCCATTATGTTGTAAATTGCAAGAATATTTTTTTAACAATTTCTAGTAAAATAAAAAAGTACTTACTAAAAATTGCTATTTACAACTTGCGAATAGGTATTACCTAAGAATGTTAATATTAAGTCCTTACATATGGAATTGGCGTTTTGTACGGGAGGAATATAAAGTCAATTTTTTTTTGTAAAATATATTTAATTATTCAAAGTATGCACCGTTGTTATCTATGCACTTTTGCCATCTCATAGGTAGTTCATTCATAGTCCCTTTACTAAAAAAAACCATGAGGGCGAGAATCAATAAACTCTTTGAAGGTGGTTTGGACTGCCGCATCAGAGTTGAATTATTTTCCTTGTAAGAAGTTGTCCAAATTCCGGAAAAAATGGTAATCTGTTGGAGCAAGGTCCGGGGAGTACGGTGGATGTCGCAGACATTCCAATTGTAGCTCATCTAACTTAGTGGTTGTTTGTTGTGCAGTGTGTGGTATATTATAGTATAGTGATTGACCAATCTCGGTTGTTTAGCAGCTAGTTCTTCCTTCATGTTTTGCAGTTGCTGATAATAGATATCTGCCGTAATCGTTTGGCCAGATTTTAGAAAGCTGTAGTGAACGACACCGGCGCTAGTCCACCAAACACTCACAAGTAACTTTTTCTGAGTCAATTTTCGTTTAGGACGGGATTTGGCTGGGTCTCCAGGGTTCAGCCATTGCGACGAGCGCTTCCGATTATTGTACAGTATCCACTTTTCATCACAAGTAATGATTCTATTTAAAATCCCTTCATTATTGTGTCGGTTGAGCAAAGTAACACAGCAGTCGACGCGTGTTTGCAAGTTCGATTCACTCAATTCATGAGGTACCCATCGTTCAAGTTTTTTTAGTTTCCCGATTTGCTTCAAGTGGATTAATATAGTTTTATCACTTACCCCGAAGCCTGCAGCTATCTCTGAAGTGCTTTGTGATGGATCCGCTTCCACAATAGCCTTAAATTCTTCATTTTCCACTTTGGTCTCCGGCCGTCCACGGGGTTGGTTCTGAAGGTCGAAATTTCCAGAACTAAAACGTTGAAACCAAAAACGTACCGTGCTTTCTTTTGTGACACCAGCGCCGTACACATCATTAATCCTTCGAGCTGTTTCTGCAGCACTGGTGCCACGGTAGAACTCGTACTCGTAAATATACCGATATTTCTTGTTTTCCATTGTGCGGTAATAAGCGACGCCAAAGAATAAAATAATGAGAAAAAAACGAATAAATGACTGTTTTCAAAACTCAAATGTACCAGCTAAATGAATTTATAAATTTTAATTTGGAATTCTTAACCAAAGAGGAGATATTTCAGATCAAAATGGTCAGTACGACAAAACGCTAATTTCATATGTAAGGACCTAATATAATAAGCTAATAGCTTCTTATAGTCTAATCAACAAGTTCAAAAACGTGTTAATTCTTGTTCCCGCTCTTAAAAATATGTGCGACAGCTCATTCGATTCGGTATGACGTCTAGAAAAATGGATTTATTAGCACATAAAAGATTGCAATTGTTATTAATAAAATATGATGAAAAAAAGATATTTAGTTTTTCTTTAATAACTCAAAAACTATTAATATTTAAGAATTTTAAAATTGTTAACATAATAAACAATGAAATTATTTATAATATTTTTTTTTGTTATCCTATAGAGATGTGCCAATTATGAGTTTTAAAGAGAAAAAATCTTACTTAATTATTTAAACAATCGAAATATAAAAGGACGATTATAAACAATTAAAGAATATATTGCCATGACAATAAAATGGTTTTTTTTTGTGTATAAACAATTTTTTAAAAATAGACGTGAATTTTTTTTTTCTGCGTTTATTAATATCATTGTTAGATGCAAAAATAGCAATATATAAAACAACTTTTTGTTCATTTAAAAAAATATAAAACTTTAATAAAATTTTATCACTTGATATTGTTAACTAAGTATATAACTTATATAAAACTTCAAGAAGTAAAAATTTATAGGTCAATTATTTAAACTTTTATGTCGACTTTTGTAAAAACAGAGATTGGAAAAGAACTAGTTAATTAACAATCGTATAACTTTTTGAAAAATCGACATAATTTTTTATCCAACGGTGATTTATTTATTCAAATGTTCTAATGATACCATAATATTTTCAAATTTGTATAGTAATATTTAATACTATTAAAAATATTATTTTATGTGATATATAATAATAGTAATAGTCTTCACCGGCGATGCGCTCTAGCCGTAACGGTCGTGCGGAGTCCTATTTTCGGCGTTAAATAAAAATAATAAATAATGGAGATAGAATTACGGGCGTCGAGATTTTTGTATTGGAAATTTCCTCCTCTTTAAGGATTTTTTTTAAAAGTTCTTCAATATTAATAGTTTTTGAGTTATTAAAGAAAAACTAAATATCTTTTTTTTTCATCTTATTTTGTTAATAGCAATTGCAATATTTTATGTGCTAATAAATCCTCGAGATACATTTTTCTAGACGTCATTCCGAATCGAATGAGCTATCGCACATATTTTTAAGAGCGGGAACAAGAATTTGATTTTTGAACTTGTTGACTAGACTATTATATCAACATTCTTTGCTAGTCAAATTTGTATGGAACTTTACAATTAAAAGAAAACACGCACACGCTACTCGTATCAAGAGTGGAGCTGCTGCGAAAAATGTAAATCTCCGCAAATTGATACGTATAATACTTTACCTTAAAAGCTGTCATTCAGTGAAGTAAGTGTGGAGTACGTAATTGAGTTTAAGTTGATGTTAGCTTTGTGGCTGTTTGAAATTTGTTTTACTTGAGAGAAATAATAAAAACTACTACCATAGAAGAAATAAAATTAGTAATTTTTTAAAGAAAATGTATGGTTGGTTTATTACCGATGTTATTTATGATACAAACAATTATATCTATATAATAAACGACATAGCATGCTTTGGTTTCTTAATTTCTTAAAGTAGGGGAATGTTTATTTTCTATAATTCTAACATAATTATATCATGTTAGAATTTGAAATCTGTAAGACTTATCAGACACATTTTGAAAAGACAGTATGTATCATAGACTTTATATGCTAAAATATATAACTACTGAATTAAATAAAGAATAAAGAAGACGTCAGTCATGAACTAAATTGTTAAGTATTTATTTATTTATTTGTTGTTTATTTAGATGTTTGTTACTCTGACACGCAAAAACTACTGAATCGATTATAATGAAACTTTACTATAATGTAGCTCATACATCAGAATAACACACAAGCTATAATTCATAAAAATATTTTGTAAATTGGTCAAAATATAAAGATAAATGTTAAGTAAGTCTGAAAAAAATCCGTCATTTGCGAGCTATTTTGGCGTGAACACGCATCACGCAAAAACCTGTGAACCGATTTGGATAGGACGTTCAGTGGCAGATAGCTGATGTTATAAAGATTAACTTAGGCTACCTACTTTTATTTTAGGGTTCCGTGCAAAATGAAAGTAGCGGGGAACAGCTAGTATTTTATATGAAAATATAATATAAGATACATAAAGATATTACAACTATAATGATGACGGAGCTTAGCAGTTATGAAGTAATTTTAGGAAATGAGCCCGAATATTCGTCTTAAATGTTTGTTTGCAGGTAGGTTGTCTTAATTTTCCGGCAGGTCATTCCGTAGGCGCGCGGCTTGGACAGCAAAAGATGAAGATATGAATCTCGAACGGTAAGGGGTATAAAGAGAGCAAGAGTCTCCGATGAACGAAGCTGTCTGTCATGAGTGTCGCGCAGGAACTGACTGACTTATTTCAGATAATTCGGATAGTGGTTATCGAACAAAATACAAAAAACTGTGTTAAGTATCCTAATATGTCTTCGCTGACGAATTGGAAGCCATTTAATCTGAGTGCGGAATAAGGATACATGATCAAACTTGCGAAGACGAAAAATAAAACGGATACAGTTAGTGACGAGACAATCCAGCTTATCAAGGAAAACCTCATTGAGATCAGGAAACTATACATCAGCATAGACAATAATGGGCAAAAGAAGAGTTATCTTTACCTTGACCGGAAGAAAGTTCCTAAGACGGTTCAAAGCACTGAGCTTAGCAAAAACAGAATTACTGATATTCTGAATTTGGGTGGACCAACATAAAGTTGTATCAAAGTAGATACCTAGATTTTTAACGCTATCAGAATACGGTTTGATAGAATTATCAAACGTGACAGGCGGAACGCAATTGACGTTAAGCTTACACAATTGTTGAGCACTACCAATTATTATAGCTTGGCATTTATTGGGGTTCACACTAATACTAAACTTACGAGACCAATTGTGGAAGTTCGTTAAATACATAATGAGTCTGGCAATAGCGTCACATAAAGAGTTGACGTCTGCTTTAGTATATATTTGCAGGTCATCAGTGTAAAGATGGTAAGAGCAGCTAAGTTGTGAAGAGAAAAAGTTAATAAAAATGGAGAAGATAAGTGGAGATAATATTCCACCTTTTGGCACGCCAGTGGAGAGTTGACACCAGTCAGATATGTCACGACCTTTAATGACAGCTTGCCACGAAGATAGCAAGAAAACCAGTCTAAAGCAGTCGAGGAAAATTTGAGATTTTGAAGCATGGCAAGGAGGATGTCATGGTCAACCATGTTGAAAGCATTTGTAAAACAATCAATATGAGTACTGTGACCTTTCCATTCTCCATTCCCTCCCGAATGTCCTCCGTGACTTTGAGGAGTGGTGGTTGTGCTGTATCCAGGCCGAAAGCCAGATTGCCGTATTTAATCTCTAATACTCGACTTCGGCATGCGGTTATCTGATTTCCCTGTAGAATTTTATATTAAAATCTGCCTAACCTTATACAAAACTCAATTTATTCGATCAAAAACAAACTGAGAAACAGTAACAAAAATATTTCGTTATTATTAATAAATAAAAAATTGTCACAGGTAAACGTTTATGAAAAACTGTCTTTACAATTACAATAAATGAACCATGATTCTAATTACGGTTCCTTATATATTCCTTAAATATAAAAAGCATAATATAAAACTTGTGAAAGTTTAAATGTTAATTCATTTAATTTTTTATATTTGTTCAGAATTTTCCTGAAAATGATACACCGATTAAAACGAATGGGGAAATATGTTACAACATTAAAATTCTATTCCCGAACGTATACATGAAAGTGAAAAACTGGGGTTGCTGACGTGAAAAATGCAAATCTTCTTCGACCTTGATATATATTATATTATCTTCACGTCAGAGAGCTGCTATTGAGAAAAGTATGATTAGAGTAGGCAGTCGAGGTTTAGTTAAATAATCATCTTTTTCCACATAGATAACAGCGTGCTGAATTTCTCACAAGGGAGAAATATCTACTTCATATTTAATTAATAGCTTTGTTTTAAAAATTCAGCAGGGTCGGGACGAGGATTATTATCAAAATATTAAAATATTAACACATTGATTTTAAGGTAGTTACCTAATAAGTTTCCATATGAAGTGGTTGGAGCCGATATTAGGAAATATTTTTAGAATTAACAATTAACATTGTTATTTCAGATTTTACTTTTCAGGGTTCCGCATTCATAAAAGGGGATTCCTTAAGGCACGAAGTTTTGACCGAATAGATAAAAATTACGTATATATTCTTTCAACATAGCATAGATATCAATTTTAAGTGGGAAAATATTAAAAATTTTAACATATTTTCTACTTCACCTACGTATAAAATAATGCAATGTTTTTTCTTTTCCTATCATATGGACTGGCTTATTATTAGACTATGTTATATATTTTTAATCATTATTAGACGGTTCCATCTATAAACTTTAGCCATTAAGCTTAGTGTCGAAATGCTAAGCTTAAAAGTAGTGTTAATAATGAAATTATCTACCGGTTAAAAAGTTTAAGTCAAAATATTTCATTTTGAATGAATATGGGATAACAATAAATTAAATTACGGAAATAATTATAGCAATTCGCAAAAGATGCTATGCCCTACCTCTTTTTTACCGTTTCTTAAACCTAAAAACTTAAAAATCAACGGAGTACAATCAGTGCGTGTTGCCAATGATGAAGTTCACTGCTGGCCGCATAAGGAAGCTCAAGGACGTTCAGCGAGCTATGGAAGAGCTATGCTCAGTTTCCTGTGTAATAGATTTCACAATGTCTCTATTCTCTATTGTGAAATCCATACGTAGTAGAGCCAGAGTAACTGATATAGCCCAACGGATCATTGGGCTGAAGTGGGAATGGGCCGGCAATATAACTCGAAGAACCGATAACCGATGGGGAAGAAGGGTTCTCAAGTAGCTGCCTCGTGGAATGACTACCTTGATTTACGGCATTTCTCGGTGGCCTACGTTTAGCTGTTGAGTGTGAAGGGATGTAATGATGATAATAATGATATATAATTTAAGTGGGAACGTATGTTACGTGGAAGAGCCACACTGCATTATAGGTATTATATGTATAGGTATCTGCTTCTTCGACTTAAGTAAATAAAATTTCGTTTATAAAATGTCACTTTTTCATGTCTATATTTTTAATTAGGTTCTTCTTACTGACGGCGAAAAGAACTCCGTAGGTGCCCGCTTATTTTTCTTTTTTAAAACGCTTTTTATTACCTTGATATGTATCTATGTAACGAAATTTTTGAATGTGATTTTCATCCCTTTTAAAACGTCGGATTGATTTGAAACTTCGCACACTTATCAAGAAACGATGACAAAGCAATAATTTAAATAGTTTGTCCCATTATCCTTGCCAGGATCTTCAAGATTTAAGAATAATTCAATAGCCAGTTCAATCTACTGTAAGCCGCGTAAAAGAACTTCGTCCCAAAAAAAAACACGCTTTTGTAGTTAGCCGCACTAAAAATAGAAAATAAATAATAGTTTAAAAAAAACTAAAAAAACACGCTTTTGTAGGTAACCGAACTAAAAAGTGGAAAATTATTTTTCAATAAGTTTAAAATAAGAAAATAGTGATTAACATAAAATAATAATTTTATTGTAAACAGCGTGAGGTGCTTGATGTCATTTGTTGTAAATTTTTTGTGGATATTTGTAAAATTAGCGTCATCATGAAAAATATCTACGCTTTTTTACAATAAAATGAATGTTTTATATTAATCACTATTTTCTTATTTTAAACTTATTGAAAATTATTTTCTACTTTTTAGTTCATTTATCTACAAAAGCGTGTTTTTTTTAAAGTTTTTTTAAACTATTATTTATTTCATATTAATATTGCAAGTAGTATAGAAAACAATAACGGACTAATCTGTAAGCAAATCTCGTCCTATGATGCACACAAAAAAGGACCCTAAAAGTTTTAAAGCTTACCAATTCATAGGGAACCCGAGAAGACTAAACCCAGCAGCACCTGTTCACAAGTATAACTCAGCCATCGCCCTCCTCGACCATATTAAAAGATGGGCATGCAAAAGTGGACTGCTAGCAAAGATCTTTTAGCGAGCATGACATGACATGACAACCAAATCTCTCACACAGTGTGATATATCTGTCACACAAAATGAAGACGGTTTACTGAACACACTTTGTAATTTTCCATGGGGCCACTTACAATGCTCTCCTAAAGAACTTACAATGTAGCTATATATGTTGTATACATACTAACAATAGCTAAGTCACAATTTTACATAACTTGATGTTGAACAGGAAGCTGGAGGAGCATAAACACATTTTATTGTGATTTTTGAATTTCCTTTCAGAAAGGCTTAAATATTATATGGACAGGAACATATCATATTCGTATGAATTGCCCCATGAATATTAGTTAATCTAAATTTCGGATTATCATTTTTGTTACTATCTCTTAAACTACGATGACATAAGCGTGAAAAGTCTGAAACAAATATGTGTGCATGTAAAATATTTCCACATAAAGACCTCGCTTGAGAGCCACGATATGCTTCGTCATTGTTGTAAATTATGCTTCCAAATAAATCACGCGTATCATGGTCGTTATCAAAATGGTCACCCAGTACAACTTGCAAACGATGTATTTGTCTCCATCCCAAACAATACTGTTTTAATCAGGGAAAATGTTTACGAAAGATAATTTACTGCGATATCTTAAGCTCAGTAAAAGCAGCTATGGGCCATTGATTCTGCAGTGTAGCCTCGTCCTGGTAAGCGAAGTGTTGTGGGCGGCCCTTCACAATAGGGAGTGACAAACTGATAAGACATGCACGAAGTCAATAATTCCAGATAGCTCAGGTCTTGTGACTTTCCTTAGGGGCTTCCTTCTGTGTACAGCAGTGAACTTGTAATAAATGAACGAGTAACGACTAAATAAAGTCTTTAATTTCATTTAAAATGCTGATTTAGAATTTTCTGCGAAGTCATTTCAAATTCGTTCAAGTTTTAAGTCCAACAGTGAACTTAAAAACTGTTGATATGGCGTGTGGTGTGATTGCCAGCCATTAGAAAATTATCTTATCTTAGTTTTAACTATATTCCGGCAGGTTTTGTTGTACTGGTTGAAATATGTAAAATAACCTCTGTCTCTGTGATTATGAATACTGCAAAGCACTCAGAATATCGGAAATATAAAATACAAGCTGTAACAACCTATTTCACCCCTCAGGGTTGAATTTTCCAAAATCCTTTCTTAGTGAGTGTTTACTTTGAGAAAGAAGTATACATGCCAAATTTCTAGTCAATCGGGCGTATAGTTTTGGAGATCTCGTGATGAGTGTGTAAGTCAGTGGTATTCCGCTTATACATATGTATATAGATGTATGTTAATTAAATTGTTTTATTCATTATATTATATTCGCCTTACTAAAATAATTACGTGAATCTATACGATGTCTATTTATTATTTATTTAACAATGTATGTACACACAAAGTAATGTTACAATGAAAAATAAAAAAAGATATTTTGTACAAAGTCACTGCCTATTTCATATTGAAATTTCTTCCAGCAGGCCCGATACTGGACAAATTCAAAGAGAAGCGGAATTAGTGTACACTTTCATAATAAATTTTATAATATTAATATACTTAATATAAAGTAAAGATAATAAAAGCATATATCCATACAAACATACATATACCTAAATACTATACTATATACATATATATATTTCTCTCTCTCTCTCTCTCTCTCTCTGTCTATTGTTAATTCTCCGGAATGCAAGTCGAATGCTAATAACTAGATATCGTATAGTTTCAAAATAATAATGCACAATAGAGAATTAATTTGTTCGAACACAGAAGCATTTACCTACCCCTCGCATTTAATCAGCATAGATGCAATCAGACTAAACTCCCATAGACTGACTATTTACCTTAAAATTGTAGTAGTGGTCAAAGTATCCGGCTACTTAGCCACAAGTCTTGGATTCGAATACCAATTGGAACCAACATTTGTGCAAGAACACAAATCTGTTTTTGTTGTAATTGTATCCGTATCTCTTCGTAATGATATTGGTATTTGTGTTCCGTTACCTTTGATTGAACTAGCGTGTAAACTTATATATTTTAACTAGCTGTTCCCCGCGACTTCATCCGTGTGGACTTTATTACGGTCGGAGTTCGTGGATTTTAATTTTTTTGCGCGGAATTCTAATTATTTTTCTAAAATAAAAGTAGCCTAAGTTACACCATATAACACCAGCTATCTGCCAGTGAAAGTCCTGTCAAAATCGGTCCAGCCATTTCGGAGATTAGCCGGAACAAACAGATAGACAGATAGACAGACAGATAGACAGACAAAAATTTTAAAAATTGTTTTATTGTTATATGCACCGTATATACTTTCTTATGTATTTGGTAAAAAGGTCTTAGCACCGTTTTAGTTCCTTGAGGTTGGCTTTTACTTTTGATTACTTTTTTACGTGGTAGAGTCATCCTACAGCTATATTACTGGTATAGTTGTAGCACGAATGGGTCGGCTCGACCGGGCAAGGACCACGCTCTCACAGAATACCAGCGTAAAATAGCAGCTTAACGCTGTATGGTATATGGTGAGTGTAGAGAACCGGAGACCCTTTTTACTGGAAACGAGGTATTCTATCTTAGTGTTCACGGGTGACAACGCATCTGCATTTTGATTCGTAATCGAGAATAGATGTAGATGTCTATGGGCTACAGCAACTACTTACCATCAGGTGGACTGTGTGCTTGTTTGTCACCCTTATCCTATAAAAAAAAAGATTCTTAATTTAATTTTAGTAAAAATCAATACAATGCCGAAAATGTGTATTAACATTTTTTAAATATCGATTTTAACAATATAGGGACCTAGGAAATGCTGACTAAGTGTTAATTCCTCACATTATTGTCTTGATTAATATATTGATCTATTTTATAAAAATCCTCTCTATGGGAGAGTCCCATATCCAGCAGTGTATTCTTGCCGGTTAATGATGATATTGACTCAATTTTTTTTTTATAGGAGAGGGGGCAAACGAGCATGCGGCTCATCTGATGGTAAGTGACTACCGCCGCCCATGAACAACTGCAACACCAGGGGAAAATTACGATCAAATTATCGTTCAGCTCCTCTAACTTGAACTTGTTGTATTTGTATTTAATGAATTCATTTAAATTTTAAATGGCAACATCAATACAATTATTTGACATCGAGCTATGTACGAAAAAATTTGCAAACGAATTTCTTTGACTGTGTTTGCTAAAGTATTTATTTAGATAAGCAAAGACAAAAATGCAATTTCACGGTGAGTTCATTGATATTTCCATTGAGTTGTTCTCGTAATCGTTGGCAACGAACGAGAAATAATTCAGTGCTAAGTATGAATTTAAATGATTACATTCTATATCTTAATAATATATCTTCTTAGTATTTCGTACTAATAACATTAGTAATAATATGATTAATATTGGTAAAGCCAGGATTCCGTGTTGGCTTAGGGAATTTTTTTAATTACTATTAAACAAGCAACCCAAGTTTAGTTAAAATTTTAAGAGCTAATTTACCACGTGCTAGACAGTGAAGGTAAACATCGAGAGGAAACCGCACTTGCTCTCCCAAAAATAAGAGGTCTGTACCCAGCTGCGTGACCAAAAACTCTAAAAGTAAGAGCCTTTAAAAGACAAATATTTCTCTATTATTTACCTAATTTATACAAGAAAGGCATCAACACAACCGTGATCTTAATTGTTTTAAGCTTTAATATTTTGAAAAATGAGTTAAGTGTCAGTTTAAAAAAAATAGTATCCGTGATTTACCATCGTGATAATGGTAACGCCAACGAGAAGTTTGTTTGTCTGTTTGTGTGTGCAAACAATTGTTCCCTTTTATCTCCAAAACATTGGTTTAACCGATTTACATACGGTTTTCTGGAAAAGTTTGTCATTTTTTGGCAATGGTTTTTATATAGGTGTAATGGTGTTAACACGCCAGGGGGCGCTGCAATAAACATATTTGTGTAAACGAATATTCCCATTTAAGAGAGTGTATATCGCTACGACAAACAAATAGGTACACAAAGGTAGGAAGAAATAAGAAAAGTCATAAATAGTTGTTTATTATAACAAACCTCGCGGCAAATCAATCCTTTTTAATACGCTTTTTATTTTTAAGACTTACTTCCTTTTTAACTCTTGACGATAACACAGGGGTGTTATTAGTTTGTGTATCTGTGAATCTGTGTATCTGTGTGTCTGTGACATCATAGCTCCTGAGAGGATGAACGGATTTTGAGAAGTTTCGTTTGAAAGGTGTCTTAACACAAGAACACTCTCGGTGTTCTTGGGTATGTGTCAAGAAAATCTGTTCAGCCATTTGAAAATCATCAGCTCTTTTTGTTTCGGGGGTTTTTAATTTTTTAATTTAAGTTATAGTCGGGGTTTTTTTTAAATATTTATTTAATTCTTTTTCGATTACAAATTTTTCATACATCGTGGGTTTTTTCAAAATTTTTAATTTTGCTTTTTATACTCGAACATGACGCAACATTTTCGTGTTCAAAGTGTGCTGTAGTGAAGTTCGGAGTGCATTCATCAAACTACAAATACTCTTGCCAAGTTTTCGAATTATTGGAGTACAGTTTTGAACGCTGCTGCTATATTGGAGTAATTAGTATGTACATAGAGTATTAAATAAAACTTTTTGGTTTTTTTGTGGCTCCAGAAAAAGGTATTTTGCTCTAATCAATTTATTTTGTTCAACAAAGTACAAATCAAATTGTCGTTAAAGTTACGTAGAAGTTACTACAGTTTTATTTTCAACCGACTGCAAAAAGGAGGAGGTTTACAATTCGTCGGAATCTTTTTTTGTGTATGTTTACCGATTACTCGAAGACAGTTGAACCGATTTGGAAAATTCTTTTTTTGTTTCAAAGGGTATACTTCCCACGTAGTTTCATTTAAATTTCATCGAAATCGGTCGAGGGATTTAAAAAAAATCAACAATAAATTATATTTATACTGCAGTCGGTTGTACAAAATTTTTAATTTTACCACTTGTGTGTTTTGTTTTCGTAGTTTCAGATTAATTTAATCAAATTGAAACCTCTTCAAATACAGATAATAGAGGTTAACAAAAAAAATGTTGGGATATTTAACATTAAAACTAATTTCTCAAACAATATTTAAAATAATAATACATCAAAGTAATTTTAAGATAAGAGCTCTTTTTTCTTAAACATTCTTGAAGATTACAACGAACGTTACATCGCCACTACACGGTGTAGGTACGGCACTGTGGGGTCTAATTGAAAAAAAAATGTTATGTGTGTCATATGGTCTCCTCCTACTATTAGCATTCGATTTGGTGACTAATTATTTTTCGAAAGATAATACAGAATAAATTTCAAATCAAAATTTATGAGGTAATAATTATAATATTCAAGCACAAGCATAAAATTGGTTTGTAAAGATTATCATAATTTATTTTCAAGATATGCTAGACGAACAAAGTTCATAACGTACAACGTATAAACATGTCAAAGTACACACTCACACACACAATGGCGAGTGACCACCCCAGGATGTTGGATGAGATGAGGTCTATGTTCAGCAGCAGATTTTTCATGGACTGTAATTAATGAATTAGTGAATGACATTGGGATTCGGCTTCGCTTTTCAGGGGCGAGACTCATTCGGGAAATCAGCTCTAGATACGCCTGTGGAAAACAGTAGAATCGAACTCTATGGAGATATCGGACCCATCACGAGGACTTTCAATTAATGTATAATATGTTAACGCTAAAGTGCATAAATCAGTTAAAGTGCAGATTAACTAATTAATCTGCAGATGACCTGGTTGAATGCGAAAAAATGATTCAGTTGTTACTTTAACTGGTAATCTGCGGAATAACAGTAGGTTAACCCTTTCATTGTATGTGTAGCATCCGTTAATATTCAGATTAACTAGGTAAAGTGCAGATGTTTGCTACATTAAGTAAAATTTCGCACATTAAGATCGCACCCGATAATCTGCAGATTATCTAGCTAATGCGTACATTAGCGCATTCCGCATTCTAACGCTAACATATACATACATACCTTTATATAATATATGACCTGCTGCATCTATTAGGTATAACAAAATTAACGATACTTTATTTACCTACTATACGTATATAAACTAACGTCTCTACGTATTTAATACTAAAACAGGCATGCTCGGATGGATTGCATCTAGTCATAATCTTAAAACTGGTCAAATTAAATTTTTATTTAGTTTTTATTCAATAACCTCTGAGTAAAAAGGTTCTTATCAATTGACATTCTAAACAGTGTTTGTCGCAACATTTTCGCGCCAAGTCACAGATAACAAAATGCGAACGGGAAAAACTGAGCACTCAAAAACAAAACTCGGTCAGTACGCCGTCGACGCTCTCGGAGTGAGTACGTGTTGGATGCTGCGTATATATTGGGATGTGTTCGTACCATTTCGTGTATTAGAGGTAATAGTTTGTGTATATTTGTGATGTGCACGTGAGCTGAAGCTGCTATATATATTCAGTTTAGAAAGGACGTAACAGTGAAACATTTTAAAAGTGCGAAGAAGTCTGTCTTGTTATTATTCGCATGTTTTGTGATTGTACAAGGTAACAACTTTGTTTTATATATTAACATAAGTAAATAAGATTTATATGTATATATTTTTATATATATTATTTTCAAGGAAAAGTACATTTACCTTAAGTTAAATAATACTGAAAAGACTGCGGATTTCTACAGATGTAAAAACGTTTTTCTTATATAGGAAACAGGATTTATTTTCAAACTACGAGTATTTATATTCTAAAATACTAAACAGCTTAGTTCAAGGCTTAGTTACTGTAATAGGTTCATGTATTGTAGAGGCAATAGTCGATTTGATTTTAATACTTATTGATTTTAGTTTACAACTAATTCATATAATTAAAAAAAGTAAGTATGCAGAGGAAAATTAAGCTTTCCCTGTTACGGAAAACTCTTAAATAACAAGTGGTAAAATTTAAATTTTTGTACAAGCGACTTCAATATAAATAATTTATTGTTGATTTTTTAAACCGCTCGACCGATTTCGATAAAATTTAAATGGGACCACCTGGGAAATATACTTTGAAACAAAAAAGAAATTTCTATATCGGTTCAGGAGTCTTCGAGTAATCGGTGAACATACATGAAACAAAAAGATTCCGACGAATCGAGAACCTCCTCCTTTTTTGAAGTCTGTTGATAAATGAATGACAAATTAGTTAAAATTATTTTTTCTGCGCGCGGTCCTTTACCAACACTTTTAATATTTTGAAATTCAGCTTACTTTGAGAATCATTTTCCACGACCTTTTTAGGGTCAGACTATCACAGAAGGAATCCGTCCAATAAAATTTCGTCTTGCCCTTTGCTTATATGTTAAAACACTTAATGTACTAGTGTTATTGACTGAAATAGATTAAAAAATCAGTGCTATTTTAACACCCAATTTCAATTTAGGAAATCTTTGAAATAGACATATTTTATACCTATTTAACGCACTTTCTTTCTTTTAAATATTTTTAATGTGAAATAAAAACAATCAGAGGATTTATATAATAAGGTATCAAACATGTCATTTTATAGCGATTAGAATAAAATTTTAGGTTGTAATATATTATAAACTTTTACTTTATTTAATAATAGAAGCCTTTTTTTAGGATCCCACTATCACAGTAGGAATCCATCCAATAAAACTTCGCCCTGTCCTTTGCTTCTAAGTTACAACACTTAATGTTCTACTGTTTTTGACCGAAATATATTAAAAAACAGTGATCTTTCAACAGAGCTTTTTTTTTGAAAATCTTTGAAATAGACATATTTTATACCTATTTAACACACTTTCTTTCTTTTAAATATTTTGACGTGAAACAAAAAAAATCAGAGGAGTAATATTATAAAGCATCAAACATGTAATTTTATGGTTGTAATATATTTTAAACTTTCACTTTATTATATTAAAATTTTAAGTCATTTAGTAATATTTTTAAGGCCGTGATAGCTCAGGAGCATACCATCAGCTTGCCGCAAATTTCAACGTCTGCGAGCCAACCCGATGTTGATAATGAATAATGATAATAATAAATGAGCCTGCAATAATGAAATTTCTTATTGTAATTTTTTAAGTGCCAATTTACCAAGTATTTACATTGTGTTATAATTGACATGACAAGTCCCACAGCACGCTTCTATCTGTTTCATTCCATCTCATAACTGTAAAGCCTGTGATGAACAGTGAGACGTATGAAGGCTGTAACTTTAATACTTTATTTTTACTTTAAATTTTAATAATATTACAATAATAATATTCTTCGTGTAAATTTAAGTAACATTATTTACGTCATCGAGTACTATTAACACCACCGCGGCGGTAGTATTGTCAAATACGTAGACATTTATCTACGATAAACAGGCTTTTTCTTATAGAAGAGAAGAAATTCATTGCTAATGTGAGGTACACTATATCTAGTACAAATATCATGGTAGTCAAGTTTTAATATAGGAATAGATAATACTAGTTCTTAAATTATCGTAATTGATGACATTCTTCTTTGGAAAGGTGATTACAAACTTAGGTTGCAACCGTTGCAACCCCACAGCTAGTCGTCGGGCTTCTCTTATTGCTTAGGAGGTTTTGGAACAGAGAAGAGTTTGCCGTGCTGCCTCAGTGCGTGTTATCAAACTGTTATCGCAATATTTGTATTATTCTCCATTACAGACTATAAAAGTCCACTGCTGAACATTCTGAACCCCCCCTCCCCCCGCCCAGGTATCGTGATCCGGATGGCATATTTTTACAACAATTCGTAGGTTCATAGTCGTATTAGTAATGACCTATAAGTTTATATAAGTATCTCTAAGAAATTCAAATAATAAGGTAAATAAATATAAAATATAAGTAACAAATTATAATGCTGTACTCCCTCACGATATTTTCCTTCACCGTCGAGCACTTGGCAAATTGACTTTCAAAATTAAGATTTCATTGGGGCCGGTGGGAAAGAACTCGGTTTTCTAGAACGGCTCCTATTAGCGGTGACAATTGTCAAAATCTAAAATCGATAGGGATCAAAATTGAATAACCGTAAAACCATTTCAATCATACCCTTAAATCTAGCGATGTGTTTAACACGTAAATTAAATAATTTAAGTATCACAAGTTATTACCACAATCAAGTTAGGATGAATTTTATGTATTATATTTCTAAACATTAAACTATTTAAAAACAAAACTAAAAGTAGATGAAAAGGAGGATCGAGTTTGCTGACACGTGAAATGTAAATATTCCGCCTTAATGAGTCTTGTGACTGCGCCAAGAGACCGCTACCGCTACATACGTATACCTTAATGAAAACCCAGTATAATTACATTCTAAATCTAAATTTGTAATACCTCAAACGCGCCTTATATTAACGTCCTTAATTTACATGAATCTTACACGTTAGAAGAGGTGTTTAAAGAAAATGTCAAAATATCTTATGGCTTCAGATAGATGACGGTATAACCATATTCTTTAAAAAAAAAACGTTACCTCCACACTAGGATTTTCTCCTGTATCGTGAGGGCAGGCAGCGCACCTTTGATGCGACGGACAGTAGCATCAAAGGTGCGACAGGTACGAAGTCTGCCAAGAAAGAGTCTTGGGCAGTGCATACTTTTAAAGCTTTTATTTTAATTGAAATCGTAAGTAAAAACACGTTTTTAAACACTTTCATTACAATCATCATCATCATCATCATCAATTTTACAGCACTTCACAAGTCCACTGCTGAACATAGGAATCCTCCTGCAACCATGACTTACTTGCACTGCATGTCTTACCCGGTGGTCATTCTATCTAATTATTTTAAATGAAATAAATAAAATACATTAAAAAATGTACCCGTGACTGTATCAGAAGTAGGGTAAGTTTTTTCGATTGTGTGATATGTACCTAATATGTATGTATGTATGTCAGTTAAGTGTATGTTTGTCTGTTTCTTTGTGAACTTCTAAGCCTCGTTTGGAAATATAAGGTATCGTTAGATTTGTCTTCATGTCCGAAGTATCATGATCTATTGCATGCCTTAAGCGCGAAGCGCGTAGGATGTTCTACTAGGGCCTAAAAATCAAGATTCCAACGTTTTGTCGCATGAAATCGTATCTAACAATCATATTGTACATATAAATGATATAAAAAGCACATTGTCAGAAAGAAAAATTATTGTTGAACTTATAATTTTTTTAAATCGATTAATTGCTATTTTACATAAAAAGTGGTTTTAGTGGCTTATGATGTGGATTTATCAAGTCCGCATGGAGGGTAAACACGATAACTTTTGAAAATATCAATTTATCAACTTAATCTATTTTTTAATCTCTTCATCTATCATGTGGGAAGGCATTGAAATGAAATGACAGTTTAATTTTGTTTTGTTCAGTTATGATTAATTTTTTTCTGCTGAGAAACTAGGTTTTTTGAGCAGCCTTGTAATAATTTATTTTACTAAATAGACTGCCTCACTTACTCGCTTCGGGTTTAGCCGCCGTCGTGAGGAGATACTGTATCGGTTGCTTGCAGCGCAGCGGCTCGTGTTCAAAAAGATCGCTGTACACATACAAAATATTGGAAAAATCAAATTTGATACATACTTGATTATATTATCACAGATTTTTATCACAAAATTTTAAAAGCACAGGATAAATAATATTACTACGTACTAAAAGTAAGTAGGATTTATATATGAATATACTTAAATACGTCTTGGACTTTATGGAGTGATCTGAACTGCATTATGAGTCGTGCACTTTTGTTTTTTCCAAACTTTGTTTAAATTGAAGTTTGACATAAAATTATCGGAAAATTGAAAGTATAATAATAAGGTTTAAAAAAGTTTAAACGCTTAGGTCGGCCACATACATACGGAATTCCGTTTCGGGATTCCGTTTCGGAATTCCGATTCGAGATTCCGAACGCAACAAGTTCATATAAAATCTATAACCCGTCACACACGTATGGTAGTTTTCCGTTCGAAATTTTGCGGGCAAAACGGGATTCCGTATGTGTGTGGCCGACCCGTTCTGAATACAAAACGGAATCCCGAAACGGAATTCCGTATGTATGTGGCGGGCCTTAAGGCATGTTCAATTGGATTTACCAATAGTTTATTAGTTCTATTAGTGGTGCAAAAAACAATATAGTTAGTTACTTTTAATAATAATTAATAGAACACAATAAAAATAAATCACTGGAGTCGTATTTTCTTTGGAGGCGTTTTGCATCCATAAATTTTAGATGGACTGGTGTGTTGTCACTAGATTTTTAATGTTAAGTAGTTTCTGCAGGCCATTGACACCTGTAATCTATTAAAATAAATTCCCCACACCCTGTAATTATGCTAGTTATATAATTACATTAAACTTTTAGTTTTTAATTTCACCTTTTCATTTAGGAAGATCGGTAAGTAAAAATAAAAACAAGCAACTATTAATTGAGAAACAACTAAAAAAGTTTTGGGATAAAATCTACACTAAACTACAACCTACATAGACCAAATGTAAAATTAAATAAAAGTTTCGTTAATAAAGTAAGTTTTGCTTGTTTGCTTTAATTATCCAGTTTTTCGGTGGCAACGAGCCAGAGTTAGACGTGATGTGATAAAAGTTATACTATTACAGTCCAAATTTAAAAATAAAATATATTCTTAGCTGATTTTATTTAAATGTTATTGCTTTAGTTAGTGTAGTTTACGTCAGACGTAAAAAATACACGGACCAGCGATGGACAGTAGTCTCAAAGGTACAAGACGTCTGGATCGCTATAATAGAAGAAGTCTATGCCCATCAGTGGACTTATATAGGCCGGTAAAGAAAGAAGTTTTTTAAAAGTGAATAAGTGTTCCTTAACTTAAATTTTTTAATAGATTTTTAACATGATAATTAAGGAAGTGTAAATAACACTATTACCATATAACTGGTTTTGGCTAAGCTTAGGAAGGATACGTTATCACGAAATTATGACAATGATGATAATGTTCTTCTGGCTTTTATGGCTACTTAAATTTTATTAATTTATATTATTTCTTTTATAGAAATAGGGTGACAAACGATCACACAGTCCACCTGATGGTAAGTGATTGCTGTGGCCCATAGACATCTACATCTATCCTCGATAACGAATCAAAATGCAGATGCGTTGTCAGCCTTGAGGAATAAGATGGAATGCCTCTTTCCAGTAAAAGGGTCCCAGTTCTCTACACTCACCATACGAAACACAGAAGCATTGCTGCTATTTTACGCTGGTATTCAGTGAGAGCGTGGTCCTTCCCCGGTCGAGCCGACCCATTCGTGCTACAACTATGCTATAAATATAGCTGCAGCTTGGCTCTACCACGTACAACAATTTTACACGTGGCAGAGCCACGCTGCAGCTATATTATGGCTACAGGTCGAATGGGTCGGCTCAACCGGTGTATCACCACGCTTTCACAGAATACAATCGTGAAACAGAAAAATAATGCTGCTGTGTTTCTTATGGTGAGTGTAAAACCGGAGACCCTTTTTACTGGTACTCCGTATTCCATCTTAGTCCTCATGGTGACAACGCATCTGAATTTTGATTCTTAATCGAGTCAGCATCCATTTAACATCATTTGCACTCTGTCCCCCTTAATCTACAAAAAAATATGCAACATATATCATATTACTACTAATGTAAATACTTGTTCTAGCCTTTTAACACGAGCATGTCTAGAAAATTAAAAAAAATGTTTGAACTATGTTACATTTACTATTAAGTTCTCATTAGCTATGGCCACCTAAACCAGAATGCCGTGGTAAATAGAAGGCTTTCAATCGTATATTCTTTAAAAGAATTATTTGTTTTCATTTCTTGCTATGTTTTAATTTCATGTAGCCCGTTTGTAAGAAATTTTACTGATGTTTGTTTTTTTTTTCAAAACAAACATCAGTAAAATAATCAGTTATTTTTACAAATCTTAATTTTTTTATTCGAAACTTGATTTTTATCGTGTTACGTACATATGCCATTACAGCCTATAAAAGTTTACTGCTGAACATATTTCCGTTTGGGGGCATTCCGCCATAGTTACCACGCTTGGCAGGCAAATTGGCAACCGCAGTTTTTTTTATATTGCGCTCTTATCAGGAATATGCTGCTGCTCATCTCCTGTTTCAGTTTCTCTCTGACGGGACGATATGGGGTTGTGAATATTCTTACACCGCCACACACAGTGCATACATGGAATAATTTAAATGAGCACGTCGGAACTTAGCGTAGCTAATGTCTCTAGAGCAGTAACTTTAATTGCAAATGGTTACGCTTATATTTAAGTGGCCGGCGATAAACTAGAATAAAACCGGCAAAGCCGAGAGTATACGAGACGCAAAAGGCATAACAACAGCGTGGGTTGAATGATTTATTGTAAGCAGTATGCTAAGAAATCAGATTTCAATTTCTTGTAAGGTCAAAAATGAGCTTATAAACTTCGGCAAGTAGCAGTTAGCATTTAACCCCATAAGACGCAGGTATAGGAATAGGGTTGACAAACGATTACACAGTTTATCCGATGACAGTGGATATTATAGTCCATAGACACCATCGTTTATCATCGATTAAGAATTAAAATGAGGAAGCTCAAGGTCGCTCGGCGAGCTATGGAGAGGGCTATGCTCGGGGTTTCTCTACGTGATAAACTTAGAGATGAGGATATCCGCAGTAGAACCAGAGTAACTGACATAGCCCAACGGAATAGTAAGCTGAAATGGCAATGGGCCGGCAATATAACTCCAAAGAACCGATAACTGATGGTGAAGCAATGTTCTCAAGGGGCAGCCTCGCAACAGTAGGCGAAGTGTGAGGCGGCCCCCCACTGGATGGAGTGACAACCTGGTATAAGACATGCAGAAATTCGATCGATGCAGGTGGCTCAGAACCGTGCTTTGTGGCATTCTTTGGGGGAGGCCTATGTTCAGCAGTGGACTTGTGAAGGACTGTAATGATGATGATGATGATGAAGAATTAAAATACAGATACGCTGTCACCCCTGACAACCACGATGTAACGCCTCAATGTCTGTAACAAGAGTCTCCGGTTCTCTACACTCATCATAATATGTAGTGGGAAGGAAGCATAATGAGGGTATACCTGCACGCCATATATCCTTTGCTAGTTACTGTTCCGTAAGATATTCGCTTTTGTTCACACTAGCAGTGGGACGATGATACTTGAAAAAAAGAACTGTTCACTGAGAAATCCCCGTTATAACTTAAGCCGGATGATGATGGAAAAAATTATAAAGTATGAATGCTCCACACAGTTTATAGGCCGCCATGTAATGTTCTGCTTTAAGGGGTCCAATGTTAAAGATGTTAAGTTAAAGTTAAAATTACAGCCTATTTTTTTTACTATTCTAAGCCAGCGCTTAACTATAATCCCACCTGATGATAAGTGGTGATGTAGCCTAAGATGGGGAAGCGCACTGACTTAATAAAAGCCTATTTACGTCCCTTTGCTGGGCAGAGGCCTCCTCTCATTTTTGAGAGGGTTTTAGAGCAAAGATTTGTCCGTCGCGCTACCGCTTGCGCTTCAGAGACGAGGCAGATTAGCAGAAGTCCAGGTGAGTCCGCATGCATTCCTTCACGTCATTCCTGTAGCCCGAATTTAGGGCGTTCGCAGTATCGCGAAATAGTAAAACCTCATCGCTCGCACCTCGCCCTATAATAGAGTCATCTATATAACCGCATCGCATAATCATTCTTTTTTTTAAATAAATCTGAACCAGCAGTTGGTCATTTAAACCAACACACCATATAATATATAAAAGTAAACGTCTCTTTATTTATTATTTTCAATATATCTGTGTAAAACACAAATGTTCATTGGTCAAACAATGTTATCTTGTTATCCAATATTCAATAATACTAATCGTATTGCGTTCCTCTAAATATTATATCCGTCATTGAAGTTTTCTCTTAACTTTTGAAATAAACCAACATAAATGTCGCTCATATTTATATAACATTCTATCGTTACTACAACGTCAACTATCCTGATAGTTTATAATTAGACATCAAATGGAAACCAATTTGGGATGTTAATGCATAGCAAATGACTTCATACCATTGACTCTATTTTGCTTTCGGTGCACGCACGACAGAGTCAACAATTTCGAATAGTGGCACTAACACGTCGATTTCGAGTCAAATATTGAATTGTAACACAAAGAAATGTTTCTACATAGCACATGTATCTCTCATGCAAACGGAAATATTTAGTAGTGAACAAAAAACTTATTTTCTTTTTATTTATTTTTTCTAATAAAGTAATCAATTTGTCTCATTTGTAGAAATAAAGAAAACGTAAGAATTTCTTATATTTACTGGAATACCACACATGTGCTGTTAAGCACCCGAAACGTCGATAAAATCCTTATAATTAGTTTCATTTAATAAACAAAACCTTCTCAATTAGACAACTGTCTCCATAGACAAATCGAAGTGATAATTAGTTTTAAAACAAACAAACATAATATAAGCCGACGGTTCCTAGTACACTTCTGTGCTTACCAATCCGCCTGTCCAGCGTGATGAGTAAGTGCAAAACATTCCATTAATGTATGTCAAAAGGCTTTTTCTCTGAAAGGTCTATGTCCAGCAGTGGACTTGAAAAGGCTGCTGTTGTTGGTTCATCATTACATCAACAGACGTCCATTGCTGAACATAGGCCTCTCGAAAGAATGCCACAAAAGACAATGATAATGTATGTTTATATTTTATTTCATATTGTGAATGATGATCCTTAAGTCGATGTCGACTACTTTCTACTGTGACTACTTTCTGAATAGTATCGACAAAGTGACTCATTATAACATTTTTGTGAGACAGTGAAAACGATAAAATGTGGCGTACTCAAAACTATGCAAATAATAGAAATATTGCCTACCATTATGGGAGTACAAGAGACATGTCAAAAAAACAAATGCTTTCAATTGTTTGAAAATGGCAAATTATATCGTAAAGATATTTTACTGTATAAATATTATTTCAAATATTTTTATTTGGAAAATCCTTTTTTTCGTGAGTGTCTGGCGAGAATTCGCTCGGAGCAATGGATCTTCATGGAACGGAAAATCATGTAGTGACAGTGACACATGATTTTTGACCTATATTTTACTGTGACTATAATAGATGTAAAGTCCAAAGCAAGTTTTGAACTTTTGCTAACCACTTTTGATAAGTCTGTTTGTTCACAAGCAGCAGTTTATAATTGGTTTATTGAACAAAAAAAGAAGAAAAAGCTTTGAGATGAAGCGAAAACTGAAGCGATTACTATTGAAAATGTTCGAGCACTTTCACAAAGTTATTCGAGAATACCGACGAATTACATATTATGTAGAACTTGAGCAAAATTGGATCAGCAACAATGTAAACCATAATTCACGACTAACTTACTCACCAGCACCCACCTCGAACTACGCTAAGTTCGAGTTGGGTTCTGCACAAACTTATCAATCAGCAGAATGATCATCAGGTAGATTGGTACCACGTCATGACAAAGAAATTCTATGCCGGCGATAAGCAAAAAACTCAAGATATATTGACTAAAAATAAGACATATTTTACTATACTATATATTGTAACTAAGATGCCGAAAAGCGCATACACAAATAGATTTCCTCGTAGGGGGATATTTTCCATAGTTGCCACGATTTCCAAGCGGGTTGGCAACCGCATTTTTTTTATTTTAAGTCATTATTGGGAAGACGCTGTTGCCCATCTCCTGATTTGTTTCCCTCTGTCACCTCTTACAACACCTACGGGATGATATGGGGTAGTGAATATTCTCACACCGCCTCTACACGGTGCGGTACGGAAGATGAGCCAACTCTAAATAAATGTAGCCGTGCGCGAAACACAACAGCAAATAGTCGCCTCGTTTTTCTAGTAGAGGATTCACATCCCCAATGTGATGCTAGACGGTTAACTCCGAGTAGCATGTGACAGTTTGCGCTCTAAATATCAGGAGCCCGGTACTCCCTCTAACGGAACGACTACGCAGCATTGCACGCGTCTGCCAGGACACTCGATTTTTTAATTCAAAAAACTCTTTACCTCTTTCCAAACAACAGTTTAAAACGAACGAACACTGACTTTTTTTTGCAGGAGAGGGGGCAAACGAGCATACGGCTCACCTGATGGTAAGTGATTACCGCCGCCTATGAACAACTGCAACACCAGGGGCATTGCATATGCGTTGCCGGCCTTTTAAAAGGAGTACGCTCTTTTCTTGAAGGTCCCTAAGTCGTATCGTTCCGAAAATCTCTGGTAATAGTCGAGTCCACAAGGAAGTTTTGCGAGGAAGAAAACTTCTTCTAAATCGCACAGTGATGAACCGCCAGTCATCCAGATGGCATGGATGGTATCGCGATAGCGCGTTTTGTCGCGATGTGCGATGGTGAAATTGTGCGGCTGGAATTAGTCAGAACAATTCCTCAGAGCACTCCCAGTGGTAAATGCGATAAAATACGCAAAGAGATGCAACATCTCTTCGCAGTGCCAGTGAGTCAAGCTTATCGGAAAGAGTTCGGTCGCCGACGATTCGAACAGCTCTGCGCTGGATGCGATCAAATAGAAGGGAGTAGCACTGGGAAGCCCCAGCCCAGAGATGGGAACAGTATTCCATGTGCAGCCGAACCTGCGCCTTGTAAAGTTGCAGGTTGGTGTGCCGGCATGAAATACTGTCCCCCTCTGCTGAACACGCCAAGCTTTTTAGAGGCCAATTTGGCCTTCTCTTCCAAGTGACCACGAAACTGCACGTCACTCGATATGTCGACGCCGAGGATTCCGATACTGGCTGAGGCAACAAGGGGAGTGCCTCTTATTTGTGTACTACTAATACTACTAATATATATATATATATATATATATATATATATATATATATATATATATACATATATATATATATATATATATATATATATATATATATATATATATATATATATATATATATAGTATACTATATTAGTAGTATACAAATAATTTAAACTTGCGATGGATATTTCTTACAATCTGATTGCTTTAACTCTACAGATTACTCGTTATCAAGGTCTTCTCTGGGCCAGGTTTCCCAGAACCTCAACTTGGGGTAATATTAAATAGTGCCCTTGAGTCTTACCAAAGGAATCTGAATATATGTCATATTAATGCACAAAGTGTTCCGCTCACTTTTCAGATCTGCATAGCAATGAATGTTATCGGTTTGCAATATGTCATTGATATGCAGAAGAAACAGCGTTGGTGATAGCACGCAGCCTTGTGGAACACCAGCGTTAATGGGCTTGTAATCGGAGCATGCACCGTCTACTACAACCTTGATGCTACGATCAGCAAGAAAACTGGTGATTCAATTGCACAATTTCTCGGGAAGCCCATAGAAAGGAAGCTTCGTAAGAAGCGCTTTGTGCCAAACCCGATCGAAGGCCTTCGCTATGTCCAAACTAACGGCCAACGCCTCCCCCTTGGACTCTACTGCCTCCGCCCATTTATGAGTTAGGTAACCTAGAAGATCACCAGCCGAGCGACCGCGACGGCAACCGTACTGGCGGTCACTAATCAACTCATGATCCTCAAGGTACCGCATGAGCTGGCTGTTGATAATGGACTCCATTATTTTAGAGAACAAGGAGATGATGGCGATAGGCCTATAGTTGGACGGATCAGAGCGGTTACCTTTTAGGATCGGGTGTACGAAAGCTGTCTTCCATGATTTCGGGACTACGCCTAGGGAGTAGGAGTACCGGAAAAGACGCGTTAAAACCGGTGCCAACTCCGGAGCACACGTCTTCAGCACAATAGGAGGGACGCCACTCGACTTGTTGACGTCAAGGGAGAGGAGTGCTCTGCGCACCGAGCGATGGGTAAACGGCACATCCTGCATGGAGCACTCACACCGCGGGATAGTCGGCGGTGTGTTCCCCCCGTCATCAAGAGTCGAGTTGGACGCAAAGAGAGAGCCCAGCAGATCGGCTTTGTCCTTTGAGGCATGGGCCAGTGAGTCATCCTCCCTGTGCAGAGATGGGAGAGATGGCTGACAGAAGTTCCCTTGGATAGCCTTGGCGAGAGACCAGAATGCACGTGTTCCCGAAAGAAGACAAACTAGTTTCTCGCCAATTCTGCCGATGTGCTCTGACTTTGCCTTGGCAATGATACTTTAGAAGGACCTGGAGGCTGAATTATACTTCTTTTTAAGAGCGCTGGAAATTGCATTCCGAGACGTCGATGCGTGAGCCCAGACCTGGTAGCACTCTGGCTTATGGCGTAATGCAATTTTGCAGGAGCGACCAAACCATGGCTGGGTTCTGCCTCCGATATGTACCACAGATGATGGAATAAATAGTTCCATTCCCGGTAGCACCAATTCAGCGACAGAATCAGCAACAACGCTGGGATCATCCGGCGAGAAGCAAACCCGCCCCCAAGGGTAGGATGTAAAAAAAGATCGCATCCTGTCCCAATCGGCTGACCTATAATGCCAAACACGGCGGCAACCTGCAGAACGCAACCGCGATGGGAGCGTGAGTGGCACCGTACTCCGGATCAGACAATGGTCTGAGGAGCCAAGAGAGGCATGACTGCTTATAATTTAGAGATTTCTGAGGTATCTAAATAAGGTATATATATATTAGTAGTATTAGTAGCATACAAATAATTTAAACTTACGATGGATATTTCCTTACAATCTTATTGCTTTAACTCTGCAAGTTCCTCGTTATCAAGGTTTTCTCCGGGCCAGGGTTCCCTAGAACCTCAACTTGGGGAAATATTAAATAGTGTCCTTGAGCCTTACCAAAGGAATCTGTATATATGTCATATTAATGCACAAAGTGTTCCGGCTCACTTTTCAGATCTTCTTGCAACTTTCGAAAACAGTCTTAATCATGCCTGTCTCATATCAGAATCATTTCTTAAACCTAGCTTACCATCTACTTTGTTAGTTCAGTCTTGTTCAGTCTTCCTGGTTATCATCTCATTAGGAATGACAGGTTAAATAAGGGAGGCGGAGGTGTTGCCATATACCTGCGGTCAGATATACCATACAGTATCGTTTCCAGATCGCCTGAGGTTTATTCTAAATCAATGGAATATATTCTCATTGAAATAATGGTATGCAACACACCTTTCTTACTAGGAACTTTTTATGCACCTCCTTCTGTAAATTATTTCAATGAATCCACCTATCACGTCAATAATACTCACTCTTTACTGGATTTGATCCTTACTTCCCATTCTGATCGTATATCTGTACATGGTCAATTTGTGGCTCCTGGATTTTCCCATCACGATCTAATTTTCGCATCATATGCTCTTAAATCCACTAAATCAACTCCCACAATTGTATTTCAGCGTAACCTTGTCCGTATGAATCGCCAGCTATTAAATTATGAGATATGCAATGCTAATTGGGCAGACTTTTATAACACTCATCATATTGACATTAAACTGCAGTTATTCAATAACATTATAATGACATCTTATGACAAAGTAGCGCCTTTAAGACCAGTAAAAATGAAACGGGCACCAGCACCTTGGTTAACGCCATATATTCGATCTCTTATGGTATGTAGAGACCGCCTAAAAAGAAAACATAAACGCTTGCCCAGTGATGAAAACTGGGAAAGATTTAAAAAAACACAGAATCGCTGCAACCAGATGATACGAAATGCCAAACGCCGATACATTCGCAATTCTATTGAGACTTGCTCAACCCAGAATATATGGAAGTTCTTGCACAGCCTGGGCTTTGGTAAAAGCAAACAGAATGTTAGTCATTCCCTTGACTTATCAGCGCTGAATAAACACTTTTGCTCTTTGCCAGTTTCATTGGATTCAACAGTCAAAAGCGATACCATTAAAGATATTACTTCTTTCCCTTTACCATGTTGGACTCCTTTCTGTTTCGAACCAGTAACTGATGATGAAGTTAAAAAAATTGTATCCATCATATCCAGCAAAGCTGTCGGCCCAGATGGTATTGGACGTGACATGGTTTTGCTGATTTTAGACCAAATAGTTTCCCATATCACTCATCTAATAAATTTTTCCTTTGCCTCCAGTACCTTCCCTACCAAGTGGAAAGAAGCGTCCCTAATTTTTGTCCCCAAAAATAGCTCTCCTACTAATTTCAACCATTATTAGCCAATATCTATTCTCTCCTTCTTCTCTAAATTTCTAAGCAAAAACAATCTCTTCAATCCTTTTCAGTCTAGTTTCCGACCCCTGCACAGTACTTCCACGGTCTTAATTAAAATAACTGATGATATCCGCTTTGCGATGGATAATCTTCAACTTACTCTTCTTGTCCTTTTAAACTTCAGTAACGCGTTTAATTGTGTTGACTATGACATTTTGTTAGCAATTCTGAAATCCCTGAATTTAACATCATCAGTTGTACAATGGTTCAGTTCCTGTCTTCGGGGACGCCGGTAACACATACGTGTTGATGATAAGTTCTCCGATTGGTGTAACGTTGTTGCTGGTGTTCCTCAAGGTGGTGTTTTATCTCCGTTGCTTTTTTCTGTGTTTATCAATGCACTTGTTTCCGTAATAAATTTCAGCAAGTATCACCTGTACGCAGATGATGTCCAGCTGTATCAGCATTTTAGTGTAAACGACCTAAATGAATATGTGGACAGAATGAATTTAGATCTTGCTGCAGTTCATCACGGACATGTCATGGACTAATATTAAATCCTGCCAAAACACAGGTTATAATCATAGGCAGCAGAAAATTACATGTCGACTCGACTATCAACATCTACCTAAGGTCATTCTAAACGGTGTAGATTTAGAATATGCTAAGCAGGTTAAAACCTCGGCTTAATTTTGGCTGACGATCTAAGTTGGGTGTCACAAGTTAATGAGGTCCGAAACGTATTTTAGCACAATGCATTCATTAAAGCTCTGGCAAAATTTAACCCTCAGACGGCCAAGGTTACGCTGGTCAACTCTCTGTTGCTTCCTATATTAGATTATGCTGATATTGCTTATCCTGATATAACTGAGAAGCTGCTTAGCAAACTCGACCGTCTGCTCAATCTGTGCATACGCTATATTTTTGGCCTACGCAAGTTTGATCATATATCAAAATTTCGCTCAAGACTTAAGTGGCTCGACATCCGTTTTCGCCGGAACACACACCTTCTAACCACTTTGTATCGTATTCTTCACAACCTTGTTCCCCAGCTTATCTGAAAGAGCATTTTCATACTTAAGCTTATCCCGTTCGATGACCAACAAAACTCTAACTATCCCGATGCATAAATCTACATACTACTCGGATTCCTTTATGGTATCATCAATTACACTTTGGAATAACCTTCCACGAGGTTTAAAAGATGCTCCCTCAATAAATACATTTAAACGTAAGGTTGAGGCACATTATTTAAAATTACTTGATTAACCCTTAATTAGGCGCATGAAGTAAATCAACTAGTGGCATGGGGTCTCTAGTGACCCCAAATAAATAGTTGAAAATAAAGTGTTAGAAATAAATAAAATAAAGTATGTATTATCAAAAACATTGAAATTCTTTATTATAATTAATTTTAAGAAAATAAAACATAACTTTGACTTTAAACAATTAAAAAAAGTAACAAAACTTCTAGTCTCTCTTTAATGTTTTTGGTTTATATAATATTATAATTTCCTATACTAGATTGTATGTATTTTATTGGTATAGTATGTATTTTTATTTATATGTATATATAAATTTGTATATATGTATGTATATGTGTATATTATGTGTGTATAAGTGTACCTATATATGTATAAAGTAACATATTTATATTATATTATATTTTTGAATAATATGTGAAAATAAGTTAGTATTTTCTGTTGCGGCTCTACCCATAGCTCTCACCACACTACCAAAGGTTAGCTGGCAGAGAATGCCTTTTCGGCATTAAGTTCGCCTTTGTACCAAATGTTTTTTGTTTGAGTGCAATAAAAAAAAATCTATCTATATATCTATATCTATATATTGATTAACAAATACAAATAAATGAATTACCTACCTAAGGAAGCGAGGTAGAATAAAGTCCGTCTACGTCAGAAGGGGTCGTGACGGAAAAATCTTACACTTTTTCTCGCCTAGCCCCCAATTTCGTACCGTCCGATAACGAACTTCGTTCCAATAATAGGTCAGATATATCTTGCGGGTTTAACGACATACTTTACGGGCACCTTTTCTGCTTTAGAGTATCCCTAGTTTGGTATCAACTGCTACTATGTGGATTAGTAAGCTGAAGTGGCAATGGGCCGGCCATATAGCTCGAAGAACTGACAACCGATGGGGAAAATAGGTTCTCGAGTGGCAGCATTATACCAGTAGGCGAAGTGTAAGGTGACCCCCCACTAGATGAAGTGACGACCTGGTAAGACATGCAGGACACTCAGGACCGTGCTTTGAGGCATTCACTGGGGGAGGCCTATGTTCAGCAGTGGACTTGTGAAGGACTGTAATGATGATGATGATGCTACTATGCCGGTTTGAAGGGTAGGTACAGTTATTGACTAGAAGGCTTTTCAATTTAGTCCTCATCTCTTCATCAGGCAAACTTATCAGTGACCTTCTTAATTTGAAGAGTGTTATAGGTGTCTATAGACTGCAGTCGCCTCTTACTATCAGAAGAAGCGTTAACGTTTGTCGCAATAACATACAAAAAACCATGTCCATAGTTGACAGAAAATATTGATTCGGAGTTATAATAATTTAATATTATTTATGAAAATATTAATGTCAACTTTTGTAATAATGTTATATTTAAAAACGTCTTCAAGTGTCACCTAGCTAAACTAACCTTTAAACATTGAAACTCTTAAAGGCAGTTTCTCCGACCAGTATTGTTTAATCCGTCTTTGAACCCAATATGACTTGAAAGCTTTGTTAATGGTTCAAGTTTTAGCAGTTCTGTTACAGTTGTAACGTTTAAAGTTGTAAAGTTTATAGAATTTTGACTTTAGTTGAGTTAACACAGATTTGTAGAAGTTAAACCTTAATTTTATTACATAAAATTACACAAATGAACACATTTTTATAAGGCTCATAATCATATAGCCTATCAAAAGTCCACTGCTGAACATAAGCCTCCATGAAAGATTGCTATAGCGGGGATATTTGTCACAGTTGCCACACTTCTCAAGCGGATTGACAAACGCAGTGTTTTATTTTTTTGAAGATTTTACGAAGAAGCTGCCTATTTTCTGGTTTGTTTTCCTTTGTCACCTTACGACACTACACGGTTTTTAAAAGGATATTAAAATATTTTAAAGAAACGTTTAAGTGCGTAATTAAAAATATTACTATGAATTATATCAACGTAGCGCTGCTAGTTACTTTGTAAATCATGCCTCACACCACAGTTATTTCCGCCATCGATTATTACTTTATGTAATAATAATTGCTCATAAAGTTAATTGTTATTCCTACAAATGCTACATGTAGGTATAGGAATTTTCCGCCGTTTACAGTTCTTATTTTTAATAACATTGATGTGACAAACGAACTCACAGTCCACTTAATGGTGGACGAGACGAACTGCAGGCAGAAATGGCGTCTTACTGCCTATTAAAAAAGCTCGTCCATATATCAATGTTTTCGGATTGTTATAACGAAACATTTTTATTTCTTAGCGGCTCAAGAACTGATATGATGAGCTTTCACATACGCTCACAAATCGTCAAATATTATGAAACAATGAGGACAATTGGGAATTTTCTAGTCGATGGTGAAAGGCATATTATATGTTATAACAAATGTCTATCATCTTCGTAAATTACTCATGTAATTTCAAATTGCTTCCTTCACTACTCCCTCAAAACTTGGTCGGATTTCCGTTTTCGTTTAACCGAGGTCCAAAAAACGTCAAGGTGTTTGACACGCATGTTTTTTTATGCACGTTCACCGATTTCGTCGAGACGGCTAAATCGATTTAAAATTTATGTTTCTTTTTTCATTGGGTAAACAGGTTATACTTCAGAGATGGTCCCATATATATTTAAAGAAAAGATTTCAATCTATATGGGCGGGAAAATAGGGCATGAAAATTTAATTTTTCCTATTTAAACGACATTCTAGTTGAACTTGTAACATTCCTCAATTAGTCAAAAAGTTAAAATAATTAAAAAATTAATAAAAGTAAAGCGATCTTCAAAAACTAAAAATAAATTTATTTCAACATAAATCAGCTTCTGAAGTCAGGGCAACTATGACAAATATAATGCAAATATTAGGCACACAGTAGCTTTAGATGTAGGCTGTAATGAATGAATGAATAATGATGAAAAATAACCGTGTAGGGGCGGTGTAAGATTATCCAATATCCCAAATCATCCCGTGGGTGCGTAAAAAGCGACAAAAGTTGCCAAGCTTGGAAACTATGGCATTATCCTTATTAGTCAATCTCTGAGGAAGGCTTATGTTTAGCAGTGGACTTTCGATAGTAAAATATATATTAAGTAATAATCAATAAAAAATATAACGAATAAAATTTTTGTTTCGCTATAAGAAAATATCTTGTCACTTTATGTCTTCCTCTTCTCCATCAGTCCGTATCTCCGCTTACCGGTACGAGGTTGTCACTCGAAAACTTTTACTGCCCATACTTTAGCGGTTGCTATACGATACACTGCCACTTTAGTCTTTTTTTTATAGGATAAGGTTGACATACGCGCACAAAATCCACCTGATGGTAAGTGGATGCTGTGACCAATAGACATCTCTACATCTATTCTCGATTAAGAATCAAAACGCAGATGCGTTGTCACCCCTGAGGATTAAGATAGAATGCATCATTACAAGTAAAAAGGGTCTTCGGTTCTCTACACTCACCATACTAAACACGCAGCGTTAAGCTGCTATTTTATAGGTGCTTAACGCTTTTGTAGGTGCGTGGTCCTACCCCGGTCGAGTCGACCCATTCGTGCTACAATCATAATTATAGCTGCAGCGTGACTCTACCTCGTCAAAACATTACAATTTTAGTTGTTTTTAAATAGAATAAGGGTGCCAAACGAGCACACAGTCCACCTGATGGTAAGTAGATGCTGTGGCCCATAGATATCTACATTTATCCTCAACTAAAAATCAAAATTCAGATCCGCTGTCACCTTTGAGGTCTAAGATGGAATGCCTCGTTTAGTATTAGCATAGTTTTAGTTTTTCAAAAAGAGTCTCCGGTTCTCACGCTCACCATACGAAATACAGCAGCATTAAGCTGCTATTTTACGCTGATATTCCGTGAAAACGTGATCATCTTACAAAATACCAGTCCCGGTCGAGCCGGCCCATTCGTGCTACAAGCATAATGTAGCTGCAGCATAGCTCTACCACGTAACTTACTAATCCGTTGGGCTATAATATTAAATTCAAATGCAAATTTAACAAATTGTGTAAAATAAAAGTATTATTTTTAGATTAGTATTTTAATATTTGTAGATTAAATTTTAAAGCACTACATAGATTAAAATCTCAGAAGTTTTATTTTATTTTACGCCGCGTTCTTTTTGTTTTCGATGTGACACAAAAAAGGCGGCGGCGAAGCGAAGAGTTTTCTTTGAATGCCTCTGGAAATTGTGCCAACGAACATTTAAAATAAATTTTCCTTATCGCTCTATCGCATAAATTACAATGAATAAATTTGCTATGATTTATATTTTTTATTAATAAATGTTATGAGTACTTAAGCGTGTATGGCTCAATGGTTAGTACCTTCGATTTTTAAATCACGTCAGTCGTCAATTTGAATCCCAATCGGAGTCAATATTAGTGCAACAATAAAAATCATTACTTTTCTGATTGGAGTATAATACGATTGTCTGATATTTTATACAAGCATTCTCCTCTCAAAAGTCTCCTAATTATATCACAGGCTAAGTCACAGATAGGCTAGTATAGTCAGTGCCACAGTACACGTCAGCTTTGAGAATCGCAGATTGAATCGCAGTTGAGGGTTTCTGATTCTATTAGGAAAGTTGTTAACGAATTCGAAATGGACTAAGAAAAAATCATTAACAAGTTATTTTTAGGCATTGTTAATCATTTATTAGTTAATATTTGTTATAAAATCATATATGCACATTGATACGGAACAAATTTCAAACAACGTTAACTGTATATTATGGTGAAAAATACGAGCTCGTAAGTGCAGTCGAATAATCGTGATTATTTTTTGTCTCGAAACATAATGTAGAATATAACATAATGAAACGTAACACTGTTTTTATTCAAAAATTCTTGAGCAGTCCGGAATACAATGCTGGCGCTCTAAATATTTTTATAGTAACAAGGTCAAATAATATCAAATTCGTTTAAAATTATACTCTAAGTGTTTCATATCAATTTTAAATAATTTTAACGTGATAGACCTACGCTACAGCTATATTATGGTTGCAGCACGAATGAGTCTGTGACCGAGGAAGGACCACACTCTCACAATATCAGCGTAAAATAGTGCAGTAGTTTAATGCTGTTATGTTTCGTATGGTAAGTATAGAGAACCCGAGACCCTTTTTAACGGTAACGAGGTATTCTATCTTAGTCCTCAGGGGTGACAAAGCCATTTTGATTTTTAATCGAGGATAGATGTAGATATTTTTGGGCTACAGCATCTACTTACCATCAGGTGGCCTTTGTGCTTGTTTGTAACCCATATTCTACAAAAAATACAAGTGGGCTTTTTATAGGATAAGGGTGACAAGCGAGCACACAGTCCAGATGGTAAGTGGTTTCTGTGGCCCATAGACATCTACATCTATCCTCGTTTGCGGATCAAAATGCAGATGCTTTGTCAGCCGTGAGGACTAAGATGGAATGCCTCTTTTCCAGTAAAAGGGTCTCCGGTTCTCTACAGTCACCATACGAAACACAGCAGCATTAAGCTGCTATTTTACGCTAGTATTCTGTGAGGGCTTATAGGAAAAAATCTTACCTTTCTTTTTTACCCCTGGAGTGGAAATAGGTAATATACTCGTACATATAATATACAACTCCTCCATAGATGACTACTACGACCGCAATTTAAAACATCAGCAGATTAATAAGGACTGCTAAAGAAGAAGAATTAGCTCGGTCCAAAAATATGGTCCAATGAGTGTCGGGAAGTCTTGTACTGCAATCAACTGTTTACCTTCTATGCTTGGTAATTGTTCTCAAATATTACGAAAAAGTTAACTCACATCCTAAGTAAGGCTTTCTCTCATTTTTAAAAGGGTTATGGAGACATTGGTTGCCAGTCAACTGACTATATTTGATCTTGAAAAATATATTCCTCAAACATGCAGAATGTTCCCTTTCACCTGCGAGCATACAATTAGAAACTCCTTTAATACAACAGGAGCACACTGCTGTCCGAGGTAAGAAATTCCAAACCTACTTCTGCTGCTACCTTTACAGAAAAGAAAACCGGCCTTATAAATCCCGGGTTGACTGGGAAAGAATGTCAAAATGCATTAAGTCCGCCCTTTGTAATCCTTTGAGTTAAGGTGTAAATTAGGAATGGATAAATAAATAAAATAAAAAAATTAATGTTCAACTGAAAAATATTAATTATTTTTGACGTAGCCAACTTATCGGTTCGAAATTAAAAGTTACAGAACGTATTGCAATATAACTTGTACTCCATACTCATGTACCCAAGTCTCTCTTTGTTCTTTGTAATATAAAAATATGTTAATAGCATAATATACGTTACACATAATATGTGCGTATACGTGTGTACGTACATTATAAACTTATGGTGTATAAATTTGACATAGCATTACAAAGTCGGCGACAATTTCTTAGAAAACTAAGAGTGGTGACAAACGAGCACACAGGCCACGTGATGATAAATGGATGCTGTGGCCCCTAGATTTTTATCTGTCATCGATTATGAATCAAAATGCAAATATATTGTCATTCCCGAGTACGAAAATAAAATGCCTCGTTACCAATAAAAAGAGTATCCGGTCCCTACACTCACCATTGGAAACACAGCTGCAACATTATGCTGCTAATTTGCGCTGGTAATCTGTGAGAGCACGGCGCCACGGTCGAGTGAAACCATTCGTGCTGCAGCCATAAGCCATAAGATGTAATGTGGCTCTACCACCTATATTGCCTAATGGAGGGAATATGACAAACATCCCTCTATATGAATTCAGTTACTTTAGGAATAATCAATTACTTCGGAAAACAATATTATACCTAAGTATAACTAATTATTATAAAAAATAATTTGTCCGCGTTGCTTGATATATCAAGAAAACACACATAACCGAATACGTAGGTAGTGCTTATAAAAATCGTTGTTTCTTAAAACTTTAATAACTTTATATTAAATGAAGATATTGCAATATTTTTTTAGATAAGGGCTAAGTGTCTAAGAAATTAAACTTGGAAAACCTAATTGAAATCTATCCAGTAGTTTTTCCGTGATGCGCGCACAACTGCAAACCTCTATCATTTTATTTATATAAGATGAGCTGTGTATTCACAAACAGAATAAAAAACAAATAATTAAAAGAATAGGCTTACTCTCAGTGCGTTGTTTATCTTCGAGCTATATACACGATAACGATGAACCGTCACCATTAGCGGGTCAGTACGTCGACGTATAGTAAACATATGTCATGTAGACCTTGAAGCGCTAGCACGTTGTTTGCGTCCGCGCCATTTTTGAATTATTTATACGCGATGCAATACGTATAAGATATAGATGTTGCAATGCCCAAGCGACATAGTGTAATGATACAAAGTACAAGTTACAGCCTGTATACGTAAGTCACTCAATAAGTTTTGAGATATACAAAAAGTATTCTAGATACTATTATTATTTATTTCACATCTTTTTTAAATATTCTCCATCATGCTCTATACAAAGTTCCATTCGCCTAAACCAACTCTGAAAACATTTTTGCCAGTCTTGATCTGACAGGTCGGAAATCGCTTCTTCGTAGTCAGCCACGGCTTCTTCGACGCTTGAAAAAACCTTCCTTTTATTTTTTCTTTGACTCTTGGGAACAAAAAGAAATCACAAGAAGCTAAGTCAGGGCTGTAGGATGGGTGACTTAGAGTTTCAACACCAGATTCCTCAATAAATGCTTTTGTTCTAAGGGAAGTATGTGAAGAGGCGTTATCGTTATGCAGCATGATTCCCCGAAGTCCGGTCTTTGGTCTTCTCTCCCGTACAGCTTGAAAAGCTTTGGGTAAGCTATATAGCTAGCTTCCCCTATATTTGCCATAGTTTCCACGCTTGGCAAGCGGGTTGGCAACCGCAGTTTATTTTTTATTTTTAGTCGTTATTAGGAAGATGCTGCTGCCCATCTCCTGACTTGTTTCCCTCTGCCGCCTCGCCGTAGTGGATATTCTTACACCGACACTACGTGGTTAGAACTTAGATTGCTCGCGTACTATTAAATTTATGGCGAACACTTAGTCACTGAGCTACCATTTCTCTCTCACTCTTTTTATTTTTTTTCTTATTTTTAAGTCATGCCGGTTTCCTCACGTTGTTTTCCTTCACCGCCGAGCACGTGGTAAATCAGCACTTAAAATTACAATTAATAATTTCATTGGTGCCGGTAGGGATTGAACCGGGGTGCTCGCGTACTGTGAAATTTACAGCGAGCACTAACCATAATTTTCTTTTTTCTTTCTTTTCTTTTTTTTAAAAACGTTACCCCCACACTAGGATTTTCTCCTGTATCGTGGAGGCAGTTTACAAAAATAAATTGCACAAGGACAAACATCCAGACCCGGAACAATTATTTGCAGGCCATACAAATACTTGTTCCATGCGGGATTCGAACCCGCGGCCCCCAGCGCAGCAACTCATTAAGCTATGCCACTGCGCCACGGAACCATCTGAGCTACCACGGCTCCATTTACCATTATTACCAATTATTTATTATAATGACAGTATAAATGCGCTAGTACTTCTTAACTTCTTATTAGTTTGTGACAATTGTGAGCCGTGGCGATGATTATAAATCTAAAATAATTTTTGAACATGAGATCGTGCCCATGTTGCACCTATTGGATTTAATAGGGCATTACCTCATACTTCTGAAATTAATCAATGTCGATAAAATGCAAAAGACAGTGATCTATTAATTTTTAAAAGTTATTTTGCCACATTCAAATTACTTGTAGGTTATTTGCGACTTTTTGGCTCTCATCCAATTCTTGTGTTACTGTAATAATACAGCAAGTCAAAGGAAATATAACGAAGCGCTTTCAGATCTTGCTCAAAAATTCTAAATTGAAAAGAATAAAACACATTTATAAAAATAATATATGTAATATAAAAGAAATAAATGCATTTGCTACGGGATCTTGCTTTGAATTAAGCATTGGGAGGTCTACATTTAGCACTGTACTTGTGATGGACTGGTGGTCTCGTTGGTCTCACTAGTCCCTTCGAGTTAGGTACGTTTATACCAAAGGGGGGTAATCTGTGAAAAACTCTGAATAAGTAAATGTTATTACTTATTCATTGCAGGAGTTTTTTAGTGATTTTGATCTCGTTATTATTTTAGTTAATTGTAAATATTCATTAAATTATAATAACGATAATTTTATAAATAATACTATAATGTAAATGTAATAATAATATTGATAATTGCCAATATTTGCAGTGCCCTTGCAAGTTTCTTGTTTTGAATTATTTTTTATAATTAAGACCAAATGTATACTACTGTATACATTTGGTCTTAATTATAAAAAATTCAATTAAACTCAATTTATTTGCTATTCTTTACTAAGAATAACAAATAAATTGAGTTGAATTGAATTATAATATGAATTAGGAATTGCAATATTTCCTAATGCAGGTGAGTTGTGTGCAATTTATTTAAGCGGACACACATCATAATACTACTTATATGAACTCTTTATTTGTACATATACATATAATGTGTACGCCCAATGTTTATTTCGAGCGTATTTGTTTCCGGCGTGGAGGCACGTGTTCCATTTGTTTACAAAAACGACCTACCGCCAACGTAAGTCAGGGCTTGTTCATTACGGGTATAATATTACAACTAATGTTTATTTAGTTAGCTAAACAAATGTACATTTTACGATTAAAAGGCTATCAATCTCTATGTCTCTACACTATTCTTCTAGATATTGTATCATTACACTTTTTTTTAATACTATAACTACTCAATTTCTATTAACCACTGCAATGAAGCTTAAAATGCTTATTTACAAGCGATTCACGACACTAGTCGAATACGAACGAGGCGTATTCGAACACACGATCTTTTCAAGTCTGTATCCTTAACCCTTAAACTACTGTCGTTTTTTATTTACACATTCCCTGCTGGGAAACCGCTTCCTCTCTTCAGGATCGTGTCTTATGGCATTTCCTGGGACTGTCAGTAGTGGTTATGTGAAGGGTCATAATGATGACGATAAGGATGAAATTAACCTGGCAATGAATTCCCTTTTGCTTTTATATCCATTGTTTGCTTTGTTTTTATGTCCAATTTTGACGGGCTAAGTTTTTGATATTTTGACGGAAATAGCACTATTATTGTTCCAACTTTGCAATGAAACTTCCGATATCCGCAGCTTCGGGATTAAAGTTATTTTATTCTGAACAAAATATCACGGGCGATTTAAAAGTTTTCGTATAAAAATGTTTTTAATTGAAATTATTGACATTTCTAGAAAGAAGCAATGATCCGGCCATGCCACCAGTATCGGCAATTAAATGACAAGAAATGTTCCTGATGAGATCTTACTCAAGTAGCAGCCTCACAAAGACTAACGTTGTGTAGCTCTCACTAAATGAACCCCAGAACGGGTTCCCGCCTTGTCATGGCTGGGGCGCTTAGTATCCGTGGCTTGGTCACCCGCGGTGAACAAAGAGGAACCCACTTGGCTGGCCCGAGGTGTAGGGCCGGCCCGAGGTGGCCACTCCGAGTGGGCTTGGCAAGCTCTCTTCGGATGTGTGTGAGCGGGCTGCGGCCTCATTCGTGCTACATCCATAATCCTTTTACAACGTAGCTCTACCATGTATACCTTAGCTTCCGAAGCTATTAGTATCAAAATCGCACAGAAAAATATTTAGATCATAGAATTACGTTTATTAACTTTCTCAATTTGTTCTTTAAAATTCGCTTTCATTATCACTTACAGATTTTATCTTAAAGAGATTTTAATGTGCTAGATCCACGCTACCGGGGCTTCACCGGGGAAGGACCATGCTCTCTATTCAGAGTACCAACGTAATAATAAGAGCTCAATGCTGCTGCGTTTCGTATGGTGAGCGTAGAGAACCTGAAACCCTTTTTACTGAAAGCGAGGCATTCCATCTTAGTCCTCAGAGGTGATAACGCATCTACATAGGTCACAGAGCCGTGGTAGCTCAGATGGTTAGCGCTCGCTGTAAGTTTTACAGTACGCGAGCAACCCAGGTTCGATCCCCGTCGGTACCAATGAAATTGTTAATTGCAATATTTTAAGTGCTGATTTACCACGTGCTCGGCGGTGAAGGAAAACATCGCGAGGAAACCTGCATGTCTTAGAAATAAGAAAAAAAATATTTCGAAGACATATGAAGTTCGCCAACACGCATTGGGGCAGCGCGGCGAACATTTCCTTGCCCTAAAACCCTCTCAGAAATGAGAGGAGGCCTGTGCCCAGCAGTCTGGGACGTATATAGGCTGTAACTTTAAATTTTATAGGTCCACTTACCATTAGTTGGACTGTGTGCTCGTTTGTCACCCTTTATAAAAAGATATGCCACAGGACCAATATGAAATGAAAAATAAAAACACAATTTATGACTTTAATTTCAATGTTCAGTTCTTTTACTGTAATATATCATATGATAGAGACAATAAACAAGATGGTCATACTTATAACTATAATAAGTAATTTTTTCTATTAAAATATGATATAACTTAACTATTTTATTTAACATTACTTAACTACCTCTAAACTCTCTCTTAAAAATTAAAATCCACCTATTATTAAACAATATCTTATAAAATCACCTTTATAAAATCTGATACAACAAATTATTTACGAGCTTAGTAAGTTACGCTAACTTTTAAACAGCCATGACATAAACGTAATTGTTATTTAAGCACATAAGACGCATTTCACAAAAGACGTAGGTAATCGGTGTGTACCTTGCCCGAAATTATTAATCACACGAATTAAGACAAAAAGAGAGTTAAGAAAAAGAGTAAAAAGAAAACTCGAGTTCCCCCGCAGGCGCTGACAAGGAAGCCCAATATCGTGTGGAAAACCTGTAGGTCTGAAATTTTTATAATATTGAGATCAGAATATGAAGTCCGCAAACAATGGAAGCGTGGGGTACTCGTCCCTGCTCAAAAATTTCTCACACATAAGAGAAGGCCGGTAGCCAAAAGTTTGATACATGAAGATTTTAACTACACTTTTTTTAAACATTTGTGTAACTAAAGCAGAATTATCAGCAGTTATTTGTTTATTTATTAATAATACAGTGTGTGTATTACATACTTTAATAAATAAAATACTGAAAAACAAACTATATACAAAATGTACAAATAGGTGACCTTATTTAAAGAGCGATATATTCTAAGGCCTAAGCAAACTTGGGGAAAGAGTTATAATTTATATCAGACTTCGTTCTTTTTTGACGTAACACAAAAAAGGCGGGAGTTTTGTGTTTAACGTTTTATTAAGCGCCTTGATAAAACGGCCAACGAACTTATAATAAGAGTACATACTTAGTTTTGTACCTACATGAATATTAAAAATAAGATATTTTAATTTCTTTGTTATAAAATGCTTTTTAATTTTTTAGCGTTCCGTAGTTACACAACAAACAACCCTTATAGTTTCGCCATGTCCGTCCGTACGTCCGTCCGTAAATGGAGGATGATTTTTTTTACCCGTCTATTCCATCATGTGGGGTATTGTTAGTTAGGTATTTCAAAAACATTGGGAGTGTGGAACAACATCTTTTCGATTCAAGGGTCCGTTTGCGAAATATTTAGCTTTAAAGTGGTATTTTTCATTGGAGTCATGTGTTGTTCAACCGCTTTTTTTGAATATGTGAAAAGTATACACAATAGTAGCATATATAATGAAGTTAAAAGGAAAATTATGACAGCTAAGTAGAATTAAAGAGTTAACGAGTAATAGTCGACCAACTTATAAAATGCACTTGGATTAGTTAAAATTTCGTTACAACTCCATATAAAATGACCTAAAACTAGCAGCATTAATAACTTTGTAATGTTATTGTAAACGGTTAAAAATAAACATTTTATGAAGAAAACGACTTTGCATTACTACTATAGCTTTTCTTTTTCATTTGCGGGATAGGCCCCCTGTCTACTACGGATCTTTCTTACTTACTTACTACTTTCACTTATTTTTTTAGTTGGTAGTTATTTTAGGTCTCATTCAAAGTATACATACAAACATATAGCCTCATACAGTTTCATTCTTCACACTTGGTTTACGTGAAGGTTCCTTACGGTCATATATGTATGTATATCTTAGAGTTGCACTGCCGGGAATATATAGATAGATAGTCAGCTATGATCATCTTTGTATCCTTAGCATGTGAATGTTTTGATGTAAATTGTATTATTTTCTAAATTGAACAGTTTTTTAGTCTTTTTTGAATACCGCTCACTATAAATCTGATTTGAAAATAAGTTCTTCAGTTACCATCTTCCTATTTGGGTCCATTTTTAGTCGATATAGCGGTCAAACCACGAACTCACTTATGAAGAACGCCCACGTATTGTAACGGGCAACTACGGAACCCTACCTCTACATTTTGCGTGCCCGACACGCACTTGGCCAGTTTTTTTTAATAAGTAATTGGTAAAAACTTATCATCCTCATTATTGTTTCATTCATTAAATCTTATCAAACGTCTGAACAACAATCGGCCTCCCACACAGATCGTCTCATAAGGAGAATATTGTCATAGTCGCCACGCTTGGCAGGCGGGTTGGCAACCGCTGACTTTTATAATTTTGGGTTGTTAGCAGGAAGCTGCTGCAGCCCATCTTCTGTTTCATTTCCCTCTGCCGCACCTTGCGATAACCACGGAATGGTATTATAGTGTAGTGTATTCTCTTATGCTGCCACTACACGGAGCCGCTCATTGTTGTAGCTTCACTTCATTTAAACTTCATGCTATAATTAAACTTTAAACAAAAAGAAAAAGCGGCTGCAAATCTAAAATATAATAAAAATTTTCACATAATAGCTTCTAAAGTCGGTGCTAAGACATAGTGTATCGAATAATTAAAGCCCGCACTTCAAAAGCTATTATGTGGAAATCATTTCATTCATATTTTGTTTTTTTGTCTGCCACTACACGGAGCCACTCATTGTTGTAGCTTCACTTCATTTAAACTTCATGCTATAATTAAACTTTAAAAAGGAAAACCGGCTGCAAAAATAAAATAGAATAAAAAATTTCACAAAATAGCTTCTAAAGTCGGTGCTAAGACATAGTGTATCGAATAATTAAAGCCCGCACTTCAAAAGCTATTATGTGGAAATCATTTCATTCATATTTTGTTTTTTTGTCGATATTACTTTTTAAAGTTTAATTATTTTTACCCTTTTCAGTGGACTAAGGATTATGACAAGTTCAAGGTAATGACTAAATAGAATGTTGTCTCAATAGTTACATTAATAATTTCATCCCTTATTATTCCACCCTTAGGGTGTTAATGCAAATTTTTTCTTAAAATTTATATGGAACCACCCTTGAAGTACTTCTGTGGATATCATCATTTTCCTTCCGCCCTCTCCATAGCTCGGTGAACGATCTTGAGCTTCCTCATACGGCCAGCAGTGAAGGACTACGTCTCAGATCCATAAGTCATCACTGGCAACACGCACTGGTTCTACAATTTCGTTTTCAAGTTTTAAGATATACCTGACGAGAAGACGTGTAATCTCCTGAACGCTGACCAACCGAGGTGAATCCGACAATTGACTTGAATGTGCTCGTCGTATGACCTATTTAAGAGGATTTTGGGTGGGGCCCTATGGGAGAAACGAAAACGTTAAGATCGGAATATCAGTAAAATATTTCTCAAAAAACCATTGCAACATCCTGATCTGATTCAGTTAATTTGTTGTTAAAACTAACCGGTAGTTTGAATTGCGAGAGTTGACCTTAGCAGTTTCACTATTAATTATACTCCTTATTGTATATTATACATCGATTTTAATTATATAAATAAATAATAAAATACAAATTATTATCGGTTTTAATCACGATCTTTCAGGTACTCAAACATTTATATAGTCATAATCATCATCATCATCATCACAGCCCTTCACAAGTCCACTACTGAACATAGGCCTCCGCAAAAGAATACCACCAAGCACGGTCTTGAGCCACCCGCACCCATTGACTTCCTGCATCTCCTGCCAGGTCGTTACTTCATTCCTACACCTTGCTTACCGGTACGACGCTGCCACTCGAAATAACAACTGGAAACAAACCACGAAGTCGGCAGCAGCGTATTCCTGATAATCTTAGAATAGTTAAAAAGTTTGTCAGCGTTTAATATTAAAATTAAAATTAAATTAACATTATTAAAATTATTAAAATACTACGTGACAATATCAAATAAATAAAACATACTTGTTAAGACAAATTTTTATTTTTATTAGATTTTGCATAAGAGTAGTATATTAAATAGATTTTATTTTAGACTATTGAGGTAAAGGTAAGCCGGTTTCAACCTCTCAGGTTAGAATTAATTAAATTATGACTCGTAAGAATCGTGATCAACGGAGTTTTAAGCAAGTTACCTTACAAGTAATTAAAAAAGCCTAATTGATTGTAGAAGTTTCCTATTGCTTTTATAAGAACAAAATGCCAAACGAGCTGACAGTGTACCTAATGGTAAGTGGTTACTGCAGCCCTTGAACACCTGCCACCAACTTCAAACAAATAAGATCATAGTTGCGTGTAGTAAAATTATTTAATCTGTGGTTGCGTTACCACAGACTGAGAATCACGATTGAATTTCTCAAATCATGTTATTATACTAGCCCCCTATAGCTCTATAAATTACCCACCCAGACGCGCCCTAGATTCGTAAGGTGCCCATAAACTAAAAACACAATAATTTGAATAAAAGACCATTATTTCTGTTACCCATTAAAATGCATAATCTTTTTTGACAAATGGTTTATTTACAATAACAATTATGTTTATGTACATTAATGTAATGTATGTACACATACATATGTGTCAAATATATGTGCCTAAATGACTGCCTCGTTGGTCTAGCGGTCGTAAGAGCGACGACTGATCATTTGGTCCCGGATTCAAATGCTGGGACTGGCCAAAATCAGTTATTGGGTTTTTCTGTCGAGAAATTGTCAGTAGCAACACGACAGGAAATTGGCGGTGTTCCACCACCGTGCCACGGAAAGCAGTTGGTCCTGCACCTGATATCCCTTCAGTCATGTGGGATAGCAGTCCTATCGAAATATGAGAGTGAGGGAATAGGCAGTGCACCTGTGCTGGCGCACACACTTATGCACTTCCCTGCGCATATGGCGAGTCTCCGTTGAGATTGGTCAGCGTGAGCGGACTTCGATCCGGAGGACGTGATTACATTATGTACATATACTATGTTATGGACGAAGTGATTAATAGGGGGTGTGTGAATAATTTAGTATATTGTAGTGTGAATAATAGTGTAGTGAATAATAATAACACATTCATAACGTCCAGACAGTTTGGAAAATGTCCAATATGAGTAGGCAATATGATAAAAATATTGAAATAATTAAATTGATCGGGCTTTATGAGTATAGTCCATTACTTATTAGGTAGAGTAATAAAAAGGTCAGGTTAGGTTTCAGTTATGAGTTCAGAAGGAGGCTACTGAACGGGATCGGGAGAGGGCGGATCCCGCTCGGAGACGACGTCGCCAAGGCGTCCGTCACGGCTCTCGTCTTGAAAACAGTGTTCCCCTACCAGAAACGGGGCCTCTGGGGTTACGGGCGCTCGGGGCGGGGGCCCCGAAAGTCTAGCAATGTAATCCCCGATGAGGACGGTGACTCGAATGTGGTCTCGAACACCGTGATAGCACTGCGAGGGTGCTGGCGGCAGTAAGGAATGCCCCCGGGACGTGCTTTAATAAAGCAAAGCGAGAGAAGAGCCCCGTTTGCGTTCCGAACGGAGATCCCGGGACCCCTCGTATACGTTGATGGTAACCACCGTGGGGTTTTAGCCGGTAGGAGTCCGGCATAACCTTCTCGCTGCCCCCAGAGCGAAAGGTATCCATGAGGATTTCCCCACGAAAAAAAGGTTAGGTTAGGTTATGACTAGACAATGTGATAAATGATGAAGTTTAAATCAGTATTATTCATGTTTCCCGATTTGACATGTCAGTATTCACATTGCCCGGGCATTATAAATAGTGTCCAGTTAATCACTTGGTCCACATATACAATTCTTCTACGACATACGAAAAAATCAAACAGTGGCGGTAACATTTTTAATTAAAGCTGTGAAACATGCCGGTTTTATTAAATTAAACAGTTTTCAATTCTATCAAAAACTTCGAAGGCAATGCGAGTAGAGATTGCTTTATTTTTCAACCTTGACGAGTGTCGACTCTAACAATAGTTAGGTACATCTATAAAAACATATTAGCAAAAACACTCACTGACTCATAGTCTTAAGGCTAAGAACCTCTACAGTGTCATTGCAAAACTTTAATACTTCTTGGCTACTGTTAATTTTTATAATATACTAGCGATCCGCCCCGGCTTCGGACGGGTGGTTTCTGAATCTTGACAACAGCGCCACCTGCCGGGTCCAATTGTGAATCTAAACCATCCAGTGACCCATTCAAACACACAAAAAATTTCATCAAAATTAGTCGAACCATTTACGAGTTTTAGCGAGACTAACGGACAGCAATTGATTTTTAAATAATGTACATTAAATATAACTAATTTAATCGTATTTAATTTTAACATTTTAATTCCCGACCTTTCCGGATGATGGTCTTTGAGATTAAAACTAATTCAAAGGAGCACCACCCCGTAAGATTAGTTCTATTCAATGTGTAGTATACGGTATTCGAGTTAAATATATATGTTTAAATAAAGTCAGATAATAATAAGATCATTATTTTCATACTGCATTTATTAAAACGTTTAAACATAACGTGGTAATTAAACAAAAGAATGAATTTGATTAGGTATTATTTATAATCTTTATTAAATAAAAAAAAATCTGTTACTGTTTCTGTTTCTAACAACATTTTTGCTAATTTTATCTTAAAAATTAAATGAGGTCTACATGTTGGCCTAAAGGTTATAACCTACGCGCAATTGATAGTAAACTAGTATTTGGTTCGTATCACAGAGTTCGTTAATATTTTTAGAGCAATGCTCAAGGCTTTTTATATATATAAGGCAATTTAAAAAAAAAATTAACTACACATTTTTTTGTATTTTAAGTAAATTTTGCATTTTCTGTTATCTAAATAAAATGACAGCATAAAAGAAAAATTAAAAACCAACTTCAAAAAATTAAAAAGAATATAATCATCAAAAGCGGTTGACGTGATAATTAATTATTCGGTTATATCATAATATGTCGTGCAGATGCCTTTGCAAATTGAAGAAATTGATGATTTTACCATTTTTTTTATAGAAGAGGGGGCAAACGAGCATGCAGCTCACCTGATGAGAAGTGACTACCGCCGCCCATGAACAACTGCATCTGCAACATCAGGGGAATTATAGGTGCGTTGCCAGCCTTTTAAAGGCAAGTATGCTCGTTTGTTGAAGGTCTCTAAGTCGCATCACGTTAGTAAACAATTAAAGTAGTGCGAGGAAGAAAACTTCTAGAAACTAAAAACATGGATCCCATCGTCAAATCTTGACCAAATTTATATGGCATCCCCTTTAAAGTACCCCCCTTCATTAACAAAAATAAATACTATAATCATTGAAATCGGGCAACGTGGTACTAATTGACAACCTCCTCCTTTTTTCGGAATCGGTCAAAAATAAACTACAGCAAAATTTAAGGACTCTTGACCCTATCTGTCGCGTAAGATAATCCATCACTCCATTTCACCCCGTGGGTTTTGTAAAAGGCTGACTATTAGAAAGGCCAGATATAAAATACCCACCTACGTTCCAAACGTTGCAATCACAGCAAATCCTGCAATGGAACGAATGGAATGGAAATTTGTTTCAACTGTGGTAAGTTAAAACAAATTCTTCTTTATTTAATTAAATACTAGCGATTTAGCAGTTTTAACGAGAAAAACGGATAGCAATTGATTTTTATACATTGAGATTAATATATATATATATATATATATATATATATATATATATATATATATATATATATATATATATATATATATATAAAATATTGTTTAACAAGTACGTCATCGTCACACTACGTAACGCAATGCTTAAGACTTATTCACTGTACGACCTTGTCGGATCTCGATTATACTGACCGCTCTCAATGTAAATTATTGTTAAGACAGTTTTGGAGACTAATGCTCAATATGAACAGTACTAGGTCAAACTTGATATCAAGGTCAATTGTGAACGCATAATGTTATATCTTAAACTTTGACCATTATTGTCATCAATGCCTGATACAGAATTCCACGATCTTGAGTCTTATACAACTATCGACTTCCTACATATCTCACTAGATTATTTATCCATCTAGATTCTAGAGGCTAGTGAGTTGTCATCCGAGGCTCTTCTTTTACTTTTAACCACTTCTATTACTCAAATCCAATGTCGCTTTATTTAAATAAGCATTTGGAACATTATTCCATTTATTATTGTTTCCATGAGTAATAACTGACAGTATTAAAAAAATTGCATAGTGCATCTCATCTATGGTTGATTAGGAATCAAATTAATGTTCGATGTCACCTCTTAAAACTAGTAAAAAGTTGTCCGGTTCTCGTTACAAGCACCATACAAAGCACTGCAGTATTATGTTGCAAATACGTTAATTTTCTGCATAAGCGAGTTCCTTCCCCTTTCGAGTTAACTCATAAATGCACAAATTATAATACAGCTGCAGCGTGGCTCTACAAGGTTACTAAATGAAATCTCATCTTGAAAATTCCGTCCCATAATACTTCCTTCTATTCTAAATCCTTTTCTATTAAAGCTGTACGGCTCTCAAACTCCTTACCGCTTCATATTAGACGTGCGCAATCTCTTGGAAGATTAAAAAACTTGTCGAAGCCCACTTCTTTCCTCCCTAAAATTTCTTTTTCTTTATGTCTATCTCTCCTTCAACTTTAGTCGTTTATTTAAAAATTAGTACCTATTTTTGCTTGCGTCATATGGCTTTTATTTATTATATTGTTAGTAATGAGGGTAAAATAATAAAGGGTTGAGGGTGGAACTGTAATCTCCCACTTGTTCTAGCAGTATAAAGTATCGCGAAGTCGACTAAGAGTTGAGTCGTTCGTTGGGCTAAAAGATTACTTCTACGCTGAGATTCTGCCTAAATAATACAAGTGATGTGGTTCTATTCGTGTAGTAGTTCTTCTAGCGTAAGCAAGGAAGATCGTGTTGCTGAGAGGCTGCCCTGTGTTACAATGAGATGAGTAGTGTTGCTGTTGCTTTGCATACTTTGGTGTTATCATGTAATTATGTCCTTCACGTTACACCAATGTGCGATTGTGACTGGTACATATTACGGTTGGTCGAACTGTATTTGCTCTATACAGAACGTGTAGTGCTGTACGCTGTCTTATTCCTGATAATGATTAATTGCGTAAGCAAGAAAGCAAGTTGAACATCCGCTCTCACAATTTTATTATTTTTAACAATTAACCTTCAGAGTAAATTCTAATATGAGTAACATTCTTTTATTTAAATACTTTTGAGAATAATTTCTAACATCAGAAGTGAAATAGTTTCTAAAAATATATATTTCATTGTTTAATTTTTTATGTTTTATATGTATTTGCATATCTATGTACTTTAAATATATAAATTATGTATGTATTTATTTATAACTACCAACCCGCCCCGGCTTCGCCTGAGATCGATCCATTATTGTGGCATCATTTGGATTTAAGATTGACAATTTTTTTGAAATGGTTACACATGTCTTAATGGCATGCGAGTAACCCTCTGAGCTCAATAAAGGGCAGTTAATTCATTATTAAAATCAGACATGTCAATTTTATATATACGAGATATTTTGCAAAATACGCCCAAATTGGCAGAGAAGGTTTAGAATAAGTAATATAGGCTGCGCGTATGGTGAAGAAAAATTAATTAAAAAATCTCAAACATTCTGTCCTTTTTATCTTTTAAATTCAGAATGCGTGGTAATGCATTATTTGAACTGATTGTCATTCATAAATATCTAACGCCTACTATTTTATTACGCTCGCACACATTCGTAAGGGTCGCTCAGTCGGCAAAATGTTGTGAATTGAATCGCACACAGAGGAGCGCGCGTACACTTAATTGTTGCCCATAAATCATAATTAATTTGGGATAATTTCAAATAAAAGGAAGCTTTATTTACTCTCTCTCTCTCTCTCTCTCTCTCTATATATATATATATATATATATATATATATATATATATTTATATATCTATGTAGTATGTAAATACATAATATTATGTATGTATATCATCATATATTTTTATAAATATATTTGTGTACACACTTACCCTTTCTCACTGCTCATTATAACCTTTGCAACGGTTGCCTGGTAGAAATCGATTTTAAGCAATAATGCCGCTAGTTGTACCTTTGTATAAGTTTTGTTTCGTTTTTTCACGTTTATTGGTGTACAATAAAAGCTATTTCATTTATTTATTAATTCAACCAACATTTATCTATTTCGGAAGCTAAATAATTTCAAAAATTGCCCAAACGTGTGAGATCTTTCAGCTCAAGAATTTTAATAATAAAAATTCATTTTTCAATTCGAAACATATTGTTATACCGACGTCAGGCAAGGTTAAACACACATTTTCATAACATTTGTTGTGTTGTGTTCGCAAGTAACAACGCAAATACACTTGCAAGACTTGTTTTCAAATATTTGCACTCACATCTTTGTATTTATCGTAAAGATGGCAGTCAGAATTGACGACTATCTTGTAGACGCCGTATCTCTGTTTTATATAACTGCTGACTGGATTAACTACATATTTTTATTTAATTATATCATTAAAAATAATAAAAATAGCATAATTTACCACGTGCTCGGCGGTGAAGGAAAATATGGGGAAACCTTCAAGTCTTAGTAATTAAAAAATAACTCGGTCTTGAGAGCCGTACGCCTGACGGACGGATAACAATATGATCCTATAAGAATTGCGTGTTTTTTTAGAGGTGCAAAACCCTAATAATTCAAAACATTGGCGATATCTATTTCATATTTAGGTTCTTTGATTTTTATTCAATTTTTAGCGAGTCACGTCATATTTAATGAGACAGAGCCCCACTGCAATGTAATACAACTGCAGCTCAATCGGCTAGGTGCTACCATCTGCTTGTGATACTATAATTAATAAAATTAAATCCCAACCCATGTAAACAACTGCAATGCTTCAAGATACTATAAGTTCATACTGCGAAGATCGGAACAAAATTTACTATATTTTAAACGTTTTTTCTTATTATCAGAAAATAAAGGATCTCAATAAAAATGTAGTTGATTAAGAATCCAATTCAATAATGTCTTTCATACTGTCGAAAATTATTATATGGTATTCGCTTAAAAAAACGAGTACTCGAAGTCGAAGATTTTTCTCGTTGAATTATAATTTTTAACTTGAATAATATAAAGTATTTTAAAAATCCGTTTGATTAAGAATTTAATTGGGTATTTCACGTATGCGCATATTTTTTACGAGCATATACTATTTCAAGAAGTATCAATTCTCGAGCGTCAGAATTGTGCCTAAAATACGGTATTTTTGTCCAATCTGTTAGGCCTCCTCCCGACGGGAAGGCACATGTCTAGTAGTGGACTGTTACGGGCTGGTGAAAAAGAAGAAGATAAAGATATTTCAGAAGTACATTAAGCTTTTTAAAAAAGTCCTACTGGGTTTCTTGCTGGTTCAGAGGTTTTTTCCGAACCAGTAGTAAGCTTAAATCACTTTCACTAAGTATTCTTGTAATCTATATTGTATAAAAATGATTCTATTCTATGCTTCATTGAGAAGTTGATCTCAAAAATGAACAATAAAACAAACTGGAAACAAGATCCCAATAATTTAAACATCACAATGCAATTTAAAGTACAGTGTTTTACTTAAACTTACGAAATTGAGTGTACCCAACAGACATCGTTTTATCTTCTACTGAGCGAAGTCTTAATGTTCTTTGAACTTCGATATACTTCCACTCTCACAACTCAAGAGATTTCAGGCGCAAAATACTAAATATTTTGTAAGGCAAAGTTGAAGATGCCTGAGGTTGTAGCTAATTTAAATATTTATATTTTACTTATAAATGAGTTACAGCCTACACGTTTAACACTAGCTTAATTTCCTTCACATAAGAAGTATTCATTCATTTATTCATAACATTCTATCAAAGTCCTCTGCTTAAAATATGCCATTATGTTGAAGCCAAATTTTGTCTCATATCTTCAATAGTTGTTTCACTGGGTAGGCGGGTTGATAACTGTACCTATGTTATTTTGTTATTAGTACTCAGAAAGATGCTGCTGCCCATCTTATGTTTCATTTCCCTCTGTTTTCTGTTTCATTTTCCTCTGTTTTCTGTATTCTGTTTCATTTCCTTGTGTTAACTCTTACGACACCGACGGGATAGTATAGGGAGGTAAGCTCTCTTATACAGCCACTAAATTGTGCAAAAACAATTTTAACAAACAAATAACTAAACCAAAAGTAAACTACACATAAATAAACTAAAGAAAGTAATGATGACGAACTAGAATACAAGCCACCTGATGGTAAGAGCCACATATCTATCTCCTAGTAAAAATTAAAATGTAGATGCGTTTTTACATATCAGGGCTAAATGAGAAAGCCTCATTGCCAGTAAAAAGAATCTCCTTTTGTCGTAATTCAGCACACAAAACACAAGAGCATTACTCTGTTATTCTGTACGAGCGTGGTTTTACCCCGCTCAAACCGATCCGCAGTAACTAGCAATGCGGCGATCCGATCCGATCTTTCCGAAGATCGAAGTGGGAGCATTTTTGAAACGATTATTCGAATCGATTGAAAGCCATTAGATTTTCAAATGAAGTCCTAACCGTCGGAAATGGAATCGCAACGATCGAATTAATCAAGGACTATACCCTGTTTTAGGTCGACTGGTAGAGAATGCCTTAAGGCGTTAAGTATGCCCTATGTTATCCGTAGTTACAAAAGCAAATACAAAATAGTTTATTACGGTAACTAAGCCTAATACAATTTTAAGTAATAATCTTGCTTGTGTTAGGAAGCACTGCTCTTCCATAGCGAGGTTACACAATATACTAGAAACCGCCAAATAAATGCAATAAGGACCACAATCATAACATAAATAAGGTACACTGCTATCGAAAATATAAACAAAAAAATAAAAATAATAATAACCTTGCTAACAAAACCAACCTTATTTGTGTGTGCGTGTGCGTGTGCGTGTGCGTGTGCGTGTGCGTGTGCGTGTGCGTGCGCGTGCGCGTGTGCGTGTGCGTGTGCGTGTGCGTGTGCGTGTGCGTGTGCGTGTGCGTGTGTGTTACATTTAACATTAACATGCTTTGCAGTTTCCACAAGTTATGCACACATTTTATATTTACTTACATCAATGATTCCATTTCTTTAATACTTTTTGTCATTAACCAGTCAGTGAGAGCAATTTTGCACTTGATGTATATTAAGGGGTAAACATTTATTTCCTTGTTTATTTTATTATATATGTTAACTGCTCCCTTGCCGAATTGTCTCTCAGCAAAAACTGACTTAACTCTGGTTTGTATGATAATGTAATGTTTCATTCTTTTTTTTTATAGGATAGTGTGACAAACGAGCACACAGTCCACCTGATGGTAAGTGCTTGCTGTGACCCATAGACATCTATATCTATCCTCAATAAAGAATCAAAATGCAGATGCGTAGTCACCCGTGAGGACTAAGATGTAATGCCTCTTTTCCAGTAAAAAGGGTCTCCGGTTCTCTACACTCACCATACGAAACACAGCAACATTAAGCTGCTATTTTACGCTGGTATTCTGTGAGAGCGTGGTCCTTCCCCGGTCGAGCCGACCCGTTCGTGCTACAATTATACTACTAATATAGCTGCAGCATGGCTCTATCACGTATATACCTTTTATTCTGGCAATATTTATGTTCGGTTTGAAAAATCGATTTATGGTTTCTCAATACAATATTTAGAATATATAGTTTCCTGACGGATAAAATCCAGTAGTGGAATAAAGTCTGTCAGTCGACTTTTATTAATGCTCTCTGTGCTCTTTCCAAATCAAGAAATCTAGTTTTATTTGCACCACCCCATACGCTTAAGAAGGACATTAAAACCAACTGCGCAAGAGAAATGTACGCTAGGTGCAAGATACCCTTAGAGGCCATACATCGTAATGTTTTAAATGTCCTTATAAGTTTTCTTGTTCTATTCATAATCAATTTTATATGTCTATACCATGAACAAACGCTGATCAACCATGACTGACATCCAAATATTTTGTATTGCACGCCTCATAACGCGAAGCGTTATTAGCTAGTGCTTTGCCGACACGACCGGAGAGAGATCAGGCGCAGGACCAACGGCTTTACGTGCTTTCCGAGGCACGGTTGTAAGACACCGGTAACTTCCTGACTCCGGACAGCTACTGAGAACTCCTTGACGGAAAAACTCAATAACTAATTTTTTTTGGTCCGACCCGGGATCCGAACCCGGGACCTCATTATCAGCAGTCGCATTTACAACCACTATACCAACGGGGAAAGAATTAGGAATATCAAAAGCACGAGGTAACAACTGGAATGTAGTCTAAACAGTTACATTATAAACCTCATTACCTAATTTTCTTCAAATTTAAATAGGAGCCCTTGTGACCTAATTTAATTTTAATAAAATCTTTAAAATCGGTTCATATATGTCGAAGATATGCCGTCACATACATACAAAAAAAATAACAAATGCACTTTAAAAATGGTGATATTTTATTCAAACGTTGGCCCATTCGTGACACAAAAAACTTGATGTGTGAACATTTTGATTTTTAATTAAAGATAAATGTAAATGTCTATGGGCCACAGCATCCACTTACCATCAGGTGGACTGTGTAGTCGTTTGTCACCCCCATTCTATAAAAAAAGCAATTTAGTGATTTGACTGATAAAATTAGTTAACAATTTTCATTAATTAATGTTAGAGTGCAGTCTGAGATATGATAAGTCTGCAGAACGTCTGACAATAAGTGGCAACTACAGTTCGAGACACCTCCAGCCAGCTATAGATATAAAGGTTACAGATGTGTTATCACCCATAAGAACCAAGTTGGACTATTAGCCTTTGAGTATACGAGCAGTCCAACTATGTAATTCTGGTGGGAATCATTTGCGGGTGAGAATAACTCAGCAGATGCGCTATGTTTTTTCATAAACTGCGCTATGTTAAGCCACGCTGCATCTATATTATGATTGTAGCACGAATGTGTCGACTCGACCGGGGTAAGCTCCATGCTCTTACAGTGAACCGGAGACCCTTTTTAACTGAAACGAGGCATTACATCTTAGTAATCAACAGAGCATCTGAATTTTGATTCTAATTTTTGTACGTATTAGAGCCATGTTGCAGCTATACTCGTATTAATAGTATAGATGTAGCACGCTGCTGTGTTTCGTATGGTGAGTGTAGATAACCGGAGACCCATTTTACTGGAAACGAGGTATTCCATCTTAGTTCTCACGGGTGACAACGCATCTGCATTTTGATCCTCAATCGAGGCTAGATGTAGATGTCTATGGGTCACAGCAACCACTTACCATCAAGTGGACTGTGTGCTCGTTTGTCACCCTTATCCTATAAAAAAATGAGTATAAATGTAGATGTATTATAGGCCACAGCATCCACTTACAATCAGATGGACTGTGTGCTCGTTTGTCATCTTTATTCTATAGAAAAACCTTAAATGAGATTTTAATATAAAACAGACATCGGCTTATAATCGATTGTAATATTTTTACACAGTACAATGAAACCATACGTCAAAACTAATTTTAGTTACAATAGCACAGCAGGATTTGTATACGATTCACATCATAACAAGGCAAGAGTGAATAAATAGGCTTTTGCTACGCTAAGACAGTGCAATTTACTATATAAGGCTTCATCACCACTCACCATCAGGTGGGATTTCAGTCAAACACTGGCTTACAATAAGTAAAAAAAAACACAGTGAAGTATTCGAACTACTCAAAATATGTCTGATATTTCACGTTAACATTAAACACTAAACATAAACTGCAATTACTAAAAGCTAGAACTAAAACCTATGGTTCGAAAACTATTCAGTTTGAGGGAGCGCTACTGTACAATAGCCTTTTTCAAAATTTAAAGATAAATTAAAAAATCACTGTCAAACACTAATTTAAAGATAGTGCTTTCTTAATTTGGATATATAAATTTATGTAACTTTATTCATATAAGTCACCGTGTGTAAATGTATTATTTTTTACCAATTATGTTATTTTTAAGTCTCATGTAAGTTATTTTTTGTTCTTTTTTGAGATATTAAACTCTTTAAACCTAACCCTAACATTGAGAGATACTTGCAGGTTCAAATACAGTGACATATCCGAATGAAAAAAAAACCTGATTTAAGTATAGAATTAAACACAGAATCTGAAACTATGTAGCTGGCCTAACTAGTTTTAAATTCCTTTCACTGAGGCGAGGCGAAATAGTTTTTCAATTAAAAAATCTGAAATTGGCGTACGGTTAAGAATTTTTTGGTTCAGTAGAATAAAGCAATAGTTAGCAAACGTTATAGCATAAGGTCATACCTCAAAATGTTTAATATTTAGTTAAATAAATACACGATATACATAATGATATTTTATATTGTGGCAAATTATTTTAGTAGCTCTGCATTAACAATATATTAATATATAAATTATTCGTAAATCAAAAACAGCTGCCTTAAAAATACTTTTGTAAATTTTTAAAAAAAATCTTACCTTTTTACTTCTGAAAAGAAAAGGCCGGCAATACATCTACAATTATTCCCCTGCTATCGACACTTTTTTCGCGGAACCCTAATTATTTTTTTTAAAATAAAAGTATCATATTAAGTTACTCCTTATAATATCAGCTACCTGCCAGTGAAAGTCCCGTCAAAATAGGTCCAGTCATTTAGGAGATTAGCCGGAACAAACAAATAATAAAAAATGCAACCGCAGTTTTTCTTATTATTTGAGAAGTTATCGGGAAAATGGTAATACTTTATTCTTTTTTTTATTATTTTTTTTTTCTTATAAAACGTAACCTCCACTATCTTTTCTCCTATATCGTGGGGGCAGTTTACACACATAAATTTCACAAGGACAAACATCCAGACCCGGAACAATTATTTGTAGAAAAAACACGCGTTTGTAGATAACCGCGTGGGGTGCTTTTTCAGATATTTTTATGATGACGCTAATTTTACAAATATCCACAAAAATATTTACAACAAATGACATCAAGCACCCCACGCTGTTTTACAATAAAATGATTTTTTTATGTTAATCACTATTTTCTTATTTTAAAGTTATTGAAATAATTTTCTACTTTTTAGTGCGGAAAACTACAAAAGCGTGTTTTTTTTTGGACCGAAGTTCTTTTACGCGGCTTACAGTAGATTGGACTGGCAGAAATCGTAGTTGTTTTATGAATTATTCGCAAATCCTAAGGATCCAGGCAAGGATAATGGGACAAACTATTTAAATTATTGCATTGTCATCAGTCCTTGATAAGTGTGCGAAGTTTCAAATCAATGTGACGTTTTGAAGGGGATGAATATCACATTCAAAATTCCGTTATATGCTGGCATTGGTATTTCTTGTTTGAATTAATTCGTAGGACTAGTGCTGCAGAAAACTGTCCCAAATATGAATAGCCGCTACCAATGAATATAATACCTGCTATGTTACACCTATTTACATAGAAACTTTAATTATCGTCTGCATAAAATTCTAAATAGCACTTTTTACACAAGAAAGTAAACTATGCGATCAGTCCATCTTGTTTTTCGCTAATTAAGTGAATAGTAAAACAAACCAAGAGGTCCGTGATTTAAAATTTCTTGCAGCTTTTTATAGAAAAACATGACCTTATCATAAAATGTTAGTTAATATTTAGCGATCTGATCTGAAAACTTTTAAGTATGCCAGTCATACATTAATGATGATATTTGGGTCATTACAATGGAAATAGTCTATTAAATATTTTATAATACAATTAATCATCTTTAGTATGATTGACCGTGTGTATGAATTTTATAAGTCTATGCTATTTTTGATGAAAATTATTATTGCAGATAAAAGACCTTTCACATTTATTTTAGTCTCGAATTTAAGTAAACAAAATAAAAATTTGAACTTTTTAAGAAGTCTTATAGGTAGCCTTCCTTTTACATAGAAATCTTGTAATGACGTGCATCTCTTTTAATATGAACTTAGTCGTGTTTCTTTGAAACTGACAAGGTTTGTTTTACCCAAAACTAAGAATGACGCTGATGAAACGACGTAAAAATTAGGTAGGATAGGTTTCGTTTTTGCAAAATGTCCCATTAATGGCTCCTTATAACTGTATATGTATGTATATAATTTAAAACACCGACTGAAAATCAAATAATTATTGGTAGTTAATTTTTTTTAAATCATTGAATATTTTCAAGATTGTCTTGAAGCTCTACTGGTAATATATATATATATATATATTATAGTTGTTGACGAAAATAAGGCACCTATTTATACATCGCATCCCACCAAGAATTACTAATGTAAGCTAAACTGTGATAATAACTGTAAACAATTGAATAACAAAATAATGAAAACATTTGTAAATACTTGTTTTACAACATTTAACCGTAATAAAATAGAACAAGATAGTCTTCGGCATGAACCTAAAAGTAAATATTTGTTGAGGTGTTTGACGTCCCAATGTCATAGTTAACCACGACTACCTCCAGATTAAAAATTAATAAAAAATTATAAATTTTTGTTCCGATCTACGCATGTAAAGTACTCGAAACGTCGGGAATATAAAATAAGTTAATATACGCGATAAAATCCGTAAAACTAGTTTTATTTAAATGTGTAGTGTTCGCGTAAATATAAGAAATCATTATAAATCTGAGAAAATTGAAAAGAACAATGGCGAAATAATATGTCATATATTTTGAAGCGTCTTGAGTTATAATTCTTAAAGGACGCAATAAAACAATATATTGCATTTTATCAAATAAACATCAAAACTAGTAAAATCCAGAATAAAAATCACTACCTTTTTGGAAACATAATTGATTGTAATCAAATGGATATCGCTTCCGTCACTTAGTGTGACCAGTTTATAATTACTTCACTTTCGTAGTTAAAAATCATTTTAAATTCATCTGGTTGCATCTGGTTTAAGATAAAATAATATAATTATTATTGCGTTTTATATCATTTAAAAAAAAGTTACATAAGAATATTTAAAAAATATGTAGTATTTTCTTATATATTTTTGGAATTCAGATTGTTTAGTAAGAAACAATATAAATGCTATAGCAACACAATTATGACAATGTCTTAATGACGTTTTCGTTACGCGTCTCACACACACTGCTCTCGCGCCGTTTGTGCTCTCTGTGTTTTGTGTTCTTGGTTTTGCCTTTTGATTATGCTCGTATAGTTTTCTTTTAAAAACATTTTTTAAAGTTTGGCTAACATATTATTTTGAATTCTCATTAAGCAGTGAATTCCTTAATAAGCGAGTAAATTCCTTAATAGAGCTTATTCTACACTCAAAATTTACTCAAAATAACCTTGAAAATGTAAAATTATATTATTACTGTCCGTGTGAGATATCCTTTATTCTTATATACATATTCCCATCACACGTAATACATTTTTATGGTTGGTTAGAAAAATAATATCTACGTGCAAACTTTAACAGTGTAAATTTCTTTTTTTTTTACTATTCTTAGCCAGCGCTAACTACAATTCCACCTGATGGTAAGTGGTTATGTAGCCTAAGATGGTGAAGCGCACTGACTTAACAAAAGCGTTTTCACTCTTGCCTATTAGTAGTAGCTAAGTATTATTTGCGACCTATTTGTGTGTATGTGTGTGTGTGTGTGTGTGAGAGAGAGAGAGAGAGAAAAGCGTATGAGAATACGTGAAGAGGAATAACGATTGAGTTTTCGTAGTAAGTACATTTGGCTTCATTATCATCATCATTACAGCCCTTCACAAGGCCTAATATATATATAGGCCTTCCCAAGGAATGCCACAAAGCATGGTCCTAAGCCACCTGCATCTATCGACTTCCTGCATATCTTACCATGTCTTCCCTCCATATAGTGGGAGGCTGCCCTGCACTTCGCTTACCGGTACGAGGTTGCCACTCGAGAACCTTTCTTCCTATTGTTTATCGGTTTTCCAAGCTATATGGCCAGCCCATTGCCATTTCACTTTAATAATCCGTTGGGCTATGTCAGTTACTCTGGTTCTATTGCGGATATCCTCATTTCTAACTTTATCACGCAGAGAAACTTCTCTCCAATTTAAAAGTTTTATATTTTTCAGATGATGGTTTGTCTAACATTTAAAGAAAACATAAACACAAGAATTTCTTTATTTTTCTTTATACACTTAGGGAAGCACCACTTTTATTTTATTTTATTTGTTTGATTTAATTTTATAATAGTGTACTTCGGACTGGAACACGGCAGTATTTGGCGGCTGAAATAGGAAAGAGGGTGGTACCTATATCTATCCTATATACCTATACCTATCCAGATGCAACGGAAGTTCTAGGCAGAAAAGGTGTCCTACCACCTAGTAAATAAAATATACTAAAAGCTCAACTTCTCTAATTCAGAAAGAATTAAGTACTTTTAAAGGAAAGAATAGTGCGTGTAAAATCACTTTAGTACTTATTTTTCAATGAGAGAAAAATAAAAACGAACAAAACAGAAATTCATTAACAAATGTAAAACCAGTTATATTAAAATGTTCGCTGTTAAAGAAGAAGAAATAAGAGTAAATCGGTTTTCTTTTATATTTATATTAAGTGTCGTGGCCGGGTATAATTTGCGGAAATGCACCCGACAGTACAATCTTCATAAAGTCCTTACTCTGGGTACTACTATTAGTATTTGTGTGATACATTTAATGGTAGCAAAGTGTAAAGAAAAGAAAGATAAGAAGCCACAGGTAAGAAAACTCCTCGTTTTATTACCTGTGGCTGTCCACTGTTCAGTTTGAATATAACTTCGGTCACTATTCAATTTAAACAACACCCAATAATAAGTTAAGAATAACACCCTAGACCATTGGCGAGCAGTAAGTACGCAGTCTTATTTCCATAACAGAGTTATGTAATCCAAATTTGAATACATTTTCATTTTTCCTATAAAACTGAAGTGACAAAATAATCTACAATTCACCCGTTGGTGACTTGCTATTGCAGCCCATAGACACTTGCAACCAACTTCTAACAAAGAAGGTATAATATGGCTTTTTTTTATAGAATAAGGGTGAAAAGCTAGCACACAGTCCACCTGGTGGTAAGCGGATATTGTGGCCCGTAGACATCTACACACATACGCACTTAGTCGGTTATATTTAAGGTAATTACACTTTTTGTTTAATTTCCCGTTAGAAAGTAAAAACTTTAAATTTTAACTAAAATATCCCCAGCTTGTGCTGATGTGTATATAGTATTATAGTACACTATATGAAATAAATATGTTTTAAAGTTTATTTTACTATGGCATTACACTTTTGTACCATAAAATAATAAAATAAAACTTTTTTTATATAGGATAGAGTGACAAACGAGCACACAGTCCACCTGATGGTAAGTGGTTGCTGTGACCCATAGACATCTACATCTATCCTTTATTACGAATAAAATGCAGATGCGTTGTCACCCGTGAGGACTAAGATGGAATACCTCTTTTCCAGTAAAAAGGGTCTCCGGTTCTCTACACTCACCATACGAAGCTGCTATTTTACGCTGGTATTCTGCGAAAGCGTGGTCCTTCCCCGGTCGAGCCGACCCATTCGTGCTACAACTATACTACTAATATAGCTGCAGCATGGCTCTACCTCGTACAAAACTTCCCCGTTATAAAGTAACCAAATACTACGAAGATTGCATACAGCTATATTATGAGCTTTTTAATTTTAATCGCTTTTACCCGCGACTTAGTTCGTATAGAACATGAACAAAAAAACTTGCAACCTTATAATGTGACCCTTGGACAAGTAGTTCAACTAGTAAAAAAACATAAAACTCAGTTTACGCTATTGTCTCGAAAACAATGTGCGATATGAGAACATTTTCAGAATAAAAATTGAAGATCTATTAATTTCACACTAAGACGTCGTATCATCTAATCCTGTAATATAGGGTATTACAGGATTTTACACCTAGTGTTAAAAAGGTTGTATAGAAAAAAATAATTTGTTAAAAACCGATTTTGCATCAAAACCTAAAGAGAAGAAGATAACCCAGAAAAGTTTTGTTCTAATCTTATAATATTATATCCCTTACAGTTTAAGAGTTAATCGTCAGGAACCATTAATGTTTCTGGATATATAGGCATTGCTCTATCTGTAAGTGAAGTTTCATCATAACCGGTTAAGCTATTCCTAAGATTAGCTCGGATAGACAGACAGATAGATAAATTAAAAAATAGTTGTTAATATCTTAATAGCATGCAAATAGCCTTAATAGATACTAGTTATTTTGATATTAAAGGCAGACACTACAATTTTATTTACATGTATATAGTTGAATTCTGTAACAGATGCTTTAGAATTTGCCTTATCAATTAACTTAATAGCAAACTTAGAATTTTATCACACCTTAAAACCCCTGTAGGAAGAACTTAATTAAATTTCTTTTTCCAATTATTACGTGCCAATGACATTTAACGTCATCTTAATTAAGTTTGATAAGAATTCCGTTGTTCCCTGGTTTTATTCTTGGCTTCGGAATTTTCAAACTCCGTGTCGTACACCAATATGGAGTACAGAATTTAATGTTCTATGAAATAAAATATACCTTTTAAATATGTTTAAAAATTACCATAGACCAATATATACTTATTACCTAATATTTAAAATTATGATGTTCGAATTTTAAAACGTTATTAAACCCCACCCACATTATTAAAGTTTTGATCAACTAAAATTTCAAATTATAATGATTTTCTTTTTTTGAAAGATATATTTGAAATAATGGGGAGTGAAAGTGAACACAAGTAAGACGAAAGTGACGGTTTTTAAAGACAAGAAAGTAAAAGGACATGTAAAATAATGAGTTAAATGAGTTTGTGGGTTTAGCAAGGATGTAGACAAGGTTATGGAGCAAGAGTGAATGCAAAACATAGAGTAAATGAGACTCTTAACTCTAATGTGAAAAGATAGAATTTGTCAAAAAAATCTGTTTTATTGTCTATGTATATTATATATATATATATATATATATATATATATATAGACATATATATATATAGACATATATATATGTTATTATTTTAATGTATGGTGGTAAAAGTTGGGTGTGGCAGAAGAAGCATGAGAGTAAAGTTAATGCTGTAGAAATGCGGTCATCAAGGACTATATTAGAAGTAACTGAATAACCGGGTGAGAAATTTTGCGATCAGAGAAAAGTGTGGCTTTCAAGAAGATATTGTAACCAGGATTAAAAAGAAATAGGAAGAATTAAATGGGAAAAAGTGACAAAACAAGTAAAATGCTGTAGGAATGACTTTGAATAATAATCTGAAAGTGTGATAAGAGAAAAATGTGGTCCCGCTCACTGGTCTGAATATATAAATTAGCAGTTTTTAAAACTGCTAATTTAAGCAGTGGTTAATCCGTCAAAGAATATAATATTTCGCATTTCCCGTCGTAACATATTACAACAACAACCAGGGGACTACGCAATTTATTGTCATACATTTTCTTAGAGCATATACATGACAATTAACTTAATATTTAACTTTTCTTATAAAACTGAAGTGAAAAACAATTTTACCGTCTACCTGATGGTAAGTAGCTATTGAAATCCATGGACGCCTGCAGCTAACTTCAAACAAATAAAACTACAGATGAGTTGTCTCACACCTGAATCATACTGGCATTCTATACACTTCAGACCGGAACAGCAGTTACAGTTACAGCCTATTAAAGTCCACTGCTAAACATAGGCCTCCCCCATAGATTGCTTCATAGCTGGGATATTTGCCATAGTTACCACGCTTGGCAAGCGGGTGGGCAACCGCAGTTTATCTATTTTTAATTGTTATTAGGAAGACGCTGCTGTCTATCTCCTGATCTGTTACCCTCTGTCGCCTCTTACGACACCCACGGGATAATATTGGGAAGTGGATATTCTTACACCGCCCCTACACGATTAAACAGCAGCCTTTTTAATCTGTTTAAGAATTTATAAAAGTATGAGGTCGTGTTAATTCATTTAAAAGATACTTTAATTAAGATACCACACGTAACAACTTACGTCATTGTTCTGTGACCGCGAACAAAATTCGTGATCTTAATGAAAATGAGCTCCCGCTTGGATTCTGTTTGTTTTTGTTCGCTAACCATACCCTCACAGTGCGGACAGAATTTGTAAAACAATCGTCTTTGTGCTATTAATAGAAGCAAGCAGTCAAAGCAAAAGTTTATTCAATATCTGTATATCGTGGCTTATGAAGCACATTTTAATTAATTTAAAAACACATATCATCTCAGTCCTCGGGATTCACAAAGCATGCATTATGATTCTAGTCGAAAATAGATGTAGGTATTTATGGACCATTTCATCCACTTACCAACAGGTGGATTGCATGCTCGGTTGTCACCCTTACTTCTATAAACGAGCTTAATAGTTAAAACAGTAACTAAGAAAACCCGACTGCGTTAAAAAGTTTACTGAAAAAAACCTTCCCCTCTCTTTTTTGTATTTGCAGATGTACAATGATGTGCAGTGATATAGGCTATTATTTTTTATTATTTTTATAGGATAGGGTGACAAACGAGCACACAGTCCACCTGATGGTAAGTGGTTGCTGTGACCCATAGACATCTACATCTATCTTCAATAAAGAATCAAAATGCAGATGCGTTGTCACCCGTGAGGACTAAGATGGAATGCCTCTTTTCCAGTAAAAAGGGTCTCCGGTTCTCTACACTCACCATACGAAACACAGCAGTGTTAAGCTGCTATTTTACGCTGGTATTCTGTGAGAGCGTGGTCCTTCCCCGGTCGAGCCGACCCATTCGTACTACAACTATACTACTAATATAGCTGCAGCTTGGCTGCAGCTATGTCACTCCTTCAAATAAGACATCTAACGACACCTCTTATGACAAAATCCATCAAGCCGTTTAGGGTACAGCTACAGAACGTGCCAAAGAAATAGAGATACAACATTATCCTCCTTCTGGGGCAGTTGGAAAAGAACGTGACCTAGTAGAACCACGCTGTATCTGTAATATGTCTGCAGCACGAACAGGTTGCCTCGACCGAGGGCAAAACCGTCCTCTTAGACTTAGAGAATACCAGCGTCAATTAGCAGCATAATGTTGCCTGCCGTGTTTCGTATGGCGAGTGTAATGTAATAGAGTGAACCGGTAACAAGTTTTACTGGTAAAGAGGCATTCCAGTCCTCAAGGCTGGCAACGTTTTTACATTTTGGACGACAGTATCCACTTACCATTAAACGGACTGTGTGCTCTTTTGTCATCTATAGTTATATAATCTATAATTATAATCTATAAATCTAACAACAGTGCCGCTTAGAATAATCATCTAATGAGTTGCACGTCATGAAATTATTGTCAGTTAGTAGCAGTGGCTAGTTTTCAGTTTTAATAGCTCTGTGATTGTCCCTACATTTGCGACATCGGATACTGTTCGGTACAACTTTACATTGCCTTTGTAATTGGATGGCTATCTAACTATTCAGAAGCCATTAAGCAGTTTTGCCGTGGTGAAGCCATTTTGAAAATATTATAATCAAAATCTACTGACCAATCCATCGACTTCCTGCATGTCAAGCCAGGTTGTTACTACATCTAGTGGAGGGCCGCCCTACACTTCGTTTACTAGTACTAGGCTTCCTCTCGAGAATCTTTCTTCCCATCAGTTTGCAGTTTTTCGGGCTAAATGACCGACCAATTGCCACTTCAGCTGACTGATCCATCGGGTTATGTCGGTTAATATTGCAGGTATCTTCATAATGGTTGTATTCATCTCTCTGGCGTAAATACCCACACCAGCGTGAGGGAGCAGCGTTGATGGCGAGATGTCAGTACTTCGATCGCCGATATATCGCCCAACAACAACTTTTTAGCTGACTTAAAAAACAAGAGGAGGTTATTAATTAGACTGTATATTTTTTTTAAATATTATGTATGTTACATAATCCGTCAATTTTACACCAATTATGATTTTTTTATAAAAGAGGTTATACTTTAGGACCACAATCCCATATAAATTTGAAGAATAAATTCCAACCCTAAGGTAGGCAAAATATGGAATGAAGTTTTAATGTAACTATTTAGGCAATATTGAGATTGTGATATTTCTTAGTCTACTCAAAAGGGTAAAAGAAATAACTTTTGATAAAGTAAAAACCGACTTCAAACGACCAAAGAGAATAAAACATTTTCACAATCTGAAGTCGGGAATATACACTGTATCTGAACGCCGACTTTAGCATGTGAAATTATTTTATTCTTTTCACGTCCTTAAAGTCGGCCTTTTAATTAATATTTATTTTTTTATTGAAAGATAATAGACTTATTTTACTCTATGTGTTTTAATGTGGTGCATAAAAGTGTTTGACATTTATGTTATGAATACAACCAGACGCTCGCAGAGTTATCAATCAACATTCAAGTGGCAACTAAACCTCAATTATTATTCTAATAAACTGAATAAACTATAATTACTTCTCATATGTTCAAAACAAAGCGGTACTGTAAACTAAGGTAAGGTACGGACATCTGCTGGCAAATCCAAACAAAAAGGTAGCTACAGCATTGTTTATTTTTACCTATAGCATTGGTAGTTGCATTGTTAATTTATAGTGAACCACTTATCTACGAGTATACTCTACACTAATATTATAAAGAGGTAAAGTTTGTAAGTTTGCGAGTTTCTTTGTAGGAAGTAATATCTGGAACTACTGAACCGATTTTAAAAATTATTTCACCAATAGAAAGCTACATTATTCCTGAGTGACATAAGTTATATTTGATTGTGATTAATATTATTTTTAATGTGAAATAACAATATTAGTCAATCAATTCCGACAAAAACAGGCTGATGCGTTGATTTATCGGCGTGCGCTGATTAAACGGTTTGATATAGGTGAATATGGTGTTCAACCTCTATTGTGTATTAAACATAAAAGATAGATAGGTATGTAGTGCCGCGGAACTTTGTTAAAAGTGAAAAAAAGTATATGGTGATATTTAGATGTATTTTTCATACACGTCAGTCTATATTGAAATGAATGACTTTGTAATTTTGATTAAAAAAAATTATAGTATGTTATTTGGTTGTATAGTTTAGGAAATAATTTAAATTATCAAATACGCGAGATAATGAAAATGCCGCCCGACGAATGCCGACGACGACGGTTGCTTTCGGGTAATGGGCGTGGCCATTTACGTCTACGCTCGCGCGGTTGACTACCTACGCAACGGATGTTGACGAAATTTGCTATATCACGAAGTTTCCCAGTATTATACTTGGGCTAACAAGAAATTTTCACGAAGAAAACGTGGGGAAAATATCACTGGACATCCCGAAATAAAAAAGTTGCTGCTTTGGGGAAGTATACAGTGTCCATCCTTCTCAGTCAGAGTGTTTCTATCTCAGAATTTTGCTTCACCACGTACGTGGTCCCACCTCATTATAGGACTTAAAAACTGAACGGGAACGGAGTTATCAAAGAAACGTACCAAGCTGCTTGCCGAGACAGAGGTTTGTTAGAACACGGTAACCAATTTTCGGCAAACACTGCCTGTAATAACAAAAAGAACATGCACCGATGTCATCTGAGCATGCTTAAAATCATCTCCATTATGGAGTTCCGTTGATTCAATAGTTCGTGATCAATTTACGAACAAATATGAGAGCCCATTTGAGCAACAACTACAACAAGGACTTTCCGCAACGACTACTCAAACTTGGAGAAGTAAAAATTACCTCTCCTAGCACTAACAGTGGTAGCGCTAAAATTGAACTTGACGATAGATTGGGCCACATAGTCCATAGATTATAACATCTAATAGACGCATAATATTCCGGTCTTGAAAATTTATCGGAAAGAAATTGTCACTGGCTTTGCTTAAGGACAATAATGTCACCCAGAAACGATACAGTGAATGAAATAAATAAACTGATTTTACAGAAAATTCCCGGTCAAGTCAAACAGTATAAGTCATTTGACACGGTGTGTAATATTGAGGATACAGTGCACTATCCTCAAGAATTTTTAAATTCTTTGAGCTCTTCTGGCCTACCACCTGACGACCTTATTTTGAAACTCGGCATTCCTATCATGCTGTTAAGAAACTTGAGCCCTCCCAACATGTGTAATGGCACAAGACTACTGATAAAAGAGTTGCAGGACAATCGTGGTGACCATCCTCACGGCACCAGCAGTGGGACAACTTGCTCATATTCCGCGGATACCCATGATTCCGACGGATTTGCCAATATCGTTTAAAGGCGGCATTTTTCAGTCAAAGTTTCATTTGCCCTCACTCAACATTCTCTCTGGTGGGCACTGACTTGAAAAAGGAGTATTTTTCCCATGACTGCTTATGCTGGCTTATCTCGGGTTGGAACTCCTGAAATCAATACATTTTGCTACCAGACAATAGCACAACATCAAAGTCTACAGAGAAGTCTTAAACAATTGACATACTCGCACAATACATACTAGCAGCCAACAAGAAATAAAATAAACATAAAAGAAATTCTAAACACTCAGTACTAAGAACCACACAAGGTAATTTCATCACAAGTAAAAATGTTTGACGTCCAGCGAAGTGGGCACGGGTCGGCTAGTAACATAAGTACGAAACACTTCATAGTTAATTTTTAAACTATGAAGATTTTTTAAATATAAAGCAAAATATTATTTGTCGTCATTAGAGGTACAATCACACATTTAACCAGAATAACTCTGAGGTTAAAACGGCTGTTATCATATAATGCAGATGCGATATAGAATGTCTCATATTAATTTACATTGAATCAATTTGTGTCACTGCGTGCCGACGGTACACCGGTTCATTTGTAGATATTAATAACGTAAAGTAAATGAAGCTCGATAAAATGTTTCTCGTGTAAATAAAACTAATTTCACGGCTATTTGTCGCGTTTAATTTTAACTTTTATGATTGACTTTTCTGAATGGTATAGAGAGACCCATTCAAGGCCTGTGAGGGATTTTAGAGAGTTTTCCAATAGGGGCGGGTCGGTGTTGACAAGCTGTGGCGGCCATGTTGTTTTGGCAACATCTGTCAAATTTATTGTTAATTATTTCATTACTAATGCCAATCATGGCAAGGCAAGTTACACGATTGAGAAACGCGTCCAAATGATAAAACTTTATTATCAAAGTGAGTGCCCGTTAGTGCAAACGTTGCGCACATTACAGAGCCTTTCAAATTCGACTCTGCAACGTTAAGTGGATAAATTCGAAACGACCGATTTGGTAAACAATCAGCCAACACCAGTAAGTCAAAGTAACGCCAAATCGGCCGAGAACGTCGCCGTTGTCCATGAAAGTGTGCAACACAACCCGTCAGGCAATCAAACCCGTGGAGGCAGTCAATTCCCTGCCGTGCACAAGAACTCGGCCTTTCGCAGACTTCAACGTGGCGGATTTTGCGTCGGGACTTGGGCCTGCACCCGTACAAGATCCCACTGACCCAGGATCTTAGAGTTAATGACAACAAACTACGCCGTTTCTTCACTAACTGGGCTTCAGAGCGTTTGGAATAGAACCCCAATTTTGGCCGTAAAATCATCTTTAGTGATGAGGCACTTTTTGGGATGAATGGCTATGTTAATAAGCAAAATTGCCGTATATGGGGCGATCCTAACCTACACGAGGTTCACCAGATTACAATACATCCACAAAAAGTTACTGTTTAGTGTGGGCCGGCGGTCCGTACTTTTTCGAAAACAGCGTTGGTGAGGCCATCATTGTCAACGGCGAGCGCTACAGATCGATGATAACCAATTTATTTTGGTCCACATTAAACAATATGAACGTGGATGATCTGTGGTTCCTGCATGATGGCACTACGTGCCCTACAGCGGACGCCACAATGGAAATTCTGGATGAACGATTTGAGGGTAGGGTTATCTCGTAAGTGATGTAAATTGGCCACCAAGATCGTGCGATTTGACCCCGCCGGACATTTTCTTGTGGGGTTTTCTGCAATCACAGGTCTATCGAATGCCAATAAACCTCAATCGACCGATGCCTCAAAGTCAACATAACCCTTGGACCTCACGGATCCGGTCCACACTGAGAAGCCGCGGTGGATATTTAAACGATGTCATATTTGATAGTTAATGGCATTCATGGACCTTTAAATAAAAAAAAATTTTGTTAATACCTCACACACGCTTGTTATATTCCATTTCAACATCGACCCGCTCTTATTGGAAAACCCTTTATCTAAGTCTTAGTTAGGTGACAACTCATCTGTAGCCTAGTCATAGCATAGTAGCCCAAGCATCTATGTTTGAAGCTGCAGTAGGTGTCAATGAACTGCAGTAACCCCATACTATACTATATATCAGGTGGACTATAAGTACAGGGAGTGTTTGTTAAAAATTCAATATACAGGGTCATTTTGCAATATGCGGCCAAATTTGCAAAGAAGGTTCAGTTCAGAATAAGTAATATAGGCGAATAGTGAAGAAAAATTAATTTCAAAAAATGTCGAACATTCTGTCCTTTTATCTTTTAAATTCAGAATGCGTGGCAATGCATTATTTTAACTGATTTTACTACGCACGTACACATTCGTAAGGGTCGATCGGTCGGCAAAAACGTTGTGGATTGAATATGGACACAGAGGAGCGCGCGTACGTGTAGTGTTTGCCCATAAATCACATTTCAAAAAAAAATTAGAAATCTTTTAATCGTATTTTCAAAAAGTGTAAAAACGGTATATCATTATTTATACATTTGAAGTTAAATATAAAATTTGGCTACTCTTTGAAAAATAACTCTGTATACTTACCAGTTGGGACTGATTTCAGGGCCGAATTTGAGACTTTAATAAAAAAAATATTAAAATCAAACTTGCCGTGTGGTGGTAGCGTAAGAGTATCTTTCTTCTCTCTTTGTTTCTTGAGTGTCGTAAGAGGCACCATTTTGTAAATCCAGAAAGATCATCCAGCTAAAAGGGTATTTATTGGAGGCCATGAGATATTAAATTTATGAGAGGGAAAGAAGAAGTGTAAAATAAGCTTTGATCAATATTTATCTTATGTCTTACATATTAATAACGGCTCGGTAGCACAACGGCTAAACGTTTGACTGCGGTGCTTAGTTCCGCGGGTTTCGAATACCACACGTAAACGAGAAGTTGTACGAGTATAGACTACTAATAATTATACCGGATCTGGATATATACAAAGCACCACGATACAAGAAAAAATCAAAACGTGAGGTAACATTGTTATAGAATAAAATTAATATTATAATTACTAACGAGCGCTTAGCGTGCTTAATCGGCTCTACACCGATTTAGCAAGTAACTCTCACTAGCAAAAGCTGATATATTTTAAAATTTAACTTTATCAAGAAAAAGTGTTTACGTTATGTTATATCTCTTTTAATAGAAATACACTGTTTGAAATTAAAAAATAAAACTCTTTTTTATTTATTAATAACAAAAATTGAGTAATTCAATCCTAATTTAATTGTAACAAAAATTTGATGGAAAGAAAAAGATTGTTTAACCAAACTTATAAAACAATTTATTAATAGAAGGTTTTTATTTAATACAATATAACTCCTCCCCTGGAAACAGAAACAGAAACTTTTTTATTCAATATAGATTACAAATAATACTTATTGAAAGTCACTCCTTTGTTTTGTGGCGGCGCTGTCGTCGCGCCACAAGCGAAATACATCAAAGCCTAAATCGCGCTATCGAAGTTCCGAATTAAAAACAGTATATATGGTGAACGACCACTTGGAGCGTTGGCCGCTCCCCGGGCAGAACACCTTGCCCGGCGGGAGATCTTCCCTTTTCCTTCCACGCGCCACAGTGGTAACCCCGACGTGATGTGAACACGCAACCAACAGCCTTCGGAAAACTACCTTCAAATCCTCGTCATCGTTCTCAAGTACCCCATTCATTCGCTCCCGAGCAAATATTCAGTCTTCACATCCTGCCATCTAGCTTTACAAAGGTTCATCGCAGCACCATAATAATGCTTCCTGTTCCTTCAAGCTACTCTGCGCTACAGTGTTCGGCACGGCTCTGAGCCTTACTGCTCGCCTCTGCTTCGGCACTCTTGCAGATTACTTGCCTTCTTCTCGACTCACCGCAGACTGGGCAATTCCAACGCCACATTCGACATCTAGACTGCACTATCGACCTCCGGTCTGAGCAGGGGGGTGATGTGGCGGCGCTGTCGTCGCGCCACAAGCGAAATACATCAAAGCCTAAATCGCGGTATCGAAGTTCCGAATTAAAAACAGTATATATACAATGGCTCCGAACTTACCACTTGGAGCGTTGGCCGCTCCCCGGGCAGAACACCTTGCCCGGCGGGAGATCATCCCTTTTCCTTCCACGCGCCACAGTTTAATTACCACTGGTTCGAAAAAAAACCCCCGTCCTGGGAAGAACCAGCAAGAAACCCAGCGGGACTTTTTTTTAAATAACAGCTTACAATCATGTATGTTACACAATTAACAACACAAAACAAATTAGAAATAGCTTGGTGGCGATCACCTCATTCCCAGGGGTTATTATCATCCATAAATTCCTTAATATTATAATAACCCTTTTTATACAAAGTTTGTTTAATAGAGTTTTTGAACTTTGAGCAGGTCAAATTTTGCATATTTTCTGGGATTTTGTTGTAAAAGCGTATACATCGCCCCAAGAATGAATTACTGACTCGATGGAGTCGAGTAACTAGTACTACTAGCTTGTGTCTGTTCCTAGTATTTACAGAATGAATATCACTTCTTTTTGTAAAACTACTTTTATTTTTGTCGCTGCGACTCTTTAGGCTTTAAATCATAAATTGCTCTTATGGCCCTCTTCTGTAAAACAAATATAATTTCAGTGTCAGCTGCGTGTCCCCATAGCAAAATACCATACGACATTATGCTATGGAAATAGCTAAAGTAAACTAGTCTAGCTGTTTCAACACTGGTAAGATTTCTAATCTTTTTTACAGCATATGCTGCAGAACTAAGTCTGCTTGCTAGTTTTGATATATAGGGGCTCCGTTGAAGCTTCGCGTCTAGTGTGATTCCAAGAAAAAGGTGGTATCTACAAGACTCAGTTCCTCCCCATTTAAAATCACATTAGTATTTAATTGTTTGACATTTGGAGTCATGAATTTTATACATTTTGTTTTAGTGCCAATTTAGATATAGCACTATTTACTTCGTCATATTTTATTAATTGTCGTCTTAATTTGAAAATTAAAGAAGTGTCATGAGCAAATAATACTATATCATGGTTATCCCCTACTATGTAAGGTAAGTCATTAATGTATACAAGAAACAGAAAGGGGCCGAGAATTGAGCCTTGAGGTACGCCCATTTGTGCCATCGACCCGGAAGAGCTCATACTGTTAATGACAACTTTTTGCGTTCTGTTACTTAAATATGAAATAATTAATTTAAGAGCATCACTTCTTACACCGGAAACTTCAACACTAAGTTTCCTGATTAATGTTTCACGGTGAAAACAATCGAAGGCCTTGGATAGGTCACAGAATATACCCAAAGCATCCTGTGAATTCTCCCATGCATTAAATATATATTTAATCAGCTCAACACCGGCATCAGTTGTCGAGCGACCCCTTGTGAAACCAAATTGATTTTTATGAAGTAAATTATTTATATTGAAGAAATTTAACATTTTATCAAGAATAATTTTTTCAAAAATCTTACTAAGTGTTGGTAGTACAGAAATAGGTCTAAAATTGGCGGGGTCTAATGTACTACCAGATTTAAATAAAGGTATTACTTTACTATGCTTCATTAAATCAGGAAACACACCAGATTCGATACTAGTATTAAAAATAATAGCTAGATGAGGCGCAATTGTATCTATTATAGACGCAATAACTTTAACGGAAATCCCCCACAGATACGCAGTTTTCTTAATATCAATAGTTTTAAAATATTTTATAATATCTTTTTGATGATACTTTATGAAATTTAAAATTCTTTGTACACGCATTTACATTTTGTTTAAGTAATGATTCGGCAACGGCAGGAGAAGAATTCAGTGACTTAGTGGTTAAGATCGGAATATCAGTAAAATATTTCTCAAAAATCATTGCAATTTCCTGATCTGATTCAGTTAATTTGTTGTTAACACTTAACTGGTAGTTTGAATTGCGAAAGTTGATCTTACCAGTTGCGCTATTAATGATACTCCATGTCATTTTAATTTTATTAGAAGCCGTCTTAATTTTGTTGCTCAAATGCAAAGACTTGGCTGTGGAGCACGCTCTTTTAAATATTTTTGAATATTTTTACATATTCCCTAAATTCAACGCTAGGATTATATGACCTTTCATGGTAAAGATCATATAACCTTTGAATTGAATGACTTCCGACTGTTCAAGGAGAATGTTTTAGAATTAAAAGTATTGTTAAATCCATTGCAAATAAGCTTAAACAATGTTCCATACTAAAAATTAGGATCATTTTGGTATGAGAGTGATGGAAGTTTTTTCTCTATGTTTCTTCTAAACTTCTCCAAGCGTCGTGCATTTACTGGAACAAACACAACTTTCTCATCTACTTGCTTTTTGTGAACATAAGGTAACGAAACTAATTGTCCACAGTGATCAGAACTTAATTTTTGAATTATACATTTATGCAACGACTTAACATTTGTGAAAATGTTATCTATACATGTCGCACTAGATTGAGCAATACGCGTTGGCTCTAAAAATAAATTAAAAAGACCATATGATTTAAACAATGATCTAAATTTAATATTGGTGAAGGAAGCTTCTAGGAGATTGATATTAAAGTCTCCACATATTACAACAGATTTATTCTGTTTATTAAGCTTAACAAAAACTTCCTCCATAATTTTTTCAAAAGTATCGTATATAGAACATGGGGGTCTGTAGACGCTCACAACAATGAGGTGCTCAAACTCAACACATGCCATTTCTACAGTTCGCTCAACAGAGAGGCTCACAATATCTTTACGTTCTTTACATGATAATAATTTACTAGCTAATATTAAGGAGCCACCTCTTAAAACCGTTTCTCTATTGAACGAACTGAACACCTGGTGATTACTGAAGTTAAACATTAAGTTATAAGCTTTTAACCAATGTTCAGTAATACATAAAATATGAATATTGTTGCTATTTAAGAACAATTCAATTTCTAGCTCTTTGCCTATCATGCCTTGTATATTTTGATGCACCAGGTGTAAACAATTTTTCTTATCACTCTGTGGAGTCATACAATTAAAAATTTGTAAGCTACAGTCTAAATTATTATAACTGCTAGAGATTACCTCTATTGTCTCATCTTCTAATTTAAATTACTTGGAACTGATTCCAAATTACATAATTATTAAGTCATTATACTGCTCAAAAGAAGCAGATGTCTGTGTAGCCAAGTCCTTGGCTGAGTTAATATATAAACAATAAGATCATTATTGTTTATATATCTGCTATCTGTCTTAAATTATATTTAGATAAGTAATTCCTATCACTAGTCAAAATTCTTAATTAAATTATTTATGTCTATTAAATTAATTCTATTATTATAATTATAACAATTAAATGTCAAGTTTAAATTATTATTACATGAAAAGTTATTAATTAATAAATTTAAATAATATCTTATTTTATTTTCCTGTGGCCAACCCTGTATGTAAGGCAATGTAAACAAGATAATTTTATGTACATTTAAAGTATTCAGATTATCAATATATTTTAATAATTGATTTTTGTTTACATTGCCTCTTCTCCCAACAAGAATTATTAATGTGCTATTAGGGCAAAATTTACTAGCTAAAACTTTATTCATTATATGACTAAAGGATGCTCCAGGCATGCAATAATTACTTGACTTGAACATATGCGGAGATCCTCCTGGGCATGCTGAGGATCAAGTTATCCAGCATTTCTTGCGGTAACCTGTCCCATTCTTGAATAGCGGCTTCCCTGACCTCTGGCACTGTACGGGGAGGTGGCTGACGGTTCCAAATAGCTCGCTTAAGAGCATCCCACGCGTACTCTATTGGGTTTAAGTCAAGCGAGCCGGCAGGCCAGTCTAACCTTGTGATGTCGTATTCTCGGAGAGCAGCATTGACTCGTTGAGCTCGATGTGTAGGCGCATTATCATCGACCAGTACGAATTGGTGCCCATGGTTTACTCGGAATGGTCAGACAATTCCATCAATAGCGACTGTATTGTACCTATCGATACGGGATCAAAGGCGTTCTAGCTGCAATCATAATTCCACCCAAAGAAGGACACCGATTTCCCGCCTAGCTGAATGGTTCCAGTGGCAGTTCTTTGCCTTTCAGAGTCTCCAGGTCTTCTCCAGACACGGTCACGTCGGTTATCTGGATGAGTACTGATTCGCGATTCGTCAACGAAGGGATAGCTTTGTCAAATGTTTTCCTTCTCAACTTCTTCATTTCGCTGGAGCCTAGCCCACTGCAATCTCCGTCGCTGAGGTGCTCGCCAAGACCTCCGTGATCATATGGTCTGAGTGCTAACTTCAAGTCCAGAGGCGGCTCGCACTTCTGCTTTTATTGTAGTGGCGTTGAAAGGTAAGGACTGTATTGAACCTTAACAAATTACAATAAAAAGTTGCAAATTTTCTAGGCAAAAGGGGTAATTGAAGTAATACTGTACTATAATCTAAATTATTTAAAAACCCAGTGGACGGAGTTTCTGGATTGAAATCGTAGTCGGAGCTTATTATTTCAAACTCAAATTGTAGGTTTCTATATATTCCAGCTCGGGATAGCAAGGAAGGTTAGGACAAGTAAGTGTCCCTTTATTTGCACGTACACTTCAGGTACTATAAAATCTTATTAACACTTATTAAAAGTCAAGATACAGCCCATATATTTCCACTGCTGGCACAGACCTTTCGTTATTGCAAGGATTATTGGAGCGATTAGTCGGCCGCGTCACTCATGGGGTAGGCAGAGACTACGGACTTCTATTCGGCATGATCATGACACACCTCTCTCGCCTCTTTACATCCATATACCTACGCACACATGCTCGTCGATTGAGGGCCTTAGTCTGGCCCATCTTCAATATATCGCCAACTTGGTCGATAAACCTTCGTCAAGGGCGTCCCTATTCCCTGGGATTCACATGTCCTCTAAATATAAATTCTCAGACGTGGCAACCTTTTTTAGAGTAAGGGCGACAATCAAGTACGCAGTCCACCTGATAGTATGTGCCTCCTTAAAGCTTCCTAATATTTTCCTTCGCCGCCGAGCGTGTTAAATTAGCGCTTAACTATCGCATTAAATTCTGAACATATAGAGATATTGTGAGTTATTAAAACTTACATATGCCTATAATGAGTCGCGGTAGCTTAGGGGCTAAGCGCTTGCTGTAAATTTCACAGTACGAGAGGAACCCAGGATTGAATATCGTTGGTGCTAATGTAATTATTATTTGTAATTTTATGTGTTGATTTACCACGTGCCTGAAAACATGTAAAATCTGGCAACGCGCACTGGGGCAGCGCGACACACATTCCCTCGCCCTAAATCTCTGTCAGAAATTAAAGGAAACCTGTGCCCAGTGAAATAATTCTTTCAATTTGATTAAAAAAATATTCTACTTGGGACGGAAACAAACGCCAGCTTTAATGGAATTAATAGCCTCTACCGTATTAGCAATTCAAAGTAATGTCTTTTTAACCCCCGACGAAAACAGTGAATATGTATGTCTGTCTGTGGCATCATAGCTCCTGAACGAGTGAACCGATTTTTAAGTTTTTTTCGTTTGAAAGGTGTCTTAATCGAGAGTGTTCTTAGCTATGTTTCAAGAAAATAGCTAAGAACACTCTTTTGTTTCGGGGGTTTTAAAATTTTTGATTTAATTTATACTTTATTAAACTCAGATTTATATCAGATTGAACAAAAATGTTGGTTTTGATTTATTAACTAGTACTACCAACGCAAAAACTAATTAAATTGTGAATAAATATTCACAATTTTATTTTTACAAACCGTGTAAATGGGCATGTATAAAAGCAGACTAAAAATCACCTCTGTATACGTACAGGCTTTATAAATCTAGCGGCTCGATTTTAGGTAGATGTGTAATTTATAACAACATTCCCTGTGGTATTACTGGTATTGCCTTTGCATAAATTGAAGGCGCATGTAAAAAATAATTTTGAAAAAGGATATCATAACTTAGATCATTATTTAAAGGATAAGAATGTGTGGACATGATGGGTTTTTTCTAAGTTTTCTTGTCATCATGACTTCACATGTCTATTTAAATATTTTATAAGGTTAAATTGTAACTGTCAGGAGAAAAATACTATTTTTGTAAGCCTCCGGCAGAAGTAATTTGTTGAACCGATGGCGTAGCTTTCTTGTCTTACAAAAGTGCTTCCTAAAGGCCAATTTTGAATAAAAATATTTTGCCTTTGAGAGAGTAATAGAGCAGGAAGAAATAGTACCTTGAATGCGTTCAAATACTCAAAATGAGCTTCATTTTTTTAAAACTAGCAGTTCCCTTTCTTTCGTGTTTTGATTATTTAATTAGGATGGTTTTTTTTTAATAGCCTCACGAATCATCTTTGAAAGATATCGATGTTTTTTGCGAGAATTTGTAGAGCGATGATTGGCGAGGCTATTACATTAAAAACAAAACATTCTGATTTCAATACAGAAGATGGTTGAGTGCTACCATTTGCTTGGGATCTCATAATTCATAAAATTAAATCCAAACCAGAACATGATATAGCAAGACTGCAAGATACTGTAAGCTCTTTAAAGATCGGACCAAAAATTAATATTTAAAAGTTGAATAATGATTTGTTATATTACGCGAATGCTAGACATGGAGTAAAACCAATTTTACGGATTTTATCGCGTTTAATTTTATTGCTATTTCCAGTCCGTACTGGTTCACATAATGATTTTTATATTTAAGCGAATACTACATAAAATTAAACGCGATAAAATCCGTAAAATTAGTTTTATTCCACTAACAGTTGAATTTATATGTTTACGTGGTAGAGCTATGCTGCAGCTATATTATAGTTGCAACACGAATGGGCCGGCTCGACCGGGGAAGGACCACGCTCTCACAGAAATACCAACGTAAAATAACAGCTCAATGCTGCTGTGTTTTGTATGGTAAGTGTAGAGAACCAGAGACCTTTTTTACTGGATACGAGGCATTTCATCTTAGTCCTCAACGGTGGTAACGCATCTACATTTTGATTCTTAACTGAGTATAAATGTAGATGTCTATGGGCCACAGCATCCACTTACCATCAGGTGGACTGTGTGCCCGTTTGTTACCCTTTTTCTATAAAAAGGTGGCCTTCGTTAACAATGACATTATAACGTTAAACATCCTAGACAATTGTGACCACTGTAAAGCACCTGAAACGTCGTGAATTAAAAAACTTAAAACTAATCGCGATAACATCCCTAAAATTTGTTTTATTCAAAGCATTTTAAGTAATGTTTCCACGAAATTAAACGTTTTCAGCAATTTACGTATTTTCCAACATCAAAGTGAAGTGGATTGGCGGGCTGTTTAATTGCGGTGCGAAAGTTCTAAATTGATCACTGTGTTAGACTTCTACTGTATACTGTTTCATTTTTTTTAATATAGAATAAGGGTAAAGATACAACAAACGAGCACACAGTCCACCTGATGGTGAGTCGTTGCTGTGGCCCATAGACATCTACATCTATCCTCGATAAAGAATAAAAATGCAGATCGCATTGCCACCCCTGAAGACTAAAATGGAATGCCTAGTTTCCAATAAAAGGGGTCTCCGGATCTCATTAGAATAACATAGCATAACATAAACTCTCACGCCTGTTTTACAGAGGGGTAGCCAGAGACTACGGACTTCCATTAGGCACGGTAAATCCAAGTAACGTTACACTTAACTTTATCAATATATTTAACGTTAATCGAAGTTGTCTTGTCATGTCTTTTGTGAAACAGTATATTTAAAATTACATCGACGACGAGCACGTGTCAAGTCAACTCTTAAAATTGCAAATAACAATTTCATTGGTGCCGGCGGTGCGACGTTCCGTGCTCTGAGATTTATTTATTCACGATACATTTCATTCGATAAAGTTATTCCTTGATAATTGCCATGAACTGATATTATTTTATCGTTACGGTAACAAGGTAACGATAATTCATACGTGTAGTGGCGGTGTAAGAATATCCACTAGCATATATCATGCAGTGGGTGTCGTGAGAGGTGGCAGAGGTAAACAAATCAGGAGGTGGGCAGCAGCGTCTTCCTAGTAACAACTAAAAATAAAAAAGGATGAAAAGGATGAATGTGAATAGGCTGTAACGGTATAAAGGTTTATTTACATGAAAGTTGCTGTAACAGCGTAACAGCGTAAGAGAATCCACTACCCCATATTACTCCGAGGGTGCCGTAAGAGGCGAGAACAAAAACAAGAGGGGAAACAGGAGATGGGTGATAGCGTCTTCCTGATAAGATACCCCAACAGTAAAAAAGCTGCGGTTGCCAACCCACCTACCGAGCGTGGCAGCTATGGCAAATATCCCCCTGTGATGCAATCTATAGGGGGAGGGGCTATATTCAGCGGTGAACTTTTCGTAGGTTGTAATGCATATAAAATGTTAATTAACGTTATTTTAATGGAATTTAGTAACGTTACCTACCCTTCACTTTGAGGCATTGTACCATTAGTAATATGTTTTGTTATTGCCGAATACTTTTATCTTTAGCGAGAGCAATGCAACCTCTGGTCGCGAATACCAACGAACGATAAAGGATAAAGTTCCTTCAGAAATTGCAATTTGCAGCAGCCTTTTAGATGCTACGATTACTAATTGGAGTTTACAACAGTGATAGAACACATTATTTTGAGAGTAGCTCGTACACACGTAACAACAATTTATAGCTTGTTAATGATTAACTTTTAATAAAAAGTAAAAGCCTACTTCTAAGAACTAAAAATAATATAATAATATAATAAAATCGGTGCTAAGACATAGTGTAATTAAGACATAGAATAATTAAAACCCCAACTTAAGAATGTGAAATTATATGTTTCTTTTTAGTTTTTTAAAGTCGGCTATTCACTTTTTATTAAGTGTTAATTTTTTACCATTTTGTGGACTAAGGAATATAACAATCTCAAATGACATCGAAATAGTTACATTAAAAACTTCATTTCCTTTTTTAAAACCTTAAGGTGAAAGCGCCAGGGTTGCGCTCAATTTCTTGTTTTAGGAATTTGAAGGTCGTTAGTAGTTTAACAAAATATGATTCGCGACCGAAACGAGTATGTGTTTACAGAATTATTATCATTAAAATCACCAATACAACCCTCTAAGTTCATATAATGCCTTTGAATTAGTTTTTTTGGAAATCGCCATACATTGGGATTATACGAACTTAGAGGGTTGTATTGATTATTATAATGATTATAATTCTGTAAATACAAACTCGTTACGGTCACGAATCATATTTTGTTAAACATACAACCTGACACTGACCTGCAAATTCCAAAAAACGTAAGAAAATTTGAATTTCGCGGGCTACCCTGGCACTTTCACCTTACGTAAGGAATTTTTTCTCCAAATTTATATGACTCCTGGATTATAACCTAATCAAAAAAAAATATCATCATTAGTTTCTTAACTGACGAAGATACCGTGTAACATACGTACAAGAAAACATACAGTCGACTTGTAAACTTCTACCTTTTTTTAAGACTGCTAAATACAATAATTACTGAAATTCAGTTAAATAGTTTTATATTATCTTGAAACTCTAATGATTGAATCAGTAACAGGCCTATTCGCTCCTTTGATTATTTATTATTAAAAAGAAATATTTATAGAACTTTGAATGAACGCTAAATAAGGATTTTTCTTAGATTTCTATTAAGCTTATAAGAAATAAATCAACGTCATTCTAAAAGCAAGTAACACATTGTGAAGTACATGATCGTTTGTCATTTTTGACTCGCAGTAATTTGAAAGTTTTCCGAAAGATTGGACCAAGAGACTTGAAAAAGCTATTATGGTAGACAATAAATAATGTTAATTTTAAGACGTAGTATACTTTCCAATTTTTTGCGATAGATTTTATTTATTAAATTAAAAAGTTAAAGTTACAGCATATATACGTCCCACTGCTGGGCACAGGCCTCCTCTCATTTCTGAAAGGGTTTCAGGGAAAGGAAGTGTCCGCTGCGCTGCCCCAGATAGTGTTGGCGAACTTCACATGTCTTCGAAATATTTTTTTCTTGTTTCTCTGACACACAGGTTTTCTCACGATGTTTTCCTTCACCGCCGAACACGTAGTAAATCAGCACTTAAAATTGCCATTAACAATTTCATTATTGCCGGCGGGGATCGAACCGGGGTTACTTGCGTACTGTGAAATTAACAGCGAGCGCTAACCATTTGAGCTACCACGGCTCTTTAAATTTAATTTATTAAAAATATGTTTTTTGTTATAGTATAAGCCAGTGCCTTAGACTAACAAAATAATGAACGGAGCGCTGCAAACCACGATCAAACTAATATTGTAGCTTGCCAAGCGTGGCTATCATAGCAAACCTATCTATCTTAAGAATTTAAAAAAGGCAGATTAATTATAATTAATTTAAATAAAAACAAATTCAGGGACAGGCATAGTTATATATCTCATTCCTGAGAAGGGTATGGAGCAGATAGCTCGCCGCCTGCTTTAGTTAGTTCGTGTTGGCAGAGTTTCCTTGTCAATTGCATATTTTTATGGGATTAAGTATAACGTACATAGTTTGCAACCCTTCTTTTATCCATTGTCCATTATAGCCTTAACATAGGCTTCCCCCATATCTTTTCTCATGAGGAGGGACGTTTGACATAGTTACCACGATCCACGATATTAGTTTGTTTTACAATCTTTCGATTCGTTTAAATTTCATAAGACGTGGTAGGTATCCGATACAATTAGATAGAAGAACATTATATAACAAGAGATGGAAGGAGAGATGTGGGCAAGAATAATTTAATAAAACATTTGGAATCATTAATTATTACGACTGTAACTTTAATATGTTTTTTTTTGATATTTTTATACTTCCTTCTAAATTAGTCACAAAATTAGTTAAATAACGTTTCTAAACCAACGGGGGTTATTTAACCAGATAAATTGTTCATTACAAGCTGTTACGCTCGGAGCTGTCATCACGTGTAAGTGATTAAATTATAAATTTAAGAGTTTTGGAAGTTGTACGAGGAGGAGCCTTAATATGTTACAAATTTTCTATTCGCTCCCAGATTTCAGCTAGATGAGAGATGAGGTTATTTGTTAGCATTTATTCAAAAGTTTTTTTAGCTGTTACTCAAATTATTTTAATGTTAAGCTATAAGCTAAGCTACTTTTATGTTACGTCAATAACCTGAGCTCGATCTGGTATTTTAAGCAATTATTTACGTTTACCGTTACCGTTACAGCCTATGAAAATCAACTGCTGAACATAGGCCTCCCCACAGATTGCCTCATAGGGGGTATATTTGCTATAGTTGTTACGCTTGGCAAGTGGGTTAGCAACCGCAGTTTTTTTTTCAGCCTTTATTAGGAAAACGCGGATATTCTTACACCGCCACTACACGGTTAAAAATTAAAAATATTTTGAAGACATGATGTGAAGTCCTCCAACAAGAACTAGAGCAACGCGGCGGACTAATTGCTCCATAGCCCTTTTAGTAATGAGGGGAGACTCGTGCCCAACAGTAGGACGTATATAGGCTGTAACTTTACTGATTAAACTAATTAGATTTTTTTAACTAATGTGACAAGCAAACTTACAGTCCACCTGATAGTAAATGGCTACTGCGTTCCATAGAAACCTGCAGCCAACTGCAAAAAATGAAGGCTACAGGTGCGTTGTCACTAAAAAACTAACTAGAATGCCTCACAGTTTGTGATTTTACTGGATGTCTATACCCTTCAAACTGAAATACAGCAGTGCTGCTTGCACTGCTGATTGGTGGCAGAAATAGGCAAAGTGTTGCATGGCCAGGCAGAGTCCTAGGTGGAATAGGACTTTGCCTGACCATGGCCATCTTAACATCTAGTAATATTAAGTTGTAACATTCAAAATATATTTGGGTGCATTGAAGCAGTGTTTAAAACATTTCGAGGACATGTGAAGTCCGCACAACCGCCAACAATCTTTCGGTTGTATTCAGTGGTTCAAAACTCATGAATCAAGTTCAATACAATTCAAATACATCGTTTAACTCCATATCAAAAGTGCCACTGACCTTAACGTGTCAGTTTTTTTACAGAAGCTTAATTGGAGCAATGAATGTTCCTTATTATTCTCTTCATCAGCCCGTACATCTGGACATGGACACCTCCCTTTGTATAGAGGTTATTTTTATAAGAGTGACATACAAGCACACAATCTAACTGATGGTAAACGGGTGCTGTAGCCCATAGACATCTACTTCTATCCTCGATTAAGCCTCGTTACCTGTAAAAAAAGCGTCTTCGGTTCCCTAAACTAATCATATGAAACACAACACCCTTAAAGTGATATTTACGCAGATATTCTGTGAGAGCGTGGTCCTTGCTCGGTGGAGCCGACTCATTCGTGTTGCAACTATAATGTAGCTGCAGCGTGGTTCTACCACTTCACAAAAAATATAGATAAACTGGATGGTTTAAGAAATTCACTTACATAAGAATATAAGAAGAACAATATTTCCTATTTTTTAACGTAAAGAAGAAAGATTAAAGACCAAAAGAGGCGTGCAATATAAAAAGCAACGCTTTTTTCAGTCACTAAAGAAGCAGTGATAATAATGAAATATCCTTGGTTAAATAAATAGAAATACGAGCTAAAAAGCTCTCCTTTCATATCGAGTGTCGTTTACTTGGGCGAATATAATTAGCGGAAATACAACGCGGAATCACCGTCTCATCTTTTGGCAATCCTTATTCATTTTGAAAAATATATTTTCTTTGTCTTAATTTTTAGTAGTCTCTCGTACAGCTTTTATAAAGAATGTTAGATAATGTGTAGCAGTAAAGTGTAGTAGAGTGTCAAAACATAAAGTTACAATCTATATACGTCCCACAGCTGGGCACAGTTTTTATTTACATTAAATGCAAGACAGTTATATACTTAATCAATATAAAGCTTTCTGATGTACTATATTTTTTTGTCTTTTTTTGCGGTGCGTAAATATATAAAGATGATGGTTGTCCGACTCGCGAACACGCGTCGCATAATTGCCCATGCTCGAAACAGGGAAACTCCAAGTTGATTCCGCAAAATTTCAACGACTGGTCTTGCGATATATTTATGGTCATCGCAAAGGCCAGGCGCTTAAAATCGAATGACAAATTCGTTGGAATCATCGGTATACGCGGGATTAAGACATCCTCTCCTTTGTATTTTCCCTTGATGATCTTAGCCTCGATGACGTTATTCATTAGCTTTTTCACAGCCAGTCTCGTTCCATTGCACAGTCGAGGTTGATTAATGTTACGCAGCATAATCACAACTGATCCTACTTTTAAATGTAAATTATGAGGTGGTAGTCCGGACAAATCCAGGGAATTTAAAAACTCTGTGGGATAGTTGACTACGTCATCCTGTAACTGTGTCAACTGATTTGTAAGAAAACAACTCTCCTGGAAGAAAATTCTGAATGGTCGCATTGATATCATCGACATCTTTGTTTTTGGCCGCCAATATTGCTCGTTCACTCAGCCAATTATGGTTTTTGAATTGTTGTTCTATGTCCGTAAAAACACGCTGAATAAGCTCCTCTTTTGAGTTGACGAAGTGACAAAAATCCGTGGGTAGTGTAATTATTTTTATTTAATTATTTGTATGTAAATAATTATATTTGTCAGTTTCTTGATATAGCATTGTCTTGGTCTTGAACTGTTATGATGCTGTAACTGTTTGTAATAAATAAATAAATTTGGCCACCGCATGGGCTAGTGTGGTGTAGCGTGTAGGCTGATGTCACATGTTTTCGTGTATTTACTCCTGAGACCTGCATGTTGCAATCAACAATTTAATTGGTGGCTGCGGAGATCGATCCTGAGTTATTTGCGTACTGTAAAATTATGGCGAGGGCTCAGCCCCTGAGCTACTACGGCCCCAAAATCGAAACCTAAAAATATGAAAATCCATAGCTTCATTTATTATTACAAATTATTTATTAATAAAGAATAATTTTATAAATAATACGTAAACGAGGAGAATGCGTTTGCCTCAACATAAATACCGCTGACAACCACCAACGTATCGTCGGCATAGCAAAATATATCTACGCCAGCGGGAAGATTGACTAGCAGAACCGCATCATAGGCGAGGTTCTACAGTAAAGGCCCCAGCACTGAGCCTTGTGGAATCCCACGTTTGATCACTCTCCGGATCTGCCTACCATCTCGCCCCATATACAGAATGTACCTGTCGTGCAAGTAGTCCCTGCTAACACCTTGCAGGGATTGCGTCCCAGGGTGGAGATGCAAAGGCGTATATCGAGACTTATCGCCAACGCCACACCACCCTGAGATACTGCTTGTTCCGACAGGGAGCGGACGCACATAATAGCATCTATAGTGGAACGCTCCTGTCAAAATCCAGAAAAGGAGACCTACCATCTAGAAAATGTAGATAATACCAGTAAGAGAACCAATTAAAAAATATATCTTATTATAAATATGTTTTAACTCCTTGCACGTTTCAGCAAGCCCACTAGTAATTCCACTACGCATTGTTACATAATTTTACAACTTCTTAAGCAAAAAGACGCCATATTACTAACGGCCGAGCCAATTACACGAATGGCTAGAATGCGACCCGTCCACCAGCATCATTTAGACACAAACATAATAACAAATGTAATTTATTTTTATTTGGTTTCAAACTTACAATAAGAATACATTTTTCCCTCCCACGAATATTATTAAAATGGAAATGGAGTAAGATTTTAATGAATATTTAACAAGCTGCTACCTTTCGCAACTTGTATGTACAAAATAGAAATTACTTTCAATAAGAATTATTTATAATCTATATTAAATTTAAAAAACGTGTGTGTGTACTTATGTACGCTCGTAAGAAGTTACACTTCTTTAGCGTAACAAAATAAAATATAGATTCATATATATTTGATAATTGCCTTGAATATAGTTATCAGTTCTCACTAAAACTTGACAATAGACAGACAATTACCAATCGTAACAACTTCATGGTGTCGTTTTTAGCTGTCGGTGTGCGCGCGCATCGTAAAAGATTCACTCTCATAATTTTTCCCAAACGCCCCAAAAGAAGTAGAAATTCAAAAATTATTCTATTATATTACTACTTACGTGATTTAGGATTTCGTAATATCGTATCTTCAAAAATATAAAGTAATTTAATAAAATAAATGTACACTACTGGACATTGACTTCTTAAACTGTATGAAGGATTTGCCATTATCACCACGTTTTTTTTAAGACAGCCGTGGTAGCCGAAGAGCTGAGCGCTTCCTGTAAATTTCAGAATATGCGAGCAAGCCGGGTACGTATCATCCCGTGGGTGTCGTAAGAGGCGACACAGGGAAAGAAATCAGGAGATGGGGTGCAGAGTCTTCCTAATAACGACTACAAATAAAAAACTGCGGTTGCCAACCCGCTTGCCAAGTGTATGGCAACTATGGCAAATATCTCACCTATGAAGCAAACTACGGGGGAGGCCTATGTCCTGCAGTAGACTTTAATAAAGCTAGCCAAACGTAACGGTAAACGGGTTCGATCGGCACTGATAAAATAATTGTTATTTGCAATTTTAGGTGCCGATTTACCACGTGTTTGGCAGTGGAGGAAATCTCAGATAATAAAACTAAATGGCTAACAGCATTAACATCTCAGAACAAAGACGGTGAAGTAAAACATCATGACAGAGGATACCTACACGCCTGAGAAATACAAAAAAAAATTTCAAAGTCATGTGGTCCGCCACCGCGTATTAAAGCAACGCGGCGGACGTTTCCTTGTACTAGAAACCTCTCAGAATGAGACGAGGTCTGTGCCCAGCCCAGACGTACATGCTGAAACTTAACCACGTTCTTCAAACGGAGTGACGATCGTATTGTCACTTGTATTTTTGACGCTTCCTATGTACTAAGTGTATCTATGTTTTGCGTACTTATTTATTTAGTTATTTTAATTTTTATACTTTATTTTTCAAGTGCGCCGTATGCTCGTTTATATACTAGATGATATACTGCCAACTATTGGAGGCTATGAGGTCTTTCAGCCTTGTCAAAAGTCGCCTCTAACGACACCCACGAATTGAAATTAGATAATAATTGGCAATTTCATTATTAAATACTAGTAGTGATGACTACCACTATATCGCCCCATCGATGTCGTAAGAGGCGACACAGGGAAACTGAAATAGGAGATAGGCAGCAGCATCTTCCTGATAACAAATTAAATAATTTAAAAAAAAACGGCGGGTCGACGCCTGGCAAAATCCTCCTATGAGGCAATCTGCCTTCGGAACTTAGGCTTCCCCCGCCTATGTACCGCTATGGACTTTTATGGGATGTAATGGATTGAGCTATTCTATTTAATTTTAATATTACAGATCGATAGCACAGTAGATAAGCATTAGTCTGTGGCACTGCGGGTCTGCGAGTTTGAATACCGCACAGTACAAATGTCTGTTCGTGTTCAATTCATGTATGAAAAACGCTTTTACGACGCATGCGACAGTCCTTGTGTAAGAATAACGTTTTTTAGCATCAAAACACTATATTTTTTTTTAATAACTAAACCAGTATGAAATATTTATTAATATCAAATAAATATATCTTGTCCTCTTTTTGTTTCAGAATTGAAAGAAGAATCAAGGTCTGTAGTTCATAATTAATAAAGTTACATTAATAATACTAACAGCACTCTCATTAGCATGTCTTCATTAGATTTATTTTCCTCGCTGTTTATCATTGTTTATTTTTTTTAATAGCAAAAATGAAATTACTTGTAATGACATTGCGGATATCCTCTAAAATAAGTATGTATATATAAGTATTATTTTTAATTTTCATTATGTATTTAAATATATGTTTTAAAAAAACTTTCACTGCTCCATATTTAGAAAAGAAAATATTTTTTTTAGACAACAATATTGATGATATATGATGATCAATATCATCATATATTTTATCAATATTTATTGTACTTTAAAAAACCTTCATTTAAAAAGCTTATGTCGGAATTTGGAGACTCTTTGTATAATACGTAAATTTATAGAAATAATACCCTTCGTTTATAATTAAACAGGTGAGTTTCTATTACTGTGACTTCATTTTAGTTTGCTGCTCGTATTTGGTTTTGGGTCACGCTCAGTAATATCAACAGTTTTGCCCGACGACATTTGTGCAGTCATTCGTACGAAACACGTGTACCGGCTGATTATTATGGTAATATTTAAATTAAACTGTGTATTATAAATTTTCACTGAAATATTTTAAAGCCGTAAATGCGTAAAAGTTGATTTCATAGTACGTGAAAAACACATGACATGACACTCACGTATGTTTATTTTGTCATTATCATTATCATCATGAAAGGGGCTGTGCTTGAAATTTCTCTGCGGGGTAAAATCTGTAACGAGGATATCCATAGAAGAACCTAAATAACTAACAAAGCTCAGCGAAGCAGTAAGTTGAATTAGCAATGGGCATACCATATATTTATACGTGGTAGAGCCATGCTACAGCTATATTAATAGTATAGTTGTAGCACGAATAAGTCGACTCGACCGGGGAAGGACCACGCTCTCACAGAATACCAGCGTAAAATAGCAGCTTAATGCTGCTGTGTTTCGTTTGTTGAGTGTAGAGAACCGGAGACCCTTTTTATTGGAAAAGAGGCATTCCATCTTAGTCCTCACGGCTGACAACACATCTGCATTTTATTCGCAAACAAGGATAGATGTAGATGTGCTCGCTTGTTACTCTTATCCTATAAAAAATATATAGCTCGGAAAAACGACACCCGATGGCGAAGAAAGTTTCTCGAGTGACAGTCTCGTAAAGGAAAGTGCAGTGTTGTGCGAAACTCTCTTGATTGAGTAATAACTAATAGAGTCGATAAATGCAGGTGGTTCGGGACCACACTTTGTGGCAATCTTTGGCCGTGAAAGGAAAAGGGGCGATCTCCCGCCGGGCAAGGTGTTCTGCCCGGGAGCGGCCAATGCTCCGTGTGTTAGTACAGAGCAGAGTTTTATATATAGCGATTTACTTCGGAACTTTGATAACGCGATTTAGGCTTCGGTGCGTTTCGCTCGTGGCGCGACGACAGCGCCGCCACAAATCTATACTAGACGCCTATGTTCAGCAGTGGACGTGCGATGTGTGATAGTGATAGTGATGTCATTATTATTGTAGCCCAACACAAATCTGCTTCTGATAGTAGACTTCCCATAAATTACCATTAACTACAGGCCTATACATTGATCTACCTTCGTTGTTTTTAATTCCTATTTTCTCACCTCTTTTTGAACTACAAAAAACTAAAACCTAAATTACTCCTAAACTACTCCTGCGTAGGTGATTTTCGTGGAAGCTCCGTCGTTTCTCGATTCTACCAACTGAATTCTACATGTATATCCTACCAATAATTATTTACTGATAATAATCTTACCCCGGCTGATTTCGGCCTCGGCAACAACCTACTGAGAGCCGAAAGGTATCAACAACACAGAAGATTTTGTAGTGCCATATAAAAGCTGATATAGTGTGGTGTACCATCTTACCATGTTACGCTAGACGTTATACACCAGGACCGACGAAGGGCAGCATCGTCTAACTTTGGATATATTGGACATTACCTTCTCAAAATTTATTTTAGCTTCGCTGAAGGCAGACAATCGACAAGTGCAAACAGTCCATAATATATATTTTAGGTTAACTCACGCTCTTTGCTAGGAAAACTCTAGTAACTAAGCTTTTATCTCCGTATATGGTTCGCATGCTTTTTACGGAGAAACGTTTGAAAATGAAAGTCAGTACAAATCAGGTATCTTGTAGTATTTGAAACATTCAGACTTTCCACTGCGGCGTCTAGTTTATCTTCGTATATATACTCGTATGTACGACTGGTTGCTTACAAGTTTTTGTAGGGAGGTATTTATAATTTATGTGGGCTTTGCGTAACTATTAATAATGCTATGCTCGAATGCGACTCCGTGGCACAATGGCTTAGCGATGAGTCGCTGCGCTGAGAGCCGCTGGTTCGAATCCCGCATGGAACAAGTATGGCCTACAAATAATTGTTCCGGGTCTGGATGTTTGTCCTTGTGCAATTTATGTTCGTAAAAAGCCTCCACGATACAGGAGAAAATCCTAGTGTGCGGGTAACGTTTTTTAAAAAAGAGAAGAAATACGTATAGAATAGAATAGAATAGAATCATTTTTATTCAATATTGATTACATGTAATTCTTATTGAAAGTCATTTTTAACTTTCACCACTAGTTCGAAAAGAAACCTCTGTCCTGGGAAGAAGCAGCAAGAAACCCAGCGGGACTTTTTTTTAAAGCATAATTTACAATACAATATTTATACAATTCCCAGGGATTATTATCAATCATGTACTCTAGTAGTAAAATGACCCTTAATAAACAATTTTTGCTTAATAAATATTTACCTTTTGATAGATAAGGTCTGCATGTATTTTCTGGAACTTTGTTGTAAAAGCTTATACATTGTCCCTTGAAGGAATTACTGACTCGAGTCGAGTAACTCTTATAACTCACTTGTGCTTGTTCCTAGTATTATACTCTAGTATAGTGTTATTATATTACTCCGTACATTCCATTAGTGCCTATTACCCAGACCCAAAACATGAGTCATTATGTTTTGAATGATTATGCTGCATAAATTGTAGATGTAAAGGTAATTTCTTTTATCAATTTTGCTTTATTTTTCTTTAAAATAATCTCCTACTTATTCGAATAAAATATGGCCTAGAGCACTACTGGCATCGCTTTCTATTCTGTTCGTTAAGTTTCATAACAATCTGTTCAGCCATTCTAAAGATTAGCCCGGACAGATAGACAGACAGACAATTTTTTATCAATGTTTACTCATGTCTTAATGGCATACAAACCCATCAATAAAAGACATTTATTTCGATATTACAGACAGACACTTCAATTTTATTTATATGTATGTATAGATTATATTAAAAAATATAATATGTTATTTTATATTAAATTAATTTATGAGACTATAACAACAGAAACAGAAACAGAATTTTTTACGTGGTAGTGCCATGCTGCAGCTATATTGTGGTTGCAGCACGAATGGGTCGGCTCGACCGGGGTAGGACCACGCTCTCACAAAATACCAGGGTAAAATAGCAGCTTAATGCCGCTGTGTTTCGTATGGTGAGTGTAGAGAACCGAAGACCCTTTTTGTTGGAAACGAGGTATTCCATCTCAGTCCTCAGGGGTGACAACGCATTTGCATCTTAATTGAGGATAAATGTAGATGTCTATGTGCCACAGCATCCACTTACCATCAGGTGGACTGTGTACTTCTTTGTGGTAAATCGGGACTTAAAATTTATTAAACAATTTCATTGGTTCCGGCGGGGATCGCACCTGGGTTGCTCGCATACTGTCACAGTCTGTCTAATTTACAGCGAGCGCTTAAGTCCTGATCTACCACGGCTCAAAACTACATGTTTAATTACTTTAATTGAGTTCTAATCACATAATTATGTACAACCAGAAACCAGTCCGATTTCTTCTTGAGATTAAATTAACCACGAACGTACATGCAAGAAAAATTTATCATGACACACATTCTTACAGGAATACATTACATTACACATAAACATGGACATCTTCCTAATAAACATATCACGACCTTGACCAGAGACCTTGAAACGTGGAGACATGTCTAAAATTTGAACTTAAAAAATCGGAACTATTGCAATAACTTCCTACTGTTATTTTAAAAATAGAGTATGAACAGGTTTGGCCTCATCAACTCACATGTTACGGGTATGTGGCCGCGAGTTCGTTCGCATAGAATCTTTGTAACTAATTTTTTTTTTGAAGTTTTGTTACTTTGGGCCTAATTGATTACGTTTAATGAACTACACTTCTGTTTCAACTCAAACAGTGATATAATAGATATTTTTGTACTTGCAAGGGGTAACATTTCATCATAACACCGAACAAATGAAAAAAAAATGAAAATGAAAATGGTTATTTGTCTCAAAACAGTTACATGGATTATAAATGAGACATCCCCAGTAAGTAATTGATAATACTTGTGTAGGGGCTATCTCTCTTTCTTTCTGACCTTAATTATTTACAATATTGAGACTATTTAATTGTTAATTGTCAACATCACTCTTGTCCCCATCGTTGTGCACGGGCGTAATTATAGAAAGTTTTAGCGCATCTGGAAATACGCCCGTTTCGAAACACATATTAGTCAGTGGGTAATAAGAGGAAAAACTAGTTCTCGAGAGAATTTAAGGAAACCCACAGGTATGCAATCCCACCCAGAAGCACTTTCTGAGTCAAGTGACCCAAGTATGCTATCCACTTCTACCGCGTCTGTCTCCAGCAGGACGAACGAGTTAATTTGAGATAGTGAACTTAAGTTAGTGACAGATCTAAATGCTTGTCCAGTTATGGTTATGATTTCATCCGCAAGTGTTTTTCCAATAGCTGCGAAGAATTGGTTTACACGGTTTCAAGATTCAAGAGGATGTGATGTGATGTGCAGTAGGTGTATACTAGACGCCTTGGGTTTTTTATAATGGGTAATGTCATTAATTTTACGCAAGAGTAATTTAGGATTTTTTAAAGAATTTAATATCTGCTTTTTAGGATATTGTCGTTTGAGTTTTTTGATAAGATTAAAATAATATGTGCGAAAACACCTGTAAGTTATGATCAAAATAACGTTAAAAGGGTCTTTCCTCTTTTGTAGCTGCAATATATTTCTAAACCTAATACATCTTAGGGCGCCCATAGATATCCAGGCCTTTAAAGTTTTGTAAATTGATATCATTTTTAAAAAAATCCGCTGGGTTTCTTGTTGGTCCTTCCCAGGACACAGGTTTTTCCGAACCAGTGGTAAAAGTAAAACATGACTTTCAATAAGTATTCTTGTAATCTAAATTGAATAAAAATTATTATATTTTATTCTATTCTATTCTATTAGTAAGTAAACATACAATATAATGTTAACAAAATCACATTATTCATCACCAGTTTTTAAAAACAACACCATCGGACGTTAATATTTGTGAGAAAACATATTATTTTTTCTTTGTTTACTGTGTAAATACGTGTTACAGTATAAGTTTATCATTAAAGAACATTATTCAACATCATTTAATCGCGATTTCCTAGTTAAAATTAAAATTCACTTAATGACTCAACGCCACCATTGAACAAATTCGTACCTACACTTCAAAATAATAAGCACAACTTTTGATGGAATGAACCGATTTTAATGAAATAAAGACTAAATGTTACTTAAATATACGCATTATGATTTTATTAACGATTATTTTGTAATCTATAAGTACTTTAGACGTCATACGTTCATAAACGAACAGACAAACAGACAGACAGGCAATTCTAAAAATGATAGAAATACATTTGATTACTTATTTATTCCGAGGATATTCCGGACATCAGTCTGAGCGAGATTAGAATGGCTCTCCAACACCTTAAAAACGGCATGGTCCCAGGCGAGGATGGAATTACAGCGGAGCTTCTAAAAGCGGGTGGAAAACCGGTACTTGAAGTCCTTCAGAAGCTCTTTAATTCCGTCCCCCATGGTGGCACTACACCGGAGACGTGGAGCAGAAGTGCGGTAGTGTTGTTCCTCAAGAAAGGCGACAACGCTCTCTTGAAGAACTACAGACCGATTTCCCTTCTGAGCCGCGTCTACGTGCTGTTTTTACGAATCGTCTTCCACGCAGACTCGACGACTTCCAGCCTCCCGAACAAGCCGGTTTCCGAATAGGCTTTAGCGCCATAGACCACATACATACCCTTCGGCAAATTGTACAGAAGTCCGAGGAGTATAATTTGCCACTATGTCTGGCGTATGTGGACTATGAGAAAGCCTTTGATTCCGTCGAAATTTGGGCGGTGCTGCAGTCCCTTCAGCGGTGCGAAGTTGACTGTCGGTATATCGAAGTGCTGAAGTGTTTGTACAGTAGGGCTACGATGGCTATCCGACTACAGAACCAGAGCACGAAACCTATCCAACTGCAGAGAGGTGTAAGACAGGGTGACGTTATATCCCCGAAACTCTTCACCGCTGCATTGGAAGACGTTTTCAAGCTTCTGGGCTGGAAAGGATACGGTATCAACATCAACGGCGAGTACATCATTCACCTTCGATTTGCCGACGATATAGTCCTTATGGCAGAATCGCTGAAGGACCTAAGCACTATGCTCAATGACCTCAATAGTGCCTCCCAACGGATAGGTCAAAGATGACCATGGACAAAACAAAGTTCATGTATAACGTCCATGTCACACGTATGCCGGTACTTATTGGGAGCACTAAGCTCGAAGTTGTTGACGAGTATGTTTACCTGGGACAAATAGTCCGACTAGGTAAGTCCAACTTCGACCGAAAGGTGAATCGACGGATTCAACTCGGCTGGGCAGCATTCGGGAAATTACGACACATCTTCTCGTCAGGTATACCTCAAAACTTGAAAACGAGACTGTACAACCAATGCGTGTTGCCAGTGATGACTTATGGAACTGAGACATGGTCCTTCACTGCTGGCCGTATGAGGAAGCTCAAGGTCGCTCAGCGAGCTATGGAGAGGGCTATGCTCGGGGTTTCTCTGCGTGATAAACTTAGAAATGAGGATATCCGCATTAGAACCAGAGTGACCGACATAGCCCAACGGATTAGTAAGCTGAAGTGGCAATGGGACGGCTATATAGCTCGAAGAACCGACCACCGATAGGGAAAAAAGGTTCTCGACGCCCACTAGATGGAATGACGACCTGGTAAGACATGCAGGAAGTCGATGGATGCAGGTGGCTCAGGACCGTGCTTTGTGGCATTCCTTGGGGGAGGCCTATGTTCAACAATGGACTTGTAAAGGGCTGTAATGATGATGATGATGACTTATTTTTAGTCCGTCTCAATCATTTTTGTCATAATAGTATAGAATGTACGGATACTTGCAAATTACATCATTGTTATATTATGTATTAATAGATATTTGCGTTTTTAATTAATAATATAGAATGATATTTCCAAGAACACTACTTTACATACTCGTATCAAACCAAAATAGCTCGTAGCATCGTTTCGAGAATATCAAACCACAAACATTTTGCATTTTTTAGTTTTGGTAAGTTTTTTTTTTTTGTTAATATAATTGTTTATTATATCCTCCTGGCTGGTTTTCGATAGCCGTGACCGTACACCGTGTGGTGTTTGTATACAAAAGCAGAAAATTTGATGCCGGCTGTTACTGGATCCTAGAAACTCTAGACCTAGTAATATTCTCAGCACTAAACTACGTAATTAATAAAAAAACTGGCCAAGTGACTAAAAATGGGCCCAAATAGAAAGAACGTAACTGAAGTATACTTAGTTTCAAATCAGCCTTATAGGGAGTGGTATTCAAAAAAGATTAAAAAAACTTTTTGATTTTGATAATAATACCCTATCTATCCCGCAAATGAAAAGTAAAGCTAATAGCTAATATAAGTCGATTTCTTCATAAAATGTTTATTTTTAACCGTTTACAATTAGATTACAAAGTTATTAATGCAGCTAGTTTTAAGTCATTTTCTATGGAGTTGTAACGAAATTTATACTAATCCAAGTGCATTTTATAAGTTGGTTTACTATTACTCGTTAACTTCTTAATTCTACTTAGCTGTGATAGTTCTCCTTTTAACTTTATTATATACACTACTATTTTGTATACTTTTTACATTTCTAAAAACAGTGGTTTAATTGGTAGAGGGGGGTACACATGACTCTAATGAAAAATACCACTTTAAAGTTAAATATTTCGCAAACGGACCCCTGAATCGAAAAGATATTGTTCAACTTCCCCAATTTTTTTGAAAGACCTATCCAACGATACCCCACATGATGGAATAGACGGGTAAAAAAATCATCCTCCATTTACTTGTATGGGAAGTACCCAAAATAAAAATATTTTTTAAGATTTTATTTCATAGTTTTCTAGGCGTAATTAATATCTATAACTATGCCAAATTACAGATTTGTAGCACCTATGGTCTTTGAGCAAAACCGCGGACGGACGGACGGACATGGCGAAACTATAAGGGTTCCTTGTTGTGGAACTACGGAACCTAAAAAGTACGTAGTTCTCTAGAAATAAAAAGGACAATGTTGCTAGTATAAAAATAATTATTAATAAAATATTATACGTGTTATGGTATTGTTAAGATGTTTAAATTATAAAATTTTTGTAATAAATTAGAATAGGTATTATAAAAAATAAAATAAAATAGCAAAGAAATACTCAAGAAAATATTCAAGTAAATAAGCAAGTAAATGTTCAAGTTGATAGTCAAGAAAATAAGCATGTAAATAGGCAAGTAAATAGTCAAGTAATTAGTAAATTAAATAAGCAAGTAAATATTCAAAAAATAAGCACGTAGAAGGGCATGTTAATAGTCAAGTAAATAAGCAAATATATAAAAAATAATCAAGTTAACAGTCAAGTGAATAAGCTAGTGAATAAGCAAGCAAATAGTCGTGTAAATAAGCAAGTAAATAGGCAATTAATAAACAAATAATTAGTCAAAGAAATAATCAAATAAATAGTCATTTAACAGTAGTAGAGCCACGCGGCAGCTTTTACTGTCGCATGGATGGGCCGGCTCAAATCGGGGTGGTACCACACCTCACAGAATACCAGCGTGAAGTAGAGGTTTACTTCTGCATTTCGCCTGGTTGACGGGGGGAACACACCGCCTACCATCCCGCGGTGTGAGTGCTCCATGCAGGAAGTGCTGTTTACACAGCGCTCGGTGCGTAAAGCACTCCTCTCCCTGGACGCCAACAAGTCGAGTGGGCCTGACGGAATCCCACCTATTGCGCTGAAGACGTGTGCTCCGGAGCTGGCACCGGTTTTAACGAGTCTTTTCCGGTACTCCTACTCCCTAGGCGTAGTCCCGAACTCATGGAAGACAGCTTTGGTGTACCCGATCCCTAAAAAAGGCGACCGCTCAGACCTGTCCAACTACAGGCCTATCGCTATCACCTCCTTGTTCTCCAAAGTAATGGAAACTGTTGTTAACTGCTAGCTCATGCGGTACCTTGAGGATCACCAGCTGATTAGTGACCGCCAATACGGTTTCCGTTGAGGTCGCTCAGCTGGTGATCTTTTAGGTTACCTAACTCATAGATGGGCGGAGGCAGTGGAGTCCAAGGGAGAGGCGTTGGCCGTTAGTTTGGACGTAGCGAAGGCTTTCGATCGGGTTTGGCACAAAGCGCTTCTTTCGAAGCTCCCTTACTATGGGCTTCCCGAGAAATTGTGCAATTGGATCACCAGCTTTCTTACAGATCGGAGCATCAAGGTCGTTGTAGACGGTGCATGCTCCGATTACAAGCCCATTAACGCTGGTGTTCCACAAGGCTGCGTGCTATCACCAACGCTGTTTCTTCTGCATATCAATGATATGTTGCAAACCGGTAACATTCATTGCTATGCAGACGACAGCACTGGTGATGCTTTATACACCGGCCGTGCCAATATTTCTCGGGAAAACGTCGCTGAGAACCGGAACAAACTTGTGTCTGAAGTCGAGACTTTGTTGAACAGAGTCTCAGACTGGGGGCGACTAAATCTAGTCCAGTTCAATCCCCAGAAGACACAAGTTTGCGCGTTTACCGCTAAAAAGAACCCTTTTTGTCGTATCTCCTCAGTTTCAAGGCACTCCCCTTGTTGCCTCAGCCAGTATCGGAACCCTCGGTGTCGACATATCGAGTGATGTGCAGTTTCGTGGTCACTTGGAAGAGAAGGCCAAATTGGCTTCTAAAAAGCTTGGCGTGCTCAGCAGAGCGGGACAGTATTTCATGCCGGCACACCGCTTGCAACTTTACAAGGCGCAGGTTCGGCCCCACATGGAATACTGTTCCCATCTCTGGGCAGGGGCTCCCCAGTGCCAGCTCCTTCCACTTGACCGCATCCAGCGCAGAGCGGCTCGAAACGTCGACGACCGAGTTCTTTCCGATCGGCTGGACTCACTGGCACTGCGTAGAGATGTTGCATCTCTTTGCGTATTTTATCGCATCTATCACGGGGAGTGCTCTGAGGAATTGTTCGGACTAATTCCAGCCGCTCAATTTCACCATCGCACATCGTGACATAACTCGAGATACCATCCATACCATCTGGATGATTGACGGTCCACCACTGTGCGATTTAGAAGAAGTTTTCTTCCTCGCACAACTTCCTTGTGGAATCGATTACCACCAGCGATTTTTCCGGACCGATAGGACTTAGGGACCTTCAAGAAAAGAGCCTACTCCTTCTTAAAAGGCCGGCAACGCATCTGCAATTCCCCTGGTGTTGCAGTTGTTCATGGGCGGTGGTAGTCACTTACCATCAGGTGAGCCGCATGCTCGTTTGCCCCCTCTCCTATAAAAAAAAATGTAACAAGGAATATCCTTCCGTATTAGGTATATACATAGAGCAACACAGGAGCGTTGGCGGCCCGTTTGCTTTATGGGTATATACTTTATTAGTAATTACGACCAAAAAGTTAATTAATCTTTTTGGTATCGTTTGATGACTTTATTTTTGTGACAGGTCTATCATTTTGTATACAGACCAAATTAAATGGGGCATTTAAATCCTTTAAAATTTTACAACATCTAATATGGTACATAAATTAAAATTATAAAAGCTTTTGTCTCTTGATAATAGGTATAATTTTTTGTTTCATAAATTTAATACGCCGCACCTTTTGCCTTCCCTTACCGTTGTTAATTGTCACATAATGGATTCATAGAAATTTTAATTTAACCTCCGTAAATGGATAAAAGCGAAGGTTAATGTGCGTACTTTAATCAGGTTTCACGGTCATTTAAATACTTTAGATTATTATCTAGGAAAAGGAAAATGGTGGAAAGTATTTTATAAATAGGCTAGACTTTATGAGTATTTTAAAATGGTTTATTCAATTTATTTACTTTCCTCCCGTTACACAGCCCAGGTTTTTATTTACATACTTTGGCATTGCTAATGAAGACGGGATACTGTGATGACCTTACCTTCCTGTATAATTCGAGCTTCTACTGCCTGCGACTGTCCTTTTTTGGGAAATAATTTGGCAAAAACTTTTCCAGAAAAAAAAACTACAGGAAATTTTAATAAAGATATTTTTTATTTCATTTTGTTTTTGATCCGCAGCAGTGAAAGTTAAGAGGGGAGCCACTCGAGTTTAAATTATTTACACAATATTAACCACTCACAAGTCGATAAAATCGACTTTAAAAAATTATAAAAACATTTTTTTTTCTTAAGTTTTCTGTGCCAAATTTGAAAAAACGGAACACTTATGAAACTACTTTGGTGTCTATCAGATTGACCGTCACAGTGATTTTGAGAGTATTTCTATTGTTGCGAGGTTTCACGTAGATAATGACAATGGTAGTTGCCACACTTGGCAAGCGGGTTGGTAAGCGTTTTTATTTTTATTCGTTATTAGGAAGACGCTACTGCCCATCTTCTGATTTGTTTCCCTCTGTCGCCTCTTACAACACCCACGGAATGATATGGGTTAGTGGATATTCTTACACCGCCACTACACGGTTCAGGAATTCAAATTCTATAATTTCAAGAAAAATTTGTATGTGAATTTGTCATTGTCTTTTTAGCGTGGTATCTTAAGAGAATCCATTACCCTATTCCTTCCGTCTTTTTCATAATATGCGTTAATGGTAAATATCAAAAAGATCTGACGTCTTTTTATAAAGAATCTTATAAAGAAACATAATATATTATCTTCCATCAGTATATTTACGAAAATTTAATGTATGTTCACAAAAACAACAGTATACACTCTGTAAACACAAGGAACAAACACAAAAACCAAGTCGGTAATTTACTCTTGGGGCAATGTATACGCTATGGCAACAAAGTCCCAGAAAATATACAAGGTCTCTCTGTTACCAAGTTTAAATATTTTATCAAACAAAAATTGTATAAAAGGGTTAATAACAATATAAATTATGATATGGTTGATAATAACCCCTGGTAATGAGGTGGTCGCTATCTAGTTGTTTCTTATATAAGTTTTGTAAGTAGTTTGTACAACCTGTGCTTTTTTTTTGTATAATTTTCCTTGGAAAAAAATTTTTTGCGGGACCTGGTACTTTCCAGGGCAGAGGTTTTTCCGAACCAGTGATAAAAGTAAAAAATGACTTTCCATAAGAATTACTAACAACCTAAATTGAATAAAAATTATTATATTCTATTCTATTCCGATAGATGACGATATAACCATTACGTTTACGCCAGACGTCAAATACCCAGACCAGCGAGGAAGAGCAGCATCAAGGTGCTTGCCATCGTCAAACTATCTGCCAAGCATAAGCGATTAAGACAAACTCTCACTTAAACGTGAGAAGCCCATCTCCAGTAACGGACCTTTAAGGGGTTGAATAAAGGATGAAGAACACTAACTGGCGGCTTTTTTTATATAATAAGGGTGACAAACGAGCGCACAGTCCACCTGATGGTAAGTGGATGCTGTGGCCCATAGATGTCTACATTTATACTCAATTAAGAATCAAAATACAGATACGTTGTTACCACTGAGGACTAAGATGGAATGCCTCGTTACCAGTAAAAAGGGTCTCCAGTACTCCACACTCACCATACGAAACATAGCAACATTAATCTACTATTTTACGCTGGTACTCTGTGAGAGCGTGGTCCTGTGGACCCCGGTCGAGTCGACCCATTCCTGCTAGAACCATAATATATGTAGCTGTAGTGTGACTCTACCACGCCTAAAAGGCTATAGGCTAAGGGCTAAGCACAATTTTTTATATAAATCAAACTTAAGCCATTTAATAATAAAGGAGCATAAGAAATAATAATGATTATGAAATAATAATAACAGTGACAAAAAAGTGATTTAAAAGACTCCACCGTCTGTATTATTTATAAAGCGCAACTCTAACGCCTGAATTTATTTCGGACATAAAACACATGGCCCTAAAAGTAATTATGAAATCTGATCGAAATTTGAGTGGAATTTTAAGACGTGGCTATTTTTACGATCACTTAAAAGTACCGGCGCCAGATGTATCTGGAGTACGTTCGATACAAACAGATTACTGTTAAGATGCACGTGGTTATTTTAATATGGATATATTAGTACCAACAAGAAACACTATAGTGTAGTAAGCATCGTCTTATTTAAATCTGCCCGCCCTTTCTATTGTGTTACAGTAGATTTTAGAATTTTTACTAAATATAATATGACTTAAATACGAGTACATGGGAGGCGCGTGCAGTTTTAAGTTAGAACTCTAGTAAAGTGAAATCAATTAGGCTACTCACTTTCGAATATTTCTGTTGCCCGAGTGGAAAGATTATTTTTCTGACAATACCTACCCCTTAAACTTTTATAATGTTATAGCGGCAAACGATCTAACAATCCATCCACACTTGCATCTAAATTAAATCAAAGTACATTGTCCCCTCTGAATGTGGTAGAGTTTTGCTTCAGCTATATTAGTAGTATAGTTGTAACACGAATGGGTCTGCTCGACCGGGGAAGGACCACGCTCTCACAGAATACCAGCGTAAAATGGCGGGTTAACGCTGCAGTGTTTCGTATGGTAAGTGTAGAGAATCGGAGACCTAAGGACGAAGATGAAATGCCTCATTTCCAGTATAAAAGTGTCTTCGGTTCTCTACACTCACCACACGAAAACACAGCAGCATTAAGCTGGTATTTTGTGAGAGCGTGGTCCTACCCCGCTCGAGCCGACCTACGAATAGGTCGCACTGCAACCATAATATAGCTGCAGCTTGGATCTACCACGTAAAAAATCTAATTTATATTTTGCTTAAAAAATCCTATCAGTTAGTCTGGTAATGAAAAATGGCTATTTAATTAGCTATATTCTTCATAGTATTGGACATTTTTACGTAGAATAAGAACGCTGCAGCGCCTACGGTAGTATGATGAATGGGTTAGCTTGACTGCGAAATGGCCACGTTCTCGCAAATTACAAAAATAGCAGCATCATACTAATGTGTTTCGTAATGACATAATCGTATTATTAACCTTAATTAGTGGAAAATGCTCATAGCGGAACGCGTTGAGCGGAGTTTTTTCATAGAATTCGAGTGACAAATTAGCACACACCGATAGGTAAGAGTGTAGTCACGGCGTAAGAGAATCCACTATCATATATCATCCAGTGGGCGCCATAAAAGGCGACAGAGGGAAATTGAAGCAGGAGATTGGCGACAGCATCTTCCCAAAAAAACAATATGATAAAAAACTGCGGTAATCATTCAGTTTGCCAAGCGTGGCAATTATAGCAAATATCCCCCTATGTTCAGATGTGGACTTATGACGGGCTGTAATAAATAAATGATGAGTGAATGATGGGGAAGAGAAATGTTTGCGAGACAGTCTCGTACAGGTAAGCGGAGTGTAGGACGGCCCGCCATTAGATATGAAGGACGAGCTGATAGCGGCGCGTTTTGTAACATTCCTTGGGGTACGTCTATGTTTAAGGCAAATAACTTACGAGAAATTAGTAATCATATTAAACTAGCTGGTCCCGGCGCGTTGCTGCCGCAGAAGAAATAATTGTGAAGACTTATATTGTTTAATTAGGAGTGATAATACAATTTATTGAAGTTGAGTTATATATTACTTTCAAATAAATCTATCGGTACGATACGTGCGCCACCTACTGTAAGTTAATTGTACTATGCCTATAACCTTCGTAGAAGTGCAAGCAATAACGGTAGCGCATAAAATACGAACAAACAAAAATTAATTTTTATATATTAGATAAATAAACATAAAAAAGCTTTCAATTTAGTTAATTAATTCCGTCAGTGTTAATGTTTTTACTTTATAGCCAAGAAAAATAAACGATCATCTGAAGTTAGATTTACATTCCACGGACGTAACTACATTCATTAATTTGACTACAGAGCGCACACAGAAATAATCGCGGTTTACTGAAAATGAGGTCCCATGTGCACCTTGTTTGTTCTGGTTTGCTGACCACATACTAAGCAGCTATTGAATAGTGTAATCAAATATAAACTCTTATTATTTTACTTGATCACGTACATAGACGATATATTGCAATTGATATATTTATCTGTGACCTAAAACCGCCTGTCGTATTATGTTCTATCATGTATGTTTGTAATTAATATTTTATATTTTTCATATAAAACTGAAGTGATAAACGACTTAAAGTGCATTTAATGGTAAGTGGCTACTGCAGTTCACGGACCCTTGCAGCAGGGGCGGATTTACCTGCAGGCTGAGTAGGCTAGAGCCTAGGGCGGCAAGTTTGGGGCCATTTTTTTTTGTCTTACGGAAATTAAGACCGAATTTTTAAAGTTAAAAGTTACCAGATAATTGAAAATATTGTTTTTAAACTGTAAGTAAGCGCAATAACAATGATTTAATTACGTTTACCGAATATACATTATTGTGTAAGTAATATTATATTATCGACCAGAAGTAAAATTCAAATAAAAAAATACACTCAAAACAAAACTTGTATTATAAACTTCTTATTACATTTTACAATATTAAATATTAATTAGCAATTTAATATAATTTAATATATCTAATTCCTAGCACGTCCGCTCTCTCCGACCGTTCGAGCCAAAGAGCCGCAGCAACCGCGACCGGCTTCTCGGGCGCAAAACCCCACCATCTCGATGACGCAACCATAAGCCACGCCCTGTGTTTAGTCATCATCGTGTAACACGGCCTCTCCTGACATTGCGGTCATCCTCGTCCGCAACCTTTATGTATTCGAGATTTGACCTCGCCTCAGCCTCCTCCGAAGTGTCATGTAACGAGTCATAAGACTCCGTTCATGACATTACACTCGTCTCTCATTTCATTTCAAGCTATTATTAATCACGTTCATGCACATCGATCTCTGGAGGGCCCTCATACATCATACATCAGTTGCCTATATTACGATAGTGACTAGTATACCGTGACAGTACCTCCTTTGGGCTAACTGCACTGCCGTGGTAGAGAATCACACTCGATACCAACGTGAACATGAAAAACTCCGAATGAGTAGTCCATCTGCCGTGACAGAGAAAACATCTCAATGTCAACGTAAGTATGGAAGAGATTCCTTCGGAACCTTCCATCTGCCGTGATAGAGAATCACACTCGATACCAACGTGAACATGGAAAACTCTAAGTGAGTGGTCCATCTGCCGTGACAGAGAAAACATCTCAATGTCAACGTAAGTATGGAAGAGATTCCTTCGGAACCTTCCATCTGCCTTGGTAGAGAATCACACTCGATACCAACGTGAACATGGAAAACTCTAAGTGAGTGGTCCATCTGCCGTGACAGAGAAAACATCTCAATGTCAACGAGGATGTGTATAAGTACAATAACCCATACATACAGCGAAACATAAGCAAAACATTTACATGACAGTAAAACATAATAGCATCGGTGACTTACAATCAAAAAACGCAGCACAGGTCTCGGGAGTCCACTTTCCTGCCCACGGCACCATGTTTTCAGCTGCAGCTTCTGTTCGCTTTAAGTACGAGCCAGCCAACAGCTCCAATTTATACCGATGATGTGGAAGTCGTTTCAATACCTTGTAGGGTCCACGCATACAGGAAACTAATTTCACCGCTGACTGTGAAGCCTTAATCACAAATACCTTGTCGTTTACCTCAAACTCGTAAGGTGATCTACGGCCTTTATTCACACGATCGTCTTGTTTAGCTGGTTAGTAGACAATAGTGACTAAACACGTTGTCTTCGCAGCGCCATAAGCGCTTCACGGTTTGGGGTAGCAATATCTATTGCAATATCTCGGACAAGAGCATGTATAACAGGGGTGGAAGAGTCGCTTCCGATAAGCAGCTGAAGGGGACACATATTGGTCGTACTGTGTTTTGTTCTATTTAAAATAAGTTGGGTCGTCCACAATACATCAGACCAACTTTGACCTCTATGGTTAACTTCGATACGAAGTAGGTTTAGTGAAGTTCGGCAATAACTCTCGGCCTGTCCATTTTCATGGTGCATATTTGGCGTAATGAAGTGAATGTCGCTGCCAAACGAACTGACCATATCTTGAAAAGCGGCACTCTCAAACATCCGTCCTCGATCCGCGACTAAAAGTCTCGGAGACCCAAAGATCTAAACCGCGTCAGTAAAGGCTCTTTTCAATTCGTCAGTGTTTTGACGACGGAGGGAGTATAGAAGGTAATATTTCGTATTCACATCAATAGTAATCAATACGTATTTATAACCTTGGGATTCAGGCAATAGACCAAGTGTGTCTATGTGTACTACCGAAAATGGTACGTCTGGCTTAGTCCAAGATTCGATGGGTTGATGCCCCTCAACCTCACGCGGCACCTGTTTGTGTGACAGACACACAATACAATGCTTGAGATATTTCTTAACAAAATGGCGTAATCCAAGAAACCACAAATGACGTAAAGTAAGTTCTATCGTTTTATCGTACCCAATGTGGTTTTGGTCATCATGAAAGACATGAAGCAAGCTCAGTCTAAACCCCTCGGGAATATAGCACAATAGGCGGGATATTCTTCGCCAATGCGAAAATATTTGACATATAGGAGTCCATTTCGTAACTCGTATCGGGAAGAGTCTAGTTGACCGTTATTAAATTTATCAATGAGGTTAAGTGTCTCCTCATCTGCAGATTGAGTTAACTTGGCCGAATTTTTCGGGTTTTGAATATGGCATACCTCCACAGGGTACTTAGGTAATCGGCATAGGAAATTAAAGAGCCCTTCCTGTATTCGAAAGTATACTGGAAGTCTTGCATGGATAACCACCACCTAGCTACACGGGGAAGCAAATCTTTTTTACGCTCGGTTAGCTTTAGAGCCTTACAGTCCGTAACAATTTTAAAGGATACGCCTAACAAACATTTTCTAAAATTCTGGAGAGCTTTAACTACGGCTAGAGTTTCCAATTCATAAGAATGATATTTGGGTTCCACGCCTTGGGTTGATTTACTAAAATACGCTACTGCACGCCTAAGCCCACCCTCATGAATCTGTATTAAGACTGCAGGTTACAGAACCTATAGCGCTTGCATCTGTGTGTACCTCTGTAGGTAACTAAGGGTCGTAAATTGGCAAGGACGGGTTCGTTTGTTAAACGGTCAATAATATACTCACGAGTTTTATCTTGTTCGACTCCCCACTCAAATCGCATGTTCTTTTTAGTTGAATGTGCGATACAAGACGTGCGCTGGGCATAATTTGGAATATATCTTCTGAAATAGCCCGCAAGGCCAAGGAACTGTCCAATTTGCTTAACACTTCGAGGCTTTGGGGAATCAACCAATGCATGAAACTTACGCATGCTCGGGCTAACCTGACCATTACCGATAACCCTCCCAAGATACTCTATTTCACTGCTAAGAAAGGTACATTTCTTAAGATTTATAGAGAAACCAGACGAAGTAAGGGTTTCTAAGACTCGTCGTGGTAGGGCTAATCCTTCGGGTATCGAATCGGATAGCAAAAGGACGTCATCTATGTACACAAGGACCTTTCCTGAATCGATGAAAGACTTGAGCGTCTTTGAAATGATCTTTTGATAAAATACTGGAGCATTAGAAAGGCCATAAGGCATCTTAACATATTCGAAGTGACCTTCTGGGGTCACGAAAGCGGTTTTGGCAATTGACCCTGCTTCCATAGGTACCTGATGAAAGCCAGTCGCCATATCTAAACTCGTAAAGAATCTACTTGACCCTAACCTATCAATGTGATCCTCTATGAGTGGCAAAGGGAACTTATTTTTTTCAGTGCGTGAATTCAAAACCCTATAATCTACGCACATTCGATCTGCACAATCTTTCTTTTTAACCAAGATCACGGGGCTTGCGTATAGTGATTCGGATTCGCGTATAATGCCTTTAGCCATTAAGTCTTTAACTATACTCCGAACGCGCAGTTTCTCATCGTAAGATAGTTTATCGGTCTATAACATACCGATTTATTGTTGGAAACTTCTATTTTCATACTACCTGTCGTAACTGTCGATGAAGCCGTGCCAGTTATAAAGAACTTTGAAAAATCTCTTATAACCAACAAAAGCTGTTTTTCTTTTCATCTTTAAGAGGTGTGTTTACATTATAACGCGTCAGAATTTGAACACCATTTTGTCGGATGTACGTGATGCCTTCACGATTTAAATTATCGGTGCCTATAATGACCGGAGTACTGATACAATTGTGGGGTACCACATAAAAATCGGCTTCAATAGAAATGTGAGGTAGCTCCACAATTAATGTCACAAATGAGGTACATTCGATAAGCTGACTTCCTATACCACGTAAAATGCGATATGTCGGTTTTTGGTTAACCTTAAAATGTTTCAACAAGGAACTCGACACGAGTGATATGCAGGAACCGCTGTCTACTAATAAATCAATCGGTACGCCTTCAATTTTTGCGCTTGTAACATCGATTGTCGATCTCGAAACATTACTGTCTAATTTACTACAAAAATTTACATTGTGCGGGTTAAGTTTTATCGACTCGGAACGTTGTTTGGCAAAACAGTCATTAATTTCACGACCATTCTTTTTGCAAAATGAGCATGTTACAGAATGCGGTGACTGCGACCCCGAACTATTACCTAGTCGCATTTTTTTAGCACTCTTACAGTCTATACGCTTATGCCCAAACCTTCTACTAAAGAGACATTTTAAATCGCCAACCCCTTTTTATTATCATTCCGTCGGGTAATGGTTGATTCAGAACTAGGGTGCGATCCATGAGTGATGTCACGGGTAGACGGAAAATCATTTTTTGGTTTTATGTACATCGACAAAAATTGCACTAAATCATTGGGTAGTAACTTTGTATTAGTAGCTGCAGCTTTAATATGAGGATCTGTGATGCCCCTTAATACTATAGCAACAATCAGTTCGTCAGATAGTCCCTTAACCAAACCCAACCTTAACAACGAACGTCTAGCGTATTCGGCGCAAGTAGCATAACTTTTAGAATCTTTGGTCATCACTTCGTAAAGAATAGACGCAATATCGACCGTTCGTGGACACAGCATTTTAAATTCTCGTTTGAAATTCGCCCACGAACGATCGGTGCTGAACCACTCGCTAAGCCACTCACGTGCTTCTCCCTTCCAAAAATTACCGATTCGCGACAAACACTCGTTATCGTCCCATCAAAGTTACAAATATAATAATTATTAGACCTTACTTTAACTAACGAAGTGATGGCCTCTACGATTCTGCCAGTTGCGTCCCCGCCTGTGGCAATGCTTTCCTGTGATACCGAAACGGGTGTGTGACCTGCCGTCGAGTCGTCATCGCGTGCGTCGTCAGTGGCTGCACCAATCATTAGCGCTGGCAGTACCGGGTGCGGTGCCTGCCCCAAAGATGTTGACGCGGCCTGTAAAAGTGGCTCGGACGGCGGCGGCGGCGAAGTAAAACGTTCCTCAAGCGTATTCAATCTAGCAAGGATAGCATTCAGCACATCCTTGTTCGACTCATGCTTTCGTTTACGAGAGCGAGATTGTTGTTCAGACGTTTTAAGATTTATAAACTGAACACTAAGCAAAAATAAAACTACTAAAACGTTAAAATCTAATCACGACACTAATCTTTAATTTTAATGTTAGTCAGGTGTTCCAAAAGCGGGTAGGCGAAGTAGGTAGACAAGCACTATCCCACTTCTGATATCATCGACCAGAAGTAAAATTCAAATAAAAAAATACACTTAAAACAAAACTTTTATTATAAACTTCTTATAACATTTTACAATATTAATTATTAATTAGCAATTTAAGCACATATCTAATTCCTAGCACGTCCGTTCTCTCCGACCGTTCGAGCCAAAGTGCCGCCGCAACCGCGACCGGCTTCTCGGGCGCAAAACCCCGCCATCTCGGTGACGCAACCATAAACCACGGCCTCTGTTTAGTCATCATCGTGTAACAATAGTATTAATGCGTACCTTAGGCTCAATTTACATTGCGGCGGAATGGAATGGAAGCAAATTTTTATATAGTTAATTGTGTAACGTGCAAACTAGATAATATGAGTAAAAAGAAGTCGCGCGTCTTCCGTGGAATTCTCGGCGCGACTTCTTTTATCATATCTAGTTTGCACGTTACACAATTAACATAAAATTCATTTTACTATGTACAATTTCGTTACAAAAATCGCTTTATTAGTAGTAAATGATTGAGCTTTTATTAGCTCAGAAATATACCCAGAAACTATTTCTTGCGCAATATTAAATAAATCGTAGGGTTGTTAAAATAATCTGGGAACTGATACATCGATCCCCTAGTTCACTATCATACTAATCACGAAAAAAGATGGTGTAATTAGGACGATAATGCACAAATCATAAGGTTATAATTTCATTGACTTTTTTTAAATAAATTTGATTGTGATGATGTAAAATCGACCACGCGCGGTGAGATTCCTAAAGGAACTCTAACCGTAACTGGTCGTCGCTGCTGGTGATAAGAGAGCTGGTTATTTTCTCGCTCAAAGGCTTAGTATAGCCAGCCATTCAGCGAGGAGACGCAGTTAGCGTTCTTGACCCGATACCACGGAAAGTAGGACTGTATGATAATTTAAGTCATTAGTTTTAGTTTTTTTTTTCTTATTTATTATAGTTTTTTAATATTTTATATTTTTCACTGTATTGTGAACTAGAGTATCGAATTGTAGAGGTCGGTAGGGGCGGTATTTGAATAGCCTACTGGCGGTAAATGTGTACATCCGCCACTACCTTGCAGCCAACTGAAAACATAGAAGACTACAGTTGCGTTCGCATGTGTGATTCTAAAGACTAAGGTGAAATGACTATGTAGGGCCTCAGCGCCTGTATTTGTATTGGCTCTCCCATACCGTACAACCCGGAACACAGCAGTGCAAGCACTGCTTTTTGGCAACAGTAATAGGTTACAGGGTGGTAGCCATCAAGACGGATTCAAGGACAACTCAAGGAGTCTTACCACCTAATAAAAAATATACTTATGTGCTGTGGAAACCCTTAAAGCTCATATTTGAATGGCATAGGGCTCCTTTTCTGTCTAGCAGTCTGAGGAAGCCTCCTCTTGCGTATTTCTGTTGGCAAACAGCAGTGCATACATTGTAGTGTTCCAGTTTGGAGGGTCAGGAATACACAGGCCGTGACGGATGCCGTTTTAGTCCTCAAAAAACAATAGAACTATAGACTTCATTTTTGAAGCTTATTGCAAGTGTCCATGGGCTGCCGTAGCTACGTCATACACAATACGATTTATATAGACGGACATCTGCCTGAGGAATTCTCTACCAGTCAACCTTAGATGCAGTGATAAAATGAATTAGATGTAGAAGAAGTTTTAATTAGAAATAAAAAAATAAAGTCAATAAAAGTAATATACGTCAAATAAATGTGAGATCAACTAAGCAATTATTTATGATAATTAATAAAGTTTAACACATGAAAGCGATAATTTCATGGGTTAAACTTATTGTCTCTCCATGGTCTTGCTATGATTAGTTTGTGATTTAATAAATTGGTAACAATTACTTACTTTTATACTTTTAACTTATATTTTAGTATTTTATTCCTTTTTTTAAATGTGACTTCTTAAAATTCAAACTTTCATAGAGCATTATTGAGGCGCGCTTTCCCTTTAAAGCTTTTACTAACTCGTTTATTTATCAGTTCTTTTTAAAAGTCAAATGGAACTCTGATCCGTTCGCATGTCTAACACTATATTTAAACGTATTCAGCTATGAAGGCATAAGAGCCGCTTTTGATGTTGCGTAAGGGCAATCGAATGTGCGATTTTATTAGCTTGGAAAATATGCTTTTATTTACTTGTCTTTAAAATATTAAAACTGATGAACTTAACTAACTTAACACTCTCTGCCACTCAACCCATGGATTTTTAAAGAATAAGGGTAACAAACGAGCACACAATCCTAATGGTAAGTGTATGCTGTGACCCATAGGCATTCACATCCATTCTCGATTAAGAATAAAGATGCAGATGCGTTATCACCCCTGAGGTCTAAGATGGGAGTGAGTCCGAACCTCTACACTCACTATTCGATGTATACACTACACAGCAGTATTAAACTGCCATTTTACGTTGGTATTCAGTGACAGCGTGGTACTTCCCCGGCCGAGCCGACCCATTCGTGCTACAACCATAATATAGCTGCAGCATGACTACCACGTATAAATCTGAATTTAATTACTTAAAAATGATGTATGTAGTATCTGATTAGTATATCAATCAAATACTATATAATAAAGAAATCAACAATGATAATATTTTACCTTCTATAAATATGAGTACGTAGTTTAAGGCCCTTTCTTCATACGTCAGTACGGCATTAATTCAACGATTGCCTTTTCTAGGTCTTACCAATGTTGACACCTCATATATCTCTCACTTATCGACATAATTCGACAGGTTATGCGACATTTTTTTTTCATTTGTGGCAACAATATCATGATCAAGTAAAGATTATTACTTAGGCAGAAATCCTTTCAGACGACTTAACAGGGATATAGAACTAATAATATACCACGCTTCTCCAGTGAATGATAGGCTTCTTCCAAACGATGTTTTCTTCACCGACGAGCACGTGGTAAATTATTTAATATTGCAATTTTAATTGGTGATTTTAACAAGGGGCTTATTTCTGGAAGCAAACATAAGACTGCGGTTAACTCGTGTAGAGACAGAACACGTTTCATCCAATGTCAGAATTATATTGAAACAGAAAACGCCACCCTTATGCAAATGGGGTAAGGTTAACTGAGCCAGAGTAATGTTAATTAAGTCTGGGTATATGACATAAAGAATAAATTAATGTCGTTTAAGTATTGTGTTCCATCGTGTGTGTCTATTATTTGACATCTATCTAATGTTCTATAAATTATAATTGGGTTACAAAAGAACAAATAAAACAAATAATTATAAAACAACATACGAACGAAAACAAAAATATGATTGAACGAGGTAAAAACATATACGTATGTAATAAAAAAAGAAGTAACATTAATAAAACTGTATATATTTAAGACTAGCTTATGCCCGCGACTTCGTTCTCAAAGAAACTTTACTTGTAACGTGTGTGTTGAATTTTTATTACTTTGGCCCTAATGGATTTATTAATATTTATATAGGGTTTTAACCCTTAGCCTGTCCCGTACATTACATGTAATTCATTGCTATTGTCTTACTATTGTGTCTGCAAACTGGACAGCCAGTGTAAATAGGCTTGTCAACTACCTGGAAAAAAATAACTTACTTCCTGCCTCACAATATGGCTTTAGGTCTGGCAAATCTGTCCGATGCGATTCATGACCTTACAAATTATATTGTTACAAATATAGACAAGTTTTCGACACGGTTTCGTACCCATACTTTTACGTAGTATGGAGAATATGGGAATTAACGGTTTGCAACTGCCATTTTTAGAAGTATGTTTTAATGGAAGCTCGCCGAGCTTCAGCACGTCGAGCAAGTATTGCAAGACAACAAGCTTCGGGTCCCGCGCCTACGTCACAGTGACCGAGTGAAGCCGGCAACAGTCGAGCGTGTGCCTGCTGTAATACCCTATGTCAGAGGAGTCACAGACAAGGTTAGCTACATCTTTTTTTTATAGGATAGGGTGACAAACGAGCACACAGTTCACTCGATGGCAAGTGGCCGATGTGACCCATAGAGACCCACATCTATCCTCGTTTGCGAATCAAAATGCAGATGCGTTGTCACCCGTGAGGACTAAGATGGAATGCCTCTTTTTCAATAAAAAGGGTCTCCGGTTCTCTACACTCATCATACGAAACACAACAGTGTTAAGCTGCTATTTTACGCTGGTATTCTGCGAGAGCGCAGTCCTTCCCCATTCGTGCTACAACTATACTACTAATATAGCTGCAGCATGGCTCTACCACGTATAAAATCTTGAAGTGAGCTTCCATTAAAACATACTTCAAGCCGCCGAAGAAGATTATTTTTTATTTTATTTAAAAACTAAAATGGCATTCTCTGCCAGTCAACCCTGCGTGCCAAAGACAATTTTAGGCAGGTGCGAAACATAATACATAAATAAAGTGTAAGCATATATATTAAAAAAAATATTGGTAAATCCAATTGGGCATGCCCTAAGCGCATTAAAAAAATTACGTCTAATATGATTATACGGAATTTTTTAAAGTAGTTTAAATACACAGAAGTTTTCACTAATAACCTTATTATACTTCCAATTTTCCGATAATTTTATGTCAAACTTCAATTTAAAAAAAAGTTTGGAAAATCCATAATTGAAGACTCATAATGCTCATATGATCATCATATCATCATTCAGGTCACTCCATAAAGTACAAGACGTATTTAAGTATAAATATTAGATCCTAATTACTTTTAGTACATACTACTATTATTTATTCTGTGCTTTTAAAATATTGTAATAAAAATCTCTGATTATTATTATAATCAAGTATGTATGAAATTTGGTTTTTCAAATATTGTGTATTTGTACAGCGATCTTTTTGAGCCGCTGCAAACAACCGATACAGTGCCCACTCACGACGGCGATTGACGCCGAACTAACTGAGTGAGTGACGCAGTCTCTATTTAGTAAAAAATAAATTCACACAAGGCTGCTAAAACACCGAATATTTCGACATTTCGCAGCCGAAAAAAAATAATTATAGCTAAACGAAACAAAATTAAACTGCCATTTACATTCAATGGCTTCCCACATGAGAGATGAAGAGTTTTAAAAATAGATTGAGTTGAACAATTGATATTTTCAAAAGTTATCGTGTTTACGAAGCCATGCGGACTTGATAAATCCACACCATAAGCCACTAAAACCCCTTTTTTATGTAAAAATTGCAATTAATCGATTTAAAAAAATATTAATAAGTTTAACAATCATTTATCTTTCTAACAATGTGCTTTTTATATCACTTATATGTAGAATATGATTGCTAGATACGATTTCATGCGACAAAACGTTGGAATCTTAATTTTTAGGCCCTAGTAGAACATACCTGCGTGCTTGGCGCATGCAATATAATATACACATAGTAAATACATACACAACATATATTTAAATATACATACATATAACATATATTTACATACAATAATACATACATACATATATGTAATGCTTTCAAGATTAGTAAATTTTTACCATTTGTCAAGTGTCATATCCCTCTACAAGATGCAGGAGTGTACAATCTGGATTGTGAATGTGGTCTCTCTTACATAGGACTAACAAAAGATGTATAAAAGAACATATAGCTGACTTGAAGCATCGACGTTCCGGGAAGTCTGCAGTTTGTGATCATATCCTAGACGGCCCCCGCCATTACATTAGATTTGATAGACCACAAATCCTTGCAAAAGAACACCGATTCCTACCAAGGATGCTTCGCGAGGCTATTGAAATTAAAAAACATCCTAATTTCAATAGAGAAGATCGATGGGTGCTGCCATCTGCTTGGGATCCTATAATTAATAAAATTAAATCCGAACCCAAGTATACCACTGCAAGACTTCAAGATAATGTAAGTTCATTCTGCGTAGATCGGACCAAAAATTAATATTCAAAAATTGAAGGTAGCCGGGCTAACTATGACATCGGGGCGTCAAACACCTCAGTCCCCCCCGTGACCATGGGTCAGCACCCACGCTTCGGGTGCTTAACAGCAAAGCACCCGAAGCGTCAGGAATTAAAAAGTTAAATTAAACGCGATAGAATCCGTAAAAAATAGTTTCATTTAATAAATAATTCATAAATAAATAAAAACCCAACCAGATGGATGCCCTCGGCAGGGGAGTCCAAACGGCCGTGGGTTAGGGGGAAGGGGAAAAAATCCTGCTGACGATGCGGATGGTATCGAGGAGCACCGCCTTCTGAATTTGAGCCTCGAGCGGATCGTCACGGAGTTCCAGTCGCCTCAAATGACCCCGGAGGCTGACCGACAGAGACAACTACAGGAATAATTTCGTTCGGCAGACCACCCACATATCAGTCACCTCGTGAGTCAGGTCCAGATATTTTTTTTGCTTATCTATTTCGGCTTTCACGAGGTTCTCGTTATACGGAATGGTAATGTCAACCAAAAATATCCTTGAATGTGCCCGATCCATCTGCACAATTTCAGGCTTAATCGCAAGAATAGTCCTGTCTGTGATGATGGCCCAGTCCCAGTAGAGCCTGGCGCGATCATTTTCGAGCAAGACTTCCAGCAAGTTCTTATAATAAGGCTATTTCCGATCCACGAGACCGTATTTCAGAGCGAGCTCCTGCTGTAGAATCTTGACTACTAGTTTGTGTCTGTGCAAGTACTCAGAGTTAGAAAGCGCCGAACAACCGGAGATGACATGTTTAAGTGACTCACCGGGATGGCGACAAGCTCGAAAGATGTCAATGGTGTCATCCTTTAGAATGTATCTCCGATAGTTATTGGTCTTAGCAACCTGATCCTGTATTACACAGACAAAACCATCGGTTTTCTCGAAGAGGTCACCAAAACGTAGCCAGTGATAGGAGGCAACTGTGTCTACGATAGGCTCATGAAGAGCCTTGTAGAATCTCCCGTGGAGCTTCTACTCCTTCCATACGGTCTCCCGATCTGAAATGATCTGTACTGCCGGGTATTGCCATTGCTCGTTGGCTAAGGATAGAGGGTTAAGCCCTTTTTCACACGAAATGACGTCCTTGTAGAATGGATCATTCGATCTCATCAATCTCATCAAATCGCGCCCTCCATTTTTCCGCGGGAAGTACAGCCTCATTACTAACGATCTCGAGTGTTGCATCCTGTGGGACGCTATAACACTGTGGACTTTTCTATCCAGAGTGTTCAGTTCGGTCTGAGTCCACCTGAGTATGCCAAAGGTATTCATGTGGACAGGCATGACCTAACCATTATATGCGTGTCTCTTATTAAAGCACTTTTGTCAAACGTGCATAAAACACATCGCACAAAGAGATACGACAAAGTCTTTAATCTCTAACCCCTCCAAACTTTAGACGCCCTCTTGCAAGCTGCGTTGTTTATTGCCAATGCAAAGTTGTACGTAACTAAACTGAATATAGCGATGATAATGTTTATTATACAATTATCGATACTTTTACAGATTTAAATCGGTGCGATATAAACTAAATTACATATGCGATATTTTTAAAAGAAAAATATAAGACTTGTGTTAATAAAGGCAGTTTTTGTCTACTTTTAAGATTTTCTTTAGTAAATAACAATATAAATTAATAAAGCACAACATCATAACAATTTGACTTTTTTGGTTATTTATTGAAAGCCAGAAATTTCAAAGTAATTTATGCATTTTCAATATAAAAATATCATTCAAAAGAGTTCAGTCCACTTCAGTCAGTTTTTCTTATTCGGAACAGGACGATTTATACACTTCTTCTACAAACGTAGTAAAAAATTGATAATTTTTTTTATAGTATGTGTTAGACAAAAGATGTGTGCTCCTGATGGTAAGTGGATGCTGTGGCCCATAGACATCTACAGTTGACCTCGATTAAGAATCAAAATGCGTTGTCACCCGTAAGGACTAACATGGTATGCCTCGTTTCCAAAAAAAAGGGTCTCCGGTTCTCTACACTCACCATACGAAACACAGCGCCATTATGTTGCTATTTTACGCTGGTACTCTGTGAGAGCGTGGTCGTACCCCGGTCGAGCCGACCCATTCCTGCTACAACCATAATATAACTGCAGCGTGGCTCTACAATCTCATCTAATAAAAATATTTAAAAAAAATAAAAATTAAAGTAAATAAAATAAAATTTGAGTTCGTTAATACGCAGTAGGGCAACGCGACGAACTCTTGCCGGTTCCAATACCGAACCCTCTCAGAAATATGAAGAATGACGATACCCGCAGAAGCAGCAGCAGTGGGACTTATAAAAGTGTTACTTTTTGATTGAAATAGAACATCTTATTTTGCCCTTGTAATAGATAAGCGCTATTATAAAAAAAGGAGAATATAAATC